>CM055123.1:430881743-432081743 GCA_029206835.1 Rana muscosa | reverse complement strand
GGTGAGTAAACACCCCAAGGTATTTTAAGAGGTATGGTGAGCCTTTTGAAGTTTTTATTTGTCTGCCGCAAGATTTGGGGAAATAGGGAGTTGTCATATGGTAGATATTCCTTCCACACAGTATGGGCAGACTTAGACTTATACCCCAAAACACATTCTGCTACCCCTCCCAAGTATGGGGATACCACATATGTCAGGCTGTTTGAATGTTTGGACTGATTACCGACCATATATACTCGAGTATAAGCCGACCCGAATATAAGCCGAGGCACCTAATTTTACCACAAAAAACTGGGAAAACTTATTGACTCGAGTATAAGCCTAGGGTGTCCATCTGCATGCCTCACTGTGCCTCACTTTGCCTCACTGTGTCCATGTGCATGCCTCACTGTGCCCATGCCTCACTGTGTCCATGCCTCACTGTGTCCATGACTAGACTGACGTTTAACATGGGAGTCTATGGAAGGGGTGCCCGGGTTTGAAAAATCAGTGCTCCCCAGGCGCAGGTTCCCCAGACAACAACCATTGCACACCTGTAGAGGAGAAATGGCGCTACATGTGTACCAAGTTTTGGGTCCAGGGGACCTACAATCGGCCGGTACCGGGTCCCCAAAATCACCAGAGAAATTACCGTTTAACATAGGAGTCTATGGAAGGGGTGCCCGGGTTTGAAAAATCTGTGCTCCCCGGCCGTAGGTCTCTAGGACAACAAACTTTGCACACCTATAGAGGAAGAGTGGGGCTACATGTGTGCCAAGTTTGTGGTTCAGGGGACTTACAGCCGGCCGGTACCGGGTCCCCAAAGTCTGGGAGATCAGGCGCAAAAACGTGACTCGAGTATAATGCCGTGTACACACGATCGATTTTCTCGACGGTGAAAACACAGTCGAGAAAATAGACGGGAAAAACGAGGAACGGCTGGTTCTCCTACACTCGGCCGTTTTTCCTGACATTTTTTCTCTTGGTCGAGAAAAACGACCGTGTGTAGGCTCCCTGGCAGTGTTTCCCTATGGGAAAACTGCTGCGGAAAAAAATGCCGTGAATCACGGCGAGAAAAATTAGAGCATGTTCTAATTTTTCTCGTCGTGATTCATGCCGTTTTTCTCGCCGGGAAAAATGATGAACAGCCCACACACGGTCATTTTTCTCGTCAAAGAGAAAAAATTTAATTTTTCCCCGACGAGAAAAATGGTTGTGTATACGCGGCATAAGCCAAGCACTTATAGCACAAAAAAATGTGCTGAAAAACTCGGCTTATACTCGAGTATATACGGTATGTACCAGACGTTGTATCTTGTATATGATAAAAATCAACCAATATTGTATCAAAAACAGTGTACGGTACCACGATGGTCGCCTTTGTATGTGTGGCCAGGGAATATATCTCAGTGTAGTGTCACCTATAGCAGCTCCCTTTCCTTTAAGCCAAGCAAGCCTAACCTACTGGTATATTGCTGCCCCCAGAAATGACATGTTCTCTAGTCAGGAAGTACAGAGATGAACAAAAGAGTTCATGTGGTTCTATAAACCAGATGATGGCTGTGCCTGGCTTCTTAAAGCGGAGCTCCGCCGGAAAAAAAAATATTAAAAGCCAGCAGCTACAGCTACAGCAGCTGCTGGCTTTTAATATTTGGACACTTACCTGTCCTGGAGTCCAGCGACGTCCGCAGCAGAGGACGAGCGACCGCTCGTCGCTCTGCTGCTCCCTCCGCCATCCTCGCTGAGGGAACCAGGAAGTGAAGCCCTGCGGCTTCATGCCCGGTTCCCTACGGCGCATGCGCGAGTCGCGCTGCGCCGTTCTGATTGGTGCTCCTGTGTTCTGGGAGCCGAGTGTCTCCCAGAACACCAAGGGAAGTCTGCGGGAAGTGACGTCACTCCCGCAGATTCCCGGAGACAGGACTCCCGGATGTGGGTGAAAATGCCTGTCTTAGACAGGTATCTTCACCCCCCTCCCCCCTGAAAGGTGTCAATTGTGACACCGGAGGGGGGGAGGGTTCCAAATAGCAAAAGTTGCTATTTAGGGTGGAGCTCCACTTTAAGGAAGAAATTGGGACACGTAAATGCGTCAGTACAGGCAGCAGGCAAAAGTGCATGGTCAGCAAACAGACAAAGGATTTGTCCAGGTAGAGTAGGGTGCCCACATGTCCTGGATTGCACCTTCATTCCGGGACAATACAATGTCCCGGAATTAAATAGAGGACACAGTCACCCCCTACTAACTACATTTCCAGAACTGGTTGCTAGGGCCGGCTCTGCCTGGCATCTTGCAACCAGTGACAATTTACTCTCAGACAGTGAGGCCGGAAACGAGGCCTGCGCCTAGTGCAGCACTGCTGTCCCCACCCACCTCGGAACCTCCTTCTCCGGCACCCAGCATTAATCAGCAGGGACTGGTGTGATCTTTACTCTCCAGATGACTCCACTCCTTTCCTTCTATGCATGTGGCTCATGCACAGGGAGTGACAGCAGCACTGCATCTGGTGGCAGGCTATGGGTGGCAAGCGGCACTGTATCTGGTGGCAGGCTATGGGTGGCAAGCGGCACTGCATCTGGTAGCAAGTGGCACATTCACCTGACAAATAACCCGCCGCCAAATTCCCCATCAACCAGAGACTACATTTCCCCCCGCCCCCCCCCCCCCTCATCTTTTTTTGGGGGAAGGTGAGAGAGGGGGTGTGTCCCTGAATGGCACTTTGGAAATGTGGCCACCCTACCCGGGACTGTCCCGCAATTAACATGTCTGTCCTGGGTCCCGGGCACCTTCATTCTGGGACAATACAATGTCCCGGAAAGAAATGGAGGACACAGCCATCCCCTACTAACTAATAACTACATTTCTGGAACTGGTTGCTAGGGCCAGCGCTGCCTGGCATCTTGCAACCAGTGACAATTTACTCTCAGACAGTGAGACCGGGAGCGAGGCCTGCGCCTAGTGCAGCACTGCTGTCCCCACCCACCTCGGCACCTCCTCCTTCTCCAGCACCCAGCGGCAAGCAGCAGGGACTGGTGTGATCTTCACTCTCCAGATAGTGACGCCACTCCTTTCCTTCTACGCACGTGGCTCATGCACAGGGAGTGACAGCAGCACTGCATCTGGTGGCAGGCTATGAGTGGCAAGCTGCACTGCATCTGGTGGCAAGTGGCACATTCACCTGACAAATAACCCACCGCCAAATTCCCCATCAACCCCGAGACTACATTTCCCCCCGCCCCCCCTCATCTTTTTTGGGGGAAGGTGAGAGGGGGTGTGTCCCTGAATGGCAGTTTTGAAATGTGGTCACCCTACCCCCAAGAGACAGCTGCTTATGTACAACGTTCAAACAGCAAGTGGTTAGGACTTGGCCACTCTTCAGCCTGGGTGGGCCTGCTATGCATGCTGGGAGAAAAAATAAGCATCTCAGGCACTTCTTTGTGCATGGTCTTCCTTCCAGGGCTTCCCCCTGAGAAGATGCTGCTGTAACACCAGTCTTGCTCTTAGGCCTCGGGCCTAAGGGTGTGAAGTGCTGCAGTTAGGAAGAAACTACAACTCTGAGTTGCCACATGGACCTTAGATATCAATGAGCCATCTTTAAAGCGGAGTTCCACCGAAAAAAAAAAAAAGCCAGAAGCTACAAATACTGCAGCTGCTGACTTTTAATATATGGACACTTACCTGTCCTGGGCGCCCGCGATGTCGGCACCAGAAGCCAATCTGTCCCTCGGCTCTCGGGTGCTGCCGCCGCCATCTTCGGTACGGGAATCAGGAAGTGAAGCCGCAAGGCTTCACTTCCTGGTTCCCTACTGCACATGCGCGAGTCACGCTGAGCGATCCCACTGGTCCCTGCTGTCTTCTGGGACCTGTGCCTTCCAGAAGACAGTGGGGGGGATGGAGAAGGCACTGGACGTGGCGTAGATCGCCGCGGCGACCTATGCCCGGAAGTGGGAGAAAATACCTGTATTACACAGGTATCTACTCCCTCCTCCTCCCCCCTGAAAGGTGCCAAATGTGACACCGGAGGGGGGGAGGATTCTTCCCACTGATGACCAGTGTAAGGGACATTCCTCCCACTGATCACCAATGTAAGGGGACGTTCTTCCCACTGATCACCAATGTAAGGAACATTCTTCCCACTGACCCACCAATGTAAGGAACATTCTTCTCACTGATCCCCAATGTAAGGAACATTCTTCCCACTGATCACCAATGTAAGGAACATTCTTCCCACTGATCACCAATGTAAGGAACATTCTTCCCACTGATCACCAATGTAAGAGGACGTTCTTCCCACTGATCACCGATGTAAGAGGACGTTCTTCCCACTGATCACCAATGTAAGGAGCATTCTTCCCACTGACCACCAATGTAAGGGACATTCTTCTCACTGATCACCAATGTAAGGAACATTCTTCCCACTGATCACCAATGTAAGAGGACGTTCTTCCCACTGATCACCAATGTAAGGAGCATTCTTCTCACTGATCACCAATGTAAGAGGACGTTCTTCCCACTGATCACCAATGTAAGGAGCATTCTTCCCACTGATCACCAATGTAAGAGGACGTTCTTCCCACTGATCACCAATGTAAGGAACATTCTTCTCACTGATCACCAATGTAAGGAACATTCTTCTCACTGATCACCAATGTAAGGAGCATTCTTCCCACCGATCACCAATGTAAGAGGACGTTCTTCCCACTGATCACCGATGTAAGAGGACGTTCTTCCCACTGATCACCAATGTAAGAGGACGTTCTTCCCACTGATCACCAATGTAAGGAGCATTCTTCCCACTGATCACCAATGTAAGAGGACGTTCTTCCCACTGATCACCGATGTAAGAGACATTCTTCTTACTGATCACCAATGTAAGGAACATTCTTCCCACTGATCACCAATGTAAGGAACATTCTTCTCACTGATCACCAATGTAAGGAACATTCTTCTCACTGATCACCAATGTAAGGAGCATTCTTCTCACTGATCACCAATGTAAGGAACATTCTTCTCACTGATCACCAATGTAAGGAACATTCTTCCCACTGATCACCAATGTAAGGAGCATTCTTCTCACTGATCACCAATGTAAGAGGACGTTCTTCCCACTGATCACCAATGTAAGGAGCATTCTTCCCACTGATCACCAATTTAAGGGGACGTTCTTCCCACTGATCACCAATGTAAGGGGACGTTCTTCCCACTGATCACCAATGTAAGGGGACGTTCTTCCCACTGATCACCAATGTAAGGGGACGTTCCTCCCACTGATGACCAATGTAAGGGGACGTTCTTCCCACTGATCACCAATGTAAGGAGACATTCTTCTTACTGATCACCAATGTAAGGAACATTCTTCCCACTGATCACCAATGTAAGGAACATTCTTCCCACTGATCACCAATGTAAGGAACATTCTTCCCACTGATCACCAATGTAAGGAACATTCTTCTCACTGATCACCAATGTAAGGAACATTCTTCCCACTGATCACCAATGTAAGGAACATTCTTCTCACTAATCACCAATGTAAGGGACATTCTTCCCACTGACCACCAATGTAAGGAGCATTCTTCCCACTGATCACCAATGTAAGGAACATTCTTCCCACTGATCACCAATGTAAGGAACATTCTTCCCACTGATCACCAATGTAAGGAACATTCTTCTCACTGATCACCAATGTAAGGAACATTCTTCCCACTGATCACCAATGTAAGGAACATTCTTCTCACTAATCACCAATGTAAGGGACATTCTTCCCACTGACCACCAATGTAAGGAGCATTCTTCCCACTGATCACCAATGTAAGGAACATTCTTCCCACTGATCACCAATGTAAGGAACATTCTTCCCACTGACCAACAATGTAAGGAGAATTCTTCCCACTGACCACCAATGTAAGGAGCATTCTTCCCACTGACCACCAATGTAAGGAGCATTCTTCCCACTGACCACCAATGTAAGGAGACATTCTTCCCACTGATCACCAATGTAAGGAACATTCTTCCCACTGATCACCAATGTAAGGAACATTCTTCCCACTGATCACCAATGTAAGGAGCATTCTTCTCACTAATCACCAATGTAAGGGACATTCTTCCCACTGACCACCAATGTAAGGAGCATTCTTCCCACTGATCACCAATGTAAGGAACATTCTTCCCACTGATCACCAATGTAAGGAGCATTCTTCCCACTGACCACCAATGTAAGGGACATTCTTCTCACTGATCACCAATGTAAGGAACATTCTTCCCACTGATCACCAATGTAAGAGGACGTTCTTCCCACTGATCACCAATGTAAGGAACATTCTTCCCACTGATCACCAATGTAAGAGGACGTTCTTCCCACTGATCACCGATGTAAGGGGACGTTCTTCCCACTGATCACCAATGTAAGAGACATTCTTCTTACTGATCACCAATGTAAGGAACATTCTTCCCACTGATCACCAATGTAAGGAACATTCTTCCCACTGATCACCAATGTAAGGAGCATTCTTCCCACTGATCACCAATGTAAGGAACATTCTTCTCACTGATCACCAATGTAAGGAACATTCTTCTCACTGATCACCAATGTAAGGAACATTCTTCCCACTGATCACCAATGTAAGGAGCATTCTTCTCACTGATCACCAATGTAAGAGGACGTTCTTCCCACTGATCACCAATGTAAGGAGCATTCTTCCCACTGATCACCAATTTAAGGGGACGTTCTTCCCACTGATCACCAATGTAAGGGGACGTTCTTCCCACTGATCACCAATGTAAGGGGACGTTCTTCCCACTGATCACCAATGTAAGGGGAACGTTCCTCCCACTGATGACCAATGTAAGGGGACGTTCTTCCCACTGATCACCAATGTAAGGAGACATTCTTCTTACTGATCACCAATGTAAGGAACATTCTTCCCACTGATCACCAATGTAAGGAACATTCTTCCCACTGATCACCAATGTAAGGAACATTCTTCCCACTGATCACCAATGTAAGGGGACGTTCTTCCCACTGATCACCAATGTAAGGGGACGTTCCTCCCACTGATCACCAATGTAAGGAGCATTCTTCCCACTGATCACCAATGTAAGAGGACGTTCTTCCCACTGATCACCGATGTAAGGGGCATTCTTCTTACTGATCACCAATGTAAGAGACATTCTTCCCACTGATCACCAATGTAAGGAACATTCTTCTCACTGATCACCAATGTAAGGAGCATTCTTCCCACTGATCACCAATGTAAGAGACATTCTTCCCACTGATCACCAATGTAAGGGACATTCTTCTCACTGATCACCAATGTAAGGAACATTCTTCTCACTGATCACCAATGTAAGGAGCATTCTTCCCACTGATCACCAATGTAAGGAACATTCTTCCCACTGATCACCAATGTAAGGAACATTCTTCCCACTGATCACCAATGTAAGGAACATTCTTCCCACTGATCACCAATGTAAGGAGCATTCTTCTCACCAATCACCAATGTAAGGGACATTCTTCCCACTGACCACCAATGTAAGGAGCATTCTTCCCACTGATCACCAATGTAAGGAACATTCTTCCCACTGATCACCAATGTAAGGAACATTCTTCCCACTGATCACCAATGTAAGGAACATTCTTCCCACTGATCACCAATGTAAGGAACATTCTTCCCACTGATCACCAATGTAAGGAACATTCTTCCCACTGATCACCAATGTAAGGAACATTCTTCCCACTGATCACCAATGTAAGGAACATTCTTCCCACTGATCACCAATGTAAGGAACATTCTTCCCACTGATCACCAATGTAAGGAACATTCTTCCCACTGATCACCAATGTAAGGAACATTCTTCCCACTGATCACCAATGTAAGGAACATTCTTCTCACTGATCACCAATGTAAGGAACATTCTTCCCACTGATCACCAATGTAAGGAGCATTCTTCTCACTGATCACCAATGTAAGAGGACGTTCTTCCCACTGATCACCAATGTAAGGAGCATTCTTCCCACTGATCACCAATGTAAGGAACATTCTTCCCACTGATCACCAATGTAAGGAGCATTCTTCTCACTGATCACCAATGTAAGAGGACGTTCTTCCCACTGATCACCAATGTAAGGAGCATTCTTCCCACTGATCACCAATGTAAGAGGACGTTCTTCCCACTGATCACCGATGTAAGGAGCATTCTTCCCACTGATCACCAATGTAAGAGGACGTTCTTCCCACTGATCACCGATGTAAGGGGACGTTCTTCCCACTGATCACCAATGTAAGAGACATTCTTCTTACTGATCACCAATGTAAGGAACATTCTTCCCACTGATCACCAATGTAAGGAACATTCTTCTCACTGATCACCAATGTAAGGAACATTCTTCCCACTGATCACCAATGTAAGGAGCATTCTTCCCACTGATCACCAATGTAAGGAACATTCTTCTCACTGATCACCAATGTAAGGAACATTCTTCTCACTGATCACCAATGTAAGGAACATTCTTCCCACTGATCACCAATGTAAGGAGCATTCTTCTCACTGATCACCAATGTAAGAGGACGTTCTTCCCACTGATCACCAATGTAAGGAGCATTCTTCCCACTGATCACCAATTTAAGGGGACGTTCTTCCCACTGATCACCAATGTAAGGGGACGTTCTTCCCACTGATCACCAATGTAAGGGGACGTTCTTCCCACTGATCACCAATGTAAGGGGACGTTCCTCCCACTGATGACCAATGTAAGGGGACGTTCCTCCCACTGATGACCAATGTAAGGGGACGTTCTTCCCACTGATCACCAATGTAAGGAGACATTCTTCTTACTGATCACCAATGTAAGGAACATTCTTCCCACTGATCACCAATGTAAGGAACATTCTTCCCACTGATCACCAATGTAAGGAACATTCTTCCCACTGATCACCAATGTAAGGGGACGTTCTTCCCACTGATCACCAATGTAAGGGGACGTTCCTCCCACTGATCACCAATGTAAGGAGCATTCTTCCCACTGATCACCAATGTAAGAGACATTCTTCCCACTGATCACCAATGTAAGGAACATTCTTCTCACTGATCACCAATGTAAGGAGCATTCTTCCCACTGATCACCAATGTAAGGAACATTCTTCTCACTGATCACCAATGTAAGGAGCATTCTTCCCACTGATCACCAATGTAAGGAACATTCTTCCCACTGATCACCAATGTAAGGGACATTCTTCTCACTGATCACCAATGTAAGGAGCATTCTTCCCACTGATCACCAATGTAAGGAACATTCTTCCCACTGATCACCAATGTAAGGAACATTCTTCCCACTGATCACCAATGTAAGGAACATTCTTCCCACTGATCACCAATGTAAGGAACATTCTTCCCACTGATCACCAATGTAAGGAACATTCTTCCCACTGATCACCAATGTAAGGAACATTCTTCCCACTGATCACCAATGTAAGGAACATTCTTCCCACTGACCACCAATGTAAGGAACATTCTTCCCACTGATCACCAATGTAAGGAACATTCTTCTCACTGATCACCAATGTAAGGAACATTCTTCCCACTGATCACCAATGTAAGGAACATTCTTCCCACTGATCACCAATGTAAGGAGCATTCTTCCCACTGACCACCAATGTAAGGAACATTCTTCCCACTGATCACCAATGTAAGGAACATTCTTCCCACTGACCAACAATGTAAGGAGAATTCTTCCCACTGATCACCAATGTAAGAGGACGTTCTTCCCACTGATCACCGATGTAAGAGGACGTTCTTCCCACTGATCACCAATGTAAGGAGCATTCTTCCCACTGACCACCAATGTAAGGGACATTCTTCTCACTGATCACCAATGTAAGGAACATTCTTCCCACTGATCACCAATGTAAGAGGACGTTCTTCCCACTGATCACCAATGTAAGGAGCATTCTTCTCACTGATCACCAATGTAAGAGGACGTTCTTCCCACTGATCACCAATGTAAGGAGCATTCTTCCCACTGATCACCAATGTAAGAGGACGTTCTTCCCACTGATCACCAATGTAAGGAACATTCTTCTCACTGATCACCAATGTAAGGAACATTCTTCTCACTGATCACCAATGTAAGGAGCATTCTTCCCACCGATCACCAATGTAAGAGGACGTTCTTCCCACTGATCACCGATGTAAGAGGACGTTCTTCCCACTGATCACCAATGTAAGAGGACGTTCTTCCCACTGATCACCAATGTAAGGAGCATTCTTCCCACTGATCACCAATGTAAGAGGACGTTCTTCCCACTGATCACCGATGTAAGAGACATTCTTCTTACTGATCACCAATGTAAGGAACATTCTTCCCACTGATCACCAATGTAAGGAACATTCTTCTCACTGATCACCAATGTAAGGAACATTCTTCTCACTGATCACCAATGTAAGGAGCATTCTTCTCACTGATCACCAATGTAAGGAACATTCTTCTCACTGATCACCAATGTAAGGAACATTCTTCCCACTGATCACCAATGTAAGGAGCATTCTTCTCACTGATCACCAATGTAAGAGGACGTTCTTCCCACTGATCACCAATGTAAGGAGCATTCTTCCCACTGATCACCAATTTAAGGGGACGTTCTTCCCACTGATCACCAATGTAAGGGGACGTTCTTCCCACTGATCACCAATGTAAGGGGACGTTCTTCCCACTGATCACCAATGTAAGGGGACGTTCCTCCCACTGATGACCAATGTAAGGGGACGTTCTTCCCACTGATCACCAATGTAAGGAGACATTCTTCTTACTGATCACCAATGTAAGGAACATTCTTCCCACTGATCACCAATGTAAGGAACATTCTTCCCACTGATCACCAATGTAAGGAACATTCTTCCCACTGATCACCAATGTAAGGAACATTCTTCTCACTGATCACCAATGTAAGGAACATTCTTCCCACTGATCACCAATGTAAGGAACATTCTTCTCACTAATCACCAATGTAAGGGACATTCTTCCCACTGACCACCAATGTAAGGAGCATTCTTCCCACTGATCACCAATGTAAGGAACATTCTTCCCACTGATCACCAATGTAAGGAACATTCTTCCCACTGATCACCAATGTAAGGAACATTCTTCTCACTGATCACCAATGTAAGGAACATTCTTCCCACTGATCACCAATGTAAGGAACATTCTTCTCACTAATCACCAATGTAAGGGACATTCTTCCCACTGACCACCAATGTAAGGAGCATTCTTCCCACTGATCACCAATGTAAGGAACATTCTTCCCACTGATCACCAATGTAAGGAACATTCTTCCCACTGACCAACAATGTAAGGAGAATTCTTCCCACTGACCACCAATGTAAGGAGCATTCTTCCCACTGACCACCAATGTAAGGAGCATTCTTCCCACTGACCACCAATGTAAGGAGACATTCTTCCCACTGATCACCAATGTAAGGAACATTCTTCCCACTGATCACCAATGTAAGGAACATTCTTCCCACTGATCACCAATGTAAGGAGCATTCTTCTCACTAATCACCAATGTAAGGGACATTCTTCCCACTGACCACCAATGTAAGGAGCATTCTTCCCACTGATCACCAATGTAAGGAACATTCTTCCCACTGATCACCAATGTAAGGAGCATTCTTCCCACTGACCACCAATGTAAGGGACATTCTTCTCACTGATCACCAATGTAAGGAACATTCTTCCCACTGATCACCAATGTAAGAGGACGTTCTTCCCACTGATCACCAATGTAAGGAACATTCTTCCCACTGATCACCAATGTAAGAGGACGTTCTTCCCACTGATCACCGATGTAAGGGGACGTTCTTCCCACTGATCACCAATGTAAGAGACATTCTTCTTACTGATCACCAATGTAAGGAACATTCTTCCCACTGATCACCAATGTAAGGAACATTCTTCCCACTGATCACCAATGTAAGGAGCATTCTTCCCACTGATCACCAATGTAAGGAACATTCTTCTCACTGATCACCAATGTAAGGAACATTCTTCTCACTGATCACCAATGTAAGGAACATTCTTCCCACTGATCACCAATGTAAGGAGCATTCTTCTCACTGATCACCAATGTAAGAGGACGTTCTTCCCACTGATCACCAATGTAAGGAGCATTCTTCCCACTGATCACCAATTTAAGGGGACGTTCTTCCCACTGATCACCAATGTAAGGGGACGTTCTTCCCACTGATCACCAATGTAAGGGGACGTTCTTCCCACTGATCACCAATGTAAGGGGAACGTTCCTCCCACTGATGACCAATGTAAGGGGACGTTCTTCCCACTGATCACCAATGTAAGGAGACATTCTTCTTACTGATCACCAATGTAAGGAACATTCTTCCCACTGATCACCAATGTAAGGAACATTCTTCCCACTGATCACCAATGTAAGGAACATTCTTCCCACTGATCACCAATGTAAGGGGACGTTCTTCCCACTGATCACCAATGTAAGGGGACGTTCCTCCCACTGATCACCAATGTAAGGAGCATTCTTCCCACTGATCACCAATGTAAGAGGACGTTCTTCCCACTGATCACCGATGTAAGGGGCATTCTTCTTACTGATCACCAATGTAAGAGACATTCTTCCCACTGATCACCAATGTAAGGAACATTCTTCTCACTGATCACCAATGTAAGGAGCATTCTTCCCACTGATCACCAATGTAAGAGACATTCTTCCCACTGATCACCAATGTAAGGGACATTCTTCTCACTGATCACCAATGTAAGGAACATTCTTCTCACTGATCACCAATGTAAGGAGCATTCTTCCCACTGATCACCAATGTAAGGAACATTCTTCCCACTGATCACCAATGTAAGGAACATTCTTCCCACTGATCACCAATGTAAGGAACATTCTTCCCACTGATCACCAATGTAAGGAGCATTCTTCTCACCAATCACCAATGTAAGGGACATTCTTCCCACTGACCACCAATGTAAGGAGCATTCTTCCCACTGATCACCAATGTAAGGAACATTCTTCCCACTGATCACCAATGTAAGGAACATTCTTCCCACTGATCACCAATGTAAGGAACATTCTTCCCACTGATCACCAATGTAAGGAACATTCTTCCCACTGATCACCAATGTAAGGAACATTCTTCCCACTGATCACCAATGTAAGGAACATTCTTCCCACTGATCACCAATGTAAGGAACATTCTTCCCACTGATCACCAATGTAAGGAACATTCTTCCCACTGATCACCAATGTAAGGAACATTCTTCCCACTGATCACCAATGTAAGGAACATTCTTCCCACTGATCACCAATGTAAGGAACATTCTTCTCACTGATCACCAATGTAAGGAACATTCTTCCCACTGATCACCAATGTAAGGAGCATTCTTCTCACTGATCACCAATGTAAGAGGACGTTCTTCCCACTGATCACCAATGTAAGGAGCATTCTTCCCACTGATCACCAATGTAAGGAACATTCTTCCCACTGATCACCAATGTAAGGAGCATTCTTCTCACTGATCACCAATGTAAGAGGACGTTCTTCCCACTGATCACCAATGTAAGGAGCATTCTTCCCACTGATCACCAATGTAAGAGGACGTTCTTCCCACTGATCACCGATGTAAGGAGCATTCTTCCCACTGATCACCAATGTAAGAGGACGTTCTTCCCACTGATCACCGATGTAAGGGGACGTTCTTCCCACTGATCACCAATGTAAGAGACATTCTTCTTACTGATCACCAATGTAAGGAACATTCTTCCCACTGATCACCAATGTAAGGAACATTCTTCTCACTGATCACCAATGTAAGGAACATTCTTCCCACTGATCACCAATGTAAGGAGCATTCTTCCCACTGATCACCAATGTAAGGAACATTCTTCTCACTGATCACCAATGTAAGGAACATTCTTCTCACTGATCACCAATGTAAGGAACATTCTTCCCACTGATCACCAATGTAAGGAGCATTCTTCTCACTGATCACCAATGTAAGAGGACGTTCTTCCCACTGATCACCAATGTAAGGAGCATTCTTCCCACTGATCACCAATTTAAGGGGACGTTCTTCCCACTGATCACCAATGTAAGGGGACGTTCTTCCCACTGATCACCAATGTAAGGGGACGTTCTTCCCACTGATCACCAATGTAAGGGGACGTTCCTCCCACTGATGACCAATGTAAGGGGACGTTCCTCCCACTGATGACCAATGTAAGGGGACGTTCTTCCCACTGATCACCAATGTAAGGAGACATTCTTCTTACTGATCACCAATGTAAGGAACATTCTTCCCACTGATCACCAATGTAAGGAACATTCTTCCCACTGATCACCAATGTAAGGAACATTCTTCCCACTGATCACCAATGTAAGGGGACGTTCTTCCCACTGATCACCAATGTAAGGGGACGTTCCTCCCACTGATCACCAATGTAAGGAGCATTCTTCCCACTGATCACCAATGTAAGAGACATTCTTCCCACTGATCACCAATGTAAGGAACATTCTTCTCACTGATCACCAATGTAAGGAGCATTCTTCCCACTGATCACCAATGTAAGGAACATTCTTCTCACTGATCACCAATGTAAGGAGCATTCTTCCCACTGATCACCAATGTAAGGAACATTCTTCCCACTGATCACCAATGTAAGGGACATTCTTCTCACTGATCACCAATGTAAGGAGCATTCTTCCCACTGATCACCAATGTAAGGAACATTCTTCCCACTGATCACCAATGTAAGGAACATTCTTCCCACTGATCACCAATGTAAGGAACATTCTTCCCACTGATCACCAATGTAAGGAACATTCTTCCCACTGATCACCAATGTAAGGAACATTCTTCCCACTGATCACCAATGTAAGGAACATTCTTCCCACTGATCACCAATGTAAGGAACAT
Source organism: Rana muscosa (assembly GCA_029206835.1). Taxonomy (NCBI): domain Eukaryota; kingdom Metazoa; phylum Chordata; class Amphibia; order Anura; family Ranidae; genus Rana; species Rana muscosa. Next base: position 432,066,822 of record CM055123.1, on the reverse strand, counting down.
TCTTCCCACTGACCACCAATGTAAGGAACATTCTTCCCACTGATCACCAATGTAAGGAACATTCTTCCCACTGACCACCAATGTAAGGAACATTCTTCTCACTGATCACCAATGTAAGGAACATTCTTCCCACTGATCACCAATGTAAGGAACATTCTTCCCACTGATCACCAATGTAAGGAGCATTCTTCCCACTGACCACCAATGTAAGGAGCATTCTTCTCACTGATCACCAATGTAAGGAACATTCTTCCCACTGATCACCAATGTAAGGAACATTCTTCTCACTGATCACCAATGTAAGGAACATTCTTCCCACTGATCACCAATGTAAGGAACATTCTTCCCACTGATCACCAATGTAAGGAACATTCTTCTCACTGATCACCAATGTAAGGAACATTCTTCCCACTGATCACCAATGTAAGGAACATTCTTCCCACTGATCACCAATGTAAGGAGCATTCTTCCCACTGACCACCAATGTAAGGAACATTCTTCCCACTGATCACCAATGTAAGGAACATTCTTCCCACTGACCAACAATGTAAGGAGAATTCTTCCCACTGACCACCAATGTAAGGAGCATTCTTCCCACTGACCACCAATGTAAGGAGCATTCTTCCCACTGATCACCAATGTAAGGAACATTCTTCCCACTGACCAACAATGTAAGGAGAATTCTTCCCACTGACCACCAATGTAAGGAGCATTCTTCCCACTGACCACCAATGTAAGGAGACATTCTTCCCACTGATTTCCAATGTAAGGAGACATTCTTCCCACTGATCACCAATGTAAGGAGAATTCTTCCCACTGATCACCAATGTAAGGAGAATTCTTCTCACTGATCACCAATGTAAGAGACATTCTTCCCACTGATCACCAATGTAAGGAGCATTCTTCCCACTGATCACCAATGTAAGGAACATTCTTCCCACTGATCACCAATGTAAGGAACATTCTTCCCACTGATCACCAATGTAAGGAACATTCTTCCCACTGATCACCAATGTAAGGAACATTCTTTCTGTACTCTATTTACATAATTTATTTATTCATATTTATAAATGAGCAAATTTACCTTCACTTCATCTCAATGTTCTGTGGCAACTCTATTTAATGATTGATAATGATAATAGGAACATGGAAGAAATGGGGGGGGGGGGGGGGGGGGATCTAGCTTGGACTGAACCAACTAGCACTAAACAGTAGGGGAGGGAAGGTGGAGATACCACATCACATAAGTAAAAAGTTGTAGAGGCTCTAAACTACCACTAGATGTCGGCATACTACAGACTGACTACAGTCAGGTCACAAAACTACCTGCAGCTGACCAGATACTAAAAAACCTTCAGTCATAATTTGGTGGAATAACCACTCAGGCAGAGGAGGTCACCTGTTGCTTGCCAAAGGCAAGGTGGAGGTTGCTGTCCTCTTTGAGTACAGGCAAAATGGGGCTTATTGTCTGCGTGCCGGTCATACCGGTGGACTGATCGGGACATAACCACCCGGAAGCAACACCACTCAGAAGACCCAGCAGCATAGCATCTGAAGTGTATCACGTCTGATCTCTCAGGTAAGAGTCAGCTGAAACCAGACATAGCCCCCTCCTAGCGTAGGAGGCTCAGCAAATTTAGTTTTTGGCTCCTCCTGTAGTCAGAGGAGCAGTGATTGTTTGTCCTGATTTGTTCAGAGTTCTACAGGCTAGGAGTTTGATTGCCTCCCCCTGCCTCCAGAAGAAGCTTCCAGAACTTATGGAAGGAGGATTCAACTAATCAGTCTGAATATTTATCTTGCTCCAGCCAATCCCTAGAGAGAAGTGTCCAGAAGGGGGCTGGAAAGGTGATAAATAGTCTGAAGCCCTGGAGAGATGGTTCCCTCTCCCCAGGAGGGTCCCAAGCCTGGGGGGGGGGGGGGGTGCTTATGGTCTACAGCTGTGAGGCCTTCCATGTCCCCCATTTACCTCCAGAGAGAGAGACTGGGGAGAAGATTGTCCTCTCATTGCTGTTGCTGATCATTCTTTGGAGGATCTCCTGTCCTAATCCATCTCCTGTTAAAAGTTCTTTGAGCAACTAATATCAAAAAGATGTCCCCTAGACCACAAGGCCCACAAGTTGAATCCGGCCCACCAGATCATTTTTTTTCCCCTCCCACCCAGGGCTTTTTTTCAGCCAGGCTGAGGAATGTGTAGGGAGATGAGTGCAGAGGTGGGGGATGGGCAGGCATGGTGCAGCGGTCAGAGGAGGAAGGGTGGAGGTGAGATGTGGACAGCCTGTGAAAGAGAGCTGAACCCTGCACACTGTACACCCCTAAACCCAGCACTCTGTACATAGCGTACTCCCGAACCCTGCACTCTGTACACAGCATATTCCTGGACCCTGTAATCTGTACGCAGCATACTCCTGGACCCTGCACGTAGCGTGCTCCTGAACCATGCACTCTGTACATAGCGTACTCCTGAACACTGCACTTTGTACGTAGTGTACTCCTGAACCCTGCACACTGTACATAGCATACTCCTAAACCCTGAACTCTATACATAGCATGCTCCTGAACCCTGCACTCTGTACATAGCGTAATCCTGCACTCTGTATATAGCATACTACTGAACCCTGCACTCTGTCCATAGCATACTCCTAAATCCTGCACTCTTTACGTAGCGTACTCCTGAACCCTGCACTCTGTACATAGCAGGCTCCTGAACCCTGCACTCTGTACATAGCAGGCTCCTGAACCCTGCACTCTGTACATAGCAGGCTCCTGAACCCTGCACTCTGTACATAGCAGGCTCCTGAACCCTGCACTCTGTACATAGCAGGCTCCTGAACCCTGCACTCTGTACATAGCAGGCTCCTGAACCCTGCACTCTGTACATAGCAGGCTCCTGAACCCTGCACTCTGTACATAGCAGGCTCCTGAACCCTGCACTCTGTACATAGCAGGCTCCTGAACCCTGCACTCTGTACATAGCAGGCTCCTGAACCCTGCACTCTGTACATAGCAGGCTCCTGAACCCTGCACTCTGTACATAGCAGGCTCCTGAACCCTGCACTCTGTACATAGCAGGCTCCTGAACCCTGCACTCTGTACATAGCATACTACTAAACCCTGCACTCTGTACATAGCAGGCTCCTGAACCCTGCACTCTGTACATAGCATACTACTAAACCCTGCACTCTGTACATAGCAGGCTCCTAAATCCTGCATTCTGTATATAGCGTACTCCTAAACTCTACACATCGCGTACTCCTGAACCCTGCACTCTATACATAGCGTACTCCTGAATCCTGCACTCTGTACAGAACATACTCCTGATGGACACTGATGAGGCTGCATTGATGGGCACTGATGAGGTTGCACTGATGGACACTGATGAGGCTGCATTGATGGGCACTGATGGACACTGATGAGGCTGCACTGATGGACACTGATGAGGCTGCACTGATGAGGCTGCAAGGGCACGCAGGGGGGTCTGGTTTCTGGGAGGACGTCAATAGACACCCTCCCAGAACTGGACTAACGCACTGTAGCCGTCTTTTAGCTATAGCACGGTCGGGAAGTGGTTAACACACAATACAAGACTCTAAAATAAATCCCGCACAGCTGAAGTTAAAGAAAAATCGAATTTAATTATAATTACAGATGGGCTGGTCCAATGAAAAGTCAGCTTATTCAGTAAAAGAAAAATGGAATACAATAGCTACGTGTTAGCACAGTTTATTTCTATGGTGCTGTCTGGGTGAGTGTGGGAAACTGCATGTTTAGCGGACCATATTACTATACAGTAATTCCTGTAGACCTATAACTATCACATCACCCCCGGAAAAAGTTATATTTTTCATCACTTTCAAAAAAGAAAATGTGAACATAAAAAAATGATCAGCCTTTGTGAATATCCTGGTGTGCAATAAGTGAATTTCCCGCACTCTAAACATACATGTTGTTCTCTGGTGGTTATTTTTGCCCCCCTCTCCATGTCTGAACATAAAAGTTGTTATTCCATGTGAATCTTCTGGTGTCCAGCAAGTGAACGCTTTAGAGTGAAAGATTTCCCGCACACTGCACATGAATAAGGACGCTCACCCGTGTGAGTTCTCTGGTGTGTAACAAGTAAATCTTTCCGGGAGAAACCTTTCCCGCACACTGAACACGAATAAGGACGCTCACCAGTGTGAATCTGCTGGTGAATAAGAAGTTCGCCTTTCTGATTGAAAGATTTCCCGCACTCTGAACAGGAAAAAGGGCGCTCTCCTGTGTGAATTCTTTGGTGTATAAGAAGGTAGCCTTTTTCATTGAAACATTTCCCGCACTCTGAACATGAGAAAGGGCGCTCCCCTGTGTGAATTCTCTGGTGTGCAGCAAGTTTATCTTTCCGAGTGAAACATTTCCCGCACTCTGAGCATGAAAAGGGACGCTCACCTGTGTGACTTCTCTGGTGTAAGTAAAGTCTGTGTTTTACAGAGAAAGATTTCCCGCACTCTAAACATGAATGAGGACGCTCCCCCGTGTGAATTCTCTGATGGTTAAGAAGATCTCCTTTCTGGATGAAACATTTACCGCACTCAGAACATGAATAGGGTCGCTCGCCCGTGTGAGTTCTCTGGTGTAGAAGAAGTTTCCCCTTCTGAATGTAACTTTTCTCACACTCTGAACATGAATAAGGACGTTCACCTGTGTGAATTCGCTGGTGAACAAGAAGTTCTCCTTTCGTAGTGAAAGATTTCCCGCACTCTGAACATGAAAAGGGATGTTTACCCATGTGAATTCTCTGGTGTTTAAGAAGATGTCCTTTTTCTTTGAAACATTTCCCGCACTCTGAACATGAAAAAGGACGCTCACCTGTATGACATCTCTGATGATTAAGAAAGTTTCCTTTATGACTAAAACATTTCCCACACTCTGTACATGAAAAAGGACGCTCACCTGTGTGACTTCTCTGGTGACTGAGAAAGCTCCCCTTATAACTGAAACATTTCCCGCACTCTGAACATGAGAAAGGATGCTCACCCTTGTGAATTCCCTGGTGTATAACAAGTTGATTTTTCTGAGTGAATGATTTCCCGCACTCTGAACATGAAAAAGGACACTCACCCGTGTGACTTCTCTGGTGACTAAGAAAGTTCCCTTTCTGTCGGAAACATTTCCCACACTCTGAACATGAGAAAGGACGTTCACCCTTGTGAATTCCATGGTGTATAACAAGCTGGCTTTTCTGAGTGAAAGATTTCCCGCACTCCAAACATGAAAAAGGCCGCTCACCAGTGTGATTTCTCTGGTGAACAACAAGACTGCTTTTCTGAATAAAACCTTTCCCACACTCTAAACATGAATAAGGACGCTCACCAGTGTGGGTTCTCTGGTGATTAAGAAAGTTTCCTTTCTGAATGAAGCTTTTACCGCACTCTGAACACGAGAACGGACGCTCTCCAGTGTGAATTCTTCGGTGATTAACAAGTTCTACTTTCTGAATAAAACATTTCCCGCACTCTGGACATGAATACGGGCGCTCCCCTGTGTGAATCTTCAGGTGGGTAAGAAGGGTTGCCTTATCACTGAAACATTTACCGCAGTCGGAGCATAAGAAAGGACGCTCACCCGTGTGAAATTTCTGGTGGTTAAGAAAGTTTTCTTTCTGACTGAAACATTTCCCGCACTCTGAACATGAGAAAGGGTGATCACTCTTGGACTTTTCTGGTGTGTAAGAGGCTCTCTGGGTTCTTTGAAAGAATTCAGCAGACACTGTAGATGACAAGGAATGCTCTCCTGTGTGAGATCCTTCATGGCTTGAAGACAATCCCTTGAGATCAGATGGATCTGTTGATGGATCTGTACTGTGAGATCCCAAATGTAAATCTGGAGTAATAATATGTGATTTATCAGAAGGTTCCTCAGGATTAGAGGGATCCATTGATCTCTCCAAATAATAAGGTCTATGATGTATTTGTGTAGTGGGGTCCTCTCCTGGAGAACGTTGTGTGGTGGGATTTTCTTCTTCTTTATATTCTGAAGATACGTTATTCGAGACACAATGTCCACCTGTTGGAAATCAGTTTTTAAAATGTTATTAGAACTCTTCATGTCTTTCATTCAGAAGTCATATACAGTATGTTGGTCTAACACTCTACAGTATCTCAGAGCTCTGGCATGGAATTTGGGGCAATCATAACATAAAATATCAATACAAACCAGATAAAGACACAGAATCTCCGAGCTCTGGTATGGAATTGGGGGCAATCATAACATAAAATATCAATACAAACCAGGTAAAGGCCAATACAAACCAGATAAAGACACAGAATCTCCGAGCTCTGGTATGGAATTTGGGGCAATCATAACATAAAATACCAATACAAACCAGATAAAGATCAATACAAACCAGATAAAGATACAGTATCTCCGAGCTCTGGTATGGAATTTGGGGCAATCATAACATAAAATATCAATACAAACCAGGTAAAGATCAATACAAACCAGATAAAGACACAGAATCTCCGAGCTCTGGTATGGAATTTGGGGCAATCATAACATAAAATACCAATACAAACCAGATAAAGATCAATACAAACCAGATAAAGATACAGTATCTCCGAGCTCCGGTATGGAATTGGGGGCAATCATAACATAAAATATCAATACAAACCAGATAAAGATACAGCATCTCCCAGCTCCGGTATTGAATTTGGGGCAATCATAACATAAAATATCAATACAAACCAGATAAAGACCAATACAAACCAGATAAAGATACAGTATCTCAGAGCTCCGGTATGGAATTGGGGGCAATCATAACATAAAATATCAATACAAACCAGATAAAGATCAATACAAACCAGATAAAGACACAGAATCTCCGAGCTCCGGTATGGAATTGGGGGCAATCATAACATAAAATATCAATACAAACCAGGTAAAGACACAGAATCTCCGAGCTCCGGTATGGAATTGGATGCAATCATAACTAGGGATGAGCCCGATGTTCGAGTCGAATTTAAGTTTGACTCGAACATCGGGTGTTCGCCGAATTGCGAACAATTTGGGGTGTTCGCAGCAAATTCGAAAAGCCGTGGAACACCCTTTAAAAGTCTATGGGAGAAATCAAAAGTGCGCATTTTAAAGGTTAATATGCAATTTATTGTCATAAAAAGTGTTTGGGGGTCCTGCCCCAGGGGACATGTATCAATGCAAAAGTTTTAAAAATGGAAATATTTTCGGGAGCAGTGATTTTAATAAGTGAAAAAATAAAAGTGAAATATTCCTTTAAGTTTCGTACCTGGGGGGTGTCTATAGTATGCCTGTAAAGTGGCGCATTTTTCCCGTGTTTAGAACTGTCCCTGCACAAAATGACATTTCTAAGGGAAAAAAAAGTAATTTAAAACTACTCACGGCTATAATGAATTGTCAGGTCCCGGTGTTCTGTCGATATGGTTCCTCCTATCGATATGGTTCCCTCTTGACTGCGCAGGCGCAATCCGAGCCAACGGAAATCTCCGAGCTTTAACAGCTCTTCGGCAGCTGTAGACGCGCTCGCTCCCGATGCTTGGTTACACATGCCGCTTTATTCTTCACGCCGCTCTATACAGCAAGGGGCGGATCAGATGTGATATTGCGCAGTGCATTTTGTTTGTTTATACACGCCGCTCTATACAGCAAGGGGCTGATATCCGCTGTTTAACCCCTTCCTTACTGGGCACATATACCCCCTTCCTGCCCAGGCGAAATTTCAGCTTTCAGCACTGTCACGCTTTGAATGACAATTGCGCGGTCGTGCGACGTGGCTCCCAAACAAAATTGACGTCCTTTTTTTCGCACAAATAGAGCTTTCTTTTGGTGGTATTTGATCACCTCTGCGGTTTTTATTTTTTGCGCTATAAACAAAAATAGAGCGACAATTTTGAAAAAAAGCAATATTTTTTGATTTTTGCTATAATAAATATCCCAATTTTTTTTTTTTTTTTTATATATTTTTTTCCTCAGTTTAGGCCGATATGTATTCTTCTACATATTTTTGGTAAAAAAAAAAAAAAATCACAATCAGCGTTTATTGATTGGTTTGCGCAAAAGTTATAGCGTTTACAAAATAGGGGGATAGTTTTATGGCATTTTTATATATATTTTTTTTTTATTAGTAATGGCGGCGATCAGTGATTTTTTTTGTGACTGCGACATTATGGCGGACACATCGGACACTTTTGACACTAATTTGGGACCATTCACATTTATACAGCGAACAGTGCTATAAATATGCACTGATTACTGTATAAATGTGACTGGCAGGGAAGGGGTTAACACTAGGGGGCGAGGAAGGGGTTAAATGTGTTCCCTGGGAGTGATTGTTACTGTGGGGGGAGGGGACTGACTGGGGGAGGTGACCGATCTGTGTCCCTATGTACAAGGGACACAGCATCGGTCTCCTCTCCCTGACAGGACATGGATCTCTGTGTTTACACACACAGATCCATGTCCTTGTCTCTGTAACCGCCGATCGGGGGTGCCTGGCGGACATCGCGGCCGCCAGGCACGCGCATCGGCATTGCAGTGAAGCGCCGGGTACGTGCGCGCGCCCCCCAGTGGCCAAATAGCGGAGGCCGTATAATAACGGCCTCCCGGCATTTGACAACCACCTTGCGGCCGTATATTCTCGTACGGCGGGCACGAGGTGGTTAACAGATCCATTACTAATATGTTTAAATGCATCCCTTGCTGCCCCTTGCTGTATAGAGCGGCGTGTATAAACAAACAAAATGCACTGCGCAATACCACATCTGATCCGCCCCTTGCTGTATAGAGCGGCGTGAAGAATAAGGCGGCATGTGTAAGTAAACATTGGGAGCTAGCGCGTCTACAGCTGCCAAACAGCTGTTAAAGCTCGGAGATTTCCGTTGGCTCGGATTGCGCCTGCGCAGTCAAGAAGGAACCATATCGATAGGGGAACCAGCTCGACAAGACACCGGCAATACAGATAAAAGTACTTGAAAAAATAAAATAAAATTTAAATAAGAAATTGCGTGGGGGTCCCCCCAAATTCCATGCCAGGCCCTTCAGGTCTGGTATGAATATTAAGGGGAACCCTGCGCCAAATAAAAAAAAAAAAAAAAAATGCCGTGGGGTTCCCCCCGAAAATCCATACCAGACCCTTATCCGAGCACACAACCTGGCAGGCCGCAGGAAAAGAGGGGGGGCGAACACTTTGATTAGCACTTTTGATTTTTCACGTTCGTGTCCCATAGACTTTAACGGTGTCAAATTTTTTGCCTGCTCGCATGTTCTGCTGCGAACCAAACCGGGGGGTGTTCGGCTCATCCTTAATCATAACATAAAATATCAATACAAACCAGATAAAGGATACGACACACCCAACCGCACTAGGCAATAGTGTTTGTATTGATGACATTGTTACTGTGAATACAGAGATTGACCTTCCTCCAACTCATTTCTTGGAAACATGACAACATACTGAAGAACGGAGATAGACCTTTCATGTGGTGCCCAACAGTGATAGACAATTTACTAGATACAGGGCCTCACATGTGACTCCTGACACCAACAAAGGGCAGTCCATAATACTGAGTGTATGTAATGTTTTAAGAAGCTGTCAAGATATAAGAGATCATCTGTACAGTGTATTCAACTCATCATCAGTTAGAAAACCAATTATACAGTGGAACCTCGGATTGCGAGTAACGCGGTTAATGAGCGTTTCGCAAAACGAGCACTGCATTTGCTAAAATCCTAACTTGGTTTGCGAGTGTTGTCTCGCAAAACGAGCAGGATTCAGGCAAGGCCCGAGGACAGTTCGGCTGACCTTGGCAAACCTCGGAAAGGCTCATGAACAAAGTCTTTCCGTTGTTTGCCGAGGTCAGCCGAACTGTCCTCGGGCCTTTCGGGATGTTTCCGAAGCTCTCCGGCGCCCCCCGCCTCTGGCCGCATGCGGTATTTCATGCCATTGAAGTCAATGCGTAACAAATTATTTTCGTTTCCATTGACTTCAATGGGGAAACTCGCTTTGATATGCGAGTACTTTGGATTACGAGCATTCTCCTGGAACCGATTATGCTCATAATACGAGGTTCCATTGTATTGAGGAATGGAGATGGACCTTTCATATGGTGTACAGTATCTCCTCCTCATTTGTTGGGAACATGACATTATATTGAGGAATGGAGATGGACCTTTCATATGGTGTACAGTATCTCCTCATTTGTTGGGAACATGACGTTATATTGAGGAATGGAGATGGACCTTTCATATGGTGTACAGTATCTCCTCCTCATTTGTTGGGAACATGACGTTATATTGAGGAATGGAGATGGACCTTTCATATGGTGTACAGCATCTCCCCCTCATTTGTTGGGAACATGACGTTATATTGAGGAATGGAGATGGACCTTTCATATGGTGTACAGTATCTCCTCCTCATTTGTTGGGAACATGACGTTATATTGAGGAATGGAGATGGACCTTTCATATGGTGTACAGTATCTTCTCCTCATTTGTTGGGAACATGACGTTATATTGAGGAATGGAGATGGACCTTTCATATGGTGTACAGTATCTCCTCCTCATTTGTTGGGAACATGACATTATATTGAGGAATGGAGATGGACCTTTCATATGTTGTACAGTATCTCCTCCTCATTTGTTGGGAACATGACGTTATATTGAGGAATGGAGATGGACCTTTCATATGGTGTACAGTATCTCCTCCTCATTTGTTGGGAACATGACGTTATATTGAGGAATGGAGATGGACCTTTCATATGGTGTACAGTATCTTCTCCTCATTTGTTGGGAACATGACATTATATTGAGGAATGGAGATGGACCTTTCATATGGTGTACAGTATCTCCCCCTCATTTGTTGGGAACATGACGTTATATTGAGGAATGGAGATGGACCTTTCATATGGTGTACAGTATCTCCTCCTCATTTGTTGGGAACATGACATTATATTGAGGAATGGAGATGGACCTTTCATATGGTGTACAGTATCTCCACCTCATTTTTTGGGAACATGACGTTATATTGAGGAATGGAGATGGACCTTTCATATGGTGTACAGTATCTCCTCCTCATTTGTTGGGAACATGACGTTATATTGAGGAATGGAGATGGACCTTTCATATGGTGTACAGTATCTCCACCTCATTTGTTGGGAACATGATGTTATATTGAGGAATGGAGATGGACCTTTCATATGGTGTACAGTATCTCCACCTCATTTGTTGGGAACATGATGTTATATTGAGGAATGGAGATGGACCTTTCATATGGTGTACAGTATCTCCTCCTCATTATTGGGAACATTGGGTAGTGTGGTAAATATATTTTTCTTCTTCTGATGAGGACTAGAGATTATTCTTTCATATGGTATGCAACACACACAGTACATTGGGCAGTGGGGTAGATACATTGACGACGTTCTTACTGTAAGTAATTAGGGTTTCTCAGTCTTTCCCGCACAGAATGAGGTGATGGTCTCCATTTTGAACAAGAGCAGTACAGATTGCAAGTAATTGAAAGAAAAAAAAAAAAAAACGTTTCACCTCTGTATACGGAAGGGGTGCTTTGTATTAGAGTTGTGTGGATGAGGAATAATCTGGTTCTCAATCAATTAGAACATTACTATAAAAATGACTGGATGTGTTTCTTATTACAAAAACTAAAAATATCTACTAATATTTGAAGGAAAAACGTTGTAGAATGTTGATCCGGGGAATAGTCTGATTGTCTATTGGAATTAGGAAGGAATTCTATTACCTTAAAGAAGAGCTGTATATGGGTATTCTACTTGTCCTGTGGATCAACCGCTTTGAAATTTTTCTTTTTCTTTAGGGTGACTTGGATAGACATATACATTTCTTCATCTAATGTAAATAGATACTTTATACCCATAGAAGAAAATAAAAATGTTAACGGTTTCTGCATTTAGTGTTAATTGCTTACTTGTGTCCATATGTAGAGAAGATTCCTCCTGTTTACTTTCCATAATCATCTCCCCCTCCTCCATAGACTGCTGATCTCCACTCACCAACCTCTCTTCTTCTTCCTTTTTAATCTCAACTTTGATGTCTTTCCGTTCTTCACCCTAAACCCCAAAGATGATAGAATACATGTAAACAGGAACAAGGGATTATATAGAAGAATATCCTCTCATAGCTCATAATTCTCTCTGAGTTCTATTTGCTCAGTCCCACCTACCTGATGATGGTGAGGGATGGTGTGACCTTCCTGTGTGGAATCCCGGGAATACAGAGGATGGGGACATCTCTCTGGTGGGTTCCCATTACTGGATCCATCTGTAGGAAACACACACACTGACTGAATACATTGTTTCTATGTGTTAATCAGATGATGGGGGATCTAGGTGGACCCTCCGTACTGCTCTCTCCTTTACAATAAAGTCTCCTCTTACCCGGTGATGTGAGGGGCGGCTGATTCTCCATCATGACGTCCTTGTAGAGATCCTTGTGTTCTTCTAAATACTCCCACTCCTCCATGGAGAAATAGACAGTGACATCCTGACACCTTATAGGAATTGAAAAAAGTCATTGACCATGTATGATGGAGGATCTGTAGACATGACATGTTCTGTGTGCACAGTGGCCAGGAAGGTCTATATTGTGAGCCCCGTCCTATTACAGTCACTGGACACGGCATGTACTGTGCACATTGATGTCACCCTGACAGCCAACTCCACCAAAATAAAAAAAATTCCTAACTAACATACTTTGAGGTACAGAATTGCAGCATCACTTCCATCAAATCATGAAAATCAGGAGCTTTATCCCTTATTCTATGTACTGTACGGATGTTCATTCTTTCTGCTGCCTTCATTAGAACTTGTTCAGTCTACTTCCTCTGCATATCCTGATCTAGAGAAGACATGGTGTCCATGTCTCACAGTGGTGAGAGCCAACAACTCAGAGACAGCTTTATGGACAGTTGGATACATGGTTCTATATTTAGGATGTACCTGGTCTATAAACCAGAGGCTCTGGATGGACAGTTTGATAAATGGCTCTATATTTAGGATGTACCTGGTCTATAAACCAGAGGCTCAGGGTGGACAGTTGGATAAATGGCTCTATATTGAAGATGTATCCGGTCTATAAATAGGGTGACCACATTTCCAAACTGCCATTCAGGGACTCCCCCCCCCCCCCCCCCCTGCGTATGCCCTTGCGCCAGCCCAAAAAAACAGTGACTTTTTTTGATACTTTTTTTGCCAATTTTTGGAAAATCAAAAGTAAACAGTGGTCACCAGTTTAGACAGGTGGTATACATTTCCTACATATATATTTTTTATTGTCTCCACTTATCAGCCTCATTTTTTTATTGCCCCCCACTTGTCAGCCTCATTTTTTTTATTGCCCCCCACTTGTCAGCCTCATTTTTTTATTGCCCCCCACTTTGCCTGCCTCATTTTTTACTGTACTGTGCCCAGCCCCAGTGCCCCGACTAGTCACCTGACCTGCTCCAATCAGTTTTCATTTGCTCACCTTCTAATCTGGACTGGTCTGGTGAGTGGTTGAGTGCCGGTCTTTGTTCCCTGGTCCAGGCTGGGCCCCCCCCCACCTCAGGCAGTTGGTCGGCTCGCGCCGCGGGCGGGAGGAGGAGAAGTCAGGCAATGTGCTGCAGGAGTCGGGACGGGTAGCCGAGCCATGGATCTAAGCCAGCCAGCACTTCAGAATGCCGCCGCCCATCGGGAGGTCACTGAAGACTTGAGGAGTCAGGAAGAGACGCTCTGGCTGCTCTCTCTGGGTGCTGCTGCCATGGCCAGAGAAGGAGAGGAGGTGGGTGGACACGGAGCGCAGGGCAGCACTGGGTAAAGGCTTTGCGCCTCTCAGCCTCGCTCAGAGACTCTGCGAATGTGACATCACTGGTTGCTAGACGCCAGGCGGGGCGGTATAGGCTATAAGATTGGAAAAGACCTGGGACACTTTTGGTGGCCTGAAAGAGTAGTAATGTGGTGCATAGCTCGCCGCAGCAAATAGTGCGTGGCTGAATTGTGTGTGTTCTGCACAGAATGCAGGGGTCAGATATGTCCTGGGGAGAGGACTAGTGCTAGCAGAGGGGTGGGGAGAGATAGATATGTGCTGGAGGCAGTGGCAGCCGGCGCGTAAATTTTTTTTGGAGGGGGCGCAAACAAACGGATTCTGAAATAAAAAAAACATCAATTGCAGCCTCACTGTGCCCAATAAAATTCAGCCACTGTGCCCATCATATGCAGCCTCTGTGCCCATATGTGCTGGGGGCGCCTGGGGGGGGGGCAGATTTGTGCTGGGGGGGGGGGACGCTTTATGAGAGAAGAGGGCCAGTGCAAGGAGGACGGGTAGGGGGGTAGTATATGTGCTGGAGGGGTGTTTTGGGAAGGTAGAGAGGGGTTGCCAGATTTAAAATCTAATCCACACTTCTAGCATTGCCTTCCCCCTGCCAAAGCCCCCACCCCCAGCACATATCCTCCTAACCCCTCGATCACTCATATTTTCTACCTTGTCCTCCTTTTAAGACACTCTCTCTCCTTCCCTCCTCCATCTACAGAGCATAATAAAAACTTAGTGCAGACCTGAAATTAGAGCGTCCCTGCTCCTCCTCCTCCTCGTGTGTACAGAATGGAGGAGAAGGAGGGAGGAGCTTTGATACACTGACACTCTGCTCTGCTGAACCAAGCTGCTGTCAGGCAGAGGGGAGACTCGTCACTCCCGGTGCAGTCTGTATGAAAGATGTGTCCGGGTCTGGTGCAGTAGTAATCCCGAACACATCGGGAGAAAACCGTACAGGTGGCAACCTTACCTAGCAACCAGTTTGGCAATTGTCTATTAAGGTGGCTATGTGTCCTAATTTCATTCCGGGACACTGTATTGTCCCGGAATGAAGGTGCCCGGGACACAAATGGGAATTATGGGACAATCCCGGGCAATCCGGGACACGTGGGCACCCTATCTATAAACCAGAGGCTCTGGATGGACAGTTGGATAAATGGATCTATATTTAGAAGGTATCCGGTCTATAAACCAGAGGCTCTGGATGGACAGTTGGATAAATCTATATTTAGGTTGGAGCTGTACCATAAACAGACATCACAGTGACTATGGAGGAAGAGGACGGACATGACAGGGGGGGGGGGTTACTGGGTGTAAATATAAAATAATATCTTATTACCTCCTCTGCTGCCACTTCCAGCAATGTCTCCTCTCTACTTCCTCCCGAATCACTTCTCACCCGGAACTTCCCTTTTATACTTCAACATCACTTCCTGTCTGTATGTTACATCACTTCCTGTCTGTGCATTCCAGTGACATTCAGTGAGATCGCCACCGTGGGTCGAATTTTAAAACTGCAGCCAATTTTTAATATATTGACAGCTTCTTCTTGATGCATGCCTAATTTATTTGCATATTGCAGAAATGGGGAATAAAATGTGTTTTAAATCCCTAAACAATTTAAACTAAAGATGAAAAAAAAGACTGAATAATGACATTATGTTAAAAGCATGCAGCAAATAATGTATAAAGAATCTAAAAAAAAAAAAAAAAAAATCTATACATATTTGCGTTTTGAAAATTCTTAGGCACTTTAGATAGTTTCAAAAAACCTTTGCTGTGGGTGAATATTGTTGCCCCATGCACACATATGAAGGCACATGTGTGAGCCACGTACGTGTATGTAAACACCAACTGCGATACACAAGGTATTTTCGTCAGTCAGAGCCAGAGCAGATAATTCTGGGGCCATCATTCATGGTTACCTCGAAAGTGATGACCTGGAAAGGCTTTTAACAATTTTAAGGTTTGACATGTTTGGTATCGCTTTACTCGACACAACCTCATATTTTATATTTTACAAAGAATTGTGTATTATGTTGTGTTTGCATGCACGAAAGCATTTTTTTAGTTTTTTTTTTACTGAAAATATGAGTGTGATAAACCTTTACGTATATATACTGTGCAACATAACCATCATTTTATGGTATATACAGTATATACTTGCTTGGGGGTTTTAAAGTGGAGGTTCCGCCTTTTTTTTTTTTTTAAAAAGCCAGCAGCTACAAATACTGCAGCTGCTGACTTTTAAAAAATCGACGCTTACCTGTCCAGCGTGCCCGCAATGTCGGCAGACGAGTCTGAGCAGTCACTCGGTCCTCAGATACTGCCACCGCCATTCTCGGTGAGGGAATCAGGAAGTTCAGCCTTGCAGCTTCACTGCCCGGTTCCCTACTGTGCATGTGCGAGTAGCGCGGCGCGCCGTCACTGGTCCCTGCTCTCTCCTGGTAACAGTGTGTTTCCCAGAAGACAGCGGAGGGGGTGACGCGGAGGGGCGTGACTCCTGCGGGAGTCAATACCCGGAAGTGGTGCAAATACCTGTCTTAGACAGGTATCTGCACCCCCTCCCCCTGAAAGGTGCCAAATGTGACACCGGAGGGGGGGGGGGAGGGTTCCGAAAAGCGGAAGTTCCATTTTTGGGTGGAACTCCACTTTAACTATATTTCTAGTAAAAAAACAGGTGTGTGAAAAATTAAAAAAATTCCCATTGTTGCAAAGTGGTTAATGAGTCGAGCGTCGACTTGATTCTGAGCATGCGTGTTTTTTTCTCCGTCGGAGTTTCATACAGACGATTGGAAGAAAAAGAGAAACATGTTCTCTTTCTAAATCCATTGGAATTTCCGATGGAAAAAGTCCAATGGGGCATACACACGGTCGGAATATCCGATGAAAAAATTCCGTCTGACTTTTTTCCTCGGAAATTCCGATCGTGTGTACAAGGCATTACTCGTGGTCCATGATCAGAGAAGGTTCACCCTCCTCTATTCTCTGTCAGATCTCTCTGCTTCCCCCATCTATAATCATCTACTTTCTGCCCCCTTTTCTCTCTTGTCCAGGATCACTCCCACTCTACCTCCCCCTTCCCCCAGCCGCCACCACCCTCTCTACTTCACCCTAACCAGTTATTAGCTGCATTCTACATATTCTTCCAAAGGTTCATGATCAGAGAAAGCAAAGACTCCTCTATTCTCCATCAGATCCCACTGTTTCCTTGCTATTTCCCCAACTATGATCACCTACTTTTTGACTCCTCTCCCTTTTCCAGGATCAATCTCACTCTACTTCCCTCTTCCCCCAGCCACCACCACCACCTTCTCTACTTCACCCTAACCAGTGATCAACCGCATTCTACCTATTCTTCCATTGGTCAAAAGATCAGAGAAAGCCCAGACTCCTCTATTCTCCATCAGATCCCACTGCTTCCTTGCTTTTCCCCCAACTATGATAACGCCTCTTCCTTGTCCAGGATCACTCCCACGCTTAACAATGCTCTGCATGTTGCCACTTCTCAATCACTCTTCTTTTCTAATTATGGGTACCATCCCACTGCCTGCCAAAAGGCTTTCTTGAGTCTGCTGTGCTTGACGTCCAAGACCATCTCACATTCTTGAGCCTCGTACACACGAGCGAGAATCCAGTCGAAAAAAAAAAAAAAACGTTGGTTTTCTCGACGGGATTCCTGGCAAGCTTGTCTTGCCAAGCCCTGTGTACACACGCGCCATTCAAAAGAACCGCCGTTCTTTTGAATGGCAAGAATGCGGTGACGTCATCGACTACGACGAGCCGGCTTTTGTCACATTCGATGCCGTCGTCGCCATCTTGCTACACCCTACACTACCCTTGTATGCTACCGCGCATGCGGCGAAGTCTCATCGAGCATGCGCGGGTTTCCCTGGACAGGTAAGCATACAGACGACCGGGTTTCTCGGCAGGAAACACTCTGCCGAGAATCCCGATGAGAAAAAGAGAGCAGGTTCTCTATTTTTCTCGTCGAGATTCCCGGCAGTTTTCCTGCTGAGAAACCATACACACGAACGGTTTTCTCGGCAAAAAGCTCTCCCAGCAGTTTTCTTGCCGAGAAAACCGGTCGTGTGTACAAGGCTTTGGTCTCAAATCTGGCAAACTGTGGATACACATTTCCCAGGCCAAGTCTAAAGCTGAAACGTCTTCCACCCCTTTCTTCATACTTTGTGATTGGTCGAGCCATGACTAAGCACTAGATCGTAGTGCGAAACGCGTCAGCGGTACCCCACTTTTTGCTGTGACCTGTAGTGCTCCATGTTTTTTACCACATAAAGCCAACCTTTATGGTTTTTTGGGAGTGCGGCTGTCCATATGTTTCAATTTTTTCCTGCTTCAAGCATTGCCAGCACCCGTGGTTCCTGGGAGGGCACTGATTACCAATTGCACTCACCTGGAGCGGTATCCTTTCTCTTTACATTGTGATTGGTCCTTCCACTGTTTCCACTACCAGTGGGACATGGCGGATCAGCTGCTGGTCAGGTCTCTTCCACTCCTCAGAAACCCATCACTCTTCCCTGTCCAAAATCAGCTCCCCCCCCCCCCCCTGTCTTCAGCCACCACTAACCTCTCCACTTCTTCCTAACCATGATCAGCTCGACTTTTCTCCCCATGGTCCACGATCAGCGTATGTTCAGCCTCCTCTATTCTCTGGCAGATTCCTCTGCCTACTATCTCTTCCCCTATCCATGCCCATCTAATTTCTGCCTTCTCTCTATATCATTTAGTACTTGAACAGCTCACACTCTGCCTCCTCGCTTTTTCTTCCCTTGTCAGATCACACTCTGCCTTTTTTACCTCCCCCCATGGTCAATGATCAGAGAAATTTCAGGCTCCTCTATCCTCTGTCAGGTTACACTGCTTGCTTGCTCTTTCCCCAAATACGATCATCTACTTTCTCCCTCCTCTCTCCATTGTCCAGGATCACTCCCGCTCTACCTCCTTTCTCCATTGTCCAGGATCACTCCCACTCTACCTCCTTTCTCCCTTCAGACACAATCTTCTCCCTTTCCCGTAAACTGTGGTCAGCCCCATTCTACATTTTCTCCTCATGGTCCATGATCAGGTCACCGGAGGATAGTCTTCCCTGCTGAACTGGATTATTGGAGAAGTAGCAAAACTTATGTCTTTGAAGTTGGGAACCAGTAAGCCATATCTATGCACCTCAAATGACTAGTGCCCTCCACTATGGATTTTCCATTTTTATATATGAATTTATATGATTTGTAATCTTATTTTTAGCAGACTGATGATTGTTAGTTTGAGTTTTGATTTTTATCCACATGATGGCGCTAATCCACTATAATTTTTTGGGGATTGGATTGATCATGTTTAACCACATGATGGTGTTATCCATTTCCGGTTTCTTTAAAGTCAATGTGTACTGAAAGCGGGCAGTATATAAAGAATCAGTGTGATGGATGCCATCTAGCAGAGTCCCATGACTATGTCATTTCTGAGGAAACGCATCGGACATAACGTCAGAGGTGTCGCTAGGGGGTGGCTATTGAGGCTATAGCCCCGAATCTGGGGCCCATAGCCCCGAGTCTCTAGGGCAGGGGTCGGCACCTGGCCCACCACTGCTGAATGCGGTCACCCGGCCTGCGAACATTTTCACCGCTGTCCTCTTCATTGGACAGCGGCGAGCGGCCAGTATCATAGGGCTGGATGGGGGTGGGAACCGCAGGAGTTAACTTTTTCCATTAACCACTTAAGGACCGGCCACTTTTTGCGATTCGGCACTGCGTCGCTTTAACTGACAATTGCGCGGTCGTGCGACGTGGCTCCCAAACAAAATTGGCGTCCTTTTTTTCCCACAAATAGAGCTTTCTTTTGGTGGCATTTGATCACCTCTGCGATTTTTATTTTTTGCGCTATAAACAAAAATATAGCGACAATTTTGAAAAAAATGCAATATTTTTAACTTTTTGCTATAATAAATATCCCCAAAAAATATATAAAAAAAAATATTTTTTCCTCCGTTTAGGCCGATACGTATTCTTCTACATATTTTTGGTAAAAAAAAAATTGCAATAAGCTAAATGTATAGCGTCTACCAAATAGGGGATAGTTTTATTGCATTTTTATTATAATTTTTTTTTTTACTAGTAATGGCGGCGATCAGCGATTTTTATCGCGACTGCGACATTATGGTGGACACATCGGACACTTTTTTGGGACCATTGTCATTTTTACAGCGAACAGTGCTATAAAAATGCACTGATTACTGTAAAAATGTCACTGGCAGTGAAGGGGATAACCAGGAGGGGGCGCTGTAAGGGTTAAGTGTGCCCTGATTTGTGTTTCTTACTGTGGGGGGCGTGGCTTAGCGTGTGACGTCACTGATCGTCGTTCCCTATTACAGGGAACAGACGATCAGTGACAGGCTCATTAGGAAGCACGAGGAGAGGTTTGTTTACACTTACCAGTCCCCGTTCTTCCTCTCTGTGACCCGATCGCGGGGCACCGGTGGCGATCGGGTCCGCTGTTCCCGTGGGGACGGTCACGGAGAAGAGGACCGGGTCGCGAGCGCGCCACCAGTGGGATCTTAAAGGGGACGCACCTGTACGCCCTTGTGCCCAGCCGTGCCATTCTGCCAACCTACATTGGCGTGCGGCGGTCCTTAAGTGGTTAAACAGAAGGTGATTGGCAATCCTACCAACCAATCACCAGCCTGTTAATGTGAAAAGTTAACTTCAGTAGTTCCCACCCCATCCAGCCCTGTGATGCCGATCTCAGATGCTCTGCTTGCTGTACACCTTTGTAAGGTAGGAGAGTTCTACCTAGAGTGTGTGTTTGTGTGGAGGGGTGCAGGGGACAGAAGACAGAGGACTCTACAGTGGGGTGCAGGGGACAAAGGACATATACATGTGTATGCCCACCCAACCGTATGACTTTCTTTACTTCACTGCTATGGGCTCTAGCCTCGGATCTTTTGTAGACCTAGCAACGCCCCTGCGTGACGTCATCACGCTGGAGCGCCAGCCAAAGCCTGGTGTGCATGATCAGCCTGCTATCATGGGGACACTGGCTTATGATGTTTATGAACCCCAATATTTTTTACATGAACCACGCTGCTTCTGAATTTTGTATTATTTGTCAGTTTGTATCATAATTGTATAGCAGCAGCTTTACCACATACTGTAATTAATGCAAATTATTATTATTTATTTCTATTGTGCATACCATCTTTCAATAATCATCGAAGAATTATCATAATTTGTTTAAAAAAAAGACTCGTAGCGGAATATTGTAAAGCGTAGAGCTTTCTTGTTTATTTTAGAAAACCAGAAGATCTGATTAACATACAATAAAACTAAGATTGCATTTAAATCACAATTTATTTAACGGAAGTAAAAATATACATCAAATTGTTTACAGATCAGCAGGATCGATCAAAATCCAGCTCCTTCAGTAGAGCGATGATGTGAAGCAGCTAAGAGAAACTTTCAAGAAAAGTTCATTTTTAAAGTACAAATTCTGATTGGATATTCCAACATTTTATTGCCTATGTACTGCTTCCATGGTTTGTTGCCTGGGTATTGGTAGGGCTGTCCATGTATTGTCATGATAGCCAGTGTGCTGATGTTCTTTGTTGGCCACTTCTTTCTCACAGTTGCCAGTGTGATGCCCATGTATTTCAACAATTGCCAGATTGATGCCCGTGTATTTCAACAATTGCCAGATTGATGCCCATGTATTTCAACAATTGCCAGATTGATGCCCATGTATTTCAACAATTGCCAGATTGATGCCCGTGTATTTCAACAATTGCCAGATTGGTGCCCATGTATTTCAACAATTGCCAGATTGATGCCCATGTATTTCAACATTTGCCAGATTGATGCCCATGTATTTCAACAATTGCCAGTGTGGTGTCCATGTATTTCAACATTTGCCAGATTGATGCCCATGTATTTCAACAATTGCCAGTGTGGTGTCCATGTATTTCAACAATTGCCAGTGTGATGCCCATGTATTTCAACAATTGCCAGATTGATGCCCATGTATTTCAACATTTGCCAGATTGGTGCCCATGTATTTCAACATTTGCCAGATTGGTGCCCATGTATTTCAACAATTGCCAGTGTGGTGTCCATGTATTTCAACAATTGCCAGATTGATGCCCATGTATTTCAACATTTGCCAGATTGATGCCCATGTATTTCAACAATTGCCAGTGTGGTGTCCATGTATTTCAACAATTGCCAGATTGATGCCCATGTATTTCAACAATTGCTAGATTGGTGCCCATGTATTTCAACAATTGCCAGATTGGTGCCCATGTATTTCAACAATTGCTAGATTGGCACCCATGTATTTCAACAATTGCCAGATTGGTGCCCATGTATTTCAACAATTGCCAGATTGGTGCCCATGTATTTCAACAATTGCCAGATTGGTGCCCATGTATTTCAACAATTGCCAGATTGGTGCCCATGTATTTCAAAAATTGCCAGTGTGATGCCCATGTATTTCAACAATTGCCAGATTGGTGCCCATGTATTTCAACAATTGCCAGATTGGTGGCCATGTATTTCAACAATTGCCATGTTTTACCATGTCTAACCACAGTTTCATACTGTTGTCTTACTGTAATTTAAAGCTGAATTCCAGGAATTCAGCAACCTTGTAAAATGAGTTCAACGATGTATGCTGCCTCCTGGACTTATCTCTATCACTCCATCATTTACATCTGACAGATTTATTGCACTCCAGGAGGATACACTTTGAGCAATGAGAAGAGAGATGCACACAAAGCAGCTATGCCTGCTCCTCCCCTCTGCTGCCCATTCGCAGAAGCCTTTGTATTTTGTGAATGAGTTGAATCACTACAAAGGCTTCTATGATTGGGCAGGAGGAGGGGAGGACACAGCAGCTGCATCGACTCTACGCTTAAAGGAGCTGAGACCAGAGCGTTCAGTACTGGAGCTTCAGAATTTATCTTCCTGGAGCACAATAAACCTGGTAAATCTAAATTAAAGTGGTAATTTCAACTAGGTGCATGCCGCCTCCTGGACTTATCTCTATCATTTACATCTGACAGGTTTATTGCACTCCCGGAGGATGGACTTAGGGTGATGAGAGGAGAGAAGCACACAGAGCAGCTATGCCTGTCCCTTCCCTCTGCTGCCCATTCACAGAAGCCTTTTATATTTTGTGAATGAGTTCACATAATAAAAGGCTTCTGTGATTGGGCAGGAGGAGGGGAGGGCACAGCAGCTACATCGACTCTACACTTGAAGCTGCTGAGAACAGAGCTTCCAGTGCCGAAGCTCCAAAATTATCTTCCTGGAGTTCAATAAACCTGTCAAATCTAAATTAAAGAGGTAATTTCAACGAAGAGCATGCCACTTCCTGGACTTATCTCTATCATTTACATCTGACAGGTTTATTGCACTCCCATAGGATGCACTTGGGGCAATGAGAGGAGAGTAGCACACATAGCAGCTCTTCATGCCCCTAACATCACATAATACAAAGGCTTCTGCAATTGGGATCCGGTCCGGTCCCAAGCTGAGCTGTCAGCAGCAGCTTCTCTGTGTAGGTTTTGCAGAAAAGGCAGCTGACAGGGGAAAACCCTATAGTAACCCTATGGGCGACGTTACTTCCCAGCTGTTGTTGGCTGTCTCTTCCACACAGCATCCGCCGCTGGAGACCGGACCAGATCAGCTGCAGAAAAAGTATGTATAGCGATTTTTGCTTAACAGGGTTAGATAGACTAGTCTTAGAATGTGGCTACCAGTAGATTTATGTCGCGTACACACGATCATTTTTCCCGTCGGGAAAAATTAAATTTTTTCCTTTTGACGAGAAAAACGATCGTCTGTGTGCTTTTTGTCATTTTTCCCGATGGGAAAAACGGCATTAATCACGACGAGAAAAATTAGAACATGCTCTAATTTTTCTCCTCGTGATTCCTGTCATTTTTTTCGGCTGCAGTTTTCCCACAGGGAAACACTGCCGCGGAGCCTACACACGGTCGTTTTTCTCGCCAAGAGAAAAAATGATGGGAAAAACGGCCGTGTGTGGGGGAACAAGCTGTTCCCTCGTTTTTCCTGTCGTGATTCACGGTGGTGTTTTCACCGCCGTGAATCACGATCGTGTGTACAAGCCATGAGAGTTAGTTTGTTTTAGGCTGAACTTATACTTTAAAGAGAAGTCCAACAAGGTGCATTCTGACTTCTGGACTTCTCTCTATCATTTACATCTGACAGGTTTATTCCACTCCTGGAGGATACATTTGGGACAATGAAAAGAGAGAAGCTCAGCTATGCCCGCCCCTCCCCTCTGCTGTCCATTCACAAAAGAAATGGCTGCACATCCAGGAATTCCGATGGCCTTTTATTGTTCAAAGTGATAACACCAAAGACACCAACACGAGGTCAAGTAGACGCGTTTGACACATACATCTTGTGCTTAATCATTGGTAATGATTAAGCACAAGATGTATGTGTGAAACGCGTCTACGTGACCTCGTGTTGGTGTCTTTGGTGTTATCACTTTGAACAATAAAAGGCAATCGGTATTCCTGGATGTGCAGCCATTTCTTTTCTTACAAGTTTCCCACGGAGGCGGGCCGGGGCTGGCACTCTACGAGACATTCCACCTCAGGTTCTCAATTTACACCTGGAGCAGCGGCTCTTTTTCTTTGTATATTGCCCATTCACAGAAGCCTTTGTATTTAGTGAATGAGTTCACATAATACAAAGACTTCTGTGATTGGGCAGGAGAAGAGGGGGGGCATAGCAGCTGCATTGACTCTTCACTTGAAGGAGCTGAGACCAGAGTGTCCAGTGCCAGATTTCCAGGAGCACAATAAACCTGTCATATCTAAATTAAAGACGTCCATGAGGTGGCAGGCACCTCCTTGGACTTAACTCATAGTAGGCCTGTACTTTTTACAAAGTTGGAGTTCCTGGAGTTCAACTTTGATCCCTACAGGTCTATAATTATCAAATCACACCCCTGAAAAATGTCATGCTTTTTACTGCATCCCCAACACTCTGTGATGTGACTACTTGGGTTTATCCTCCCCCTAGAGAACATGAACCTCGTGGGATTGCCAATGTTCCTTGGTATACTCATATCTGTGAAGTCCCCAAGTCTACATGTCTGCCGCACTTATTATGAGGGCTCCTACTGCAGGGCTTGACAAATTTGCTTGGAATCTAGGAGCCAGCTAAAAAAGTTAGGAGCCAGGAACGCGCCCCGTCCCGCCGAGCTCGCGCGCAGAAGCGAACGCATACGTGATACCCCAGCTGTGCCGCCCGAGGTCGCTAATTCTAGTCGCAAATATGACATGGCGCCCGGGGTTTGTCGAACCCTGTCCTACTGTACCTGCTGGATTTTTATTTCATATCACAGAGTTGCAAAAAGAAGAAAAAGAGGACACCCCAATGCTAGCAGAAAGAGAAACCGGAACTGTTGTAAGCTTATTGAGCCACTTGTCTGTAGCCCTGGGCTCTGATGAAGCAGGTGATGCCTTCGAAACGCATCAGCCAGTCGGGGTCATGGTGAGGTCCCCCCATATTTTGGAGACTGCTGAGTCTAGGACTATTGGGCTATGGACGAGTGGCTCATAGAAAATTTTAGTCATACATTTGTGAGTACTAGAGGTCGACCGATATTTAGGCATTTTTGATAAATCGGCTTTGGCCAATTATTATCAAAACTGGGCCGATATATTTCACTGGCTGCCCTTCCTCCTCCCTCCTCCACACTCCTCCACACTCAGCAGCATCAAGCGCCGTGCTGTGTGTGTGTGAAACTGAAAGTAAGAGGAGAGAGACAGAGGAGCTGTCAGCTTGATGTCGGGGGTGGGCGGGATCCAGCAGATATATTACACCAGCCAATGGGATGGTATCTGGGCGGGCCACTGTGTCTAAAGCAGCCCAATCATTGGCTGGTGTAATTTAGCTGCTGGGTCCCGCCCACCCCCACATCGAGCTCAATTCTAACAGCTCTCTCTCTCTCCTCTCTGTCAGTTTCACACATTATACTCGGCTTAGTGTGAAACCTGCCAGTGCCACTGCAAATCAGTGCCATCTGTCAGTGCCCCCAGCCAGTGCCATCTGTCAGTGCCCCCAGCCAGTGCCATCTGTCAGTGCCCCCAGCCAGTGCCACCAGCCAGTGCCCCCAGCCAGTGCCACCAGCCAGTGCCAATCAGTGCCATCTGTCAGTGCCCCCAGCCAGTGCCATCTGTCAGTGCCACCAGCCAGTGCCATCTGTCAGTGCCACCAGCCAGTGCCATCTGTCAGTGCCACCCAAATCAGTGCCATCTGTCAGTGCCCCCAGCCAGTGCCATCTGTCAGTGCCACCAGCCAGTGCCAATCAGTGCCACCCAAATCAGTGCCGTCTGTCAGTGCCCCCAGCCAGTGCCATCTGTCAGTGCCCCCAGCCAGTGCCATCTGTCAGTGCCCCCAGCCAGTGCCATCTGTCAGTGCCCCCAGCCAGTGCCATCTGTCAGTGCCACCAGCCAGTGCCAGTGCCACCCAAATCAGTGCCATCTGTCAGTGCCCCCAGCCAGTGCCAATCAGTGCCACCCAAATCAGTGCCATCTGTCAGTGCCCCCAGCCAGTGCCATCTGCCAGTGCCACCAGCCAGTGTCAATCAGTGCCATCTGTCAGTGCCACCAGCCAGTGTCAATCAGTGCCATCTGTCAGTGCCAATCAGTGTCACCACCAATCGGTGCCATCTGTCAGTGCCACCAGCCAGTGTCAGTGCCATCTGTCAGTGCCACCCAAATCAGTGCCACCGCCAATCGGTGCCACCAGCCAGTGCCTTCTGTCAGTGCCCCCAGCCAGTACCAATCAGTGCCACCAGCCAGTGCCATCTGTCAGTGCCACAAGCCAGTGCCAATCGGTGCCATCTGTCAGTGCCACCGCCAATCGGTGCCATCTGTCAGTGCCACCGCCAATCAGTGCTATCTGTCAGTAGCACCGCCAATCAGTGCCACCAGCCAGTGCCATCTGTCAGTGCCACCAGCCAGTGCCAACCAGTGTCACTCGCCAGTGCCACCTGCCAGTGCCAACCAGTTCCAATTGCAAGTGCCACTGCCAATCAGTGCCATCTGTCCCAAACTAGTGCCATCTGTCAGTTCCAAACCAGTGCCCCCTGCTGCCAATCGGTGCCATCTGTCAGTTCCAAACCAGTACCACCTGCCAATGCCAGCCAGTGCCACCTGCCAGTGCCATCTGTCAGTTCCAAACCAGTGCCATCTGTCAGTTCCAAACCAGTGCCACCTGCCAGTGCCAATAGTGCCATCTGTCAGTTCCAAACCAGTACCACCTGCCAATGCCAACCAGTGCCACCTGCCAGTGCCACCTGCCAGTTCCAAACCAGTGCCATCTGTCAGTTCCAAACCGGTGCCACCTGCCAGTGCCAATAGTGCCACCTGCCAGTGCCATCTGTCAGTTCCAAACCAGTGCCACCTGCCAGTTCCAAACCAGTGCCACCAACCAGTGCCATCTGTACTGAGGACATCAAGTGTGTGCTAGAGTGACAGGAGTAAGCAGGAAGGAAAGGAGTGGGTGAGGTGTTTTTTTTTTTTTTAATCGGCCTAAAATATCGGTTACAAAAATCGGCATCACATATCGGCCATCGGCCGCCCCAATTTCTAAATATCGGCATCGGCCAGAGAAAAACCCATATCGGTCGACCTCTAGTGAGTACTATTAAATATGATTTCTAATTAGTAAATTCCGTGGGATAATGCACTAGGCTGGTGTCTAATTAGATTACCTTCAGGTGTAAAACATTTCCCGCACATTGAACAAAAAAAAAAAGACTCCTTCCCTCCTGTCCAACACTGCGTTCTTTCCAAGTAAAATGCTTCCCACAGGCTCCTTCCCTGTGTGACCGTCTGGTGTAAAGCAAGGTTTCCTTATTACATATTTCCCACACTCTGGACACAAATGAGGTCCATCACCTGTGCCAATTGTCTGGTGTCTATATTAAGTGTTCTTTTGTATGAAACATTTCCCTCTAAAATTAATAGGGGTGATCAATATTTTCTGTATAAAACATTTCCCGCACTCTGGACATGAATCAGGCTGATCACCAGTATGATTTTTCTGATGTGTAAGAAGATTCTTTTTCTGAAAAAACAAATTTACCGCACTCTGGACATGAATAAGGGTAACCACCAGTGTGATTTTTCTGGTGTGCAAAAACATTCATTTTATGTATAAAACATTTCCCGCACTCTGAATATGAGTAAACGATGATCACCAGTGTGATTTTTCTGGTGTATTAGAACATTCATTTTCTGAAGAACACATTTCCTGCACTCTGGACATGAATAGGGATGATCACCAGTGTGATTTTTCCGGTGTATAAGAAGATTCTTTTTCTGAAGAACACATTTCCCGCACTCTGGACATGAATAGAGACGAACTCCCATGCAAACTCGCAGGTGCGTAGGGAGGTCTCCCATGTGAATATAACATTTCCCACACTCTGAACATGAGAAAGGACGCTCACCCGTGTGACATCTCTGGTGTATAAGCATCTCTTGTTTCATAAAGAAACATTTCCCGCACTTTTACACATGAATAGGGACACTCAATTGTGTAAATTCTCTAGTGTTCAAGACAGTCTCTATTGTAAATAAAACATTTCCTGCCTTCTGAACGTCAATAAGAAGGCTCTCCCGAGTGAATTCTTTGGTGTATAAGAAGTTCTTTTGTCTCAGCAAAACATTTCCCGCACACCAAACATAAATAGGGACACTCACCTGTGTGGCTTCTCTGGTGTCTAAGAAGGCTTCCTTTCTGATTAAAACATCTTCCGCACTCTGGGCATGAATAAGGACGCTCGCCCGTGTGAATTCTCTGGTGTCTAAGAAGACTTCCTTTCTGACTAAAACTTTTCCCGCACTCCGAACATAAATAAGGACGCTCACCCGTGTGAATTCTCTGATGTCTAAGAAGGTCACAGTTTTTACTGAAATATTTCCCACACACCGAACATGACCATGAACTCTCTCCTGTGTAAACCCCTTCACGACTTAACGAAAATTCCTTGGGATTGGATGGGTCTGTTGTCCTCTCCGTACAGTGAGATCTTAGATGTATACCTGGAGTTACAGTATGTGATACATCCAATGATTTCCGAAGATTAGAGGGATCCATTGATCTCTGTATAGTTTTTCTATTAGCATTTACTCCTGGAAGGTATTGTGGGATGTCATCATAATCTGGAGATAAGAAAGGATGTCCCTCAGAGATATTCCAGACATTACATCCATCTGAGGTACTCTATATGCCTTACATTCAGAAATAATATGTGTTTATTGGTTTTCTTGTGTGAACATTTATCGAAAAAAAATACCATTGGAACAACGTTTCCATATGCTGTCTTCTAATACAAGGAAATGGATACTATTGTTGTATATCTGGGAAAAGTACACAACTTTACCCTTTGTCATTGTTTTATTAGGAGCTCCTGTCAAACAATGGACCCAAAGCTATGTCAATAAAGATTAACAATAGTTTGACTTTTTGACATATTTGACCCATGGCATGTATGATACTAAAGTGCCACCTAGAGTTTGGAGTTAAAAAAAAATGCTTCTCTCATACAAACTGATGTAGAAAGGAAGCGGTAAAGGAACACACCCATGTGAAAATGGCTACCTAAACTTTCTAAATAAAAAGGCCAGCAGCGCAAGCTGAAATGGGGAACGCCATACGATCAAAGAAGGGCTGTGCCACATGCTGTCTTTTCTAATACAATAAGAAAATAGTTAAAATTGTTGTATATCTGGGCAAGGTACACAATTTCAACTTTTGCCATTGTTTTATAGGAGCTTCTGTCAAACATTGAACCCAAAGCGATGTCAATAGAGATTAAAAATTGTTTGACTTTTTGACATATTTGACACTAAAGTGCCATCACTAGTTTGGAGTTAAAAAATTCTTCTCTCGCAGAAACTAATGTAGAAAGTAAAAGGTAAAGGGATACACACATATGGAAATAGCTACCTAAACTTTCTAAATAGAAGGCCAGCAGCACAAGCTGAAAAAAGGGAACTCCATAAGATCTAAGAAGGGCTGCACCACATGCTGTCTTAGAAAAGACAGCATGTGGCACAGCCCTTCTTTGATCCTAACAATTGTATCTCTTTCCTTATTGTATTAGAAACTACAATAAGGAAATAGATAAAATTGTATATCTGGGCAAAGTACGCAACTTCAACGTCTGCCATTGTTTTATAGGAGCTCCTGTCAAACATTGGATCCAAAGGTATGTCAATAGAGATTAACAATATTTTAACTTTTTGACATATTTGACCCATGGCATGTATGATACTAAAGTGCCACCTAGAGTTTGGAGTTAAAAAAAATGCTTCTCTCTTTCAAACTGATGTAGAAAGGAAGCGGTAAAGGGACACACCCATGTGAAAATGGCTACCTAAACTTTCTAAATAAAAAGGCCAGCAGCGCAAGCTGAAATGGGGAACGCCATACGATCAAATAAGGGCTGTGCCACATGCTGTCTTTTCTAATACAATAAAAAAAATTGTTGTATATGTGGGCAAAGTACACAACTTCAACGTCTGCCATTGTTTAATAGGAGCTCCTGTCAAACATTGGCTCCAAAGGTATGTCAATAGAGATTAACAATAGTTTGACTTTTTGACATATTTGACCCATGGCATGTATGAAACTAAAGTGCCACCTAGAGTTTGGAGTTAAAAAAAATGCTTCTCTCATTCAAACTGATGTAGAAAGGAAGCGGTAAAGGGACACACCCATGTGAAAATGGCTACCTAAACTTTCTAAATAAAAATGCCAGCAGCACAAGCTGAATCGGGGAGCGCCATACAATCAAATAAGAGCTGTGCCACGTGCTGTCTTTTCTAATACAATAAGAAAATAGATAAAATTGTTGTATATGTGGGCAATATATACAATTTCAACTTTTGCCATTGTTTTATAGGAGCTCCTGTCAAACACTGAACACAAAGCTACTGTATGTCAATAGAGATTAACAAATATTTGACCTTTTGACATGTTTGACCCATGGCATGTATAATACTAAAGTGCCATCTAGAGTTTGGAGGTAATACAAAATGCTTCTCTCGTAGAAACTGATGTAGAAAGGAAGAGGTAAAGGGATACACCCATGTGGCAATGGCTACCTAAACTTTCTAAATAAAAAGCCAGCAGCACAAACTGAAATGGGGAACTCCATCAGATCAAAGAAGGTCTTTGCCACATGCTGTCTTTGCCCTTCTTTGATCTTAACAGTTTTATCTATTTCCTTATTGTATTAGAACATACAATAAGGAAATAGATAAAATTGCTGTATATCTGGGCAAAGTACACAATTTCATCTATTTCCATTGTTTTATAGGAGCTCCTGTCAATCACTGGACCCAAAGCTATGTCAATAGCGATTAACAAATGTTTGACCTTTTGACATATTTGACCCATGGTATGTATGATATTAAAGAGCCATTTATAGCTTGGTGTTAAAAAATGCTCCTCTCATAGAAACTGAAGTAAAAAGGAAGAGGTACAGGGATACACCCATGTGGAAATGGCTACCTAAACTTTCTAAATAAAAGGACAGCAGCACAAGCTGAAATGGGGAACTATATAAGATCAAAGAATGGCTGTGCCAGAGGGGACTTCATAAGACCAAGTCAGGAAGGTACAGGCTATACAATCATTGCCTTGCCTCCTCACCAAAAACCCAAGTGCATGTGTTCCTGGTCATAGTCGGGTACTGCAGACAATTTGCACTTCATTTTGCCACCTTGGTGGTGCCGTTGACTGAGTGGCCTTCATAGAACTTCTAGAGTCTAATTCTAGAGTTCAATTTTCCAAATTTGATTTTCAGAAGAACGCCTCTGATATAGGACTTGGGGCTGTTCTATCATGGCGAGAAGCATCCCATGATCTTCTCAAGTCAACAAAAATGAACTACAGATGAAAAAAATAAGCGGTGGCTAAGCAGGAATGTTTGGCAATTAAATGGGAGAACAAGTGATTGGATAAGCTGGTGGTTCCCAGGTCTCCATAAGTACTGGTTTACCAAGGAACTCCCTACAACTTCCTTAAATATTTGTACGCCCTACTTGGGCCTGAGGACTTGAGATGATTTATTACTTACTTGTAGCCATATGTAGAGAAGATTCATCCTGTTTACTTTTCATAATCATCTCATAATCATCTCCACTCACCAACGTCTCTTCTTCTTCACCTTTAATCACAATATTGAGATCTTTCAGTTCTTCATCCTGAATAGGGTAGAACAGATTTGTAAAAATAAACAAAAACAAGACCTTACATAGAAGAATGTTATCTAAAAGCATAGAATACATTCTAAGATCTATATGCTCAGTCCCAACTACCTGATGATGGTGAGGGATGGTGTGATCTTCCTGTGTGGAATCCCGGGAATACAGAGGACGGGGACATCTCTCTGGTGGGTTCCCATTACTGGATCCATCTGTAGGAAACACACACACTGACTGAATACATTGTTTCTATGTGTTTATCAGATGATGGGGGATCTAGGTGGACCCTCCGTACTGCTCTCTCCTTTACAATAAAGTCTCCTCTTACCCGGTGATGTGAGGGGCGGCTGATTCTCCATCATGACGTCCTTGTAGAGATCCTTGTGTCCTTCTAAATACTCCCACTCCTCCATGGAGAAATAGACAGTGACATCCTGACACCTTATAGGAACCTGACACACACAATGATACAGTCACCATCCAGACACATCCCTTGTCTGTTACTGGATAATGTCCCAGAATTCCCAGCACCGCTCACCTCTCCTGTCAGAAGCTCCAACATCTTCTTAATGACATCTAGAATCTTCTTCTCTTCTCTCTCTGATGTCAGGCAGTGAGGAGGAGACTCTGTAATGGGTGATGCCCCATGAAGACATCTGTTGGGTGTTAAAGGATCCCCAGACATATTTTTCACTATTTTATAATCCTGTGTAAAATGAGAAAATAATTACAGACGACTTCCCAGAATCCTCCTCACCTCTCCGGTCAGGTTTGTGTTTTATTAATAGAGTTAAGAGTGATGTCATGTGACCTCCCAGAATCCTCCTCACCTCTTCAGTCAGCTCTGTGTTTTATTAATAGAGTTAAGAGTGATGTCATGTGACCTCCCAGAATCCTCCTCACCTCTCCGGTCAGGTCTGTGTTTTATTAATAGAGTTAAGAGTGATGTCATGTGACCTCCCAGAATCCTCCTCACCTCTCCGGTCAGGTCTGTGTTTTATTAATAGAGTTAAGAGTGATGTCATGTGACCTCCCAGAATCCTCCTCACCTCTCCGGTCAGGTCTGTGTTTTATTAATAGAGTTAAGAGTGATGTCATGTGACCTCCCAGAATCCTCCTCACCTCTCCGGTCAGGTCTGTGTTTTATTAATAGAGTTAAGAGTGATGTCATGTGACCTCCCAGAATCCTCCTCACCTCTCCGGTCAGCTCTGTGTTTTATTAATAGAGATAAGAGTGATGTCATGTGACCTCCCAGAATCTTCCTCACCTCTCCGGTCAGGTCTGTGTTTTTTTTTTTTAACGTTAAACAAAGGTTTTTATTGCTCAAAGGGTGCATACATGTGAAGTATATTTTGCATATAAACTTGGTAACTGATACATTGAGAGTCATACTTGAGGTAGGTAAGGCAACAGATTCATTATCATTGTCATATGAGCGTGCTCTACAAGAATACATTGCACATCCAAAGACTTCCTAGGAAAACCTATGTCTGAGCATTCATTTCTGACTGATATGGTTTTGTTATGTACAGGTACTCGACTCTTGAAGCCAACGGTCCCATATCTTGTTATATTTATTGGGGCATCCCCTGTTGATATATATGCATTTCTTGTATGGCAGGGTATTATTCACTTCTATTTTCCATTCTACTATTTTGGGAGGTGTTTGTCACATCCATTTTTTAGCAATGACTTTCCTGGCTGAAAACAGTGTCTCATGAAGAAATGTTTTAGTATATTTATCTATTGTGTCTGGTAACATTCCCAGAAGGCATTGTTTGGGGTCTAATGCAAGGGGTGAGCCCATCTCGTCGTGTAGAAATGTCACAATTTGTTTCCACAAACCTTGTATCTTAGGGCAGGCCCAGATCAGGTGGAAAAAAGTGCCCGTCTCTTGTCCACACATCAGACATGTTGTAGAATAGGTGCGCTTGTATCTTGCCACTCTGAGGGGTGTGAGGTACGCTCTATGTAGGACATAAAGTTGCGAAAGTCGATCGGACAGCTTGGGAGACACTGCTTTACAGGACTCCAGCGCCTCGCCCCACTCCTCATCCTCTATTGGCCCAACCTCCCGCTCCCATCTGGGTTTCAGATCGTATGCTAGTTTGGTAGAAATGGGAGTGGAAAGCATATTGTAAAATGCTGAGATCAGTTTGTGCGAATCTGTGCTCTTAATTACTGCCATAATTACATTGGGCGTGGGGTGTGGGACGGAGCCAGGGAATTGCGACTGCGTCGCGTGGCGGAGTTGTAAAAATCTAAAAAACATTCGGTTTTGAAGTGTAAATTCTTCTCTAAGGGAATCAAAGGTTTTTAGACGCCCCTTGTCTAGGAGGTGATGGAGGTAAAACACCCCCTGTGTGGACCACGTACCCGTATCCTGTATTTTGGTGAGCTCAGGGAGATTCATATTATGCCATAGCGGTGTGTAGTCGTTGTAGTGTGGAGTACTGAGTTTGGAAGAGGCTAAGTCCCATATTTTCCTGTAGTGATATAACATGGTATGCCTATTTGTCCCCGGCTCCGCCCCTCCCGAGCCCGATGCGATTGCATATATCGGGTCTTTGGTGTGCTGCGCCCACTTTGGACATAAGAGGGTGAGGAATCTCTCACTGTCCGTCTTGTCCAAGTGGAACAGCTGTGACAACTGTGATGCAATGTAGTATAGATTGAAGTCAGGGAGAGCCGTGCCACCTAGATCCGTCGGGTTCTTGAGAGTTTGCCATGCTAATTTGTGTCTATTGGCTCCCCACACAAAGGGCTTGAGTATGGCCTCGAGCGATTTGAAATGTTTCAAAGGTAGGTATACTGGGGTGTGCCACAAAACATATAATATCTTAGGGAGTAAGACCATTTTAATTAAATTTATGCGGCCCCAGATCCCAAGTGGAAGTCGGGACCAAATCCGTACTTTGGTTTTAACCATGGAAAGAAGGGGCTCTATATTGAGGGAAATGTAGTCCATCGGGGACCTAGATATATGAACCCCTAGGTATTTAATGACATCGACTCTTTGTAGTGGCAATCTGGTTTGGGATTCCGGGGGCGGGAAGCTGTCAATAGGCAGAATTTGGGACTTGTCCCAATTGATTTTCAATCCTGAGAATATCCCAAAGCCTTCGATCGTGCGGAGTGCAGTATGTAGAGATGGGCCAGAATCTGCTAAATATAGCAGCGTATCATCAGCATACATACTGATTTTTTCAATCAAGGAACCCAGTCTCAGACCCCTAATCCCTGGGTTCGCTCGGATGGATATCGCAAGAGGTTCTGCCGCAAGGGCATACAGCAGCGGGGACAAAGGGCAGCCCTGTCTCGTGCCTCTACTGAGGTCAAACATTCGAGACGGCCACCCGTTGGCCACCACCTTGGCCGTGGGTGCCTGATACAGCAATTGAACCCACTTAATGTAATTGGGCCCAAAGCCATATCCCTCCAAGCATCTCCATAGATATTTCCACTCCACCGAGTCGAAAGCCTTCGCCGTATCCAACGTCACTACAACTCGGGACCCGACCTCCTCAGGTCTGTGTTCTTTTAATAGAGATTAAGGATGAGCTCAGGCGTGTTTGCATTGAACACGTGCAGAGCCCGCCAAGGAAGTCAGCACCGTGCTGCACTAATCACAGGCAGGGAGACATTTCACGATCTCTGCAGCCGAGCATCGGGACAATGTCTCAATGCCTGTGATTAGCGCAGCGCAGTGCCGACTTCCTTGGCGGGCTCTGCACGTGTTCAATGCGAACACGCCTGAGCTCATCATTAATAGAGATAAGAGTGACGTCATGTGACCTCCCAGAATCCCCCTCACCTCTCCAGTTAGCAGGTAGATGATCTCCAGGGTGAGGTCCAATATCCTCTCAGTCACTTGGCTTTGGTCTTGGACCATCCTTATCGATTTGGTCATGTGATCTATACAGGACATTCCTCCCTGTCAACAAATAAACTCATAATTATTTTCACTACACTGGGATGAAGAATGTCTCCACATAGTTCTCATATGTCTCACTTGGACCTATTACAATCCTTATATGTGTAGCGGGTTGCTATATTTAGGGGGAAGTATCTGAGTAGTAACTAGGCTCAGATACAATAATTGTTAGGTTTCATGGACCATTTTATGCTTGTGGAGGATATAATTGGTGTCCAGTTCCCTGTGGCCTACAGGTGGCGCTGTCGCCATAGGCCAGGGTTGAACCACCATTGGAGGGCTGTGCCCTTTGTGTCCCCTTGCGGCAGTAGTACAGCGGGGCAGGGAACCTGCTGTGCCTGTTGGGAGAGGGTATAAAAGGGGCAGACATCTTCCGTTCGGGGTCCACACCCAGGCACCTTCGGCCTGGGGGTGAGTGAGGGTTGTCTCCGGGTGCCCTAGGCCCGGAGACGGAGCTGCTGTTCCATCCCAGACACCTTCAGTCTGGGGTGAGGTACTCTAGAGAGGGCCCGGAGCTCAGCAACCTTCGGCTGCGGTCCGCTAAGGATCGAGAGCTCCCAGGGATCCGCCTTGCGAGGGGACCCGCATCCAGGACGAGGAGGCCAGGGAGGTGACCCTTTCTGAAGACCCAGCGCAGAGTCGGGGTGACAGAGGGGCCTTTGGTAACTCTCCGGAGGGAGGATTTTCTCCTTGATATGGGCCAAGTTCTAAGAAGGAAGTTCAGGTTCTACAGGTCAGTGGCAGTGACCAGCTTACAAGTTAGTGGCAGTAACTTCAACTTTTCACCCGGTCAGTGGCAGTGACCAACCTCATGGTCTGTGGCAGGGACCATGCTCCAAGCCTATTCATGCTAACCAGAACATGAGAAAACCCAATTTAAGTTTGTGCCTGGACCTCCTCCCACCTTATCTGACCTGTGCTTGTCTCAACCTGTCTGCTCTCAAAGAGACCATTTATTGTGCTGAGAACATAAATAAGAGTTGGACCTTTCAGTTGGTGTGGACAGTTGCTTACTGGGGAGAACTAAGGACTTGTTTCTGACTACTGTAGAAACGAGGTCAGCACTGGAGGTTTTTAAACACTGGCTACAGGCAGGCCTGAGAAACTAACACCGCTCAACCTCCCCATCCAGGAGGGTACAGGCTTGTGGTGCGGTGTGCCTCATTCTTTCCTGCGGAGGAGCCAAGATGAGGAAAATCAGGTAAATTCTGGGGTTGGTGCGCTACACGTGGGGGCTCGATTCCGGGATGTGTTTGCGGCCACAGAGAGGAAACCCCCCCAGAAGCTGAACTTTTATTTCCCAGTGAAGCTCCGTGGAGGTCGGCCATGTTTAGAACTGCGCCATGAGGAGAACCCTGACTGCGTAGTTTGTGGGTGTGTCTATTCAGAAAAGCCCGCGAACGATGCAGGAGATGGGAGGAGTCTGACCATGTATGGAGTTACACGTGGGGACTTTGGCGCGGAAAGTCAGTGCGCGATGGAGCAGCAGATGGTGAGCATGTCGTCTCATGCCTCATGGCTCCCAGCTTCAACAACCATGAAAATTACATAATTTGCTGCTTCGCTTACGGATAGGTCTTGTTAAAGCTTCCCGTGGCCGTGGTGGAGCAACGCCCCAGCGCTTACCCGGTACGGATGTCTCTGAAGGGAAAAGTCCTGGACGTTCGAGTCCTTCTTCAAGCCGAGGTAAGCCGGGGGGAAAAACTTTGTTAAAGGCCCCTAGCCCTGGGGATTCACATGCTAGTGAGTTGGCCAGAGGGGGTGAATTGTCCCTCATCAAGAATTATGTCCCTGCGGAGGATTATGATACCTCCGACCTGGAGTCCATCTCCGATGCGGGGGATGACGCTGAAATTGATGAGCTATTTGAGAGGAAGGGATGGGACAAGATGCCCCTATCCTTGTTCCGTAGGCCTAGGAACCCACCTATGTCCACTGGGGAAAGTACACCCCGGGTGGTGGCCTCCAAGCCTGAGGAGGGATCTGCCCCCTTACCTACCCTTCCACCATCAGGAGCATCTGCTTCCACTACTACTGCTATGAGCCAGGTGTCACTGCAGGCCCCTGCAACTGGGCCGGAGGCAGTTAAAGTGTCTCGACACCCGGATGCCGTTGTCATGCCTGGCGCAGGACACAGCGACACCATGCCACCGCTGTCCCACTTACAGAGACTCTTCAATCAGAAGGTTGCCAGCGAGTATGGGTGGGAGTACCCGTACCTACCCAAAGAACTCTTGTTTGAAGTTGAGGTCTGTAGAGATCGGTGGTACTCGGAGTTTGTGTGGACACACATTAAGGTACCCCAGGCCAGAAGGTACTTTTCGTGTTCACCCGCAGCCACTCTGCGGTTTAAAGATTGCAGAGCTGCTTGGATGTTGGGTCGGCACATTCATGCGGACAAAGTGCTTATCTGCCGAAAGGATAAGGACAATGTGGAGTACCACATAGATACCTTTGACAAACATTGGAAGCCGCTGGTGTTGCTTGATCCACACTACTACTTGTGAGAGACCAGACTCTTGTGTTTTTTTTTTGTGTTTGAACCTTTTTTTTTCTTCAAGCTCAGGAACTTTGCCCTGTGTTAAAGGGTGCTTTACTCTTTGGAGGAGCGGGAGCTGTTGCTGTTCGTTGTTCTCCCTTCTCTTCCCACCGCAAAGATAACAAGGACTTTGGGGTTGTAGTCAGCTTAGGGCCACAGTTTAAGAAAAAAAGGAGTTCTCCAATGACCCAGTGGATTCATCGCAGCACCACCACCAGGTGGCGGTGTTGTGCAACTGTTATACTGTTAATCTCACACGGACCATTTTATGCTCGTGAAGGATATCATTGGTGTCCAGTTCCCTGTGGCCTACAGGTGGCGCTGTCACCATAGGCCAGGGTTGAACCACCATTGGAGGGCTGTGCCTTTTGTGTCCCCTCGCGGCAGTAGTACAGCGGAGCGGGGAACCTGCTGTGCCTGTTGGGAGAGGGTATAAAAGGGGCAGACATCTTCCGTTCGGGGTCCACGCCCAGGCACCTTCGGCCTGGGGGTGAGTGAGGGTCGTCTCCGGGTGCCCTAGACCCGGAGACGGAACTGCTGTTCCATCCCAGACACCTTCAGTCTGGGGTGAGGTACTCTAGAGAGGGCCCGGAGCTCAGCAACCTTCGGCTGGGGTCCGCTAAGGATCGAGAGCTCCCAGGGATCTGCCTTGCGAGGGGACCCGCATCCAGGACGAGTTGTGGTGACCGAGGGGCCTCTGGTAACTCTCCGGAGGGAGGATTTTCTCCTTGATATGGGCCAAGTTCTAAGAAGGAAGTTCACGTTCTACAGGTCAGTGGCAGTGACCAGCTTACAAGTTAGTGGCAGTGGCTTTCAACTTTTCACCCTGTCAGTGGCAGTGACCAACCTCATGGTCTGTGGCAGAGACCGTGCGCCAAGCCTGTTCGTGCAAACCAGAACATGAGAAAACCCAATTCAAGTTTGTGCCTGGACCTCCTCCCACCTTATCTGACCTGTGTCTTGTCCCAACCTGTCTGCTCTCAAAGAGACTATTTATTGTGCTGAGAAAATAAATAAGAGTTGGACCTTTCAGTTGGTGTGGACAGTTGCTTACTGGGGAGAACTAAGGACTTGTTTCTGAGTACTGTAGAAACGAGGTCAGCACTGGAGGTTTTTAAACACTGGCTGCAGGCAGGCCCGAGAAACTAACACCGCTCAACCTCCCCATCAGGGAGGGTACAGGCTTGTGGTGCGGTGTGCCTCATTCTTTCCTGCGGAGGAGCCAAGAAGAAAAACAGGTAAAGTCTGGGGTTGGTGCGCTACATATGTTTATGGTCTGAAAGCAGAGAAAGCTGAGAGCAGAGAACCAAAACTTCTCATTCTGGGTTTGGATAGAATAGTTAGATCAGGCAAGTCAAACGGATGTTTTATGGGCTGTATGTGGCCCTCTGACTCGACTCTATGATCTTTACTGGTTTAAAAATAAAAATAAATGCATTTCCACACAGTTAGATAAATGGCTCTATATTTAGGATGTATTTGTTCTTTAAACCAGAGGCTCTGGATGGACAGTTGGATAAATGGTTCTACATTTAGGATGTATCGGGTCTATAAACCAGAGGCTCTGGATGGACAGTTGGATAAATGGCTCTATATTTAGGATGTATCTGGTCTATAAACCAGAGGCTCTGGATGGACAGTTGGATAAATGGTTCTACATTTAGGATGTATCGGGTCTATAAACCAGAGGCTCTGGATGGACAGGTGGATAAATGGCTCTATATTTAGGATGCATCTGGTCTATAAACCAGAGGCTCTGGATGGACAGTTGGATAAATGGCTCTATATTTAGGATGTATCTGATCTATAAACCAGAGGCTCTGGATGGACAGTTGGATAAATGGTTCTACATTTAGGATGTATCGGGTCTATAAACCAGAGGCTCTGGATGGACAGGTGGATAAATGGCTCTATATTTAGGATGCATCTGGTCTATAAACCAGAGGCTCTGGATGGACAGTTGGATAAATGGCTCTATATTTAGGATGCATCTGGTCTATAAACCAGAGGCTCTGGGTGTTGACGATAACAGATGTCACAGTGACTATGGAGGAAGAGGACGGACATAACAAGGGGGGTTACTGGGTGTAAATATAAAATAATATCTTATTACCTCCTCTGCTGCCAGTTCCAGCAATGTCTCCTCTCAACTTCCTCCCGACTCACCTTTCACCCGGAACTTCCTGTTTACATGTAACATCACTTCCTGTGTGTGCGTTTCACTCATAAAAAGTGAGCTCACCACCTTGTGGATAATCTAAAAACTGCAACCTCTGTTTTTTCAAAACCTTGACAGACACTTTGCTATATTCTAAAATGTCATTGCATATATTACACCTGGATTAAAACGGAATTAAAGGGGAGTTCCAGGCTTTTTATGTTTATTAAATGTCAGCAGCTACAAAAAGTGTAGCTGCCGACTTTTAATAAACTGACACTTACCTGTCCCACGGTCCAGCGATGCGGCCGCCCCGGAGCATCGCTCCTCTTAGGGTTGTCACCTCATCCCTTTAAACCCGAACACATATGAATTACACAGGTTCTGAGGCTGATTAAGGTGGTAATTAAACTCACTTGGTGCCTTATCTGCCTTTAATTAGCCTCAGAACCTGTGTAATTCATATGTGTTCGGGTTTAAAGGGATGAGGTGGCAACTCTAGCTCCTCTCTCCCTCCTCTCCGCGGCGCCTCTATTGCCACTCTGGGCACCCGGCTGTGACAGCTTTCGGCTTTACGGCCGGGCACGCACTGGGCATGCGCGAGTCGCACTGCGCTCCCAGAGTGGACAGGCGATCTCCTGGGACCTGTCACATGTCCCAGGAGATCGCCTAGAGGGAGGGGCCACCTAGGGGCAGAGGAGGAGTCGCCTAGGCAGCCCGTAGGTGGAAGTAGGATGTGGGACAGGAAGTCCCACTCCTAACGAAGCCCCCACTCCCCCACCCAAAAATGTTTTATGCCAAATGTGTCATGTAAGGGGGCAAGGAGTGCTTAAAGCGGAAGTTCCACTTTTGGGGATAAAATGTATTTAATTCTACAAGTGACAAATAGCTAAAACTGAAGAATTAAAAATATAAATTAAAGACTATATTATGGTAAAAAGTGTACAGCTTAACCACTTGCCGACCGCCGCACGCCAATGTACGTCGGCAGGATGGCACCGGCAGGCAGATTGGCGTACAGATATGTCATTTTAAATCTGACACCCAGCGCACCCGCCCGCCGCGTGCCTCGCGAGTGCGGCCGTGGGTCCCGGGAACTCGATGTTCCTGGGAGTCCCGCGATTGCGGTCGGCAAGAGCACAACAGGGGAATGCCTTTGTAAACAAGGCATTCCCCTATTCTGCCTAGTGACACTGTCACTGATGACCGTTCCTGGTGACGGTCATCAGTGACGTGTAGCCACGCCCCCTCACAGTAAGAATCACTCACTAGGGCACACTTAGCCCCTACAGCGCCACCTAGTGGGTTAACCCCTTCACTGCCAGTGTAATTTTTACAGTAATCAGTGCATTTTTATAGCACTGATCGCTGTAAAAATGACAATGGTCCAAAAATAGTGTCAAAAGTGTCCGATCTGTCCGCCATAATGTCGCAGTCATGATAAAAATTGCTGATCGCCGCCATAACTAGTAAAAAAAAAATATTAATAAAAATGCCATAAAACTATCCCCTATTTTGTAGAAGCTATAACTTTTGCGCAAACCAATCAATAAACGGCGATTGCGATTTTTTTTTTTTTTTTACCAAAAATATGTAAAAGAATACATATCGGCCTAAACTGAGGAAAAATCATTTATTTTTTGGGGATATTTATTATAGCAAAAAGTAAATAATATTGAATTTTTTTCAAAATTGTTGCTCTATTTTTGTTTATAGCGCAAAAAAATTAAAAAGCAGAGGTGATCAAATACCACCAAAAGAAAGCTCTATTTGTGGGACAAAAAAGGACGTCAATTTTGTTCGGGAGCCACGTCGCACGACCGCGCAATTGTCAGTTAAAGCGACGCAGTGCCGAATCGCAAAAAGTGGCCTGGTCTTTATGCTGCGTATTGGTCCGGGGCTGAAGAGTTTAAAGTATAACTAAAAGTATAACTTTTTCTTGGGTGTTGGATAGACTGGAGGGGGATTAAAACCCCTGCCAGGTTTTTATTACTGTCTTGGCCCCTGTTTGGGAGAATTTACCACTATCATTGAAAGTGAAAGTAAAAGAAAATCCCAAAATTTTGGGTTGTCCCCATAAAAGTAATAAAGGGGAAATCTTCCAATGGAGGCACTAGTTCTGGTGACCTGGGGGGCCTTAATGGAGTCCCTTAAATTGCAATGATTTCCTCTCACTTCCTGTTTTGGCTATGGTACAGGAAGTGAAGGGAGATCTC
Source organism: Rana muscosa (assembly GCA_029206835.1). Taxonomy (NCBI): domain Eukaryota; kingdom Metazoa; phylum Chordata; class Amphibia; order Anura; family Ranidae; genus Rana; species Rana muscosa. The sequence goes on along the minus strand of CM055123.1, from coordinate 432,023,876 downwards.
CCCAACGGGACACAGATGGCAAAAAAATAAACCTGTAAGTGGTTATAACCCTTACTTATCCAAAATTGTAAAAAAAAGTTCTACTTTACTTGGCACGTTAGAAAAAAAAAAAAAAAAATTCACTTAGGCAATTATTTTATGTCTTTTATATCAGTATATATTTAGAAAAGCATATGTTAGAGTTCCAAACATTTCTTTAAAACTTTCTTTGGGGCTTAAGCAATACATTAAAATATTTCATTGTGTGCAATGCTATTGCCTAGAGCGGCCCCTTGCCTCCTCCTCTGCAGTGCCCTGCTGGCACTCTTCACTCCTCCATTCCTGCAGGTGCCCCCATAGTAAGGTATGTGCTATGGGGGCACTCATGCAGGTGAACTCCCGAGCCGGGCTGTGTGAATCCATAGAGTGTTGTGAAATTATGGAGCTTATCACTGTATAATATGGGAATATGCGATGTGGCATGTGTAGTATCTTCATGTATCCTTAAGGCCCCATTCATCTCTCATGACTTTGGGATCACGGGCAGAATCGGCGCAATCGGCACAATGTCCTTTTATTCTTTAATGGCACTCCAAGTGTGATGGGATTCTGCTGTGATCGTGGCAACTGCAAGTTTTTTAACCACTTGCCGACCAACCGCCGTTATTATACGGTGGCAGGCCGGCTCATTCCAGCGAATCGCCGTAGCTGTTCGGCTGTCCCTTTAACAGCTACAACAGCGGGGGAGCCGATGCGCGTGGCCGGCGGCCAAGATGTGTGCTGGCCACCTGCGACCGCTCCACCGAGAGTCAGAGTGGGGATCTGTCAATTTAAACAAACATATCCCTGTTCTAAAAAGTTGAATTTCCGAATTTTCGAATTTCCGAATTCCGAATTCTTCGAATTTCCGAAATTCGGAAATTCGAAAATTCGGAAATTCGGAATACGGAAATTCGAATTTCCGAAAAAAGCAAAAAAACAAATGAAACGAAAACGAAAAAAAACAAAATTTTTCGAATTTCCCGAATTTTCAAAAACAGCAAAAAAACGAATGAAACTAAAACGAAAAAAAAAACAAATTTTTCGGCAGTGCACATGTCTAAAAAAGAGTTATCCTGTGTGAATCCCCTGGTGTTTAAGAAAGTTTATTTTACATTTGAAACGTTTCCCGCACTCTGAACATGAAAAAAAGATCCTAGTCTGTGTGAATTCTCTGGTGTGTCTGAAGGTGTGCTTTTGCACGTAAACATTTCCCACACACCGAACACGAAAAAGGGCGCTCGCCTGTATGACTGCTCTGGTGTATAAGAAGGTGTGCTCTCCGGAGGAATTATTTCCCGGACTCTAAACACTAATGAGGTCGGTCGCCCGTGTGCATTTTTAGGTGTCTAAGGAGGCTTCCACCATCAGCAAAACATTTCTCACACTCTGAACATGAATAAGGACGCTCCCACTGTGTGAATCCTCTGATGTCGACAAAGTTGTCCTTTCGTAGTGAAACATTTCCCGCACTCCAAACATGAAAAAGGACGCTTGCCCGTGTGAATTCTCTGGTGTCTAAAGCCTCGTACACACGGACGGACTTCAAACAAACCTTTCCGTGGATTTTTGTGTTGGCCGGGCACACCCATAGCGCACCCATAGCATACACACAGCAGGACTTTTCTGCAAACTTTCCCAACATCACGTGGTTTTTCTGCTCTTTACCGCCACCCTTTGGCCAACTTCTGCTATTGTTGGTTGATTTTAACATTGGTTCTGGGGATGCGTGTTTGTACTTCGGACAAAAGTCTGATGGATTTCTGTACACACGGTCGGACTTTGCACCATCGGACTTTTGTTGGCGAAAAGTTTGTCCGTTTGCAGAGCAAACTTTTGTCCGATGAAAACCGAAAAAGTTTCTCCGATGGAGCGTACACACGTTCGGATTTTTTGGAAAACTTGCTCATTTTGAAGTTTGTTGGCAAAAAGTTTGACCGTGTGTACGAGGCTTAACAGTATTTGATCTATCAGAGGTTTCCTCAGGATTAGAGGGATCCATCGATCGCCCCAAATGATAAGGTCTGTGAGTTTTGTTATCAGTAATGGGATTCCCTCCAGGAGAATATTGAGTGATGGTATTATAATCTGTAGATAAAATACAATATCCTTGAGAGGTATTCCAGACATGGCATCCATCTGTTGGAAAACAATATTTAAATAAGTATTATAAGTATTCCTCATGCCTTGAATTAACTGCTTCCTGCTTTGGCCTATTGTAATATGACAGAAGGGCAGGAGCTCTCCCATCCTGGGTGGACTTTATGTGACGTCCTCCCAGGATCAGGCCACGCTGTGTCGCGATCTGTCACAGCCGATCACTGATAGCTATACCGGCCCCCTGCCAGTATCAGCAGATCACATGACAATTGTAAACAATGGATGGCTTCCTTCCATGCCATCCATTGTATACAATTGTGTTGCTAGCTGTGATTGGTCACAGTGATCACATGGTGCAGACAGGGCCAATCACAGCCCATTTGTACCATATGATTAGCTTTGGTCAATCACATCTAATCACAACAAAATAATAATTTCATTCAGTAAAAATGGTTGCTTATACCAATGAAATTCACTGCTATAAGCAATCATAAGGTGTAAAACAGGGCTTGACAAATTTACTTGGAATCTAGGAGCCAGCTAAAAAAGTTAGGAGCCAGGAACGCGCCCCGTCCCGCCGAGCTCGCGCGCAGAAGCGAACACATACGTGAGTAGCGCCCGCATATGACAGCAGTGTTCAAACCACACATGTGAGGTATCGCTGCGATTGGTAGAGCAAGAGCAATAGATCTAGCCCTAGACCTCCTCTGTAGCTCAAAACATGCAACCTGTAGACATTTTTAAACGTCGCCTATGGAGATTTTAAAGGGTAAAAGTTTGTCGCCATTCCACGAGCGGGCGCAATTTTGAAGCGTGAAATGTTGGGTATCAATTTACTTGGCGTAACATTATCTTTCACAATATAAAATAAATTGGGCTAACTTTACTGTTGTCTTATTTTTAAATTTTTCCCAAAAAAAGTGCGCTTGTAAGACCGCTGCGCAAATACGGTGTGACAGAAAGTATTGCAACGACCGCCATTTTATTAGAATAAAAAATATATATAATGTTTGCGTGTTCTAATTTCTAAGTAAAGGGAAGGAGATGGAAACAGGCAGGGAAGCTCCATTAGCATTGCTGGTTGTCTTGTCAGACCAACGGCCACCACAAGAGGGCGCCAGATTCCAGAAGGAACCCTAGGACTGCAGAAGGCCGCAAAGCCGCAGGCCTCAATTACCGGCTGGGGCGGCCCGCCGTGATCGCGAGGGGGGGTGCACACGGAGACAGGATACCCCAGCTGTGCCGCCCCAGGTCGCTAATTCTAGTCGCAATTGCGACCTGGCGCCCGGGGTTTGTCGAGCCCTGGTGTAAAATAAATAAAACAAAAGAACTGTAAACTCCTGGCCTTGCTGACCAGTGTGCAAGCCGATGGAGCACCATCTGTGCTCCACCAGCTTCAACAGAATGGAGTGCTTCTAATAGATCCCTTACGTCCCCTGTCACCTGCATTATGCTATTAAAGCTCTTCCTTCTCACCCAGATCGGGTCAGAGAGGAGAGCTGCACGGTCGATCCTGTCAGTGACACAGTGGGGGAGATTTACTATAACTGAAGCACTCAGAATCTGGCGGTAGCCAATCAACTTGTTCAATGAAGCTTTGACAATAAAACCTGGAAGCTGATTGGTTTGAAGACGGCTGCTGGGTGTTATTGGATCACCAGATATTTTCTTCACTACTTTATAATCCTGTGTAAAGAGAAAAAGTAACAATTATACCTATAGACTTACAAACATAAAAATGATGTCATGTGACCTCCCAGAATCCTCCTCACCTCTCCGGTCAGGTCTGTGTTTTATTAACAGAGATAAGAGTGATGTCATGTGACCTCCCAGAATCCTCCTCACCTCTCCGGTCAGGTCTGTGTTTTATTAACAGAGATAAGAGTGATGTCATGTGACCTCCCAGAATCCTCCTCACCTCTCCGGTCAGGTCTGTGTTTTATTAACCACTTGTCCCCCGCCCACTGTCAATTGACGGCAGGCGGAGGATACTCTCGTTCTGGGAGGACGTCATATGACGCCCTCCCTTTAAAACGAGCTAGGAGGCGCGCGCCCGCCGCGTTCACAAGGCCCCGGTGCGCGTGCCCGGCGGCCGCGATTGCCGCCGGGCATAGGGTTGCCACCTCATCCCTTTAAACCCGAACACATATGAATTACACAGGTTCTGTGGCTGATTTAATGCAGATAAGGCACCAAGTGTGTTTAATTACCACCTTAATCAGCCGCAGAACCTGTGTAATTAATATGTGTTCGGGTTTAAAGGGATGAGGTGGCAACTCTAGCCGGGCACCCCCGATTGCCCGGGAAACGAGCAGGAAAGTGGGTCTCTGTGTGTAAACACAGAGATCCACATCCTGTGAGGGAGAGGGGACGGATGGTGTGTCCCTTGTACATAGGGACAACCATCGGTCACCTCCCCCAGTCAGTCCCCTCCCCCCACAGTAAGAACACTTTGAGGGAACATATTTAACCCCTTCCCGCCCCCTAGTGGTTAACCCCTTCCCTGCCAATCACATTTATACAGTAATCAATGCATTTTTATAGCAGGGATCGCTGTATAAACGTGAATGGTCCCAAAAATGTGTCAAAAGTGTCCGATGTGTCCGCCGCAATATCGCAGTCACAATAAAAAATCGCAGATCGCCGCCATTACTAATAAAAAAATAAAAAAATTAAAATGCTATAAATCTATCCCCTATTTTGTAGACGCTATAACTTTTGCGCAAACCAATCAATACACGCTTATTGCGATTTTTTTTTTTACCAAAAATATGTAGAAGAATACGTATCGGCCTAAACTGAGGAAAATTTTATTTAAAAAAAAAAAAAAATGGGTATTTATTATAGCAAAAAGTAAAAAATAGTGTTTTTTTTTCAAACTGGACGCTCTTCTTTTGTTTATAGCGCAAAAAATAAAAACCGCAGAGGTGATCAAATAGCACCAAAAGAAAGCTCTATATGTGGGAAAAAAAGGACACAAATTTCGTTTGGGAGCCACGTCGCACGACAGCACAATTGTCATTCAAAGTGTGACAACGCTGAAAGCTGAAAAATGGCTTGGGCAGGAAGGGGGTTTTCGTGCACAGTAGAGAAGTGGTTAACAGAGATAAGAGTGATGTCATGTGACCTCCCAGAATCCTCCTCACCGCTCCGGTCAGGTCTGTGTTTTATTAACAGAGATAAGAGTGATGTCATGTGACCTCCCAGAATCCTCCTCACCTCTCCGGTCAGGTCTGTGTTTTATTAACAGAGATAAGAGTGATGTGTCATGTGACCTCCCAGAATCCTCCTCACCTCTCCGGTCAGGTCTGTGTTTTATTAACAGAGATAAGAGTGATGTCATGTGACCTCCCAGAATCCTCCTCACCTCTCCGATCAGGTCTGTGCTCTAATAATAGAGATAAGAGTGATGTCATGTGACCTCCCAGAATCCTCCTCACCTTTCCAGTCAGGTCTGTGTTTTATTAATAGAGATATGAGTGATGTCATGTGACTCTCCTAGAATCCTCCTCACCTCTCCGGTCAGCAGGTAGATGATCTCCAGGGTGAGGTTCAATATCCTTTCAGTCTTGTGACTATGACCCCTTCGTCATCCTCATTGAGATGGTCTTGAGCAGATAACTGAAAGTCCCGGCTCTCTGCTCAGAGCGGAGGGGAGAACTGAGCGATATGTGGTGTTTGATCGCTCAGTTCTCAGTGCAGAGGAGGTGGGGGATCGATGCTGCATTTCTTTAAAAGTAATACACAAATAAATTATGATCAATATATATATATTTTTGTTTTTGGCTTTGTACTAATTTTTAATACAGAATTAATTTACTTTGATTACATTTTGCATTTTTTGACTACTAAAGTGTCATACGTGCGACAATCACACACAACACATCAAAATGCAGCTGTTCGTTTTTATATTCTCCATAATTGGTTGATTCCACTTATTGACAAGGGAAGGCACAGACTGGAAGTGATATGAGGTGAAGAGAAATCAGAGGGGGTTCCTAGGTGTAAATATAAAATAATATCTTATTAGCTCCTCTGCTGCCAGTTCCAGCAATGTCTCCTCTCTACTTCCTCCCGACTCACCTCTCACCCAGAACTTCCCGTTTGTGTGCCTACATCACTTCCTGTCTTACCTTACTTCACCTCAAATTTCTACGTTCCACTGAATTACGAATTACGTAGTGTTGATCATCAGCCGCCTTTTTTATGCTTTGACAGCATTTTCTTGGTGCATTTTTCAGTTTTGTTACATATGTAGCGCACCCACCCCAGCCTTTACCTGCTTTTCTGTTGTTTGGCTGCTCCGCAGGAAAGACTGAGGCACACCGCACCACAAGCCCGTACCCTCCTAGATGGGGAGGTTGAGCGGTGTTCGTTTTCTCGAGCCTGCCTGCAGCAAGTGTTTAAATCTTCCCAGGCTGATCTCGTTTCTGCGGTTGCCAGAAACAAGTCCTTAGTTCTCCCCAGTAAAGCAACTGTCCACACCAACTGAAAGGACCAACTCCTGAAAGGACCAACTTTATTTATGATAACAATAAATAGTCTCTATGAGAGCAGACAGGTTGGGAACGAGACACAGGTCAGATAAGGTGGTTTGCACGAACAGGTTTAGCGCAGGTCTCTGCCACAGACCGTGGGGTTGGTCACTGCCACTGACCGGGTGAAAAGTTGAAGTCACTGAACTTCCTTCTTGGAACTTGGCCCATGTCAAGGAGAAAATCCTCCCTCCGGAGAGTTACCAGAGGCCCCTCTGTCACCACGACTCTGCGCTGGGTCTTCAGAAAGGGTCACCTCCCTGGCCTCCTCGATCCTGGATACGGGTCCCCTCGCAAGGCGGATCCCTGGGAGCTCTCGATCCTTAGCGGACCCCAGCCGAAGGTTGCTGAGCTCCAGGCCTTCTCTAGAGTACCTCACCCCAGACTGAAGGTGTCTGGGATGGAACTGCAACCCCGTCCCCGGGCCAAGGGCACCCGGACACGACTCTTCCTCACCCCCAGGCCTAAGGTGCCTGGGTGTGGACGCAGCACCCCCATGGGCGGGGTAGTTGACCCCGAACGGAAGATGTCTGCCCCTTTTATACCCTCTCCCAGCAGGCACAGCAGGTTCCCCGCCCCGCTGTACTACGATTGATGAACCAAGCACATTCCAATCACCAATCATCTAAGAATTATGGTTATATGTAAAAAAAAAAAAAACAACGACTCAGAACAGGATATTGTTAAGTTTAGAGCTTTTTGGTTTATTATAGGAAATCAGAACAAGCATTAACACACAATAGAACTGTTCTTATATCTAAATAAAACCTTATATAGCTGAAGTAACAAGATATATCACATATATTAATAATTATACAATGGTTGGCCCAATGAAAATCCAGCTTATTCATTAAAAAATAAAAACAGGATTTTTGTACTCACCCATTTCCAGGGGTGCATTGAGGGACATAGAAATGCAGATAACGTCACCACCTACAAGGAGATTGTACACTGCCAAAAAAAAAGTTGTAGGCCAGCCCAGGATCATCCTCCTACTCCCAAGCATGCCTCAATTTTGTATGTTGTACTTTACCAGCTTTGTTGCCCAACTTTTTTGAGACCTGTTGCTGCCATCAATTTCAAAATGACCTTTTTTTGTTTCTTTAAATGGTCCATTTTCTCAGTTTAAACATTCGATACGTTTACTTTTTTCTGTTGTGAATAAAGTACTGGTTGATGAGATTTGCAAATTATTGCATTCTGTTTTTATGTAGATTTTATACAGCTTCCCAACTTTTTTGGAATTGGGGTTGTAAATAAGCTGTACCAAGAGCATGATCATAAACACAAACACAGAGGGGTGGGACCTGTGTCCCTCAATGGATTCCAAGATAAGGTTTTTACAGTGAGTACAAAAACTCTATTTTCTTGTCCATTGTGAGACACGGGAATTCATATATAGACAAGATGTCCAAAATCAGTCCAACTGAGAGGTGGCGTTTCCAAGTTCTACCAACTAAGTTGTCCCACAGACCAGTTTTGCAGGAACAGGAATGAAGGAGAGAAGATGGCACTACTACTAAGCAGAGAAGGTCTCAAATGCTTTATTTAAAGATATGACATTTTAGATGCAAAAACACAGCGCCATACAGAGAGAGTAGATAACGCGTTTCACTAAGTGCCGAGTGCGTGAAACGTGTTAACTACTTTCCCTGCTGAGTAGTAGTGCTGTCTTTTCTCCTTCATTCCCATGACACTCACGGCCGCGGACTGTACTTGCACCTGAAAATACTAAAGAAACATTGTGTGTGAGGAGGTGTTGGTTGAATTGATCTCTCAGAGGGATCATCCCTTACGTAATATTTAAATATAGAAATGCAAAGGAGTGGGACAATAGTAATATAAAATATAAACACTTTATTCTACAAATTACAAACATTAAAAAAACTTAAAAACATGTGTATAAGTTATCCATCCAAAATTCAAATGGCCTTGAGATCAGCTTGTGAAGGTTGACGTGTTTCGCGGGTAACCTTGCTTCATCAGGACCTTGGATCTCCATAGACTAGAACACTATTCTAAGAACTGTGGGGTTGATTTACTAAAACTGGAGAGTACAAAATCGATTGCAGTTCTGCATGATAGCAAATCAGCTTCTAACTTCAGCTTGTCCAATTAAGCTTTGACAAAGAAAACTAGAAGCTGATATGGTTTCTATGCAGAGCTGCACCAGCTTTTGCACTCTCACATTTTAGTAAATCAACCCCTGTGTCTCCAACCAGCTTACTGCCATGTGTTCACCAGTCTAGTCTATGGACCACACACTCTTCCCTTCTCTGTTGCAAGTCTTTTGAACATGCATGAAGTCAGAATTCATCATGCTTTCATAGGTATTCATATATTTTTTTCATATGGTGTTGAGTGATCTTTGGGAACTGGTTTTGCTCCTCACAGGCCAAACAGACTTTGTCCCCAGCTACTCGCTTAAAGCGGAGGTCCACACAAAAATGTAACCTTCGCTTTTCGGAACCCTCCCCCCCTCTGGTGTCACATTTGGCACCTTTAAGGGGGGAGGGGGGTGCAGATACCTGTATAATACAGGTATTTGCACCCTCTTCCGGGCATAGACCCCCGCAGAATCTGCGGGGGTCTACGTCACTTCCCGTCCCCCCCGCTGTCTTTTGGGAGACACACAGGTTCCAGAAGACAGCAGGGAGCATTTGGATTGCACAGCGTGACTCGCACATGCGCAGTAGGGAACCAGGAAGTGAAGCCTTGCGGCTTCACTTCCCGATTCCCTTACCGAAGATGGCGGCGGCAGCATCCAAGGACCGAGCGACGACCTCGGGGGCCGACATCGCGGGCACCCTGAACAGGTAAGTGTCCATATTTTAAAAGTCAGCAGCTGCAGTATTTGTAGCTGCTTTCTTTAAAAAAAAAAATTTAAGAGCACATTCAAAGCATTCTCATATTGAGATCCTGAGGTCCTGATGAAGTAAGGTTACCCGTGAAACGTGTCAACCTTCACAAGCTGATCTCAAGGCCACATGAATTTTGGATGGCTAACTTATATGCATCGTTTTAAGTTTTTTAATGTTTGTAATTTTGCAGAAAAAGTGTTAATATTTTATATTGCTATCGTTTGCTTGTATTACACCATTGGAGGTACACACAAAGTCTTACTCCTTTGCATTTCTATATTAATATACACCTGAAAATACTGCACAGGGATATTTATTTCATCAGCCTGCCTGGAGCGGTGTGCACCCACTTCATCTTTCATTTCGTTTTGGAGGAAGATATAGATCCAGAGACCTATGAGGAAGACTGGACTTCATGAACTAATGCCGCGTACACACGACCGTTATACATGTCATGCAAAAAAACAAAGTTTTTCTCGTCGTGATTCCTCTCAAGCCTGCCTTGCATACACAAAAAAAAGCTTGAGCAAAGCGCGGTGACGTACAACACGTACGACGGCACTATAAAGGGGAAGTTCCATTCGGATGGCGCCACCCTTTGGGCTGCATTTGCTGATCCTCGTGTTAGTAAAGTTTGGTGAGAGACGATTCGCGCTTTTCAGCCTCATGCTCTTCAGTCCGTTACAGCGTGACGAATGTGCTATCTCCATTACGAACGCTAGTTTTACCAGAACGAGCGCTCCCGTCTCATCACTTGATTCTGAGCATGTGCGTTTTTTTTCCCCTCGTAAAAGCTTACACACGACCGTTTTTCACGTCGTGAAAAAGAACGACGTGAAAAACAACGAGAAAAAATAGAGCAGGTTCTAATTTTTTTTTCGGGCAGTTTTCTCGTTGCGAAAAATGCTACGGAGCCTACACATGACCGGTTTTCACAACCAATCTAAAAAATTGCATTTTTCTCGTCATAAAAAACGGTCGTGTGTACGCGGCATAAGAATACACAATGGAATACTCAATATGATCCTCATTGAAGTTAAATACAAGTCCTCTCTAGCTGGTATTTTGTACTTACTGGGGTTGCCAAGATTTATCCCGATGTTCCCCTAATCTATTTCAAATTAATTTAGCTTTTGAGAAATATATAGATCCAGAGACCAATAAGGAAGACTGGACCTCATGAACTAACAGAATACATAATGGTATACTCAATTTGAGCCTTTCTGAAGTTAATTACAAGTCCTCTCTCACTGGTATGTGGTGCCTACTGGGGTTGCCAAGACGTACCCCCATGCACCCCCCCCAACCTATTTCAAAGTTGGACCTGCCCTAAAATCAAATGTTACTGGATGAGAATACAGTATATACAATGATTAATTCAGTAAGTAGAATATTAGTTAATATTCCTAAGAGTGTCCGCTTGGCTCTCGTAAACGAACCGCTTGCTGAAATCTCCAGACACTCATCTTGTACATAAATGTTGCCGGCGTAAATATCCATCGCTAAAGCATTAAAATCACTGGTGGTTGGTATTACCACAACGCAAAATAAAATCTCCTGGATTATGCTACAAGGAAATCTGGCAAGCATGCTATATGAAAAACAAGGGACGTTTGAGAGAGTCTGGAGTTTGTGGATACGCTATATACAGTCGTCCATTTAGGCTCAATAACTGGGGTTGGGGTTGAGGGGATCCTTGATGGGAAGAAGGTTCTTCTTTCTCTTTTTCAACTCTAGGTTCTCTTTTCTGGTCTGGAAGGAATTTTAAGGGAAACCCTATGCAAAAAGATGCTGGTGGCCCAGGGACATTAATTGTTATGCCGCGTACACACGATCGGTTTTACCGATGAAAACAGTCCGATGGACTTTTCTCATCGGACAAACCGATCGTGTATGGGCCCCATCGGTCTTTTTTCCATCGGTGAGAAATATAGAACATGTTTTAAATTTATCCGATGGGAAATAAAACGATAGCAAATTCCGATCGTCTGTGTGGAACTCCATCGGACAAAAAACCCACGCATGCTCAGAATCAAGTCGACGCATGCTCAGAAGCATTGAACTTCATTTTTCTCGGCTTGTCGGAGTGTTTTACGTCACAGCGTTTGGGAAGGTCGGATTTTTGACTGATGGTGTATAGGCAAGACTGATGGAAGTCAGCTTCATCGGATTTCCGATGGAAAAATCCATAGGAAATCCGATCGTGTGTACAGGGCTTAAGGGTGCACCTGCCAGCTTTCTTAACCGTTTGCCGACCGCCGCACGACGATATACGTCGGCAGAATGGCACGGCTGCGCACATTGGCGTACAGGTACGTTCCTTTTAATGTGTGCGGCCGTGGGTCGCGCGCGCAACCATGTCGGGGTACTCCGTGACCGCGCCCGCGGGACCAGATTGCCGCCGGTGTCCCGCGATTGGGTCACAGAGCTGAAGAATGGGGAGAGGTAAGTGTAAACAAACCTCTCCCCGTGCTTCCTAGTGAGCCTGTCACTGATCGTCTGTCCCCTGTCATAGGGAACGACGATCAGTGACGTCACACGCCAAGCCACGCCCCCTACAGTAAGAATCACTCATTAGGTCACACTTAACCCCTTCAGCGCCCCCTACAGGTTAACCCCTTCACTGCCAGTGTCATTTTCACAGTAATCAGTGCCTTTTTATAGCACTGATCGCTGTAAAAATGACAATGGTCCCAAAATAGTGTCAAAAGTGTCCGATGTGTCCGCCATAATGTCGCAGTCATGATAAAAATCGCTGATCGCCGCCATTACTAGTAAAAAAATAAAAATAAATGATTAATAAAAATGTCATAAAACTATCCCCTATTTTGTAGACGCTATAACTTTTGCGCAAACCAATCAATAAAACGCTTATTGCTAATTTTTTTACCAAAAATATGTAGAAGAATACGTATCGGCCTAAACCGAGGAAAAAAAATGTTTTTTTTATATATTTTTTGGGGATATTTATTATAGCAAAAAGTAAAAAATATTGCATTTTTTTCAAAATTGTCGCTGTATTTTTGTTTATAGCGCAAAAAATCAAAACCGCAGAGGTGATTAAATACCACCAAAAGAAAGCTCTATTTGTGGGGAAAAAAGGAAGTCAATTATGTTTGGGGGCCACGTCGCACGACCGTGCGATTGTCAGTTAAAGCGACGCAGTGCCGAATCGCAAAAAGGGGCCTGGTCCTTTAGCAACAAAATGCTCCGGGGCTTAAGTGGTTAACATCCATTGATGGTGGGAAGCTATCATGCATAAACACTGCTAAATGTTTGGGCATTTGTATGAATGCCTAAACAGTCTAAGATCAGACCAAACTGGTGTCGGGACCCAACTAAAAATCTCATCCCTACATCCTACCCTAGAATGATGAAGAATTTGAAAGTTATGGGCATCCAGTGGCCTTAGCAATGAGTAATGACTACTCCCAAAGTCAGTCCTACGAGATGGGGTCAAGTGCTTAGGTAAAGCCATGGCTCTGGAGCTAGAAATTGCTTTTTGGCTACTGTTTACCAGTACATGAAGGTCTCAAGAGCACCACAATGAAGAGCCCATTCCAGGCTAGCCCTGCCATGTCCAGTCTAGAAGGGTTCAAAGTACGGACACTCCAAAGTCAAGCTTTCTGCCAATCCAAGTAGCTGCAAATAGAGACCAGCTCAGCAAGAGTCTTGATTAAAGAGAAAAAAGCTAGCAAAAGAGGTTAGTCTTTTCTCAGCAAAAGAGTCAAACGAAATCCAACCTCCTAGGACACTAGCAAAGAACTGAGGCGTTCTGGAAATTGGAGTATCCTGGGCCGTCCCACTATTTTTTTGTTTGCCAGTGTCCAATCTCCCGTAGGTGGGGCAGTAGAAACCGACAGTGTGTGAATTCCCATGTCCCTCAAAAAATCATACAGGAGAGAAAAGAAGCAATAAGGTGCAGTATGTTAGGAAAAGGTTCTTGGGGGAAAGACAAGTTGGGGTTGGATTGGATATTGAACTTTCTTAGTAATATATTGCTCCAGTTGCTTCTTTGTTGCCTGCATATTGGTGCGGTTATCCTCGCCTCTGTTGCGTCTTCGTTGGCCGTATACAGCATGCTGCCACATTTGCCCATGTTTAACTATGGTTGAGTACTGTTGTGCCGTCTTGGTGATTGTGTTGTGTTTTGTATGCGAGTGACCATAGTACTATATAACTAATAAACTTAAACCATGCTTACAAAAAAAAAAATCTGTCTTTTTTCCATGCTGACCTCAGGCTATGCTTGGAATAACGTGTTTCGCCCCATCCACCAGGGCTTAGTCTTTCCACACTCTCAAAATCTCGCAGGACATTCCACTTGAGTCGATCTCCTGAACCTCAGAGGCTTGTAGGGTTTCAAAAGTTCCTTGGTGTACTAAGAACTTTAGAGTTCCCAGGTCTACAAACCTATCATGCTCATTACGAGGGGCTCCCACTCAGCCTGCTGGATTTTTATTTTATATCATGGAAAGGGGGATAGGAGATAGCCAGGGACTGTAGCAGGCAGATCTCACAAATGTAGTCTTTAGGAGACCAAAGAAGCCATTCCACCTGTAAGTGGAATGTAACATTGGTCGAAAAAGTGCTGCTTTTCCAGCCAGCCACCATAACATGTAAGTAAGGATCGGCTTCAGCCTACATGTGTCTACCAAGAAGGCCTACCCTAACGAGTTTTGCCTCGCACACCAGGGCTTATTCTTTCCACGCTCCCCAATATCTCGCAGCAAGTTCCACTTAAATATCTCCTGAACCCCGGAGGCTTGTAGGGTTTCAAAAGCTCCTTGGTGTACTTATAAAACTTTAGACTTCCCAGGTCTACAAACCTATCATGCTTATTACGAGGGGCTCCCACTCAGCCTGCTGGATTTTTATTTTATATCATGGAAAGGGGGATAGGAGATAGCCAGGGACTGTAGCAGGCAGATCTCACAAATGGAGTCTTTAGGAGACAAAAGAAGCCATTCCACCTGTAAGTGGAATGTAACATTGGTTGAAAAAGCGCTGCTTTCCCAGCCAGCCACCATGACATGTAAGGATCGGCTTCAGCCTACATGTGTCTACCAAGAAGGCCTACCCCAACGTGTTTTGCCTCGCACACCAGGGCTTAGTCTTAGACTGTAGCAGGCAGATCTTACAAATTAAGTCTTCAGGAGACAAAAGAAGCCACTCCACCTGCAAGTGGAATGTAACTTTGGCCGGTATGTACCCCTTTCTGTGGAGTAAGGTTCTACTGTTGCCACATTATGTTGTACATTACATAGCCCTGACCAAGGTGTTCATTGTCCCAGCAGTTGTTGGTTTCGATTAAGTTTCTCTTTAAGGTTGATGTCCTTTTTATGAGCATTAAACACAGGTAATGGAAAATGTATATATTTTTTAAATGATCCTTTGTCCTGAGGTTTATGTGTGTCTGTAAGGCTGTCAGTTGGGGTACAGTAATGAGGAATATTTTGTGGGTACAAGGACTGTTATTTGTGTGCAGTTTATATAGGGATTAGGCACAGATTATACTTATTGATCCCCCTTTAAGCCCCTCCCACTGTTATCTACCTTACATTTAACAAAGGAAACAGCAGGTATGTCTAATAAGATTTTGGGTATAAAACATTTCCAGGACCCTGAACATAAAAGGGCTCCTACAAGTGTTACTCCCTTGGTGTATCGGAAGTCTTCTTTTCTAGGTGAAAAGTTTCCTGCCATCTAACTGTAGAACTGGCTGTTAGCTGGTATGACTTCTCTGGTGCCTGAGAAGATCTCCCCTATGAATAAAACTTTTCCTGCACTCTAAACACGAAAAAGGCCGCTCGCCCGTGTGACTTTTCTGGTGTCTAACAAGGGTTCCTTTGTCGATGAAACCTTTCCCGCACTCTGTACAAGAAAAAGGACGCTCACCCGTGTGATTCCTTAGGTGTATAACGAGTGCATTTTTCAGAATGAAACCTTTCCCGCACTCTGAACATGAGTAAGGACGCTCTCCTGTGTGAATCCTCTGGTGTATAACCAGATCCCTTTTCTGAATGAAACATTTCCCACAGTCAGAACAGGAATAAGGTCGCTCGCCAGTGTGACTCCTGTGGTGTATAACAAATGCTGATTTCTCATTGAAAGTTTTCCCGCACACTGGACATGAATAAGGACGCTCACCTGTGTGAATTCTCTGGTGTGTAAGAAGTACTTTTTTGACACTAAAACTTTTCCCGCACTCCGAACACGTATAAGGACGCTCGCCCGTGTGAATTCTCTGGTGTATGACAAGGGCCCCTTTCTGAGTGAAACTTTTCCCACAGTCCGAACATGAAAAGGGGCGTTCACCAGTGTGACTTCTCTGATGTTTAAGAAGGTCTCCTTTATAAATAAAACATTTCCCGCACTCTGCACATGAAAAGGGACGCTCCCCCGTGTGAATCTTTTGGTGCGTAAGCAGTTTTTCTTTCTCAATGAAACATTTCCCGCACTCTGAACATGAAAAGGGGCGTTCACCCGTGTGAACCCTCTGGTGCATAATAAGCTTTCTTTTCTCAATGAAACCTTTCCCGCACTCTGAACACGTATAAGGACGCTCAGTCTTGTGAATTCTCTTGTGTCTACGAAGTGGCCTTCTGCCAGTGAAAGTTTTTCCACACACCGGACATGACAGTGACAGTGAACTCTCTGCTTTGGGAGCTCCTTCATGGCTTGAAGATGATTCCTTGGAATTAGATGGATCTGTTGATGTAGCTGTACTGCGAGATCTTAGGTCAACCACTGGAGTAACAGTATGTGATTTATCAGAAGATTCCTCAGACTTGGAAGGTCTCTCCACAAAGTGAGGTCTATTTTGTACATTTTGAGTACTGGAAGTTTTTCCTCGAGAATATTGTTTGATTCTATTATTTTCTGTATTATAGCTTTGAGATAAAATAAGTTGTCCCCCAGAGGTGTCCCAAACATAGTGTCCATCTGGTGGAAAACAAGTTTAAAATACATGTTAGAACGGGTTTCATTCAAAAGTCATATACTGAATGTCAGTTTAGCGCTCAACAGTTTCAACTGGGTGTTGACTTAACAATATGAATACAAACTACTGTATTTATCGGCGTATAACACGCACTTTTCCCCCCTTAAAATCAGGGGAAAATCGTGGATGCGTGTTATACGCCGATCCCCCGCTGATCGTGAGCGAGCGGAGCCGAGATACACAAAGCCGAAGTACACTAGGCTTTACTCGGCTCCTCTCGCAGTCCCGCCCCTGACTGTGAGCAGAGCCGAGTCTAGCCGAAGTACACTCGGCTTTCTGTATGTCAGCGGTGCTCGCAATCAGTGGAGGGGGGCGTGACTGCGAGAGGAGCCGAGTAAAGCCGAGTGTACTTCGGCTTTGTGTATCTCGGCTCCTCTCGCAATCAGTGGAGATGGGCGGGACTGTGAGCAGAGCCGAGTCTAGCCAAAGTACACCCGGCTTTCTGTATCGCGGCTCCACTCACAGTAGGCGGAAATCGGCGCCAATTTTAAATCGGGGCAAGGCTGCAAATGCAAAAGCACTGGGCAAGGCTGCAGATGGACACTGGGCAAGGCTGCAGATGGACACTGGGCAAGGCTGCAGATGGACACTGGGCAAGGCTGCAGATGGACACTGGGCAAGGCTGCAGATGGACACTGGGCAAGGCTGCAGATGGACACTGGGCAAGGCTGCAGATGGACACTGGGCAAGGCTGCAGATGGACACTGGGCAAGGCTGCAGATGGACACTGGGCAAGGCTGCAGATGGACACTGGGCAAGGCTGCAGATGGACACTGGGCAAGGCTGCAGATGGACACTGGGCAAGGCTGCAGATGGACACTGGGCAAGGCTGCAGATGGACACTGGGCAAGGCTGCAGATGGACACTGGGCAAGGCTGCAGATGGACACTGGACAAGGCTGCAGATGGACACTGGACAAGGCTGCAGATGGACACTGGGCAAGGCTGCAGATGGACACTGGGCAAGGCTGCAGATGGACACTGGGCAAGGCTGCAGATGGACACTGGGCAAGGCTGCAGATGGACACTGGGCAAGGCTGCAGATGGACACTGGGCAAGGCTGCAGATGGACACTGGGCAAGGCTGCAGAGGACACTGGGCAAGGCTGCAGAGGACACTGGGCAAGGCTGCAGAGGACACTGGGCAAGGCTGCAGAGGACACTGGGCAAGGCTGCAGATGGACACTGGGCAAGGCTGCAGATGGACACTGGGCAAGGCTGCAGATGGACACTGGGCAAGGCTGCAGATGGACACTGGGCAAGGCTGCAGATGGACACTGGGCAAGGCTGCAGATGGACACTGGGCAAGGCTGCAGATGGACACTGGGCAAGGCTGCAGATGGACACTGGGCAAGGCTGCAATGATGGACAAGGCTGCAGATGGACACTGATAAGGCTGCATTGATGGGCATTTAAATGTAAGTTTTTTTCCTTACACTTCCCTCCTAAACTTGGAGTGCGTGTTATACGCCGGCGCGTGTTATACGCCGATAAATACGGTATATAAAGGATACAATATGCCAAAACCATACTAGGAAAAATTGTATGAGCATTGCAATAGAGAGATGTGAGATGGACCTTTCATATGGTGTACAGTATCTCCCCCTCATTTGTTGGGAACATGACATTATATTGAGGAATGGAGATGGACCTTTCATATGATGTACAGTATCTCCTCCTCATTTGTTGGGAACATGACGTTATATTGAGGAATGGAGATGGACCTTTCATATGGTGTACAGTATCTCTTCCTCATTTGTTGGGAACATGACGTTATATTGAGGAATGGAGATGGACCTTTCATATGGTGTACAGTATCTCCTCCTCATTTGTTGGGAACATTGGGTAGTGTGGTAAATATAATTGCCTTCTTCTGATGAGGAGTAGAGACGATTCTTTCATATGGTATACAATATCCACAATACATTGGGAGATGGGGAAGGTACATTGATGATGTTCTTAATGTCAGCAGTTAAGGTTTCTCAACCTTTTCTATACAGAAGGATGTGACAGCCTCTATTTTGAACAAGGGCTGCACAGATTGTGTATAATTGGAACAAAAAAAAGGTTTCACCTCTGTATACGGAAGTAGATCTTTGTTTTTAGAGCTGTGTGGGTGAGGAATAGTCCGGTTTTAGATGATTAAGTAGATTACTGAAAAAATGAGTGGATGTTTTTTCTGATATACAAAAACTATAAAATGGCTACTAACATCTGTAGGAAAATTGTAGTAGGATATTGATCTGGGGAGCTTTGGGATCAGTAAGGAATTTTTTATCCTGACGAAAATTGGGCCAAGCTTTATATGGGTATTCTGGATCAACTTTCACTTTAAAGAAAAAAAAAGTTATTTTGAGTGAATTCGATAGACATTTTCTTAACCATTAGCCAACCGGCCATAGCCAAAAAACTGCTGCAGCACGGTCGAATAATTCTGGAAGGGCGTACCCGGGAATATCTGTGACCACCAGGTCGGATCGCGGTAAAGGGACGATGACAGCGGCCCTTTACCACCTGACCACTCCATCAAATGACGGAGCGATGAGTTATAAACAAGGGGGCACATGCCTGGCCTAGCTCTTCCCTTCTCTGTACCGATCGGGTGCAGCAGCGCTGTGGGCTGGATCTGTAGTGCCCACAGCGCTGCTATGTGCCCATTCCTGCACTCATTCCCATTCATACTCAGCCATCCCCATACATGCTCAACCATCCCCATCCGTGCTCAGCCATCCCCATCCGTGCTCAGCCATCCCCATCCGTGCTCAGCCATCCCCATCCGTGCTCAGCCATCCCCATCCGTGCTCAGCCATCCTCATCTATGCTCAGCCATCCTCATCCACGGCTCATCCATCCCCATCCACCCCCATCCACGGCTCATCCATCCCCAGCTCATCCATTCCCATCCACGGCTCATCCATCACCATCCATGGCTCATTTATGCCTCATTCATGCTCATCCGTGCCACATCCATGCCACTACAGTGCCCATCAGCGCCACTACAGTGCCTCACAAAAGTGTAATAGGTAGTCAAATTAGATTAGAAATGTATGCCCCTAGAACACCTGATGGTGCTCCCTGCATGTTGGGCCTCTGTATGTGGCCAGGCTGTGAAAAAGTCTCACACATGTGGTATTACTATACTCGGGAGGAGTAGCAGAATATATTTTGGGGTGTAATTTTGGCAATGTACATGCTATGTGTTAGAAATTGTGTATAAATGGACAACTTTGTGTTAAAATAAATAAATAAATGCGTTTTAATTTTCTTTCCTCATTTTCCAAAAACTTGAGGAAAAAAATGACATGTTCAAAAGACTCATTATGCCTCATAGAATATAAGTTGGGGTGTTTTCTTTCCAAAACAGGGTCATTTTTTTTGGGGGGGGGGGGTTTACATTGTCCTGGTGCTCCAGGGCCTTCAAAAGTGCAAGAGGTAGTCAAGAAATTATATGTGTAATTTATGCTCCTAGAACGCCTGGAGGTGCTCCCTGCATGTTGGGCCTCTCTATGTAGCCACGCTGTGTAAAAGTCTCACACATGGTATCGCCATACTCGGGAGGATTAGTAGAATGTGTTTTGGGGTGTAATTTGTGGTATGCATATGCTGTGTGTGAGAAATCTGTTAATATGACAATTTTGTGGGGGGGGGGGAATTAAATAAATAATAGGATTTTTATAACAGCTTACCTGTAAAATCCTTTTCTTGGAGTACATCACGGGACACAGAGCGACATAGTCATTACTAATGGGTTATATAGATACCGTCAGGTGCTGGCACTGGCAACTTCCAAAACCGGAAGTACCCTCCCCTATATAAGCCCCTCCCATCCGGGAGCACCTCAGTTTTGTAGCAAAGCAATAAGTGTCCCCAAAGAGGGGCGGGAGCTCTGTGTCCCGTGATGTACTCCAAGAAAAGGATTTTACAGGTAAGCTGTTATAAAAATCCTATTTTCTTTCTCGTACATCACGGGACACAGAGCGACATAGTCATTACTAATGGGATGTCCTAAAGCAATGCCAAATGAGGGGGGGGGATACACCATATATAAGCTGAGCGCTATCAGACATGAGGATCTTTTGCGGCCTGCAACACACTGCGCCCAAAGGCGACATCCTCCTGACTTCTAACGTCCACCTGGTAGAACCTAGTAAACGTGTGTACTGAAGACCATGTTGCGGCCTTACAGATTTGAGCCAGGGAGGCCTGGTGATGCACTGCCCATGAAGTTCCAACTGCTCTCGTGGAGTGCGCTCTAACTTTGAACGGAGGCGGTCTCCTTCTCAAGCCATAGGCTTGTATTATGACCTGTCGAATCCACTTGGCTAAAGTAGATTTTGACGCTGCCTGACCCTTTCTGGGGCCTTCCCGGCAGAATAAACAAAGTATCCGTTCTGCGAATCTGAGCAGTGGCTTTTAGATAAGCTTTAACTGCTCTTACTACATCCAAAGAATGCAATAACTTTTCCTCTACCGAAGTAGGTTTGGGGAAAAAAGAAGGAAGAACCACATCTTGGTTCAAATGAAACCTCGATACCACCTTAGGAAGAAAGGCTGGATGAGGACGTAACACTACTCTGTCCTTATGGATAACCAGATATGGCTCCTTACAGGACATAGCTGCTAATTCCGATACTCTTTTAGCCGAACAAATGGCTACTAGA
This sequence comes from Rana muscosa, assembly GCA_029206835.1. Taxonomy (NCBI): domain Eukaryota; kingdom Metazoa; phylum Chordata; class Amphibia; order Anura; family Ranidae; genus Rana; species Rana muscosa. Next base: position 432,002,700 of record CM055123.1, on the reverse strand, counting down.
AAAATCAATTCCCTGGTGAGAAGCACCAAGGAAATATGCTGTAATGGTTCAAATGGTTGTTTCTGTAGAACCGACAGAACCAAGTTTAGATCCCATGGACATATGGGAATATTAACCGGAGGACTAATACGCATCACTCCTTGTATAAAGGCTTTGACTAGTGAATGCGAAGCCAAGGGCCTTTGAAAAAATATTGACAAGGCCGAAATCTGACCCTTGATAGTACTCAAGGCAAGCTTCCTATCTACAGCCCACTGTAGGAAGTCTAGAATCCTACCTATTACGTACTTATGTGGATGCCATTTCTTGGCCTCACACCACGCGATGTACGCCCTCCAGATTCTATAGTAGATCTGCCTGGATACCGGCTTCCTGGCATTGATCATGGTAGATACCACAGCATTAGAGAGCCCTCTCTTTTTTAGAATGTGGGCTTCAATAGCCAGGCCGTCAAACCTAGGGCTGGTAAGGAAGGGTGGTATATCGGTCCTTGCGAAAGCAGGTCCGGACGACGTGGGAGAGTCCAAGGACTCCCCACTGAAATTTTACAATCTCCGCGTATCACGCTCTTCGGGGCCACGCTGGAGCCACCGGAATCACTGTTTCTTTTCTACCCTGATTCTGCGGAGTAATCGAGGTAACCATTGTGGCAGTGTGAATGCATATATCAGCTTGAACTGATCCCAAGGGAACACTAGGGCATCCGAGCCGCAAGCTAGGGGATCCCTTGTCCGAGAGACAAACCTGTCCCCCTTTGCGTTGAATTTGGATGCTAGAAGATCTACATCCGATGTTCCCCACCGCTGACATATTGTCCAGAAAACCTCGGGGTGAAGGGACCCTTCCTCTGGGCCTAATTGCTGGCGACTTAGAAAGTCCGCCTTCCAATTCTCCACTCCTGGAATGAATACCGCAGATATGGCTGGGACATATTTTTCTGCCCATTTCAGGATGTAATTTACTTCCCTCTGGGCTGCACGACTCCTGGTGCCCCCCTGATGATTGATATATGCCACTGCTGTGGCATTGTCTGATTGAATTCTGACAGGGGACCCTTGGAGTTTGGATGTCCATGCTACTAGGGCATACCGGGCTGCTCGTATCTCTAAGAGATTGATGGGCAGGGCCTTTTCTGCATCCGACCATCTGCCCTGGAGAGACTATTGCTCCAGTACTGCTCCCCAGCCTATAAGGCTGGCATCTGTAGTGACCACCTTCCAAGAAATCGGACTGAAGGATTTCCTTTTCTAGATTCTGGGGAACCAACCACCAACGGAGGCTCTTGCGAACGGAAGGGGACAAGGACATTGTAAGTCTAGGGCCTGAACTTTTTTGTTCCAGGCTGACAGTATGGCCCCTTGCAAATTCCTTGAATGGAATTGACCGTAGGGTACTGCTTCGAATGATGCCACCATTTTTCCCAGCAGCCTCATATACAGGCGTATGGACGGCTGTCTTTTTTGTACCCACTAAGTGGATCAAATCTTTCAAAGACAACACCTTTCCTCGAGGCAAGAATATTTTTCTCTGGCCTGAATCCAACCTTAGCCCCAAGTATTCCAGACTTTTGACTGGTTTTTAGGGCTGACTTGTCTCGGTTGATAATCCAACCGTGAGATTCCAGATACTTGATTGTCTTGTGAACGACCACTTCTAGTTTTTCCACTGAGTGGTCTATCAGCAACAAGTCATCCAGATATGCCATTATCATTACACCTTGTGTTCTTAGATTGGCCAATAAAGGGCCAGAATTTTTGTAAACACTCGTGGTGCTGTGGCCAAACCGAAGGGTAAGGCTCTGAACTGAAAATGGCGCCCTTCTACTGCAAAGCGTAGAAATTTTTGGTGGACTGGAAAGATGGGAATGTGCAAATAAGCATCCTTGATGTCGATCGCGGCTAACCAATCCTCCCCTTGTAGGGCAGTGGCCACCGATCGGATCGACTCCATCGGAAAGTCCTGATATACAGGAATTTGTATAGCCCTTTTAGAATTAATATGGGCCTCCCGTCCGCGTTGCTTCGGGACTGTAAAGAGGTTTGAGTAAAACCTGAACCCTCATTCTTCCAGGGGAACCTCCATAATTACTCCTTGGAGCAATAGTTGTTCTAGTGCCAACAGGAGGGACTCTCTCTTCCGGGGATCCCCTGGCACGTTTGACCTCAAAAAATGGGAAGGAGGAGAGTCTTTTAACTCCAAACTGTATCCCAAACCTACTGCGGAGAGCACCTATCTGTCTTGATCGTGTCCCGCCAGGTCTCTTGCGAACAACTGGAGTCCTCCCCCCACCCGACTGAGTGGGGGCTTCAATGAATTTAACTTTGGGGGAGGTTTTGTACCTCCCCTGACCCAGGGTTTCTCATTATCCTGCTACTGTCCCTGTTTTTTACCCCCGGGAATTGACCGAGGAGGCCGTCGGAACTGTTACACGGCCGATGCCCCAGGGACTGGAGAAGCAGGCCTCTTAAAGAGGGACCTCTAACTCTGTTTTTAACCGGCAAGAGCGTATTTTTACCGCTGGAAATTTTCTGGATATATTTGTCCAGGTTTTCCCTGAATAAGCGTTCACCATGAAATGGGACGCTAACCAGCCATTCTTTACAGGGAGCTTCAGCAGACCAGTTTTTGAGCCATAGGAGCCTACGCATATGTACTATAGACAGCGTAAGGCGGGAGGCCTGATGGACTGAATCCTCTATGGCGTCAACCGCAAAGCCTAAGGCTCTAGGTAGATCAGCTAGGGCAACGCCTGCTGATCTGTCAAGTCCCTCAAGACCTGTTTCAACTGATCCTTCACTGCTTAGCAGACCCCAATAGCTGCTACTGCTGGTTGTATCACCAAGCAGATTTTCATAAGGACTCCAATCTTTTATCTATTGGGTTCTTGAACATTTGGACATTATCCACTGGACATGTCAGTGATTTATACATACAAGAGATCTCTTGAGGGAATAAATATTTTCTCAGGACGTTCCCAATCCTGGTAAATGAGCCCTTTCAGTAAAGGGTGAAGTGGAAAAGAACAGTCTGGGGGCTTCTAGCGACCCCAACGAGGATACAGTAGTGGTTGATGGTTCCGCAAGGTGCATTTTTAAATGCTGATCGGACCATGTTAGTCAGAGACTGAACCCATAATCTTTCAGCTTGAGATGCTGAGAAAAGGTTCCCCCACTGTTGATTCCTCTATAACAGAATCAACCTCATCCTGATCCCCTTCAGGCAGGTCGATCCCTGTATGGGACTGTTGCTCTGCTAACAGGCACTCTGAAGGAGGAGACGGAGATCGGGCGTGCTTTCCCTGACAGGGAGGCAGCGATTAATGTTGACAATCTCTCTCTAATCCTCCCAGAGCTGAGGAAAAAAACCTCCTCTGTTACATACACAGGAGCAGGTGAACTGAGGACAGCCACAGTACCAAGTACCCCTGCGGGGTCTCTACGGTCACTTACCTCTGAACTTCAGGGGAGACTGGTGCAGCAGAAGTATGCCCAAGATCCTCCGAGCCCGATGAGACCCCCTTCGCTTCCTGGAAGATTCAGTTCCGGAGCTTCTGGACGGCATATTCCTAAGCCTAAAGCTGAGGTATTCCAGCCGTAATACACCACTTTTACTGAGAATAGTCTAGCACAATTGCTGCTATATCACAGTTGGTGTCTACTAATGTGCCTTTCTAGGGGATGCCTGTATCAACCGCTTGCTGTATGCCTTTAAATGTTGCCAGCTCTGTCTCTGTACTTCATAGCCAGCTCACTACAACATTGTGGTTTTTTTAAACTGCTGGGACGCCCGCACATGCGCAGAAGCGCTGCGGCGCGCACAGAGCGTCATCCCCCAGGCTCCGCCCCCTTTCCCGGCTCACCTCTATATATAGAGGCGCGCGCACGCGCGCGGCCACGTGCGCCTTCGGCGCTAATTTCAAAAAATGGTAACAAGGGACAGGAGCCAGGGCCCCTCTTTGCCGCAGGCCGGGGGATGGACGAGCACTGCAACATGGCAGAGGAAGCAGTTTCCTATAAGAAAACTCACCATCTGCCTGGACTTTGCTCTGCTGAGAAGAAGCTAGTCCACATGACAAGAAAACATTCCACAGCGGCCTCTAGTGGACAAACACAGGTACCGCAGTCTAATATATTAAATATATATATAAAAACATTTTTTTTTTTTTTTTTTTTTTTCCTTGACCACCATTAAAAATTATTACATTTTTTTAGTAGTTACAGGCATGCACAGAATTTTGCGGGAATACCATTAGGTAACAGACAGAAAGACAAATTAGGCTTGGGGGTCCCCCAATAGAACCAAGTTCCGGGGGGCCCCCACTTACCTGTTCCCCGCCGCAGGACTTTGTTTGGTCCACAAAAGCCCAAACTTCACCTATCACGGCAGGCATTGTAATCAAACCTTCAGGGACCGGGTTCCCAAGGATTCCACTCCCCTGGACCTGTATAGCACCCTGCACAGAAAACATCTTGGTCGTGGGTATGACCAGAGCTCTGGATCCCAGGGTCCAGCTCTCCTAAGAGAAGCATTACAGGCAAAACCTTGCTCTTCTCTGCAAGGCCCGGGTACCGACCGTTTAGCTATGAAGCTTTTTTGGTCGGATCCGGAATAGCTTACTGAGGCCCAAAAGAACCTGTACGCAAGCTCAGTGAAAAACACATGTTTCTTCTTGGCCAACACCTTAGACACTGGCAAAAAACTGAGGTGCTCCCGGATGGGAGGGGCTTATATAGGGGAGGGTACTTCCGGTTTTGGAAGTTGCCAGTGCCAGCACCTGACGGTATCTATATAACCCATTAGTAATGACTATGTCGCTCTGTGTCCCGTGATGTACGAGAAAGAAAAATCTTTATTTTGCAAAGAATTGTGGGAAAAAATTACAACTTCAAAAAACTCACCATGCCTCTTACTAAATACTTTGGAATGTCTACTTTCCAAAAAGGGTCATTTGGGGGGTATTTGTACTTTCCTGGCTTGTTAGTGTCTCAAGAAATGAGATAGGCCTTCAATACTTCAGGTATGATCAATTTTCAATGATTTCCACCATAGATTGTAGACTCTATAACTTTCACAAATAATATACACGAATTTGGGTTATTTTTACCAAAGATATGTAGTAGTATTATGAAGAAAAATTACTAATTTGCTAAATTTTATAACATAAACAAAGAAAAATTTTTTTTTTTACAAAATTTTTGGTCTTTTTTTCATTTATAGCGCAAAAAAGAAAAAAACCCAGAGGTGATCTGTGACAGACCTAGCCGGGACAGAGGCTTTTGGAGGGGACTGAATGCTAGCCTCTTGCCTACCAATCATGGGCCCTGGCATTTGGGGCAACGGTGCTCTTTGTGAGTTGTATGCCTGGGGACCCTTGAGGTGGTGTTACTTTGGATTCAGGTCCATGTCCCCCCAAGACACACAGAATCTGGGAACCCTGTATATGCCATATTAGAAATAGTGACTGATTCATTTTGGGACACATAATGTTAGATGCTAATGACATCAACTCCAGCCACCTGTCTGTCTGTTGTCTGCTATAATGTAAATGAGTCTAGTATAACTTCTTATGCCCTGTACACACGAGCGGAATTTCCGTCGCAAGAAACTTGGATGTTTTTTCCGACGGAATTCCACTGAAGCTTGGCTTGCATACACACGGTCACACAAAAGCTCTCTAAACTTTCGAGCGTCAAGAACGTGGTGACGTACAACACGACGACGAGGCGAGAAAATGAAGTTCAATGCTTCCAAACATGCGTCTAATTGTTTCCGAGCATGCGTGAATTTGTTTCCGAGCTGGCATGGGAAATTTTTCCGTCTGAAAAATAGAGAACCTGCTCTCAATCTTTTGCTGGCGGAAATTCCGACAGAAAAAGTCTGATGGAGCATAAACCACGGTCGGAATTTCCGACCAAAAGCTCACATCGGACTTTTGCTGGCGGAAATTCCGCTTGTGTGTATGGAGCATAAGAGTCTTTCACCCATTGTTGTCTGTGCTAATTAACCCTGCAACTGTATTAAGGAGTTCTGTGTTGATATGTATGATAATGTGTATTGTAGCTAGGGAGTCACATCGGCTGCTTTAAGGCATTAGTTAATTAGCTCATGTTAATTTATATTTCTGGTTACATGTGTAGAGTAATATGAGCAGGAGGGGGAACCTCCTCCTTTTTGACTGTATATAAGACTTGTATTCTGGTTCTAATAAACAGTCCATGTTCAGCAATCAAACAAGTATCGTCTTGTTTGTTGTTATCAGCGGTTGGAATATCTGATATCTATATTCAGACTGGGAGGAAGTGGTATATGACGAAAGCACTCAAGCTGAGTGTGGGACGTTTTGTTACATGATCAAATATCACCAAAAGAAAGCTCCATTTGTGTGAAAAAAAGGACAAACATTTCATAAGGGTACAGTGCTGCATGAGTAAGTAATTGTCATTCAAAATGTGATAGCACCGAAAGCTGAAAATTGGTCTGGTTAGGAAGGGGGTTTAAGTGCCCAGTGGGCAAATGGTTAAATGACATAAAAATACAAATATTTGGACACATAGAAGTAAAATGAAAAAGTGAACAGTTTCTGCATTTAGTGCTTATTACTTACTTGTGCCGATATAAAGAGACGATTCCTCCTCTTTACTTTTCACAATCATCTCCCCCTCCTCCATAGACTGCTGATCTCCACTCACCAAGGTCTCTTCATCTTCCTCTTTAACCTCAACTTTGATGTCTTTCATATCTTCAGCCTAAACCCCAAAGATGATAGAATACATTTGATAAAAGGAAAAAGAGTTTACACTAAAGCAGGGCTTGACAAATTTGCTTGGAATCTAGGAACCAGCTAAAAAAGTTAGGAGCCAGGAACGCGCCCTGTCCCGCCGAGCTCGCGCGCAGAACCGAACGCATACGTGAGTAGCGCCCGCATATGAAAGCGGTGTTCAAACCACACGTGAGGTATCACCGCGATCGGTAGATCGAGAGAAATAATTCGAGCCCTAGACCTCCTCTAACTCAAAACATGCAACCTGTAGAATTTTTTAAACGTCGCCTATGGAGATTTTAAAGGGTAAAAGTTAGTCGCCATTCCACGAGCGGACGCAATTTTGAAGCGTGACATGTTGGGTATCAATTTACTCAGCGTAACATTATCTTTCACAATATAAAAAAAAATTGGGCTAACGTTACTGTTGTCTTATTTTTTTATTTAAAAAAAAGTGTATTTTTTCCCCAAAAAGTGCGCTTGTAAGACCGCTGCGCAAATACGGTGTGACAGAAAGTATTGCAACGACCGCCATTTTATTCTCTAGGGTGTTAGAATAAAAAATATATATAATGTTTGGGGGTTCTAATTAGAGGGAAGGAGATGGCAGGGAAAACAGACAGGGAAAAACTCCATTAGCATTGCTGGTTGTCATACCAACTGCCACCACAAGATGGCGCTAGTTCACAGAATGAAGGATAGGCCTGCAGAAGGCTGCAAAGCCGCGGCCTCAATTACCGGCCGGCGCGGCCCGACGCGATCCCGCGGCGCGGAGGGGGGGTGGGGGGACACGGAGACACAGGATACCCCAGCTGTGCTGCCCCAGGCGCCAGGTCGCTAATTCTAGTCGCAATGGCGACCTGGCGCCCGGGGTTTGTCGAGCCCTGCACTAAAGAATGTCCTTTCATAGCTTCTACATGCTCAGTACCACCTACCTGACCATGGTGAGGGATGGTGTGATCTTCCTGTGTGGAATCCCGGGAATACAGAGGACGGGGACATCTCTCTGGTGGGTTCCCATTACTGGATCCATCTGTAGGAAACACACACACTGACTGAATACATTGTTTCTATGTGTTTATCAGATGATGGGGGATCTAGGTGGAGCCTCCGTACTGCTCTCTCCTTTACAATAAAGTTTCCTCTTACCTGGTGATGTGAGGGGCGGCTGGTCCTCCATCTTGATGTCCTTGTGGAGATCCTCGTGTCCTCCTGAATACTCCTCCATGGAGGATAGATGGCTATATCTTGACAGCTCTCAGAAACCTGACACACACAATGATACAATCAGCTAATATTTTCATACCACGGTTTACCTCTGTTGTCAGGCAGTGAGGTGGAGGCACTGTGATGGGTGATGTCCTGCTAGGTGTGAAAGGCTCACCAGATATATTCCTCACCTCCAGTGGCGTAGCGTGGCCCTGGGCGCAACATTTAGGGGGGTGAATCCCACACCAGTATGTGTCACTCAGTCTCCTAATTCCTATTTGTATTTACTGTGTTACCGCTGAATGTCCGTCTTTTGTTGTACCAGCTACAGTACACAGGGGCGGATGTCCGAATGTCAGACGGTTTCTATTGAACTGGCTGATGCTGCCTGACATTTGGCTTGTGTGTACGGGGCTTTCGGGGGTGCAAATTAAGGATGGGCTCAGGCTTTTTCTGATCGCACCCTCAGGAAGCCACCACAGCACACTGCCAATCATAGGCAGTGAGGAATTTCCTGACCGGCAGCTGCACATACACACGCTGCCTATGATAGGTGGTGTGCAGTGCTGGCTTCCTGGCGGGTTCGGTCTGAACCAGCCTGAGCCCATTCCTATTTAGGATGTATCTGGTCTATAAACCAGAGGCTCTGGATGGAAAGTTGGATAAATGGCTCTATATTTAGGATGTATCTGGTCTATAAACCAGAGGCTCTGGATGGACAGTTGGATAAATGGCTCTATATTTAGGATGTATCCGGTCTATAAACCAGGAGGCTCTGGATGGACAGTTGGATAAATGGTTCTATATTTAGGATGTATCTGGTCTATAAACCAGAGGCTCTGGATGGACAGTTGGATAAATGGCTCTATATTTAGGATGTATCCGGTCTATAAACCAGAGGCTCTGGATGGACAGATGGATAAATGGTTCTATATTTAGGATGTATCTGATCTATAAACCAGAGGCTCTGGATGAACAGTTAGATAAATGGTTCTATATTTAACCACTTGCCGCCTGCCCTATAGCAAATTGACGGAGACTCTTTACCACGTGATCAGCGGTGTCCAATCACGGCTGATCACGATGCAAACAGGAAAAGCCGGTCATCGGCCTTTCCTCACTCGCGTCTGTCAGACGCGAGTAGAGGACAGCCGATCGGCTGCTCCTCTGACAGGGGGGGTTTGTGTTGATCCATTATCAGCGCAGCCCCCCCCGAGGATGCCCACACTGGACCACCAGGGATGCCACCAGACCACCAGGGATGCCCACCTTAAGGTATGCCACCCTAGACCACCAGGGATGCCAATTAGAAATGCCTAATGGATGTCAATCAGTGCCCACAATGGATGCCAATCAGTGCCCACAATGGGCACCACTGATTGGCAGTTTGGCACTGATTGGCATCCATTAGTACAAAACATTACAGTACAGTGCCGCCTATCAGTGCCCATCCATGCCGCCTATCTGTGCCCATCCGTGCCGCCTATCTGTGCCCATCCTTCCCGCCTATCTGTGCTCATCCGTGCCGCCTCATTGGTGCCCATCAGAGCCGCCTTATCGGTGCCCATCAGTGCAGCCCCATCAGTGCCCATCAGTGAAGGAGAAAACGTACTTATTTACAAAGTTTTGTAACTGAAACAAAAAAAAAACTTTTTTTTTTCCAAATGTTCGGTCTTTTTAAAAAAAATGTAGCAGAAAATAAAAATCGCAGAGGTGATCAAATACCACCAAAAGAAAGCTCTATTTGTGGGAACAAAATGATAAAAATTTAGTTAGCATGACCGCGCAATTGTCATTTAAAGTGCAACAGCGCAGAAAGCTGAAAATTGGTCTGGGCAGGAAGGTGTATAAGTGCCCAGTATGGAAGTGGTTAGGATGTATCTGGTCTATAAACCAGAGGCTCTGGATGGACAGTTGGATAAATGGCTCTATATTTAGGATGTATCTGGTCTATAAACCAGAAGCTCTGGATGGACAGTTGGATAAAAGGTTCTATATTTAGGATGTATCTGATCTATAAACCAGAGGCTCTGGATGGACAGTTGGATAAATGGTTCTATATTTAGGATGTATCCGGTCTATAAACCAGAGGCTCTGGATGGACAGTTGGATAAATGGTTCTATATTTAGGATGTATCTGGTCTATAAACCAGAGGTTCTGGATGGACAGTTGGATAAATGGCTCTATATTTAGGATGTATCTGGTCTATAAACCAGAGGTTCTGGATGGACAGTTGGATAAATGGCTCTATATTTAGGATGTATCCGGTCTATAAACCAGAGGCTCTGGATGGACAGTTGGATAAATGGCTCTATATTTAGGATGTATCCGGTCTATAAACCAGAGGCTCTGGATGGACAGTTGGATAAATGGCTCTATATTTAGGATGTATTTGTGTATATATTATTATGCTCTATATATGTGTGTATCATTATCTGCTGGAGATAAAAGACATCACAGTGACTATGAAGGAAGAGGACGGACATGACGGGGTGGTTATATGTAAATCTAAAATAATATCTTATTACCTCCTCAGCTGCCGGTTGCAGGAATTTCTCCCTCTACTTCCCCCAGCATTCCTCTCTCCCGTGACTTCCTGTCTTTGTTTCGCATCACTTCCTGTCTCTGCGTTCCACTTGCAATAAGTGAGATCACCACCTTGTGGAGAAAATACAAACTGCAGCCTCTTTTTGTAAATGCTTTGATAGCTGCTTCTTGGTGAGTTTTCCAGTATTGATGAGCGTATCACAGACAAAAATAAACATAAAAAATAGTAAAACAAACAGATACATGTTTTTTGTAAAATGTGATTGTGTTTAAAATTCACGAACGCACCATAATTTTTGTTTTTTGGCGAACGGGCGAACACCTGATGTTCGAGTCGAACTTATGTTCGACCCGAACATCGACCTCATCCCTACTAATAGGCTGCAGCAGATCTGTTGAGAGAAATTAAGTGGGTGCTAATATGCTGCAGGAGATCTGACGGAAAAAGGGAAATAAATTGGTGTGAGAATGTTCTGAGATTCCCCAATACATACCTCCCAACGTTCTGAGATGGGAACAAGGGACACGGACACCTATTTGCAAAAGTATGTAGGGATAGGACACACACCCTGCCACACCCACTCCAAATCAGGAACAGTCCCTCGAAATCAGGAACAGCCCCTCGAAATCAGGAACAGTCCCTCGAAATCAGGGACAGTCCCTTGAAAAGAAAAGCCCCTCAAAATCAGGAATAGTCCCTCGAAATCAGGAAAAGTCCCTCGAAATCAGGGACAGTCCCTCCGAATCAGGAACAGCCCCTCCAAATCAGGAAAAGCCCCTCAAAATCAGTAACAGTCCCTCGAAATCAGGGACAGTCTCTCGAAATCAGGGACAGTCTCTCCAAATCAGGAACAGTCTGTCAAAATCAAGGACAGTCCTTCAAAATCAGGAACAGCCCCTCAAAATCAGGAACAGTCCCTCCAAATCAGGAACAGTTGGGAGATATGGTATTGTTTACCTTTCAACAACAAGCTCAGTGCCTATCCTGTGTTATTCTTCTCAGCATTAAATCTGACTCTCCACCTGATGCTCAAAAGGGAAACAAAACTCCATTTTACTTCCCATATTCTTGTCTTAATATAACTGTTGTTTTTCAAATTATATTTTCTGTTCTTTAGTTTTCCTTATTCATCAGTTTTCAAACAAAATCAAATTAATTTCATTATATTTCTTTACTGCTAAGTATTGAAGAGCAACGTAGGCGTCAGGTTCTATATTCTCCAGTAGGTGGAGATATCACATATTGTCAGTGGAACGCAGAGACAGGAAGTGATGTAAGGTGGAAACAGGAAGTGATATCACATATAAATGGGAAGTTCCCAAGGGTTTGTCAGGAGGAAGTAGAGAGGAGACATTGCAAGAACTGGCAGCAGAGGAGGTAATAAGATATTATTATATATTTACACCCAGTAACCCCCCACGTCATGTCCGTCCTCTTCCTCCATAGTCACTGTGATGTCTTTTATCTCCAGCAGATGATGATACCCATATACTATACATATAAAGCTATTTATCCAACTATCCAGAGCCTCTGTCAGAACTTTTTGCAGACATCATTAATCCCAGTACAGTCCAGATAATTCTCATTTTATTATCCATCTACAGAGAGGAGAGTCCTGTATAGATCACATGAGCAAAATGAGGATGGAGAAGGACTCGAGTCACATGACTGAGAGGATATGGAACCTCACCCTGGAGATCATCTACCTGCTGACCGGAGAGGTGAGGAGGATTCTGGGGGTCACATGACATCACTCTTATCTCTATTAATAAAACACAGACCTGACCGGAGAGGTGAGGAAGATTCTGGGGGTCACATGACATCACTCTTATCTCTATTAATAAAACACAGACCTGACCGGAGAGGTGAGGAGGATTCTGGGAGGTCACATGACATCACTCTTATCTCTCTAAAGCACAGACTTGACTGGAGAGGAGGATTCTGGGGGGTCACGTGACTTTTTTTGCACTTTCAATGCAGAGTTTTCCTTCAGTGAAGTCTGGTGACCATTTAACCATCACAGTGCCTTCACCTCATTTCCTGAAACCCAAGAGAAACAATGACAAAAAGATTCTAGAAGTCACCAAGAAGATCACTGAGCTGCTGACAGGAGAGGTGAGCGGTGCCGGGAATTCTGGGACATTATCCAATAACAGACAAGGGATGTGTCTGGATGGTGACTGTATCATTGTGTGTGTCAGGTTCCTATAAGGTGTCAGGAGGTCACTGTCTATTTCTCCATGGAGGAGTGGGAGTATTTAGAAGGACACAAGGATCTCTACAAGGACGTCATGATGGACAATCAGCCGCCCCTCACATCACCGGGTAGGAGGAGACTTTATTGTAAAGGAGAGAGCAGTACGGAGGGTCCACCTAGATCCCCCATCATCTGATAAACACATAGAAACAATGTATTCAGTCAGTGTGTGTTTGTTTCCTACAGATGGATCCAGTAATGGGAACCCACCAGAGAGATGTCCTCGTCCTCTGTATTCCCGGGATTCCACACAGGAGGATCACACCATCCCCCACCATCATCAGGTAGGTGGACTGAGCATGTAGACCTAACAAATGTATTCTAAGCTATGAGAGGACATTCTTCAATGTAGTCTCATGACCCTTTTTATCAATTTGCTCTATCATATTTGGGGTTTAGGGTGAAGAAGTGAAAGAAATCAAAGCTGAGATTAAAGAAGAAGAGAGGTTGGTGAGTGGAGATCAGCAGTCTATGGAGGAGGGGGAGATGATTATGGAAAGTAAACGGGAGGAATCTTCTCTTCATATGGACACAAGTAAGTAATAAACACTAAATGTAAAAACCATTTACTTTTTCACTTTACTTCTATAAGTATGAAGTTTGTATTTACATTCTTACATGGGTTGAAATATAATATATGTCCATTGAGTTCACTCTACAAAGAAAACTCATGTTGAGGAGAAGATACTGTACACCATATGAAAGGTCCATCTCCATTCCTCAATATAACGTCATGTTCCCAACAAATGAGGAGGAGATACTGAGATTGCAGGCTTGGCTGGATTAAATCAGGTTTGGTCTCCACCCAGAGACTGGCCACATTAATCACCTTGCAGGTGGACAGACAGACATGGAGAAGGCCATATGAAAGGTCCATCTCCATTCCTCAATATAACGTCATGTTCCCAACAAATGAGGAGATACTGTACACCATATGAAAGGTCCATCTCCATTCCTCAATATAATGTCATGTTCCTAACAAATGAGGAGGAGATACTGTACACCATATGAAAGGTCCATCTCTATTCCTCAATATAACGTCACGTTCCCAACAAATGAGGAGGAGATACTGTACACCATATGAAAGGTCCATCTCCATTCCTCAATATAACGTCACGTTCCCAACAAATGAGGAGATACTGTACACCATATGAAAGGTCCATCTCCATTCCTCAATATAACATCATGTTCCCAACAAATGAGGAGGAGATACTGTACGCCATATGAAAGGTCCATCTCCATTCCTCCTGAAAGGTGTTCCAGACTTGGACAGATGTTGTGAAGGGGTTTTTCTTCACCATGGAAATAATTCTGTGATCATCCATCACAGTTGATTGCTGTATGAACATATATGAATCCTTAATGTAACGTTTGAACAATACTGTAGAGAACTAGGAGCACAGAGAGAGAGAGAGAGAGAGAGTAAACGGAGGCAGATCACACAAAGCTAGACGCACGGTCATTTATTGGGAAGCTTCAGGGTACAGACAACAGGAGAACCAGTCCACAGTACAAACAGAAGGCACAGCAAGGGAGAGGGATCTTCAGGGCGGTAATCTGGGACAGCAAAAGGGCTAATAGTCCACATGGGCACAGGACACACAGGCAGAGATTGGTACGGCAGGGGTTAACAGTCCTTGCTACACAGGCAGAACGGAGTTTGGCACAACAGGGGTTAAAGTCCTTGGCATAGGCAGAGTTTGGCACAACAGGGGTTAACAGTCCCTGGCACACAGGCAGAGATTGGCTCGGCAGGGGTTAACAGCCCTTGGCACATGGGAAGAACGGAGTTTGGCACAACAGGGGTTAAAGTCCTTGGCACAAGCAGACCTCTGGCACGGTAATAGTTAAAGCGGAGTTCCACTAGTTTTTGTGTTTATTAAGTCAGCAGCTACAAAAAGTGTAGCTGTTTACTTTTAATAAACACACACTTGCCTGTCCCATGGTCTAGCGATTCAGCGGCCCAAAGCCCCCTCCTCTCAGCAGCGCCGGTGTCTTGCCGAAAAAGTTCCCCCCGCGGATAAGGACCCCCCCCCCTGTACTGCACAGGCGCGTTGCGGCACTTGTGCAGTATGACCTCAACTGAGCCTCCGAAAATAGCCGAACATGTAGAGCTGAGAGTCAGCTCTACATGGCGCCTGCGCAATGAGTATGATACAGTTCGCACGCTGCCGATGCTAGTGCTACTCTGCAAGGGGCGGGGGTGATTTTACCAATAAAGTACACATCTTAGCGGGCCATGTTGATGGGCGGGTTTTGCAATTGCAAAATCCGCCCATCGACATTGCAAAACCAACCCTTCATTTGTTTTAACACCCCCACGCTAAGACGTGTACTTCATTGGTAAAATCACCCCCGCCCCTTGCAGAGTAGCACTAGCATCAGCAGCATGTGTCATAGTCATTGCGCAGGCACCGTGTAGAGCTGACTCTCGGCTCTACATGTTCGGCTATTTTCGGAGCTCAGTTGACGTTCGTACTGCGCAGTACAGGGGGGTCCTTATCTGCCGGGGTGGACCTTATTTGGCAGAACACCGGCAACACTACTTTAAGCACCCGGCTGTGACAGCTTGCGGATTCACAGCTGGGTGCGCATGCGCGAGACGCGATACGCTTCATGAGTGGCCGGGCAATTTTCTGGGAACTGACGTGTCCCAGAAAATGGCAGGGAGGAAGGGGACTTCCTAGGCAAACTGAGCGGAAGTGGGAGCTGGGTACCTGTGAAAACTATGTACCCGGCCCCCCCCAAAAAAATGACATGCCAAATGTGGCGGGTCAGGGTTCCTTAAAGCGGAAGTTCCACTTTTGGGTGGAACTCCACTTTAAGGACTCACCAGCAGTGTATCCAGGTGTGGGGCTTCAGGACTGACATGGAGCCAGGACAGGCAGGGCTCTCCAGGATGTACTGGATCCGAGGCAGCCGGGGTCTAGGGGGGTCTGGCCGCAGCTCACGACCACCCACAGCAGCACAGTGAAAGAACAGAGCATACTTTGCTGTTCTGGTTTCCAGGCAACCCGAGGCATGGCGTTGCATTGCCCAGGAAATTTCCTCTGCCTCGGGAAGCGCCGTACCCACCGAGACAGGAATAAGGGGAGCGTGCGGCGATAGACCTGTAGCCACATGCAGGCACAGTGGGGAAGTGGACTTCTCGGCCATTGGCCAGGCGAAGACAGTGGAGTCGTCCTACAGGGGGGGGCAGCTCTCTGGCGCCTGCCGAGCATGTACACTTGTTGGGCTGCTTGGAGAGCGTGGGAAACATGATGGCTGTAGGGACAAGGTGACGAGGCTGGTGCTGGGGAATGCAGGGGGGCAATTGGTTAGAGTAGGGCCCCAATGTCAAATACCTTTTAAAGTTTATTATTGGACAGCACAGTGGTGTAGTCCTTAGCACTCTCGCCTAGCAGCAAAAAGGTTGCTGGTTTGGTAGGTTAGTTGGCTCCTGTCTAAATTGGCCCTAGAATGTGTGCTGTATGTATTAGACATGTGCAATTCGTTTTAGTTCCAAATAATTTTTTTAACAAATTTTGACAAAATTAGTTCATTCCGAAATCTCCGAATTTTGAATTTTTTTTCGGAATTCAGTATTTTTCGAATTTACCGAATTTTGAATTTTCCGAAAAAAGCTAAAAAACTAAACGAAAACGAACAAATTTTTCGTCAGTGCACATGTCTTGTATGTATAAGACCCCTTTCACACTGGGTCGTTTTGCAGGTGCTATTGCGCTTAAAATAGCGCCTGCAAAGCGACCTGAAACAGCCGTTGCTGTGTCTCCAGTGTGAAAGCCCCGAGGGCTACTATCCCGGTCTTCTGCGGGTTACTGAAGAGGGCTTTTACACTGAAGCGGTGTGCTAGCAGGACGGTAAAAAAAAGTCCTGCTAGCAGCATCTTTGGAGCAGTGAAGAAGCGCGGTGTGTATACCGCTCCTCCACCGCTCCTGCCCATTGAAATCAATAGGCACCGCGGCTATGATGCCGGCAAAGTGCCTCTGCAGAGGCGCTTTGTGGTGGTTTTTAACCCTTTCTCGGCTGCTAGCGGGGGGTAAAACCACCCCTTTCTCGGCTGCTAGCGGGGGATAAAACCACCCCTTGGCTGCTAGCGGGGGATAAAACCACCCCTTGGCTGCTAGCGGGGGATAAAACCACCCCTTGGCTGCTAGCGGGGGGGTAAAATGGCCCCTTTCTTGGCTGCTAGCGGGGGGTAAAACGGCCCCTTTCTTGGCTGCTAGCGGGGGGTAAAACCGCCCCGCCAGCGGCCGAATAGCGCCGCAAATCCGAATTTTCTAATTTCCGAAAAAAGCTAAAAAACGAATGAAACAAAAACAAAAAAATTTTCGGCAGTGCACATGTCTAGTATGTATAAGACCCCTTTCACACTGGGTTGTTTTGCAGGCGCTATTGCGCTAAAAATAGGGCCTCCAAAGCGACCTGAAACAGCCGTTGCTGTGTCTCCAGTGTGAAAGCCCTGAGGGCTTTCACACTGGAGCGGTGCGCTAGCAGGACGGTAAAAAAAAAAGTCCTGCTAGCAGCATCTTTGGAGCGGTGAAGGAGCGCGGTGTGTATACCGCTCCTCTACCGCTCCTGCCCATTGAAATCAATGGGCACACCGCGGCTATGACGCCGTCAAAGCGCCTCTGCAGAGGGCGCTTTGCGGTGTTTTTTTAACCCTTTCTCGGCTGCTAGCGGGGGGGGGTAGAACCGCCCCTTTCTCGGCTGCTAGCGGGGGGTAAAACTGCCCCGCTAGCGGGCCGAATAGTGCCGCATATCAGAATCTTCGAATTTCCAGAATCTTCGAATTTCTTGAATTTTCGAATTTCTCGAATTTTCGAATTTCCAAAAAAGCTAGAAACAAAAATTAAGAAATTTTTCGTAAGTTAGGGGCCTCAGATTATAAGCTCCTTGAGGGACTGATGTGAATGTACAATGTATAGGTAAAGCACTGCATAAATTGACGGCGCTATATAAGTACCTGAAATAAATAAAAATAAAATTAAAAACATTGTTCTCCAACAGGTAGGCGCTATGTCTGGAATACCTCTGAGGGACGTCTCATTTTATCTCAAGATTATAATGAAGATGCAGAATTTTCTCCAGAACTAAATCCGGGGACTCAAAAAATGGATCCTACGCCTTCCCGTTCGGGGAGATCAATGGATCCCTCTAATCCTGAGGAATCTTCTGATCAATCACACGCTGTTACTCCAGATATCCATCTAAGATCTCAGAATCCGGAGGGATCAACCGATCCATCCAATCCCAAGGCATCTCCTTTGAGCCATGAAGGAGTTCACACGGGAGCGCGTTCATCGTCATGTTCGGGTGGCGGGAACTCTTTCCCCGAAAACAAAAACCTTCTTCTTAAACAGACAATCGACACAGAGGGAAATCTTTATTCATGTTCAGAGTGCGGAAAAAAATTCGGTGACAAAATAGGACTTTTTAGACACCAGGTAAGTCACACGGAGGAGCGCCCTTATTCGTGTTCGGAGTGCGGGAAATGTTTCCACCGGAATGGACAACTTATTTCACACCAGAGGAGTCACACGGGTGAGCGTCCCTATTCCTGCTTAGTGTGCGGGAAATGTTTCACTAACAAAAGAGTGCTTCGTGTACACCAGAGAATTCACACCGGTGAGAATCCTTTTTCATGTTCAGAGTGCGGGAAATCTTTTAACCAAAAGGGTCATCTTCTTAGTCACCAGAGTATTCACACCGGTGTGCGTCCCTATTCATGTTCACAGTGTGGGAAATGTTTCTTTCGGAAAGGGGAACTTAATAAGCATCAGAGGATTCACACGGGTGAGCGCTCCTATTCATGTTCAGAGTGCGGGAAATGTTTCATTGAGAGAGGAAGTCTTCAGAGACACCAGAGAATTCACACAGGTGACCGACCTCATTCATGTTTAGAGTGCGGGAAAGGTTTCATTCAGAAAGGACAACTTGATAAACATCAGAAAATTCACACAGGTGAACGTCCCTATCCATGTTCAGAGTGCGGGAAATGTTTCATTAACAATTGGGATCTTCTTCATCACCAGAGAATTCACACAGGTAAGCGCGATTTCTCGTGCTCAAAGTGTGAGAAATGTTTCTTTTCGCAAAAAGACTTATTTAAACACCAAAAAATTCATACCGGTGATCGTCCTTATTCATGTTTAGAGTGCGGGAAACGTTTCACTACAAATCAACAACTTTGTAGACACCAGAGAATTCACACAGGCGAGCAACCTTATTCATGTTCAGTGTGTCTCAAATGTTTCAGTGACAAAGGAAACCTTGATAGACATCAGAGAATTCACACAGGCGAGCAACCTTATTCATGCTCAGTGTGTGGGAAATGTTTCAATCTCAAAGGAAACCTTGTTAAACACCAGAGGATTCACACAGGCTAATACTCTTCTTTTACATGTTTGGACTGTGCGAAACATTCTTATGGTAACATTTGACTAGTGGCACTATTTAGTCTATAGAACAATTGTATGAATAGAAAGATTATGTTTTAAAGGGGTACAGCCTGATAAGTGAAATTTCTGTTACAATTGGAGTGCATTGAGTTAAGTTTTCTGCTGCTACTTATATTTCTAGGAGCTAGATGGGTGGCAAAGGTCGCAAACATGCTGGCAATCATGACAATACATGGGGCAACAAATGGGAAATCACGACAATACGTGGTGTCACAAATGGGAAATCACGACAATATACTGGGCAACAAATAGGAAATCATAGCAATACATGGGGCAACAAATGGGAAATCACAACAATATACTGGGCAACAAATAGGAAATCATAGCAATACATGGGGCAACAAATGGGAAATCACGACAATACATGGGGCAACAAATGGGAAATCACGACAAACATGGGGCAACAAATGGGAAATCACATAACAATACATGGTCAACAAATGGGAAATAACGACAATACACGGGGCAACAAATGGGAAATAACGACAATACACGGGGCAACAAATGGGAAATAACGACAATACATGGGGCAACAAATGGGAAATAACGACAATACATGTTGCAACAAATGGGAAATTGGACGATACATGTGGCAACAAATGTAAAATTACGACAATACATGGGGCAACAAATAGGAAATCATGAAAATACATGGGGCAACAAATGGGAAATCCTAGCAATACATGGGGCAACAAATGGGAAATCATAGCAATACATGGGGCAACAAATGGGAAATCATAGCAACACATGGGGCAACAAATATGAGATCACGACAATATACGGGGCAACAAATGGGAAATCATAGCAATACATGGGGCAACAAATGGGAAATCATAGCAATACATGGGGCAACAAATGGGAAATCATAGCAACACATGGGGCAACAAATATGAGATCACGACAATATACGGGGCAACAAATGGGAAATCATAGCAATACATGGGGCAACAAATGGGAAATCTTGAAAATACACGGGGGCGACAAATGTGAGATAACGACAATACATGGGGCAACAAATAGGAAATTAAATGATACATGTGGCAACAAATAGAAAATCACAACATTACATGGGGCAACAATTAGGAAATCGCGAAAATACATGGAGCAACAACTGGAAAATTACGACAATACATGGGGCAACAAATAGGAAATCATGAAAATACATGGAGCAACAATTGGAAGATACATGTGACAACAAATGGGAAATCACAACGATACATGGGGTAACAAATGACAAAACACGACAATACATGGGGCAACATATGGGAAATCACGACAGAATACAGGGCAACAAATGGGAAATCATGAAAAAACACATGACTAATGGGAAATCATGATAATACATGGGGCAACAAATGGGAGATCGCGACAATGCATAGGGCAACAAGTTGGGGAATTGCAACAAGACATGGGGCAACAAATGGGAAATCAGGATAATACACGGGGCAACAAAAGGGAACTTGCAACAATACACGGGGTAACAAATGGGAAATCACAACAATACATGGGGCAACAAATGGGAAAGCACTACGATATAGGGACCAACAAATGGAGACAACGCGACAATACACGGGGCAACAAATGGGAAATCACGACAAACATGGGGCAACAAATGGGAAATCACGACAATACGTGGTGTCACAAATGGGAAATCACAACAATATACTGGACAACAAATAGGAAATCATAGCAATACATGGGGCAACAAATGGGAAATCTTGAAAATACACGGGGGCAACAAATGTGAGATAACGACAATACATGGGGCAACAAATGGGAAATCAGATGATACATGTGGCAACAAATAGAAAATCACAACATTACATGGGGCAACAAATAGGAAATCGCGAAAATACATGGGGCAACAACTGGAAAATGAAGACAATACATGGGGCAACAAATAGGAAGTCACGAAAATACATGGAGCAACAATTGGAAGATACATGTGACAACAAATGGGAAATCACAACGATACATGGGGTAACAAATGGCAAAACACGACAATACATGGGGCAACATATGGGAAATCACTACAGAATACGGGGCAACAAATGGGAAATCATGAAAAAACACTTGACTAATGGGAAATCATGATAATACATGGGGCAACAAATGGGAGATCGCGACAATGCATAGGGCAACAAATTGGGGAATCACAACAAGACATGGGGCAACAAATGGGAAATCAGGATAATACACGGGGCAACAAAAAGGGAAATTGCAACAATACACGGGGTAACAAATGAAAAATCACAACAATACATGGGGCAACAAATGGGAAAGCACTACGATATAGGGACCAACAAATGGAGACAACACAACAATACATGAGGCAACAAATGGGAAATCACAACAAACATGGGGCAACAAATGGGAAATCACAACAATACACGGGGCAATAAATGGGAAATCATGACAATACATGGTGTCACAAATGGGAAATCACAACAATATACTGGGCAACAAATAGGAAATCATAGCAATACATGGGGCAACAAATGGGAAATCTTGAAAATACACGGGGGCAACAAATGTGAGATAACGACAATACATGGGGAAACAAATAGGAAATCAGATGATACATGTGGCAACAAATAGAAAATCACAACATTACATGGGGCAACAAATAGGAAATCGCGAAAATACATGGGGCAACAACTGGAAAATTACGACAATACATGGGGCAACAAATAGGAAATCACGAAAATACATGGAGCAACAATTGGAAGATACATGTGACAACAAATGGGAAATCACAACGATACATGGGGTAACAAATGACAAAACACGACAATACATGGGGCAACATACGGGAAATCACGACAGAATACGGGGCAACAAATTGGAAATCATGATAATACATGGGGCAACAAATGGGAGATCGCGACAATGCATAGGGCAACAAATTGGGGAATCACAACAAGACATGGGGCAACAAATGGGAAATCAGGATAATACACGGGACAACAAAAGGGAAATTGCAACAATACACGGGGTAACAAATGGGAAATCACAACAATACATGGGGCAACAAATGGGAAAGCACTACGATATAGGGACCAACAAATGGAGACAATACACGGGGCAACAAATGGGAAATCACAACAAACATGGGGCAACAAATGGGAAATAACGACAATACATGGGGCAACAAATGGGAAATCAGACGATACATGTGGCAACAAATGGAAAATCACGACAATACATGGGGCAACAAATAGGAAATCATGAAAATACATGGAGCAACAAAGGGAAATTGCAACATTACATGGGGTAACCAATGGGAAATCAGACAATACATGTGGCAACACATGGGAATTCACAACGATACATGGGGCAACAAATGAGAAATCACAATAATACATGAACCAACAAATAGGAAATTGCAGGGATACATGGACCAACAAATGGGAAATTACGATGATACATAGGGAAAAAATGGGAAATCACAACAATACACAGGGCAACAAATAGGAAATCATGATGATAAATGGGGCAACAAAGAGGAAATCACGGCAATACACTGGGCAACAAATTGGAAATCACAAGAATGCATAGGGCAACTAATTGGGGAATCACAAGAAGACATGGGGCAACAAATGGGAAATCAGGATAATGCATGGGGCAACAAAAGGGAAATCACAACAATACGCGGGGTAACAATTGGGAAATCACAACAATACATGGGCCAACAAATGGGAAAGCACTACGATATAGGGACAAACAAATGGAGAAAACACAATAATACATGGGGCAACAAATGGGAAATCATGAAAATACATGGGCAACAAATGGGAAATCACGACAAACATGGGGCAACAAATGGAAAATCACAAAATACACAGGGCAACAAATGGAATATCACAACAATACATGGTCAACAAATGAGAAATCATGACGATACAGGGGACAACAAATGGGAAATAACGACAAAACATGGGGCAACAAATGGGAAATCCGACGATACGTGGCAACAAATGTAAAATTACGACAATACATGGGGCAACAAATAGGAAATCATGGAAATACATGGGGCAACAAATGGGAAAACACAACAATACATGGGGCAACCAATGGGAAATCAGACAATACATGTGACAACAAATGGGAATTCACAACGATACATGGGCCAACATATGGGAAATTGCAATGATAAATGGGAAAACATGATGATACATGGGGAAACAAATGGGAAATCGCAACAAATAGGAAATCATGACGATAAATTGGGCAACAAAGAGGAAATCACGACAATACATGGGGAACAGATGGGAATTCACAATGATACATGGGGCAACAAATGGGAAATCACAACGATACATGGGCCGACAAATGGGAAATTGCAATTATCCAAGGGCCAACAAATGGGAAATCTCGACACTAAATGGGGAACAAAGAAGAAATCAGGACAATACATAGGGCAACAAATGGGAATTCACCATACATGGGGTAACAAATGGGAAATCAGACGATACGTGTGACAACAATAAGAAAATCACAACAATAAATGGAGCAACAAATGGGAATTCGCAACGATACATGGGGCAACAAATGGGATATCACGATAATACATGGGCTAACAAATGGGACATCGCAATGATACATGGGCCAACAAATCGGAAATCGCAATGATACACGGGGAAACAAGTGGGAACCTCATGACAATACACAGACAGCCATACTACTACTCGGGCAGCAAAGGAGCAATGGCAAAATAAAGGTAAGACAAACAGGAAAGACAAAGAAGAATATCCAATCCAACAAGGACTTCTCTTTCATCAGTGGACTTCTTTATTATTTTTCTTCACTTCATTGCTCATTTTTATTAACTGACAAAACTGGCTTTTGATTGGTCCAGACTGTATAATTATTAATAAATTTGATGTATATTTAAATTCAGTTATACAAGATGTGATTGCCTGAAAAAGGTTTACTGTATGTGAATTGATGATTCTGATTTTCTAAAATGAACCATAAAGCTCCACACTTTGCTTTTGTCCCGAGTCCTGGTTTTTATTTTTGTTTCTTTTTATTACATGATTGGTCTTTGGAATGTGCTCAGTTGACAGAAAGTCATCCATTGTTGTTTAAATAGTGAGATGGAAAGTCTGCAAGGTTATATATACACAGGTATATGGGGTTATACGGGATGACGGTGTCATGTCACACACAGGTATATGGGGTTATACGGGATGACGGTGTCATGTCACACACAGGTATATGGGGTTATACGGGATGACGTGTCATGTCACACACAGGTATATGGAGTTATACTGGATGATTATTATTATTATACAGGATTTATATAGCGCCAACAGTTTGTGCAGCGCTTAACAATAGGCAGGCATTACAGTTACATTACAATTTGGTACAAGAGGAATCAGAGGGCCCTGCTCCTTAGAGCTTACAATCTAAAAAGGGAGGGTCAATTGATACAAAAGGTAATAGCTGTGGGGGATGAGCTGATGGAGGAAGTAAAACAATGTATTAGTTAGTAGCAGGATAGGCTTCTTTGAAGAGAAGGGTTTTCAGGGATCGTCTAAAGATGGATAGATTAGGGGACAGTCGGACAGATTGGGGTAGGGAGTTCCAAAGGATGGGAGAAGCTCTGGAGAAATCCTGGAGGCGAGCATGGGAGGAGGTGATAAGGGAGCTAGAGAGCAGGAGGTCTAGAGAGGACCGAAGAGAGCGGCTTGGTTGGTATTTTGGGACTAGGATAGTGATGTAGCTGGGGGCCGAGTTGTGGATGGCTTTGTAAATTATTGTTAGCAGTTTGAATTTTATTTGTTGGGTGAGTGGAAGCCAGTGGAAGGATTGGCAGAGAGGGGTGGAGGACACTGAATGGAGGCCAGTGGAGGGATTGGCAGAGAGGGGTGGAGGACACTGAATGGAGGCCAGAGGAGGCAGGGCCGCCATCGGGGGGTACAGGCAGTACACCTGTAAGGGGCCCTGAGGTCCCCAGGGGCCCGGATGGCAACCCCCCTTTTTTTTATTTATTTTTATATTTAAAAATATATATATATATATATATTTATTTATTTTTTGTAAGGGCCCTGGTGGTCCCCGGGGCCCCGGATGGTAACCCCCCTTTTTTATGTATTTTTTATTTTATTTTATTTATTTATTTTATTTTTTTATAAATTATTATTTTATTTTTTTGGGGTGGAGGACACTGAATGGAGGCCAGAGGAGGGATTGGCAGAGAGGGGTGGAGGACACTGAATGGATGCCAGAGGAGGGATTGGCAGAGAGGGGTGGAGGACACTGAATGGAGGCCAGAGGAGGGATTGGCAGAGAGGGGGGGAGGACACTGAATGGAGGCCAGTATAGGGATTGGCAGAGAGGGGTGGAAGACACTGAATGGAGGCCAGTGGAGGGATTGGCAGAGAGGGGTGGAGGACACTGAATGGAGGCCAGAGGAGGGATTGGCAGAGAGGGGTGGAGGACACTGAATGGAGGGATTGGCAGAGAGGGGTGGAAGACACTGAATGGAGGCCAGTGGAGGGATTGGCAGAGAGGGGTGGAGGACACTGAATGGTTGGTAAGGTGGACGAGTCTTGCAGCGGCATTCATTATGGACTGAAGGGGGGGATAACCTATGTAAAGGTAATCCAATAAGGAGGGAGTTGTAGTAGTTTAGAGATGCCCCGGGAGTGAATTAGAAGCTTGATGGTGTCAATAGTTAAAAAGGGGCGTATTTTAGAGATGTTGCGGAGGCCAAGGCGGCATGATTGGACAGGGATTGGATGTGGGCCTGAAAGGACAGTTCAGAGTCTAGGGTTACCCCTAGCACCCTGGGATGTGGGGATGGACTGATAGATGTGCCATTGATCTTGACAGAGAAGTCAGGGGAAGGGGCACGTGGGGGAGGAAATATTATGAGCTTGGTTTTAGATAGATTCAGATTGAGGAAGTGGTTTGACATCCAGGCTGATATGTCTATTAGTAAATCAATGATGTGAAAGGAGATTGATGGAGTGAGCTGAGGGGCAGATAGATAGATTTGGGTGTCATCGGCATATAAATGGTAGTGGAAGCCATGGGAAGATACCAGCTGGCCCAGGGAGGACGTGTAGATCGAGAATAGTAGAGGTCCAAGGACAGAACCTTGGGGGACCCAAACGGTAAGAGGAGGAAGTGGAGTTGTAAGTGACACTGAAGGTGCCGTGAGATCGGTAAGATTCAAATCCGCGTAGAGCACAGTATGAGACCAAGCAAATTTATTTTTTTGAGGAGGAGGGGGTGGTCAACTGTATCAAAGGCAACGGACAGGTCCAAAAGTAAAGCCTCATACACACGGTCAGACTTCAAACAAACTTTTGCGTGTATTTTTGTTCACAGGGCGTTGGCCGTGAACTTGGTATGCATACACACGGCAGGACTTTTTCAGCCAACTTTCCCCAAATCACGTGTTTTTTCTGCTCTTTACCGCCACCCTTTGGTCAAATTCTGCTATTTAGATAAAGAAAAAACTGCGCTTAGACAATGGAGAAACGGAGAAAAACAAAGGCCGCAGCTCTAATGGGATACACACATTTAGACAAAATAAAAAGAAAGGGAAGCTGCGCCAATTTGTAAATTAAAATTAAAAAAGGTTACACATCAGTCCTCAGGATGACATATATAATAGGTATAACCTATCCCCAGATTGACTTAGGAATTAGTATACACCATACACCAGCAGACCAATAGGTCAAAAAAGTCCACAGGTTAATAAAGTCCACAGGCTAATAACAGTCCATAAACTTATATGATGACATCACTGTGCTTGATACCAATATGGAGTGCCCACCACCGCAAAACAAATGGCTGCTTACCAGAAGGCAAGCAAAGACACGCATTCGGCTGTGACCCAGCCGCGGCCTTTAGCTTGCAGGCAGAGTAGTATCGGGACACGGACCAGACACGCAGGGTGTTTCTCCAGTAAAACTCTCACTCCCTGGCTATAACTCAAAACTCTGTATGTAGTTGATCACGTAGAAAAGGAAAGCGCGGGACCAATAGGGTGATATCGACTTAACTGGGGGGGGGGGGGGGCTGGAGAACAGCAAACCCGGGAATGCTCTGAACTTCTGCTATTGTTGGTTGATTTTAACATTGGTTCTGAGCATACGTGTTTGTACTTTGGACTAAAGTCCGATGGACTTCTGTACAAACGATAGAATTTTGCACCGTAGGACTTTTGTTGCCGAAAAGTTTGTCCGTTTGCAGAGCGAACATTTGTTCGATGAAAACCGAAAAAGTTTGTCCGATAGAGCGTACACACGGTCTGATTTTTTTAAAAACCTGGGAATTTAGACGTTTTTTGTCAAAAAGTCCGACCGTGTGTATTGGGGCTTTAGAGTACGGAATAATGACCGTTGGTTTTGGCTGTTGGTAAGAAGTCTATGAGTTTTAGGAAGGCAGTTTCTGTGGAACGCTGTGGGCGAAATCCAGACTGAAGGGGATCAAGAAGGTTATTCTCAATGAGGTGGTCGCTCAGTTGGTTTTAGACTAAACGTTCAAGGAGTTTTGAGGCAAAAAGGAGTAAAGAGATGGGTCTAAAGGCCCGTACACACGGTTGGACTTTTTGCCAACAAACTTCAAAATGAGCAAGCTTTTCAAAAAATCCGACCGTGTGTACGCTCCATCGGACAAACTTTTTCGGTTTTCATCGGACAAAAGTTCGCTCTGCAAACGAACAAACTTTTCGGCAACAAAATTCCGATGGTGCAAAGTCCTATCGTGTGTACAGAAATCCATCGGACTTTTGTCCCTAGTACAAATACGCATGCCCAGAACCAATGTTAAAATCAACCAACAATAGCAGAAGTTGACCAAAGGGTGGCGGTAAAGAGCAGAAAAACCATGTGATGTTGGGAACGTTTTGGGAAAGTTTGCAGAAAAGTCTGAGCGTGTGTATGCTATGGGTGTGCCCGGCCAACTCCCTTCGGACAAAAATCCACGGAAAAGTTTGTTTGAAGTCCGACCGTGTATACGAGGCTTTAGGTTGTTAAGATCGGTGGGGTCCAGTGAGGCCTTTTTTGGTATGGGAGCGACTAGCGAATGTTTTAGAGGGTTGGGGAAGATGCCAGTAGAGAGAGAGAGGTTGAATATATGAGTTAAAGAGTGTAGGATAGAGCCAGATGGTGACCGTAGTATTTGAGAAGGAACAGGGTCCAGGGGGCAGGAGGTTAGGCGGGCGTTAGAAAAAAGTTTAGTGACTTCCTCTATAGTAGCTGGGTTAAAAGAGGGAAGTATTGATTGTGCAGAAGGACAAGGAGTGAGGGTGAGGGAGATATCTGTAGAGTGAAGATCTTGAAACAAATTGTCTCAATCTTATTTTTGAAGTGATTAGCAATCTCCTGGGCAGTGAGTAAGTTAGTGGGTAGAGGTAATGGAGGACCAAGTTAAGTGGTAAAGGTAGAAAAGACTTGACAGGGACTGCGTGAGAGGGTGTTAAAGTGGTTGTAAACCTTGTTGAGTTTTTTTTTTTAACTAACCTGCAAGACAAAGCTATAATGAGCTAGTATGACTAGCATACTAGCTCATTATGTACCACTTACCTTAGATCGGGGCCCCCGAAGTCGTCCGTGTCCCTCCTCTAGCCGCATCCATCGCTACGGCGATAGCCGGAATGTTACTTCCGGGTATCGCCGCTGCAGCCAATCACAGCGCCGCTGCGGCGCTGTGATTGGCCGGAGCGGCGAAGACGTGACTCCGCGCATGCGCGCGTGAGCCGTCGAATTCGGCTACGTCGTCGAATGTTGCGACCTAGCCGAATTTGTGAATGGGGTTAACCCCATGCGCATGCGCGTGACGTCAGGGTCGCCGCTTTTAAATGCAAATATCTCCTTAACCGTGTAGGTTAAGGAGATATTTCATGCACCTACAGGTAAGCCTTAATCTAGGCTTACCTGTAGGTCTTTGTTTATAAAGTGGGTTTACAACCACTTTAATGAGAGTGATAAAGTAGGTCTGTTTGGCAGTGTGGAGGCAGGAATGGTATTTTTGGAGGGCAGATTTATATTGGCTTGTGACTTAGTCTTACGCCACAGATGCTCAAGAGCGCGGCTACGTTTTTTGAGGCTTCTGGTATTGTCTGTCTGCCAGGGTTGTAGCGGTCGGGGCCTGATTCCGTGTGTTGTGAGGGGGGACAAGGTATCAAGGGTGGATGACAGTGAACTTTTGTAGACAGAAGTGGCCAGGTTGGGGCCAAATGATGGTGTCAAAGGGGACACCCCACAGCAAAAATTCAAAAGAAAAAAAAAAGGCGTAGGGTCCCACCCAAAATCCATACCAGACCCTTATCAGAGCATGCAGGTCAGGAAAGGGGGCATGAGCGAGCACCATGGGGGAGTGCTTTGGGGCACACAAAAGGACTTGTCAAAAACTTGTGTTATGTCTTTACTCACTTTTTTGGTGAATGGGTAGGGGTACTGTGTATGTATTCACAAAGGGGGGGCGCAGATTTTAGGGGCTCCCTTGTTAAAGGGGGCTTCCAGATTCCAATAAGCCCCCCCGCCCACAGACCCCCACCACCACCGGCCAGGGTTGTGGGAAAGAGGCCTTTGTCCCCATAAACTTAGTGGCAAGGTGTTTTGCACCCCCCCCATGTTGAGGGCATGTGGCCTGGTATGGTTCAGGAGGGGGGGCTCGCTCGTCCCCCTCCCCCTTTCCTGGCCTGCCGGGCTGCATGCTCAGATACGGGGTCTGGTATGGATTTTGGGGGGGAACCCCACTTTTTTTTTTATTTCTAATTTTGGTGTGGGGTTCCCCTATAAAATCCATACAAGATCTGAAAGACCTGGTATGGATTGGAAGGGGGGACCCCATGCTGTTTTTTTTCTTCTTTACTTTTCATTGCCGGCATTCTTTTGTTTACATTTCAGCTGTCAGTGGGGAAGCCTGCTGACAGCTGATGAATCATCAGTTGTTAAGGATGTGGCAGCTGGCTTCCCGGCCTGCTGCTTAACAACGAGCTATTCTTTACACAGAATTTGAATCGGTTGATCATTTGGAATGCGGTCGAAAGTGGATTTTAATAAAATTTGTTACTATTTAATTCAGAGATTCGGATACATCCGAATAACCACAAATTTGTCTGAATTTATGTTCTGACCAAAACAAATTGCACATGTCTAGTATATGGGGTTATATGGGATGACAGTGTCATGTCACACACAGGTATATGTGGTTATATGGGATGACAGTGTCATGTCACACACAGGTATATGGGGTTATATGGGATGACAGTGTCATGTCACACACAGGTATATGTGGTTATATGGGATGACAGTGTCATGTCACACACAGGTATATGGGGTTATATGGGATGACAGTGTCATGTCACACACAGGTATATGTGGTTATACGGGATGACAGTGTCATGTCACACACAGGTATATGGGGTTATATGGGATGACAGTGTCATGTCACACACAGGTATATGGGGTTATATGGGATGACAGTGTCATGTCACACACAGGTATATGTGGTTATATGGGATGACAGTGTCATGTCACACACAGGTATATGTGGTTATATGGGATGACAGTGTCATGTCACACACAGGTATATGTGGTTATATGGGATGACAGTGTCATGTCACACACAGGTATATGGGGTTATATGGGATGACAGTGTCATGTCACACACAGGTATATGTGGTTATATGGGATGACAGTGTCATGTCACACACAGGTATATGTGGTTATATGGGATGACAGTGTCATGTCACACACAGGTATATGGGGTTATATGGGATGACAGTGTCATGTCACACACAGGTATATGGGATTATATAGGAAAACACTGTCATGTCACATAACTTGGGTCATAGATCTGGAGCTTCAAAAATAACTTTTTTCATATTTTTTTCATTGATTTCGTTTTAACGG
The DNA here is from genome assembly GCA_029206835.1 of Rana muscosa. Classification (NCBI taxonomy): domain Eukaryota; kingdom Metazoa; phylum Chordata; class Amphibia; order Anura; family Ranidae; genus Rana; species Rana muscosa. The sequence goes on along the minus strand of CM055123.1, from coordinate 431,971,585 downwards.
ATTTATAATGTTTGTTTGTAATAATACACCCAACATCACAGGAGAAGGAAGCAGCTGAGAGAAAAAAATGAAACATAACGTAGGATACAGTTATTGAAATCACCATTAGGTGGCAATCTTACTTAATGTGAATGGGCCGCACAGATAGGAAGTGATGCAGGGTAAAGACAGGAAGTGATGTAAGTTAAACACAGGAAGTGATGTAAGGTAAAGACAGGAAGTGATGTAAGGTAAGAAAAGAACACTATAAAAAGGTGGATAAAGAAAGTTTTGGGTCCGATAAGAGGCGGGAGGAAGTAGAGTGGAGACATTGCTGGCAGCAGAGAAGGTAATAAGATATTATTTTATATTTACACCCAGTAAATCTCCCTGCAGGCATATATAGGGAGGCCTTCTACCCTAAACTTCCCATACCGAGAGATGTGAACTATTATTTGACCTTGCATGTCATAAGGAAAGTCCGGAATAGACACCTCTGAATCTGTGACCAGCGGAGCGATGGTGGGTGTGGATGGTGAATCTCATTACTCAAACATATGAGATGAGAACAGAGATCAGTAAGTGGGCCACGACCATGTCCTTGTCATCCCCCTCACCCCTTGAGAAATTATCCAGTAACAGACAAGGGATGTGTCTGGATGGTGACTGTATCATTGTGTGTGTCAGGTTCCTATAAGGTGTCAGGATGTCACTGTCTATTTCTCCATGGAGGAGTGGGAGTATTTAGAAGGACACAAGGATCTCTACAAGGACGTCATGATGGAGAATCAGCCGCCCCTCACATCACCGGGTAAGAGGAGACTTTATTGTAAAGGAGAGAGCAGTACGGAGGCTCCACCTAGATCCCCCATCATCTGATAAACACATAGAAACAATGTATTCAGTCAGTGTGTGTGTTTCCTACAGATGGATCCAGTAATGTGAACCCACCAGAGAGATGTCCCCGTCCTCTGTATTCCCGGGATTCCACACAAGAAGATCACACCATCTCACGTAAAGTTAAAGAAGAGATAAAAAAGGAGGATGATGATGTTGATGTGATGAAGGATTTCTCAGAAGGACACAGAGATTCCTTCAAGGATATCAAGAGTGAGCCATTCAGTGACACAAACCCACCAGAGAGAAATCCTCATCCGCAATATTCCCAGGTTTCCAAACAGGAGAATCACACCATTTGTCACCATTATCAGGTAAATAAAATGTATTCTAATGAGTTTACTTCTCCTTGTTCCTCCTCCCTCCTGTGCTCCATACAGAGAGGAGCTACCTGTTCAAGAACGTTGTGCTCTGGACTGAGAGACCACATTCTAATACGCTAATAGCATTTTTTGCTATTCAGCACTGCGATAATTTTAACTAGTAATTGCGCGGTCATGCAACGCTGCACCCAAACTAAATTTATATAAAAAAAATTTTTCACACAAATGGAGCTTTCTTTTGGCGGTATTTGATCACCACAGGGTTTTTTATTTTCGATATAAATGAAAAAAGGACAAAAATAATTTTTTCTGTTATAAAACCTATCTAATAAAAAAATATATAAAAAAATATTTTCCTCAAACTTTGGCCAACATGTATTCTGCTATGTCATTGGTAAAAAAAAAATCCCATATGTGTACCGTATATACTCGAGTATAAGCTGACCCGAGTATAAGCCGAGGCACCTAATTTTACCATAAAAAACTGGGAAAACGTATTGACTCGAGTATAAGCCTAGGGTGAGAATGCAGCAGCTACTGTAAGCGGAAAAGAGGGTCAACAATGCCCATTTTCACGCCTCACTGTGCCCATGGCAACCTCACTGTGCCCATTGCAGTGTACCTGAAATACTTGACAGGCTGCGCTGCGGGCGTCCATTTTTTTAAACTCGCGGTTTCCTCCTGGTCCCGTCCCGTTCCGTGATAGGCATTTGACACTGTGTTCAGTGTTCCGCCAATCACGGACGTTCTTTTATCCTTGGACAAGAGAAGGTCCGTGATAGCCGGAACACTGAACACAGTGTCTGCTGGGAAACTGAGTCCGAGGATGAGAGGACCTCCGTGATAGGCGGTAGTGGAACACAGTGTCAAACGCCTATCATGGAACGGGACGGGACCAGGAGGAAGCCGCGAGTTTTAAAAAATGGACGCCCAAGGTACACTGACTTGAGTATAAGCTGAGAGGGGTATTTTCAGCCCTTAAGGGCTAAAAAAACTCGGCTTATACGCGAGTATATACGGTATGTTAATTGGTTTGCGTGAAAGTTATATGTCTACAAACTATGGTTCCGGGATCATGTGCTGCAGTGAATGGTAGCACAGCTGGGACAAGCGGGCGCGCCCCCGACCTGGAAGTGCTAGATAACGTACATGTACGTGATGCAGTGCAGCAGGGCCACACTGCCACAGTAAATTTGTCAGCAAGTGGATAAGCATGGATGGAAAACCCTTAACAGCAAGTTGACTGTTGATGCCTAATTTTCACAATATAGATTCTAAAGAGTTTTGCAGTGCAATAGATTTCTAGATATTTTTAATGGTATATGATTGAGCTTTTCATTATTTATTTTTATTTTATTTTATCCAAAAAAGGATGTTTCTATTAGGACCTGTTGGTGTCCTTACATTTACTCCTATCATCTTTGCGGTTTAGGATGGGGAACTGAAAGGCATCAAGGTTGAGGGAAAAGTGGAAGAAGATGGGACGTTAGTGAGTGGAGATCGGCAGTCTATGGAGGAGGGTGGTCCTCTGTTTTTTCGGGATTCCATACAGGAAGATCTTTTTATCTCCCACCATGATCAGGCAGATAGGAGTAATGCCTTGTACACACGATAGGAATTTCCGATGGAAAAAGTCAGACAGACTTTTTCCATCGGAAATTCCTACCGTGTGTGTGCCCCATCGGAGAAATTCCGATGAATTCCATCAGAGTTTAAATATAGAACATGTTCTATTTTTCTCCGTCGGAATTCCGTTGTGAGCTTGGTCGGACAAAGCTCCGATTGTGTGTACGGGGCATAATAGAACTTGTTCATTATCCTAAACTACGAGATGACATTCTTCTTTGCGATGTCTTATTTTCGGTAACTTATTCCACATATTTTATGATGAACATTTTTGGGCTTTAGAGTGAAGAACTGAAAGACTTAAAAATTGAGATTAAAGAAGAAGAAGAAGAAGAGAGGTTGTTGAGTGGAGATCAGCAGACTATAGAGAAGGGTGGTCTTCTCTATTCCCGGGATTCCACACAAGAAGATCTCTATACGGAGAATGATCAGGTAGATGGGATTGTGTTCAAAAAATAATTTTAAACTGTGAGATGACATTTGTCGTAGCTTTTTCCAGATGTTGTATTCTATCTTCTTTGGGGTTTAGGGTGAAGAACTGAAATATATCAAAGTTGAAGTTATAGAGGAAGAAGAAGTGGTTTTAGGGAGTAGATCTCAGCAGTCTATGGAGGAGGGGGAGATGATTATGAAAAGTAAACTGGAGGAATCTTCTCTACATGTAGACGCAGGTAAGTCATAAACTTCATATTTTCATTTTTTTTTTGCATATGTAGTCCTATTTTGGAGGGGGTTAGACCCACAAGGTGACACACACAGGTTACAATGACAATGAAAAGGCTAATTTCCCCACCTGTGGCTTTATAAATCGCCATTAGTATCTGTGTGTAAATAGACAAAATGAGTTTGTTAGGTGAATGCACTAGAAAGGTGAATTGTTTAGAGGGGCAAGTGGAGTGCCCACATCCCTAACACAGAACCTGGCACAGACCCACACGGTGAAACACACAGATTACGATGAAAATGAAAGGTTAATTTCCACATCTGTGGCTTTTTAAATTGTAATTAGTGCCTGCGTATAAATAGTCTACAAGTTTGTTAGCTCTCAAGTGAATGCACTGAGCAGGCTGGATACTGAGCCATGGCGAGGAGAAAAGAACTGTCAAAAGACCTGCATAACAAGGCAATAGAACTTTATAAAGATGGAAAAAGATATCCAAAAGGGCGAATTGAAGAGTCCATTTGGATAAATCCTGATGTATTAGTGGTAGCTGTCTTCTAAAAGAGGAAGACAAGAAGGAGCTTTATTGAGGCTGGAACATTATGTATTTTGTTGTGGAATGTTAACCTATCCTGAAGTGGAATGTTAACCTATCCTGAAATGTATCGGAATTATAAGAGATTGTGCATGTATTTTTTGGAACTTGATGTCTGACTAGATTCTCAGCCCTTTTGTGTGAATAAAGGATTTAAATAAAAAGATATCCAAAGCCTAAATATGCCAGTCAGTACTGTTCAATTGCTTAATAAAAAGTGCCAATTTCGGGGATCTCCTCATACCAAGCCAAGGCCAGGTAGACCAAGAAAGATTGCAGCCACAAGCCAAAGGAATTGTTTGGGATACAAGAAAAAACACAGATAACCTCAGGAGAAATACAGGCTGCTCTGGGGAAAAAAAACTTGTTTTTTTTTTTCTAAGGAGAACAACTATAAAACGATTATACTTGAACAAAAATGAGCTGCATGGTCGAGTTGCCAGAAAGAAGCCTTTACTAGGCATATGCCACAAAAAGCCTTGTAAGCCATGTCAAGGTATTGGCGGGCATATTGTAACTGGTCTTTTTTGTGGCATTTTTAATATCCTTTACCATCTTTATAAAGTTTCATTACCTTGTTACGCAGGTCTTTTGGCAGTTTTTTGCTCCCCCTGGCTCAGTATAGGTAGAGCTAAAACTCCAGTTATTTGTCATCTACTGAGATTTTTTATCTTTTTTTTCCTTCTTTCCAACAGATGGATGTGATGTGAGGAATTCCTCGGAGAGACATCTTCTATTATCTGCTGATTGTAAGTCAGAAGATAATGTCATCACACAGGATCCTCCAGGAGGAAATCCAAATCCACAAAATATACATCACAGACCTTCCTGTCCGGAGACATCAATGGATCCCTCTGATCAGGGAGAATCTTCTCATCAATCACATACTATGATTGTAAATATCCATGTAAGATCTCACACTGCAGATAGATCACCAGATCCTTCTAATCCCGAGAAATCTTCCTCACCCCATGAAGGAGATCACCGAGGTGACCATCTATTCCCATGTACAGAGTGCGGGAAATGTTTTGCTCAGAAAGGAGCACTTATTGAGCACCACCAGAGAACTCACACAAGTGAGCGTCCTTTCCCGTGTTCAGAGTGTGGAAAATGTTTTAAACATAAACGCAACTTTCTTACACACCTGAAAATTCACACGGGTGAACGTCCCCATTCATGTTTAGAGTGCAGGAAATCTTTCATTTGTAAAGGGGACCTTGTTAAGCACCAGAGAATTCACACAGGTGAGCAACCATACTCGTGTTTAGAGTGCGGGAAATCTTTCACCCTGAAAGGAAACCTTGATAAACACCTGAGAATTCACACAGGTGAGCGCCCCAGTTCATGGTCAGAGAATGGGAAATCTTTCACTCAGAAAGGTGGCCCTTTTGGACACCAGAAAAGTCACACAGATGAGATTCCTTATGCATGTTCAGAGTGCGGGAAATGCTTCACTCAGAAATGTAACCTTGATAAACACCGGAGAATTCACACGGGTGAACGTCCCTTTTCATGTTCGATGTGCGGGAAATCTTTCACTCAGAAGGGAGACCTTGATAAACACCTGAGAATTCACACAGGCGAGCGTCCTTATTCATGTTCAGAGTGCGGGAAATCTTTCACTGAGAAAAAGGTGCTTCTTAAACACCAGAGAATTCACTCGGGTGAGCGTCCTTATTCATGTTCAGAGTGTGGAAAATGTTTCCCCACGCAAGAGAACCTAGATGATCACCAGAGAAAACACACGGGGGAACATTCATGTTCAGAGTGCGGGAAATCTTTTACTAAAAAAGCAAGTCTTGTTAGACACCAGATAATTCACACGGGTAAGCGTCCTTATTTATGCTCAGTGTGCGGAAAATCTTACACACAGAAAGGACACCTAACTGAACATCTAAGAATTCACACGGGTTAGTGTCCTTATTCGTGTACTGAGTGCGGGAAACCTTTCACAATGGAACCTTTGTTACACATCAGAGAAGATACACTGCACAGCGTCCTCAATGCGTTCAGACTGTGGGAAATGTTTTACAGATAAAAGAAGTCTAATTAAACTTTAGAGGGAAAGCACCTGATGACTATTTTGACAAATGTGCGATGGGTCTTACCAATGGAAATAATTAACCCATAGCACAACTGTGGGAAGAAAACATTTTGTTTATAAAGAGGCACATCCTGGCAAAAGTGATATTAAAATTATAGATGGAGTTTGATGAGTTGAGTCTTTTTCTTGGCTTCTTGGAGCCTCCAATGGTGGGGTTTTACTGCCACACTTTCTACTAGGTTTGCATCGATACCATTTTTTAACTCCCGATAAAAAAAAATTTAAGTACTCGCCGATACTGATACTTTTTTTTTTTTAATGTCATGTGACAGTGGTACATGGGTCAGTAGTTATTTTTTTACAATTTTATTATATTTGTTATTTCTTTTACAGTGCTTTCTTTTTTTTTGGGGGGGGGTGTCTGCGTATTTTTTTTTTTTTTGTAAAAAAACTCGATTTACGATTCAAATCGATTTATTTATTTTTTTTGATGGACACCGCTCCGGTCCTGAGGAGCTGCGGGCAGGAGTTTTTGAGGCGAGGCCGCGGCTTCAGCTTAGTCCGTGGCGACCCACTGCGCCGGTCCTGAGGAGCAGGAGTTTTTAGGCGAAGCCGCGGCTTCGGCCTAGTCCGCGGCATCTGGCCTCGCGGCCTACCGCGCCGGTCCTGAGGAGCTGCGGGCAGGAGTTTTTAGGCAAGGCCGCGGCTTCGGCCTAGTCCCTTAGCGCCGGTCTTGGGGAAAAAAAAAATCGATTTTGTAAAAATCTGAATCGATTTGACCTGCCAACTTCATTTTTAAATCAAATCAATTTTTTGCATAGATAGATAGATTTATTATTATTTTTTTGGGGGGGCTTTGGTGAGATATCAGGGGTCTAAACAGACCCCTGATATCTCCCCTTAAAACAGGGATAGGGACTGAGGAGTAATTACTGACTCTGTGCATTCGGAATAGGAAGGACACGGTAAATTACAGAGTTACCGGCTCCTTCCTCTGCTCTCCATCCTGAAAGATCCAGGACATGGGGGGGACGGGAGAACAAAATGGATCAGGACCCAGGGGAGGACACAGGTATCCAGGGAGGATGCAGGAGGACCCGGGGAGAACAGAAGGGGACAGCCGGGTGGTTATTGGTGCGGCAGTGGGGGCAGTTACAAGCACCAATCTCCGAGGGAGAGAAGAGAGTAGGAGAAGCTGCTGTCAGAAAAGCTATACAGGCAGTTACGAACACCCGAGTTACGAACGACTCCTACTTACAAAAGGCCTCAAGTGCCGGCCACTGGTGCTCCACGCTGGTCCAGGATACCTTCGAACACCTCTGGACACATCCCACACTGCCGTACTATGCCCCAGATAACATAACACGCGCCCGAAACATCCCACATCCATGCACAGGCGGCAGTTACACTTACGAATGCAGTGTTCCGACTGGAAGTTACACTTACAAATGCAGTGTTGCGACTTACGAACAACTTCGACTTACGAACAAACCTACAGTCCCTATTGTGTTCGTAACTCGGGGACTCCCTGTACAGGGAGATTGGTGCTTGTAACTCCCCCCACCGCTGCACCGATCACCCCTGAGGCTGCCCAAGTATCGGGTCAAGCATCGGGGTACAAGTACTCATGCAAATACTCGATATCGGCACCCATACCTATACTGGTATCGGTGCAACCCTACTTTCTACCCTCCACTTTGTGGTATTCCCATTTCCCTTTTTTATTTTGCAAGCTTTAAAATAAAAATGCAGCACAGAGAGTGGTAGCCCCTTCTCCACTTTAGCTCCGGAAGATTAACCCCCTTTTTTTGCAATACGGCACTGCGTTGCTTTAAAGGAGAAGTATGGGATGGGTTAAATAACTAGTACATATCACATTAGTCACATACCAGCTAATCTTTTTTTCCTACCTCTTTTAGTTTTTACAGCATGTGCACATGAACTTTCCTTCAGCTGGCAAAAACGGTCCACTTTCAGTTTGAAAAGTTCTCAGGGGGTGTGAACATCTCCACCAACACACCCCCTGCCTCTGTCCCCCCTCCCCTAAGAGACGTGTCTGTGCTGATAGATAGGGAGGGGGAGGAGGGAGAAGGGAGGGGGAGCAGCTACGCTCTGTGAAGTCTCAGAAAAAAGCAGAGGGAGGAGAGCCGACATCAATCAAGCAAAATGACAGGAAAGGGAGTGGATCCAGACTCTATATTCACACCATTGTCTGGATGATGCTGTATGAAAGACTGTAGAACCTCCCACAGGTATTTTTCTTGATTTTAACAGAATGGGGGCACTGCTGGGAGGGTTTATAGATATCAGCATATCACATAGAATAGATGTAAGTAAAAAAAAAAGGAAACCCATACTTCTCTTTTAACTGGCAATTGCGCGGTTGTGCAATGCTGTACCCAAATAAAATATGTATCCCCCCCACAAATAGAGCAAGCTTTTTTTTTTTTTTGCACTACAAAAATAAAAACCCAGACAATTTAAAAAATATATATATATATATATTTTACTTTCTGCTATAAAACATCCAATAATAAAATGTAAAAAAAAACAAATTTCTTCATCAATTTAGGCTGCTACATGTGTTTGGTAAAAAAAAATCCCAGTAAGCATATATTGGTTGTTTGTTTGCAAAAGTTATAGCGTCTACAAACTATGGGACTATTTTCAGAGAATTTTTATTTTTTTATTTTATTACTAGTAATGCCGGTAATCAGCGACTTATAGCAGGACTGAGAATTTGGACACTAAGTGACACTTTTTTGGGGGACCAGTGACACTAATACAGTGAACTGTGCTAAAAATATGCACTGTCACTGTACTAATGACACAGTCTGGAAAGGGGTTAATGTCAGGGGCCATCAAGGGGTTAAATGAGTCCCTAGGGAGTGCTTCTAAGTGTGGGGGAGGTGCTTTCACTGTGGGAAGGCAGAGATCTGTGTTCCTGCTTTGCAGAAACACCGGATCTCTACCTTACCTACTGACAGAACGGCGATCTGCCTTGTTTACATAGGCAGACCGCCATTCTGCCTCTCTCTGGAACGATTGGTGGGTCCCAGCAAAAATCGAGTCCCTTGGACTCGCTGATTGGCTCCCGCTGTGTCCAATCACAGTGGGAGAGGATCGCTGGCGGCGTGCATGTGCGCCCCAAACCCAAAAGTGCAAAATCATGTACCTGTATGTGATCTTGCACAAGAGAGTGACCTTGCCACCGTATATGTACTGTATACAGTCAGCAAGTGGTTATGATGGGATACAGGGGTACACAAAGATGTAAGCATTCCAGAGAATGAGTGCGACTCTGTGAGCCTCAGATTCTCCATGGGGCATATAGGCCCAAGTAGTGTTCAGTGCATATCACAGTACATTGGGGGGCATAGTGAAAATATTTAAGTTATATTGGCAATAAAATGCAGGAACAATAACTGGAGCCTGGTCTGACTGTTATTTTTGTGTTCTGCTGAGAAGTGTGTATATGGATCTAGCCTATTGGATGCAGAAACGATCACTGTAAAACATGTACCAACCAAAGGCATCCAATCAGGATTCCCATCTTTACACTGGTGGTAAGTGAAGTACCTTCTTACATACGTAGCACCCTCCTACATAGATGCTAGGTTAAGTAAATTTAGTTCTTAGCTCCATTGTAATCAGTTGAGTTGCTTGTGATTACTGTGGGTTGTCCTGTGTCTCACTGATTGCAGATTTGGTTGCTTCTCCCTGTTTAGTGGGCTAAGAGATTCAAATCAGCAGCTAAATATTCATGCATGAAGAAATAATTCCGGACGGCTGCACTTCCAAAAATCCTTTTATTGAAGCTTCCTATGACAAGTGGTTGACAGATGGAGCAGGGGACAAAGAGGTAGACGCGTTTCGTGCAAATGCCAGCGAAAGGTAAGGACTAAGCGCTGACATTTGCGCGAAACGCGTCTACCTCTTTGTCCCCTGCTCCATCTGTCAACCACTTGTCATATGAAGCTTCAAGGAAAGGATTTTTGGAAGTGCAGCCGTCCAGAATTATTTCTTCACGTTACACAGCATGCGAGCTGGGCTAGCACCTGACTAGTGTGTGTGGGGGGATTAACCAGAGGCTCACTCACCTGGAGCAGCTTTTCTTGTTTCATAAATATTAATGCAGTCCCAGTCAATCCCTGGGGAGCTTGCCCAGATGGTGGCTGGGAGAGAGCATAACTAGCTTGGGGCCTGGAACAGAGGGGTTCTTGTCCAGAAGGAGTAGATCCAAGCCTAAAGGGCTGCTGACCTTCTGGGCAGTCCAGCTGTGCTTTCTGCTGCTCATCGAGATCCCAGCTATGCTAGCTGGGGGACTATTCTTCCGAACTTTTGGGATCTATTCTGAAGTATTTACAGGAGAGGTGTCTGGAAGATATTGAAAGGAAGCATCCAATTATCCAGGGAGATTAGCGAGTACAGAATGGTGTGTGAGATCCCAGAGACTCTGCTGCTACCCCTCTGGCATTCGAGTCAGCATTTTCTTGAACTGGACACTGTTCATGGTGTCCCAGTGTAGCTCAGCCCATTATTTGCTGCTGCCAGGACTGTGCTCAGAATCTTTAAGTGGAAGATAAGTGTCCTTAGGTTACTACATAACATTGCTGGAGTATCCCACAGTTACAGTACCCTGCACCCATTAAAATTTTGCAGTAAAGCATCAAAAAGCATAACCCTAGATTGACCATTGAGGCAGGAGAGTGACTGTTACTGTGCTTGGCTGCTTGCACACCTGCTGGGAGAGAACCTTGGAACTTAAACAGCGGGCCCCTGAGGGGGTGAACGCAGCACATAGGTGGTCATTGCACTAGGACTTCCTTAAATTGTTGTTCATTAGAAAGAATATTCTTTTTACTGGTAGTCAGTTGGGTAAAAACACACTTAAAGACAACTCAAAAGTATGCTGCAGTAAATGCATTGGGAGGACTTGACAAGAGAAACTACTGTTGACAGCGAGAAGTGAGCAGTCAAAAAATGTACCATGAACATGGGGGTACCTTTTTCAATGTAGTGTAGATTGCAGAGTGGGAGCTGTCAGAGAATGTAGTGTGAATGGGGGAGAAGAGCTGTCTGTTGGAGAATGTAGTGTGGACGGTGGAGGAGATCTGTCAGAGAATGTAGTGTGGATGGTGGAGGAGAGCTGTGGGAGAATGTAGTGTGGACGGTGGAGGAGAGCTGTCAGAGAATGTAGTGTGGATGGTGGAGGAGGAGAGCTGTCTGTTGGAGAATGTAGTGTGGATGGTAGAGGAGAGCGGTCTGTTGGAGAATGTAGTGTGGATGGTGGAGGAGAGCTGTCGGAGAATGTGTGGACGGTGGAGGAGAGCTGTCGGAGAATGTAGTGTGGATGGTGGAGGACAGCTGTCGGAGAATGTAGTGTGGATGGTGGAGGAGAGCTGTCGGAGAATGTATTGTGAATGGTGGGAGGAGAGCTGTCGGAGAATGTAGTGTGGATGGTGGAGGAGAGCTGTCGGAGATTGTAGTGTGGATGGTGGAGGAGAGCTGTCGGAGAATGTAGTGTGGATAGTGGAGGAGAGCTGTCGGAGAATGCAGTGTGGATGGTGGAGGAGAGCTGTCGGAGAATGCAGTGTGGATGGTGGAGACTGGAGAAGAGCTGTCGGAGAATGTAGTGTGGATGATGGAGGAGAGCTGTCGGAGAATGCAGTGTGGATGGTGGAGACTGGAGGAGAGCTGTCGGAGAATGTAGTGTGGATGGTGGAGGAGAGCTGTCGGAGAATGTAGTGTGGATAGTGGAGGAGAGCTGTCGGAGAATGTAGTGTGGATAGTGGAGGAGAGCTGTCGGAGAATGCAGTGTGGATGATGGAGGAGAGCTGTCGGAGAATGCAGTGTGGATGATGGAGGAGAGCTGTCGGAGAATGCAGTGTGGATGGTGGAGACTGGAGAAGAGCTGTCGGAGAATGTAGTGTGGATGATGGAGGAGAGCTGTCGGAGAATGCAGTGTGGATGGTGGAGACTGGAGGAGAGCTGTCGGAGAATGTAGTGTGGATGGTGGAGGAGAGCTGTCGGAGAATGCAGTGTGGATGGTGGGGGGAAAGCTGTCTGAGAATGTAGTGTGGATGGTGGAGGAGAGCTGTCGGAGAATGTAGTGTGGATGGTGGAGGAGAGCTGTCAGAGAATGTAGTGTGGACGGGGGAGGAGAGCTGTCAGAGAATGTAGTGTGGATGGTGGAGGAGAGCTGTCGGAGAATGTAGTGTGGATGGTGGAGGAGAGCTGTCGGAGAATGTAGTGTGGATGGTGGAGGAGAGCTGTCGGAGAATGTAGTGTGGATAGTGGAGGAGAGCTGTTGGAGAATGCAGTGTGGATGGTGGAGGAGAGCTGTCGGAGAATGCAGTGTGGATGGTGGAGACTGGAGAAGAGCTGTCGGAGAATGTAGTGTGGATGATGGAGGAGAGCTGTCGGAGAATGCAGTGTGGATGGTGGAGACTGGAGGAGAGCTGTCGGAGAATGCAGTGTGGATGGTGGAGGGAAAGCTGTCTGAGAATGTAGTGTGGATGGTGGAGGAGAGCTGTCGGAGAATGTAGTGTGGATGGTGGAGGAGAGCTGTCGGAGAATGTAGTGTGGATGGTGGAGGAGAGCTGTCGGAGAATGTAGTGTGGATGGTGGAGGGGAGCTGTCGGAGAATGTAGTGTGGATGGTGGAGGGGAGCTGTCGGAGAATGTAGTGTGGATGGTGGAGGGGAGCTGTCGGAGAATGTAGTGTGGATGGTGGAGGAGAGCTGTCGGAGAATGTAGTGTGAATGGTGGGAGGAGAGCTGTCGGAGAATGTAGTGTGGATGGTGGGGGAGAGCTGTTGGAGAATGTAGTGTGGATGGTGGGAGGAGAGCTGTCTGAGAATATAGTGTGGATGGTGGAGGACAGTTGTCGGAGAATGTAGTGTGGATGGTGGAGGAGAGGTGTCGGAGAATGTAGTGTGGATGGTGGAGGAGAGCTGTCGGAGAATGTAGTGTGGATGGTGGAGGAGAGCTGTCGGAGATTGTAGTGTGGATGGTGGAGGAGAGCTGTCGGAGAATGTAGTGTGGATAGTGGAGGAGAGCTGTCGGAGAATGCAGTGTGGATGGTGGAGGAGAGCTGTCGGAGAATGCAGTGTGGATGGTGGAGACTGGAGAAGAGCTGTCGGAGAATGTAGTGTGGATGATGGAGGAGAGCTGTCGGAGAATGCAGTGTGGATGGTGGAGACTGGAGGAGAGCTGTCGGAGAATGTAGTGTGGATGGTGGAGGAGAGCTGTCGGAGAATGTAGTGTGGATAGTGGAGGAGAGCTGTCGGAGAATGTAGTGTGGATAGTGGAGGAGAGCTGTCGGAGAATGCAGTGTGGATGATGGAGGAGAGCTGTCGGAGAATGCAGTGTGGATGATGGAGGAGAGCTGTCGGAGAATGCAGTGTGGATGGTGGAGACTGGAGAAGAGCTGTCGGAGAATGTAGTGTGGATGATGGAGGAGAGCTGTCGGAGAATGCAGTGTGGATGGTGGAGACTGGAGGAGAGCTGTCGGAGAATGTAGTGTGGATGGTGGAGGAGAGCTGTCGGAGAATGCAGTGTGGATGGTGGGGGGAAAGCTGTCTGAGAATGTAGTGTGGATGGTGGAGGAGAGCTGTCGGAGAATGTAGTGTGGATGGTGGAGGAGAGCTGTCAGAGAATGTAGTGTGGACGGGGAGGAGAGCTGTCAGAGAATGTAGTGTGGATGGTGGAGGAGAGCTGTCGGAGAATGTATTGTGAATGGTGGGAGGAGAGCTGTCGGAGAATGTAGTGTGGATGGTGGAGGAGAGCTGTCGGAGAATGTAGTGTGGATGGTGGAGGAGAGCTGTCGGAGAATGTAGTGTGGATAGTGGAGGAGAGCTGTTGGAGAATGCAGTGTGGATGGTGGAGGAGAGCTGTCGGAGAATGCAGTGTGGATGGTGGAGACTGGAGAAGAGCTGTCGGAGAATGTAGTGTGGATGATGGAGGAGAGCTGTCGGAGAATGCAGTGTGGATGGTGGAGACTGGAGGAGAGCTGTCGGAGAATGCAGTGTGGATGGTGGAGGGAAAGCTGTCTGAGAATGTAGTGTGGATGGTGGAGGAGAGCTGTCGGAGAATGTAGTGTGGATGGTGGAGGAGAGCTGTCGGAGAATGTAGTGTGGATGGTGGAGGAGAGCTGTCGGAGAATGTAGTGTGGATGGTGGAGGGGAGCTGTCGGAGAATGTAGTGTGGATGGTGGAGGGGAGCTGTCGGAGAATGTAGTGTGGATGGTGGAGGGGAGCTGTCGGAAAATGTAGTGTGGATGGTGGAGGAGAGCTGTCGGAGAATGTAGTGTGAATGGTGGGAGGAGAGCTGTCGGAGAATGTAGTGTGGATGGTGGGGGAGAGCTGTTGGAGAATGTAGTGTGGATGGTGGAGGAGAGCTGTTGGAGAATGTAGTGTGGATGGTGGGAGGAGAGCTGTCGGAGAATGTAGTGTGGATGGTGGAGGAGAGCTGTGGGAGAATGTAGTGTGGATGGTGGGAGGAGAGCTGTCGGAGAATATAGTGTGGATGGTGGAGGACAGTTGTCGGAGAATGTAGTGTGGATGGTGGAGGAGAGGTGTCGGAGAATGTAGTGTGGATGGTGGAGGAGAGCTGTCGGAGAATGTAGTGTGGATGGTGGAGGAGAGCTGTCGGAGAATGTAGTGTGGATGGTGGGAGGAGAGCTGTCGGAGAATGTAGTATGGATGGTGGAGGAGAGCTGTCGGAGAATGTAATGTGGATGGTGGAGACTGGAGAAGAGCAGTCGGAGAATGTAGTGTGGATGGTGAAGGGAGAGCTTATAGAAAATGTAGTCTGTATAATGGGGTGGGAGAATTTAGAGAGAATTTGGTGTGGATAGTTACAGAATGTTGTGTTGAGTGCTGCCAGATGAAGTATCATGGACTACGGGAAGGGAGGTGCCAGAGAACATAGTATTGACAGTGCAGGGAGGAGCTGATGTATGATATAATACAGACATTGGGGAAAACTCACAACAGGTGCAAAGAGCATTTAGTGACATAGATACTGCTGAGGGAACAATGTGTGAATGGGATGTAAATATTAATGAGAAAAAAAATTATGTTTCTACCCCAAAAAGCAGCATTACAGTGCAAAACCCAAGGAGAAGTTTAATCTGAGAAGAGCCACATGTGGAAACCTCCAGCAGTAGAAATGAAAGTCACAATCTCTCCTTGTAGCACTCGAGGAATATCATCATTCATTAGGCAGAGTGATCCATAACACTTTGCAGTTGTGCTTATTCGCCTGGAGAGATACTAAATAAATTAGTCCTATGTACATTATGTTTGGTGATAGTACTAGCAAATAAAAATGTATCACTCTATGCTTTTAACACAGCAACATTTTGTTTTACATTTTTGCATTGTTCCATAAAGACTCTGAAGGTCCTCGTGTGGTAGGTTGTTCCAGCATTCGAGAGGACTTTTCAGAAATTACCTGCAGACTTTGCCTTACTTCAGTCTGTAAGCCCACACTGGCTTTGTGATGGAGAGACAATGGCTATGTGGCGGCCATACCATCTGATGTTCCATGGATGGGAGTCCATATCTATTGGGAACAAGCTGATTAGCATTTAGGTGGCTGTAATAGGCTGCATTGGAGGCACAGGACTCAGAGGTGACTCACAGGACTATCGGTTCAGTGAGGGTCAATGAGAGACACAGAAAGCTTGGGCCATGGACTGGCAGGTGTCAATCTCAAACCAGGTGAGAACCCAGGATATGCATCAAAGCACATGAGGAGACATCGGAGACAGAGGATTTTGGAGGAACATGACAGGTACCTACGTATTCAGTGGAGGTGATAGCCCTAAGAAGGGCCAAGGTCTACAAAGCTGCCTGGTTTTCAACAAAGCACCCCCAAGGGGTAATGGAGTGTTCAGCAAGATGGATTTAGGGTTTGTGGCCCTCTGATTCACTCAAACAGTTTCTGGCCGGATGCTCCGGTCCTTTGGAGACAACAGGATCTCTAAGTACACAAGGGGAGCTGGAGTCTCTTGCTGGACAGGAGCAGGGCCGCCATCAGGAATTTTGGGGCCCCTTACACAGCTTCAGGCATGGGCCCCCTGGAGCCAAGGAGAAACGGGGGGGGGGGGGCTTTGGGTGCTGACGAACAAAGAAAGAACAACAAAAAAAAGGAGGGGGTTGCCATCCGGGGCCCTGGGGACCTCCGAGCCTCTGGGGACCTCTGGGCCTCTGGGGACCTCTGGGCCCTTTACAAATAAATAAATAAATAAATAATAATTTATAAAAAAAAACGTATTTTTATAAAAAAAAAAAAAAGGGGGGGGGTTGCCATCCGGGGCCCTGGGGACCTCTGGGCCGCTTACAAAATTTTTTTTTTTTTAATATATAAAAAATACATTAAAAAGGGGGTTACCATCCAGCGCCCCGGGGACCTCCAGGCCTCTGGGCCCCTTACAAAAATTTTTTTTTTTATAAAAAATAAATATTTTTATAAAAAATAAAAAAAAGGGGGGGTTGCCATCCGGGGCCCTGGGGACCTCTGGGCCCCTTAGAAAAAATAAATAAAAATAAATAAAATAAAAAATATACATATCTTTTTTTTTTTATAAAAAAAAAATACATAAAAAAGGGGGGTTACCATCCGGGGCCTTGGGGACCTCCGGGCCCCTGGAGACCTCTGGGCCCCTTCCAAAAAAAAAGGGGGGGTTGCCATCCGGGTCCCTGGGGACCTCCGGGCCCCTTACAGGTGTATTGCCTGTACCCCCCTGATGGCGGCCCTGGACAGGAGTAAAACATTCTTTGGAAGCACATGGGTATCAGGATCAGAGGAACTCAAGAATGAGTCTCTTAAATTGGCTGTAGTGCCAGCAGAGCCTGAACACTGGCAGCCATATGCACAGAAGAAGACCCAGTGCTGGAGTGAGGAGCAGATGAGTGTGGCATGGTGCAGGATTTCCCTTTTTTTCTGTTCAAGGGAGTCCAAGTCTGGAAAATATGTAGATTAAAACGACAGATTCTTCATATCCTCCTCCGGTGGTAATAGCCTCTTACCTTATAGATAGACCCCACTGGGTCTAATGGCGCATTGAACGAGAATAGCCAACCAGCGGTAATTACTCCTTCCTCCTCTGTGTGTTTTGGACAGGATTCCACTGCAATACTGCCTCCAATCTCAACACGGGTTTCCTAGAAGGTGTATCTCCAGATCCGTTCTCTGTACTAGAATAAAAAAACAATCATCTTCCTGTGTCTGTTCTCAAACTGATTGGGAATTTTCATTATACTTCTCCATTTTTTTCAGTTTTATCCCAAGCGTAATAAATATATACAACAAAATTAGAGAATACAGCAAGAAGCCCCTGCCAAATAGCCCGTACACACGATCCGAATATCGGATGAAAACGGTCGTCCGAGGAAGAATCGTAAATTTTCGGATCGTTTGTACACCACTTTCGAGAGCCGATCACGACAGTTCATCCGATATTATTCGATCGGATAAGCGCAAAAATTTTTCTCGTACGATACCAGATCATACAATTTTTGTTTAGTCAGTATAGTTGTCGTCCGAAAATACAATACAAATATATTTACAACACATGACATCACTTCCGATTTTTTTTTTCTGTCGTACGAGAATTTTCGTGACTTTAGTAACTATTCAATTTCTACTTGCGACTATTAAGCAAAAAAAGTCGTACGATCTGTCATACGATATTCGGATCGTGTGTACGGGGCAAAAGAATTGGAAAACAAAGTGGGCTGCAGTTATTATATACTCCACAAGGTGGTGAGCTCACTTATTGTCAGTAAAACCTACAGACAGGAAGTGATGTGAACTGAAGATAGGAAGTGTCAGATATCAATAGGAAGTATTAGACGTGAGTTGGTAGGAAGTAGAGAGGAGACATTGCTGGAACCGGCAGCAGAGGAGGTAATAAGATATTATTTTATATTTACACCTAGTAACCCCCGGTCATGTCCGTCCTCTTCCTCCATAGTCACTATGATGTCTTTTATGGTTTATAGTCCAGATGCATCCTAACTATAGAGCCATTTATCCAACTGTCCATCCAGAGCCTCTGGTTTATAGATAGGGTTGCCACCTCATCCCTTTAAACCCGAACACATATGAATTACACAGCTTCTGTGGCTGATTAATGTGGTAATTAAACTCACTTGGTGCCTTATCGGCATTAAATTAGCCTCAGAACCTATCTAATTCATATGTGTTCGGGTTTAAAGGGATGAGGTGGCAACTCTATTTATAGACCGGATACATCCTAAATATAGAGCCATTTATCCAACTGTCCATCCAGAGCCTCTGGTTTATAGACCAGATACGTCCTAAATATAGAGCCATTTATCCAACTGTCCATCCAGAGCCTCTGGTTTATAGACCGGATACATCCTAAATATAGAGCCATTTATCCAACTGTCCATCCAGAGCCTCTGGTCTATAGACCAGATACATCCTAAATATAGAACCATTTATCCAACTGTCCATCCAGAGCCTCTGGTCTATAGACCTCCACCTCACCACCTGACAACAGAGGTAACCAGTGCCAAGAAGATTCTAGAAGTCATCAAAAAGATCATTGATCTGCTGACAGGAGAGGTGAGCGGTGCCGGGAATTCTGGGACATTATCCAGTAACAGACAAGGGATGTGACTGGATGGTGACTGTATCATTGTGTGTGTCAGGTTCCTATAAGGTGTCAGGATGTCACTGTCTATTTCTCCATGGAGGAGTGGGAGTATTTAGAAGGACACAAGGATCTTTACAAGGGCGTCATGATGGAGAATCAGCCGCCCCTCACATCACCGGGTAAGAGGAGACTTTATTGTAAAGGAGAGAGCAGTACGGAGGCTCCACCTAGATCCCCCATCATCTGATAAACACATAGAAACAATGTATTCAGTCAGTGTGTGTGTTTCCTACAGATGGATCCAGTAATGGGAACCCACCAGAGAGATGTCCCCGTCCTCTGTATTCCCGGGATTCCACACAGGAAGGTCACACCATCTCAAATAACGTTAAAGAAGAGATAAAAAAGGAGGATGATAAGGTTGATGTGATGGAGTTTTCAGAAAGACAAAGAGATCCCTTTACGATCGTCAGGGAACCATTCAGTGACACAAACCCACCAGAGAGATGTCCCCGTCCTCTGTATTCCAGGGCTTCCACACAGGAGAATCACACCATTTGTTGCCATGATCAGGTAGATGAAGAGGTTAATTGAAAGCTATTTGTTCCTTGTTCCTACTCTCCTCCCTTTTCTCCATGTAGAGAGGAGCTACCTCACCAAGATCAGGAAGATGGGACTGAGCAACTGTAACTTGAAAGAGTATCTAAACGCTATGCGATGACATAGTAGATAAATGGTTTTGTGGTCTGACTATGGGTAGACACCTAATTTGACGCACCTCATCCCAAATTTTATGACAAAACATGAGAGGAAAAGTGGACGGGACTATAACGGTGCTATTATCATAGTGCTGAACACAGTGGAAGACTCAATTACCAAATGGTAAAAAGTATATATCTTTTTATTAACAATTTGTACAAAATTTATAAAAATATAAGTAATATCACATAGTTCACAGTAGGGTAAATTCAAAGAAATAGTGGTTGTAATCATGTTTTACTGAGAGAATCATACACAGTCCCAACATGTTTCGCCCTTCAGGGCTTCGTCAGGGAAAGTATGTCTCAGATATCCGAACAGATGAACAACTAATAATTGGACAAAAAAAAGAAAGAATTACCATTTAGACAATTATTTCTAAAAACATTGGAGATCGGCCTGTAATCAGGTCCACAATTGATATGACGCTGGTGACTTACCACCAAGAACCCTGGATGGAATGTAGGGGTGAGTGGAGGAGTACCCCACACGGGGGGAGAGAGCGAGAGGAAGTCTCTCCCCGGGCGGCGGACGGAGCGGAACTCCGAGCAAACAAACCCCCGCCCGGGGAGAGACTTCCTCTCTCTCTCTCACCCCGTGTGGGGTACCCCTGACGAAGCCCCGAAGGGCAAAACATGTTGGGACTGTGTATGATTCTCTCAGTTAAACATCATTACAACCACTATTTCTTTGAATTTACCCTACTGTGAACTATGTGATATTACTTATATTTTTATAAATTTTGTACGAATTGTTAATAAAAATATATATACTATTTACCATTTGGTAATTGAGTCTTCCACTGTGTTCAGCGCTACGTTAATAGCACCGTTATAGTCCCGTCCACTTTTCCTCTCACGTTTTCTCATAGTTCCATGTAATCTCTTGCTCTTTTCAAAATTCTATTCTATCATCTTTGGGGTTTAGGCTGAAGAACTGAAAGACATTAAAGCTGAAGATAAAGAGGAAGAAGAAGGGACATCGGTGAGTGGAGATGGGCAGTCTATGGAGGAGGGTGGTCCTTTGTATCCCTGGAATTCCGGAAAGGAAGATCACAACTTTTCACATGTTGAGCAGGTTTGATGGGACTGAGCCATAGAACTCCAAATAAAATTCTAATCGTTGTGATATTTTTACAGTACATTGCTTGTTCTTTTATACAGATGTATTCCATAATATTTGGCCTTCAGGGTGAAGAACTAAAAGACATCAAAGTTGAGGTTAAAAAGGAAGAAGAAGAAGAGAGGTTGGTGAGGGGAGATAAGACATCTATGGAGGAGGGGGTGATGAAAAGTAAACAGGAGGAATCTTTACATATGGACACAAGTAAGTAATAAACACCAAATGCTGAAATAGATCATATTTTAATTTTACTTCTATGAGCGCAAAGTATTTATTTTACATTGTTGCAGGGGTTGAAATTTAAAATATGTCCAATGTTCCCTTCATTTTCTGCTAAGCTATTTTTGACGACCATAAGCCAGCTTTAGCCACTTCAGCCCCGGACCATTTGGATGCTCAAAGACCAGGCCACTTTTTGCGATTCGACACTGTGTCGCTTTAACTAACAATTGCGCGGTCGTGCGACGTGGCTCCCAAACCAAATTGACGTCCTTTTTTTTCCCACAAATAGAGCTTTCTTTTGGTGGTATTTGATCACCTCTGTTTTTTTATATTTTTTGCGCTATAAACAAAAATAAAGCGACAATTTTGAAAAAAAAATTCAATATTTTTTACTTTTTGCTATAATAAATATCCCCAAAAAATATATAATTTTTTTTTCTCCTCAGTTTAGGCCGATACGTATTCTTCTACATATTTTTGATAAAAAAATCGCAATAAGCGTTTATTGATTGGTTTGCGCAAAAGTTATAGCGTTTACAAAATAGGGGATAGTTTTATGGCATTTTTATTCTTTTTTTTTTACTAGTAATGGCGGCGATCAGCGATTTTTTTTTTTCATGACTGCGACATTATGGTAGACACATCGGAAACTTTTGAAACATTTTTGGGACCATTGTTATTTTCACAGCGATCAGTGCTATAAAAATGCACTGATTACTGTAAAAATGACACTGGCAGTGAATGGGTTAACCACTAGGTGGCGCTGTATGGGTTAAGTGTTCCCTGCATTGTGTTTCTTACTGAAGGGGGGATGGGCTCTGTGTCACATGACACCGATCTCCGCTCCGACTACACGGAGCCGAGATCAATGTCATTGTCACTAGTCAGAGCGGGGAGATGCTTGTTTACACAAGCATCTCCCCGCTCTATACCTCCGTGAGGCGATCGCGGGGATACCCGCAGCGATTGAGTCCGCGGGGCCCGTGGTCCGACTCACGGGGAAGGCAGCAGGGTCGCGAGCGCGCCGCCGCCGCCATTGCGCGCGACCACATGTCAGGCAGTTAAAGGGCAACGTACAGGTACGTGGATGTGCCTGTCCGTGCCATTCTGCCGACGTATATGTACAGGAGGCGGTCGGCAAGTGGTTAAATGTAAACAAAAGTACTAATGCGCTACCAAAAGTGTTTGACAAAATATAAAATAATACTAATGAAGTGCTATAATGAGGACGTAAACAGCAGCTGACTTCTGTAGTGTATCCAGCACCCAGAAAAATGTTATAAAAATATTGAAGTAGCGCTAAATACTTGTTAAACAAAGCGCTATGTGAATAAATTAAGTGCAATTAAATCTAATGATAAAGTGCATCACAACAGTGTAATGTTAACAATATAAAGTCCATAAAGATAAAATATAATAAAACTAAAACCAAGTACTTATAGATAGTGCATCCACAAAAAATCTGATCATCCAGGGAGCAAATCAGTCCTTATCACAGCAGGAAGGTTTCATAGATGAGCAAAACGAAGAGGGGGAGAAAGGGACGGGCAAGGGAGTCCATGTCTGGAAAATATGTAGATTAAAATGACAGATTCCTCATATCCTCCCCCGTTGGTAATAGCCTCTTGCCTTATAGATAGACCCCACTGGGTCTAATGGTGCATTGAGCGATAATAGCCAGTCAGCGGTAATTACTCCTTCCTCCTCGGTGTGTTTTGGACAGGATACCACTGCAATACTGCCTCCAATCTATCTCAACACGGGTTTCCTAGAAGGTGTATCTCCAGATCCGTTCTCTGTACTGGAATAAAAAAACAATCATTGTCTGTTCTCAAACTGATTGGGAATGCGAAGGTCTGTCTTGATTAAGCCAGCTTTACTAATGAATGGAAGTGAGACCTGAAATGGCAATTTTACAGTGTGTAATTAGAGATCTCTGAGGCTTTATAGTTTAGCCAGTGTGTATTCCACTTGAGGAAAAGAGGATGGCTGCTCACGGGAATACCGAAAGTCCTTTTATTTTCCCAGAAATTACAAACAGGCAAAAACCACAGGATGGTAGCTGGAATGGTAGACGCCTGTCACACACTTCCATTGTGCTTACTCATTATCTCGAAGTGTTCCGAAGTGTTCAACTGACCTTCCTTAAATAGGACCTCCCCCTGTGCGAAGCACAGGTGTAGGTAATGTCAGCGTAACCACCTGTGTATCTCAGCTACATAATTAAATGCTTAAAACAATGACAGCATCAAGTGAACCAGAATAAATAAACAAGAAATATACAGCTCAGAACTAAAAATTAAACGGAGCAAAAATAGAACCTTAAACCACCCCAAAAGAAGAAAAAGCAAACAAAGAAAATAAGTGCCGGTTCACACAGGGGCAACACAAATCTGGGCGCGACTCTGCGAGGTGACTTCAGCGCGTCTTGGAGTGACTTACAAGGCGACTTCAAGTCGCCTCCAGGACAGGCGACTTTGCCAGTGGCCAATCAAACAATAATCAGCTCTGTGGGAGGGAGGGGTTTGCCTGAGAAAACTAGTTTCTCTTCCTGTAAAGTTGCTTCAGTTAAGACAGGGGATCTGACTTGGAGGCGTCTTCCATTGAAATCAATGGGTACAAGTCGCCTAGAAGTAGTACAGGAACCTTTTCTGAAGTCGGAGCAACTTCAGTATTGTGCATTAAGACGGCTCTCATGCACTTTATTCTCATGTCGCGCGACTTGGGGCGACACAAGTCGGATCCCAAGTCGCGGTAGTGTGAACCGGTGTCTTGTCGAGCTGGTTCCCCTATCGATATGGTTCCCTCTTGACTGCACAGGCGCTGCCGAACAGCTGTTAAAGCTGGGAGATTTCCGTTGGCGCAGTCGAGAGGGAACCATATCGATATGAGGAACCATATCTTCGGCAGCTGTAGACGCGCTCGCTCCCGATGCTTACTTACACACGTCGTTTTATTCTTCACGCCGCTCTATACAGCAAGGGGCGGATCACATGTGATATTAGGCAGTGCATTTTGTTTGTTTATACATGCCGCTCTATACAGCAAGGGATGCATTTAAACATATTAGTAATGGATCTGTTACACAGCGGATATCAGCCCCTTGCTGTATAGAGTGGCGTGAAGAATAAAGCGGCTTGTGTAACTAAGCATCGGGAGCGAGCGCATCTACAGCTGACGAACAGCTGTTAAAGCTCGGAGATTTCCGTTGCCTTGGATTGCGCCTGCGCAGTCAAGAGGGAACTATATCAATAGGAGGAACCATATCGGCAGAACACCGGCACTAATGCTAAATAATAAGTCAAAAATTTTTATAAAATAAAAATATATCAAAAACTCTTTAAAACTTTTTCAAAAAAACTTTTTTCTACCCAACAGTGTGTCCAAGGGAAGCAGGATGAAGTGATTGATAAATGCAATAAACCCCAAATATGCAGACATATATATGTATATACATGCCACATATATAGGTGGATCTCTAAAAGGTATTTGTGATCACCTACCTCCTAATGAAAGATGGTATTCACAGGGATTCCTCTGATAGTGTGCCTCGGGTGACCCGACTGAGCAAGAAGAAGGGTATTGCCCGAAATAGGCTTTCTATATAGAGACGTGGTTACTTCTGAGGTTGACTCGAAGGGACTCAGAAGTGACCACGTCTCTATATAGAAAGCTTTTGTCTGGCAATACCCTTCTAAACACCGTAAGGTAGAAAAGTGAAATACTGTAAGATGATGATCCCTACTCATTGTGTTTGGGTTGGATGGAGGGGAATCCATGAGAATCTTCGAGCCATAACATAACGAATAAATCTGAAATGTAATTTTGTTTTGTTTGTTCTTTCGGATGTACGTGACTCCAGTCGACATCGTCCAATCAGCTCCTTCCATTTCTCTTTGTGGTTTGGACTAGCAGGGATGTAAACAATGAATGGCTTTGATTCATGCCATTCAATGTGTACAATTGCGTTGCTAGCTGTGATTGGTAACAGTGATCACATGGTACAGACAAGGCCTATTACAGCCCGTCTGTACTATGTGATTAGCTGTGGCCAATCACAGCTCATCACAACAATTCAGTAGTAATGGTTGCTTATACCAATGAAATTTGCTGGTATAAGCAATCATATTGTGTAAACAAATAAAAAAAAAATCCTGATGGATTTACTATCAGTAAATGTGTTGTTACTGTGGTATCAGTATCAATAATGTTACTATGGTATTTCTCTGGTCACAGTGTGTTAAACAAAAATCCTAAAAAAAATAAAAAAAAAGATTATTCTTTTTTTTTTTCATACGGTCACCAATCAGTATCCCTGTGGACTCTATATCTTTCCTACAGACTAAATAATATACACTGATTTAGGTTATTTTCACCAAAGAAATGTAACAGAATACAGTTTGGCATAAATTTATGAAGAAAGATTATTTATTTGCACAATTTTATAACAGAAACTGAGAAAAGCTAATTTATTTTCAAAATCATTGTTCTTTTTTTAGATTTTGTCTATTTAGCAAAAAATAAAAAACCTAGCGGTGGTTAACCACTTCAATACAGGGCATTTTCACCCCCTTCCTGCCCAGACCAATTTTTCGTTTTCAGCGCTGTCGCACTTTGAATGACATTTGCGCGGTCATGCAACACTGTACCCAAATTAAATCTTTATGTTCTTTTCCCCACAAACAGAGCTTTCGTTTGGTGATATTTAATCACCTCTGCGGTTTTAATTTTTTTGCGCTATAAACAATAGAAGAGCGACCATTTTGTAAAAAACACAATACTTTTTACTTTTTGATTTAATAAATATCACAATTTTTTTATTTTATTTTTAAAAAAAATGTGTTTTCCTCTGTATTTTTCTACATATTTTTGGTAACAAAAATCGCAATGAGTGTATATTGATTGGTTTACGCAAAAGTTATAGCGTCTACAAAATAGGGGATAGATTTACTGCATTTTTATTTATTTTTTTACTAGTAATGGCGGCGATCTGCAATTTTTTTATTTTATTTATTATTGTGACGGTGACATTGCGACGGACATATCAGACACTTTTGACACATTTTTTGGGACCATTCACATTTAAACAGCGATTAGTGCTATAAAACTGCACTGATTACTGTGTAAATGTGACTGGCAGGGAAGGGGTTAACACTAGGGGGCGATCAAGAGGTTAAATATGTTCCCTAGGGAGTGATTCTAACTGTAGGGGGCGGGGACTCACAAGGGGAGGAGACCGATCTGTTTTCCTCTGTACTGGGAACACACATCGGTCTCCTCACCGCTGACAGGACATGGATCTGTGTGTTTACACACACAGATCCACGGTCCTGCTGTGATCACGGGTGCCCGGCGAACACTGCAGCCGCCGGGCACGCGCACCGCGCGCCCCCTAGACGGCCGGGAAGCCCAGGACGTCATATGACGTCCACCCAGGATGGGAGATCCCTCCTGTGGACGTCTTATGTACATGGGCGGAATGTGAAGTGGTTAAATACCACCAAACTAAAGCTCTATTTGTGTGAAAATAATGATGAACATTTCATATGGGTACAGTGTTGCATGTCCACGTAATTGTCATTCAAAATGTGATAGCGATGAAAGCTGAAAATTGGCCTGGGCAGGAAGTGGGTGGAGAAGTGCGTATTGAGGCGGTTCATGTACCCAGTTTTATTCCAGAGTTCTGGGGAACTGTTGAGGTTCATGTACCCAGTTTTATTCCAGAGTTCTGGGAAACTGTTGAGGTGGTTTATGTACCCAGTTTTATTCCAGAGTTCTGGGGAACTGTTGAGGTTCATGTACCCAGTTTTATTCCAGAGTTCTGGGAAACTGTTGAGGTGGTTTATGTACCCAGTTTTATTCCAGAGTTCTGGGAAACTGTTGAGGTTCATGTACCCAGTTTTATTCCAGAGTTCTGGGAAACTGTTGAGGTGGTTCATGTACCCAGTTTTATTCCAGAGTTCTGGGAAACTGTTGAGGTTCATGTACCCAGTTTTATTCCAGAGTTCTGGGAAAATGTTGAGGTGGTTAATCTACTCAGTTTTATTCCAGAGTTCTGGGGAACTGTTGAGGTTCATGTACCCAGTTTTATTCCAGAGTTCTGGGAAACTGTTGAGGTGGTTCATGTACCCAGTTTTATTCCAGAGTTCTGGGAAACTATTGAGGTTCATGTACCCAGTTTTATTCCAGAGTTCTGGGAAACTGAGGTGGTTCATGTACCCAGTTTTATTCCAGAGTTGAAAACTGTTGAGGTGGTTCATGTACTCAGTTTTATTCCAGAGTTCTGGGGAACTGTTGAGGTTCATGTACTCAGTTTTATTCCAGAGTTCTGGGGAACTGTTGAGGTTCATGTACCCAGTTTTATTCCAGAGTTCTGGGAAACTGTTGAGGTGGTTTATGTACCCAGTTTTATTCTAGAGTTCTGGGAAACTGTTGAGGTTCATGTACCCAGTTTTATTCCAGAGTTCTGGGA
Source organism: Rana muscosa (assembly GCA_029206835.1). Lineage (NCBI taxonomy): Eukaryota > Metazoa > Chordata > Amphibia > Anura > Ranidae > Rana > Rana muscosa. The sequence continues at coordinate 431,944,253 of CM055123.1, read as the reverse complement.
AACTGTTGAGGTGGTTCATGTACCCAGTTTTATTCCAGAGTTCTGGGAAACTGTTGAGGTTCATGTACCCAGTTTTATTCCAGAGTTCTGGGAAAATGTTGAGGTGGTTAATGTACTCAGTTTTATTCCAGAGTTCTGGGGAACTGTTGAGGTTCATGTACCCAGTTTTATTCCAGAGTTCTGGGAAACTATTGAGGTTCATGTACCCAGTTTTATTCCAGAGTTCTGGGAAACTGAGGTGGTTCATGTACCCAGTTTTATTCCAGAGTTGAAAACTGTTGAGGTGGTTCATGTACTCAGTTTTATTCCAGAGTTCTGGGGAACTGTTGAGGTTCATGTACCCAGTTTTATTCCAGAGTTCTGGGAAACTGTTGAGGTTAATGTACCCAGTTTTATTCCAGAGTTCTGGGAAACTGTTGAGGTGGTTCATGTACCCAGTTTTATTCCAGAGTTCTGGGGAACTGTTGAGGTGGTTCATGTACCTAGTTTTATTCCAGAGTTCTGGGGGACTGTTGAGTCTTGTATCATCATATATGTCTCCTCAATGTAAGGCATAAAGTATTCTCATAACCATTATCTAAAAATTGTTTCCCAACAGATGAGCGCTATGTCTGGAATACCTCTGAGGGACATCTCATTTTATCTAAAGCTTATAATGCAGAAGATCGTGCAATCGTTTTTGAAGGAGTAAATCCCATTACTCAAAATATACATCACAGATCCTACCATTTAGAGCGATCAATGGATTACTCTAATCCTGCGGAGTCTCCCGGTGAATCAAATACTGTTACTCCAGATATACTTCTGAGATCTCACAATACAGATAGATCAGCAGATCCACCTAAGTCCAAGAAATCCTCAGATGAACCACATACTGTTACTCCAGATATACTTCTGAGATCCCACAGTACCGATACATCAGCGGATCCATCTAATCCCAAGGAATCTTCTTTAAGCCATCAAGCAGTTAACACAGGAAAGCGTTCACTGTCATGTTCGGGGTGCGGGAAATCTTTCATTAAAAACAAAAACCTTCTTCGACACCAGGAAAGTCACAAAGAGGACCATTCCTATTCGTGTTCAGAGTGTGGAAAATGTTTCAACGACAAAGCAGGCCTTCAGGTGTCTACCAGAGAATTCACACTGGTGAGCGTCCTTTTTCGTGCCCAGAGTGTGGGAAAGCTTTCAATAGGAAAGAACACCTTATCACGCACCAGAGGTATCACACAGGTGAACGACCTTTTTCGTGTTCAGAGTGTGGGAAAGGTTTCATTAGAAAAGATCACCTAAATGACACACCTGAGATATCGCACAGATGAGCGTCCCTTTTCATGCAAAGTATGTGGGAAAAGTTTCACTGAGAAACCAGTACTTCTTAGGCACCAGAAAATTCACACGAGGAAGGGACTTTTTTCATGTTCAGAGTGCGGGAAATGTTTCATTCAGAAAGGAGGACTTCTTAAACACCAGAGAACGCACACAGGTGAGCGTCCCTATTCGTGCTCAGAGTGCGGGAAATGTTTCACTGAGATAGGAGGCCTTCTTAGACACCAGAAAACGCACTCAGGCGACAGACCTCATTCATGCCTAGATTGCGGGAAACGTTTCATTAGGAAAGGAGATCTTCTTCTGCATCAGAAAAGTCACCACAAAGGCGAGCGCCCTTTTTCTTGTCCTGAGTGCGGGAAAAGTTACATTGAGAAAAGAAGCCTTCTTGCACACCAGAAAATTCACACCGGTGAACTTCCTTATTCATGTTCGGAGTGCGTGAAATGTTTCACTGAGCCAAAAAGCTTTCGTAGACACCAGAAAATTCACGCCGGTGAGTGTCCTTATTCATGCTCGGAGTGCGGGAAACGTTTCTCTATGAAAAAAGACTTAAATCGACACCAGAAAATTCATACTGGTGAGCGTCCTTTTTCATGTTCAGAGTGCGGGAAATGTTTTGCCATGAGACAACACCTTCTCAGACACCAGAGAACTCACACAAGTGAGCGTCCTTTTTCATGCTCGGAGTGCGGGAAATGTTTTACCAACAAAGGAAACTTTCTCAGACACCAGAGGATTCACACAGGCTAATCCTCTTTTCCATGTTCAGAATGTGGGAAACATTTTGTTGACAATGATATTTTGACATTTAACTGATGAATGATTAAAGGGGTTGTAAAGGTAAATGTTTTTCACTTTATTGCATCCTATACATTAAGGTGAAAAAACATCCGACAATACTGCCCTCGAGCCCCCGTTTTACTTACCTGACCCCTCGAAAGTCCCGCGCTCGCCCCCATCATCCTCCTCGTTCCTGAGCCTGGCCGTTGATTGGCTACAGTGGATGGATTGAAAGCAGTGCAGCCATTGGCTGGCGCTGCTGTCAATCACATCCAATGATGCGGGGGGCGGGGCCGAGTGATACAGTCGGCAGGTATGGCCACCGCTGTATCACGGGAGCGCGCCCGAAATAACCACACCATGCGAGCTTGCTCGCACGAAGGTGTGGAGTCCTTGCGGGGAGGAGCCAAAACAGCCGCCGAGGGACCCCAGAAGACCAGGATCGGGGCCACTGTGTGCAAAACGAGCTGCACAGTGGAGGTAAGTATAACATGTTTGTTATTTTTTTTTCAAAAAAACTGGAAACTTTAGTGTCTCTTTAAGAAAATTAGGTTGCCATGTGTGCTTCCCGTGAAGTGACATTTCAGTTACCGGGGAAGTCTATTGAGTTTGGTCTCCTGTTGGCTTTTTCTATGACAGGGAGTGCTGGCAAGGGACGAAGCCCATCCATCCTGGTGCTGAGCTCTGGCTCAAGGGAGAAGAAAGAAATGATCCCTGATGCCGCACAGCCATGCAGTCCTATGTTGGTGGTGAGAGTGACAACCTCAGCCTGGACTCATACCAGACCACTCCCCCAATGCATTTTGCTCCGCCCCTGGAGCTTAATCATAGGGAGTTCAGGCTGAGGTTGTCAATCTCGCCACCATCATAGGACTGCACGGATGTGCAGCATCAGGGATCATTTTTCTTCTTACCTATATTAGGGTGTCCCGATTTCTTCTTTTCCATTTTCCATAATACAAAATAAAAATTTAGCAGGAAAAGTGTGGCCCTATGGCACGCAGACCCAGGAACTCTAGGGTAAGTACTGTACTCTAGTAAGTACTGTATATTTGGGTTACTTTTGTAACCCCAAGATCCTATTTTTATCTTGATGAGGATAGACACAAATGATTTTGAAGAATATTGGGGACATGATCCTACGATTATTTAGGTGAGGATAGACTTAAAGCGGAGGTCCACCCTAAAATTCAACTTTATCTGAATATCTTCCCTGTAATCTCCACTAAAGCAATATGTGAAAAAATAATATTTTTTACATGCCTCTAAATCATTGTTACTAGGCAGATTAGCTAATCTGCCTTGTTACTGAACCGCGGTATGTCTTCTCCCATACGTAAGCCGAGTGGCCTCCTGGGAAATGAGTGTCATAATTTCCCAGGAGTCTGTGCGCTTAACTCTGCCGAAAAATCGCGTTATATTATACAGTGGCTTCTGTTATCAGTGTTGTCATAACAATGGGGCGGGACGTTGCTCCGTCGCTGCCCGTTGTCATGACAACAAAACAAACAACTGCGCTACGAGCGCCGTTCTACTGCGCATGCGCGAGATCGAGAGGTGCATGATGGCTACCCAGCATGCACCTCTCCCCCGTAAACAGGGAAGAAACAGGAACTGGGCTTCTGATGCCCACACATGCAATGGACACGGCCAGAACATGACATGCAGCATAAAAGGCAAGTGATGGCTATGATTGGCTGATCGATTGGGGAGCTGTTATTACGTTTAATGGAATATGTTATGTAAATAATTTTAACTTTAAAAAAATAAATAAAAAATATGCCCGGAACCCCGCTTTAAATGGTGCTTCAGAGCATTGGGGCATAATCCTACGATTATCTTGGTGTGGAGGACCTAAACGGTGCTGCAGAACATTGGGGCATGATCCTACAATTATCTTGATGAGGATAGACACAAATAGTGATGCAGAGTATTGGGGGCCTAATCCTTTGATTATCTTGGTGAGGATAGACAAAACTGGTGATGGAGAGTATTGGGGGCATGATCCTGCGATTATCTTGGTGAGGATAGACTAAAATGGTGCTGCAGAGCATTGGGGCATAATCCTGCGATTATCTTGGTGAGGATAGACTTAAATTGTGCTGCAGAGTATTACGGGGGACTTAGAAAATATTCTGGAGGTTTTCAGGTTGTGTCCTAATAGTTATAGGCAGGCAGTCACTAAATTATAATAGTATCTCACATGGACAACACACTCCTCCAAATGCCCGACTAAGTGCCTAACTGTCGTAATACAAAAACAAATTTGGCAATACGTATACAGCAAACATTAACTGTGACAACAGGTAGGTAACAAAGGTGAGAAACACTTGGCAATCATGACAATACATTGGGCAACAAATGAGCAATCGTGACAATACAAAGATCAACAAATGGGCAACCATGACGATACAAGGACAACCATACCAATATGTGGACAATAGGAATGACCTTAGGCGTGTTGGGATCCTAGTCCAAGCCTACCTGACTGATCCTGCCAGGAAGCTGTCACCTGTACAGGGCCAATCACAAGGGGCATTAATATGTGCAACTGTGAGTCGGGGAATGCCTTGGTTGGTTATGCTTGGCCCAGTACGTTGACAGCTTCCTGGTGGGGATCGCCCAGGTGAGTTCGGATTAGGATCAGGACACTCCTGGAGCTCATCCCTGGTGGACAACAAAGAAGCAATGGCAAAACAGACTGTAGCTAAGACAAAAACCAGATCATCCAATCCAAACAGGACTTTTCCTTCATTAATAGACCTTTTCATAAGTTATTATTGGCTGTTGCATTTTATTGTTCTATGTTTGATTTACAAAAAAAAAAGTAATAGGTCTACACCAGGGGTCTCCAAACTTTCTAAACAAAGGGCCAGTTTACTGTCCTTCAGACTTTAGGGGGGCCAGACTGTGGCCATTGGAAGTAGAATGGGCCCTGACATCAGTGGGAAAAAATAATGCCTCATTGTTTGTTTCAGTGGGAGCAATTGTGCCCAATTATTGTTGTCAGTGGGGGGAATTGTACCTCATCACTGGTTTCATTAGGCCCCATTGTTGATGTCATTGTGAGGAATTGTGCCTCGTCATTGGTGTCATTGCTGGAATTGTGCCCTATTATTGTTGTAATTGGGGGGGGATTATGCCCCATTGTTGGCATCAGTGGATGAAATAGTGCCCCAATGTCGCAGCTTGGAGACCACTGGTCTAAACTAGGGATGCACTGATACCGATACTGGTATCGGTGCCGATACTAGGCATTTTCACGAGTATCGATACTCGTGAAAATGCTCCGATACCGAAAACCGATACCGGAAGTAATGTCAGTTGGGGGCGGGACACCAGAAGTCGGGCGGGGCACGGACATGGCGGCGGGTGTAGCAGTATTGTTATCCCGTGTGAAGCCGAGCACAGAGCTGCTGCAGCGGGACACAGCGAGACACACGAATGAGGGGTGACACGAGGACACAGGCTGGGTGAGGGGGTGACACAGGGGGACACAGGCTGGATAAGGGGTGACACAGGGACACAGGCTGGATGAGGGGGTGACACAGGCTGGATAAGGGGTGACACAGGGACACAGGCTGGATAAGGGGGTGACACAGGCTGGATGAGGGGGGGGACATAGGCTGGATAAGGCGGGGACACAGGCTGGATGAGGGGTGACACGGGGACAGAGGCTGGATGAGGTGTTACACAGGGGGACAGAGGCTGGATGAGGGGTAACACAGGCTGGATAAGGGGGGACACAGGCTGGATGAGGGGGTGACACAGGGGGCACAGGCTGGATGAGGGGGTGACACAGGCTGGATGAGGGGGGGACACAGGCTGGATAAGGGGCGACACAGGGGGACACAGGCTGGATGAGGGGGTGACACGGGGGACACAGGCTGGATGAGGGGGTGACACAGGCTGGATGAGGGGCGAAACAGGGGGACACAGGCTGGATGAGGGGGGACACAGGGTGGATGACGGGTGACATGGGGACAGAGGCTGGATGAGGTGTTACACAGGGGGACAGAGGCTGGATGAGGGGTGACACAGAGGGACACAGGCTGGATGAGGGGTGACACAGGGGGACACAGGCCGGATGAGGGGTGACATAGGGGGGCACAGGGTGGATGGGGGGTGACACAGGGTGGATGAGGGGTGACACAGGGGGACAGAGGCTGGATGAGGAGTGACACAGGGCAAGCGGCTGGACAGCATCAGCACGTGTGTTTCTATGTGAGGCAGCTATGGAATCGTCCCTGGAAGCAGAACCAAGTAATGAGGGGAGCAAGTCCTGCAAACAGGTTAGTGTAGTTTGTACAGGACAGTGTCAGCAGGGTACAGACCAGTCTTATACACTGACACTGTACATTATATACAGACCAGTCTGTACCCCATCACTGTACTGTATATGTTATACACACACCAGTCTGTATATGATGTACAGTATGGTGTCAGTGTACAGACTGGTCTGTACCTAACGACCTTACTGCGCCATCCTAACACCTTTCTAATGCCCTGTACTGCGCCATCCTAATGCCCTTTACTGCTCCCTCCCTGTGTTGCCTCCTCCTTCCCCCACCAGCTGTCAACTCTGCCCCCATGTCTCTCAATGACACTCCCATCCTCTTCCCCCAGCAATCACAGCCTTTTTCTTCTCAATTCTCCCACCCCTCAATCCCTATATCACCCCACCCTCAACTACTCTGCCCTCACTTACCCCTCTACTTCCCACCCTGCCCTCACTTACCCCTCTACTTCCCACCCTGCCCTCACTTACCCCTCTATTTCCCACCCTGCCCTCATCCCAGCCTCGCCCGACTCCCTAACAACCCCACGCCAAACCACCCTCCTACTTACGCGATAGGTATTGGTAATTGGTATCCATACCTCCCAACTGTCACGGATTCTGCCGGTTTTACCCGCATAGGCTCCTCCTTCCCGCGGCATTTTCATATGTCCCGCGGCACCCCCTCCCCCCGCTCAACAACTTTGATTAGCAGGGGAGAGGGGAGATCTGAATGTCCCACGCTGGGACTTTTGAAAGTTGGGAGGTATGTTGGTATCGGCGAGTACTTGCAAAAAAGTATCGGTACTCGGTGCTAAAAAAGTGGCATCAGTGCATCCCTAGTCTAAACAATGGATAATTATTATTAAAGTTAATGTGTTTTGTTTGTTCTTAAAGAAAGTTTTACAAGATTTGAATTTTATTAAAGTTCCATGTTATTTTATGTTAATTTGTTATTCTTATTTTCTAAAAATAGGCTGTAGAAGGCTCTACACTGTACAATATTCTGGTCTAAATCCCCTTTTACTGTATGTGACAAATGACTATAATTCTTAAATGATTGGAACGTGCTCAGTGACATCGAGTCCAGAAGGTCCAGTTCCATCGTGTGTCAGCTGATATTCTGAGAATACATGAAGTCACTACACATAGAATATTCTAATAATGATGATCTGATGATTGACAGTGCTTGATTGTTGTGTTCCTTCATAAGTGGGACTATGGAGAATGAACGTAGCCAACCATTAAGAGAAGGTCAGATCACAGTCAGATCAAGAAAAATTTGGAGACTTGAGACCAATAGAGGAGACCTTTTTGCGTGAGGCCCCATTCACACCTGAGTGTTTTTCAGCTTGTAAAATGCTCATCTCTAAAGTTCCAAAATGCCCAACAAGCAAAATTCCATTAATTTCAATGGCCCCTGTTCACATCTGAGCATTCTGTCACCTGAAACAAAACGCCTAAAGCTCAAAAAAGTACATGAGCTTCTTTTTGGCAGATTACACATGTTTTTGGCTCCATAGATTTCAATGGAAATGCCTGACGAGCAGAAAAACGCTTGTAAAACACTAAAATAGCAGCACTCCACCCCTAATTTCCTCTCCCCCTAGTGCTTTCTATTGGCTAAACAAAAATGCTTGAAGCTGTAAAACGCTTGTAATACACTTCTAAAACCACTTTTAGAAGCTTGTAAAAAGCTGAAAAAAAAGCTTTAAAAAACGCCCCAAAAAAAGCCTGGAAACGATACGTTCAGGTTTGAATGCAGCCTTGAGAATACATACTTGAATAGATTTTATTTCTTATGTAGCGCCCCTTTACTTTTAGGGGTGCTATGTGCCTAAATTTAGGGGTTGGTCTGAGCTAGTAGCCAGGCTCAGACCGCTTCAATTATTAGGTTTGCTTTTGCTTCTGTTAATTGGTGTTGCTGGTGTACAGTTCCCTGTGGCCTGTAGGTGGCACTGCCATAACAGGTCAGGGTTGAACCACAGGTAACATTACTACGCCCTTGGGTGTCCCCTCTCGGCAGCGGTGTGGTGGGTGTGGTCAAACTGCTGTGCATGCTGGGAGAGGATATAAGAGGGGCAGACACCATCTTTTCGGGGAGAAGTAGGGGTATTGAGGAGCAGTACCGAGGAGCAGTCCATCTGCACCACATGGCCCTCCAGGCCATGGGGGTGCGCATGGGTGAATCAGTATAAGGCACCGTTAGCCTGCGGCTGCATCTCTTTATGTAGGTTCAGCACCTTTAGCTGACCTACCCCCGAATGAGAAGTTCCAGGGCACTTGAGAGTAACCTGTTCTGGAGAGGGAGCCAGGGTTACCGGTGAAGGGAGTCACCGCCTCGGCTGAGGCCTGGTCACCTACAGAGGGATTCCACAAAACAGGCCTTGTAACGTGCTTCCACTAGCACCTGTCCTTATGTTACAAGCGCTGGGAAGTTCGGAACTAGGAAAATTGGGTTCCGATCGTATCCCTAGGAAGTTCAAGTGCAAGTTTGTGCATTACTCCGGCTGCTATGACCATGAGAGGGGACTATCCGGGTAAGCAAAGTTCACTCGGGATTGAGTGGTGATACTAAGTGCTGATTAAGTGCTGCGTGCCTAAACCTGCCTCCCTGTTACTTTATTTCTCCGTCTTCAACTTTCCAAGCATAGAGAAAATAAACCTTCCTTCATTGGGGTTTAAACTTGTCTGGACATTGGCCTTATTGATACACAAACAACAGACTTTCCCTACACTCTAGGGACAAGAACCAGCCGAAAGAAGGTAGCTCGCTGCAGGACCCAACAATTTCAGAACACCGCTCACCCTCTTATTCAAGAAGGAACCTGGGCATTGTAGTATGGTGTGTCCCGCCTTGAGGAGGTAAGGCCAGGGATTGTGTGTGCTACATTATTTTTACACCAGCGTTTAGACCCCTTTCACACTGAGCCGCCCATAGCATCGGTGGTAAACTCCGCTATGGGCGGATTTGTGGCGCATTTCGGCCGCTAGCAGGGCGCATTTAACCCCCGCTAGCGGCCGAGAAAGGGTTAAAACCGCCCGCAATGCGCTGCTGAAGCAGCGCATTGCGGACGGTAAAGGCCGCGCTGTCCTATTTATTTCAATGGGCAGCAGCGGTGGAGGAGCGGTATACACACCACTCCAAAGATGCTATTTTTAACGCTATAGCGCCTGCAATACGCCCTCAGTGTGAAAGGGGTCTAAGTGTCAATTTAACTGTATAATCATCGTGTTCTCCCTTAAAGTATACCTGAATGCAAAACTTTTTCTTTTAGTTTTAGATAGGGTGGAGAGGGATTAGGTTTTTATTATTGTCTTGTGTCCCCACCAGGGAGATTCACCTTATTGGTCCTGGTGAACCTTCTTACCAAAGTGTAGGTGAAACAAAGAATAATCCACTGTGTAACCAGCAGTGACAACAAATCGAAAGCCCAGTGGAGAAATAATCAGTGTTACTGATAGCTAGTATGGGCACATTTAAAGAATTATGGAGGGCATAGAGACACGACAGGTTCACTGACAACACAGGAGAATTGGGCCTTATGCAGATGGAAAGTACTAAAAATGGGAGACTAATTCAATATCACCAGCTAAAATAACCCCAGAAGCACTCACCCATTACTGTTCGATTTTATGTCCCGGCTAGGGCAGGAATGGAAGACACAACTGGCTCTGGGGTGACAGTATTGGAAGTGTTGTCCACCCTTGGGGGCCAATGCTCCTTTGTAGGCATGTTGTGTGGGTCCTCCTATGTATGTGGACTCTCTTTAATGGAAGCTGCACCCCTCCTGATGTGCTGAGAGCCCAGTCCTTGCATCACGGTGCACTGAGAATAAATTTGGGTGTGGACTCCTCCTCCCTGCTTCTCTCCCCAACATCTTCTTGCTGGCCTATTAATGCGGTGTCATTCTGTGGTTCATTCACTTTACCCGTGTATCCTTCCTGATTTAGTCAGGATGTGTGTTGCCCTATCTTGATGTCCCTCACCCATGTCACTTCCGGGTCAGAGGTTTGATCATCTGACCGGATGTTGACATTTCTGCAGGGGAGGCGGCTTTCATGAGACGGTCCGTACCTATGTAACTTCCGGCGGATGTAGATGCCAGTCCGTCCACCCAGAAGTGGTACTAAATATGTTGGTTTGGTCTTCCTGTCCTTTTGGATTGCGGCCGTACTGCGCATGCGCGGCCGCGAGTGACCAATCAGTTTGGACTTCTGGTTGGCGCGACTGTATTGCGCACGAGCGGCTGACTTTCCATGTAAGTTTATATTGTATTCAGCTGATGTCCAGCCATGCTGCTCCTGCATTGGTCAGCATGATCTGGATCAATATGTATATATGTGGGCGTACTTACATCTTTGGCCACGCCTCTGATGATATCCACATAGGATGAAACATGTCAGGCTGGCTGGTGGAAGCACGCTGAGAGCCGCGGAATTGTTATCTTTTTACACGTTTTGATGATCTTGTACACCTGTAAGTAGACTACAATAAATTTTTGTATGTTTTTAACTTGCGGGCTTCACTATGCTAGTCTCTTTCTTTATATTTGGGTAATACCACCTGCTGAGATCTGCCTAGCATCGAAGTAGATCGTTTAAGTTCTGGAAATTGCTTTGTCACCAATGCTGATGATTGTTCTTGGGATTGATCCATCTGATCTGGAGTGGTTTGCCTCAACATCAACCCTCTGCATTGTATGATTACATCGCCCATTACTTTTCACTTTCTAGTAAGCAGATTGTGAGTACGTTTGGTGTGGTGTGCCTTTTTGTTTGTGCACACTGAAGCTTGGTGGTGGTTTCACAGCAATCCTGCATCTATCATATGTTGACTGTGTTTTTTTTCCACTTGGACTATTATTTGTTACATTGATTTTCACTGAATCACACTGAAGCGCTGCATTTTTGGATTATATATTTTGTTTGCCATCAACAGACTGTGCCAGCTGCTATATTCACTTTACTTTCACTTATTTGCAGTTAGCGCAGATATTTTGTTTTTTATATGCCTTTTGACTAGGCTGAGATTTCAGAGGGGGAGACAAGGCAGGCATAATTATCAAGAAATAAAAGTGATGTGCTTTTTCTGAGACAAAAGCCTGAAATACAGCACAGATTTAACGCTCAGTATGTTTGCCTTTTGACTAGGCTGCAATTTCAGAGGGAGAGACCAGGCAGGCATTATCCAGAAATAAAAACGATGGTGTGCATTTTGTGAGACAAATGCCAAAAATAGAGTACAAGCTCGATGCACAGCATATATTACTGATCTATAAAAAGTATTTACAGTTCTTGTAAAAGAGGAATCCGCAGATGAGAAATGCCATAGTAATAACAAAACTGTTTTATAATCTTGTTTCATCACAGATACATGATAGTTTACATTTTTTTTTTTTTTTTTTGAAAATCTTTTTTGTTTTATTTGTTACAAACACAGACAATACAAACGTACAACAGCACAGCCAACATCTGGCTAACAGCATGGGCGGGACCCACACAGGGGTCACAAGGTAGAATTACAAAACCAAGACATGTTAGGGTAATTACGTATATTCTAATAAACCATCATCAATGAGCTGGCCGGGCTCCAGGGGTAGGATGATAGTTAACTAGCTCACCTAAGTAGCTGTGCTAGCAAGGGTTGGTTTAACAAGACTTCAGTGGATGGTATCAGAATTCAGTGAAGCCTCCTAGTCTGCTGCCGCAGTGGAGGGTTCCGCCAACCATTTAGACCAGACCCTGTCATATTTTTTCGGACAGCCTCTATGTACATAAGTCTCTTTGTATAAGGGTATCACATTATTGACAAGTGTTTTCCATAGACCTACAGAGGGAGGGGCCCTCCGCTTCCAGCATAGGACGATGGACTTCCTGGCATAGAACAGCAAGAGACCCAACAGGGTTCTCTCAGCCACCCTGGGCTCCAGGTCCTCCACCAGCCCCAGCAGGCATATTTTTGGGGATGGGACAATAGAGATACTCAACACTTCATTCACCTCCAGAAAGATTTGTGACCAAAAGACTGTAATTACCGGGCAGGACCAGAATATATGAATGTAGTCCCCCGAAGCATGGTCACAATGCCAGCACTCCGGGGAGAGGGAAGACCTCATCCTGTGCACCCGGGCGGGAGTGAGATATACTCTATGGACAATCTTGTATTGAATGAGGCGATCCCTCAGGGAAACAAGTATTTTAAATGGGAAGTCCCATACATCCTCCCAGTCCTCAGAGTCCAGCTCTGGAACATCCCGGCCCCATTGCTGATGGAGCCTGGTCAACTCAGGAGAAGAGACCCAGAGGAGATGTGTGTATAACACGGAGGTGGGTTTATTTGTACAGTCAAAGCGCAAAATCCGCTCCAAGTCAGACTGCACCAGCTGCCTCTCGCCTGATGGAAACTGAGCTCTGAAAGCATGGGACAACTGAAGATATCTGGACCCGTATGAGGACGGGGCATTGTGGTTAGACATTAAATGATCAAAGGAGAAAATCGAGAGGTCTGAGGTGACATCCGAGAGTATTTTAACATGGTACTTGGTCCACACCACCGGGTCTGGGATTTCGAAAAAGTGATGTAGGTTGGGATTGTTCCAGAGGGGGGCGTTCGGGGATACTGCAGTCGAAGGGTATTTTTCACAGGCGAAGACCTCCCTCCAGGCCCTAAGGGTGGTACACATAGAGGGGGTCAGGTCGTACGGAGCCTTCGGACCCCGCAAAAGGAGGTTCGACAAAGCCTCCGCAGATCGTAACACTGCAGCTTCAGTGGCCCAGGCCGAGTTGGATCTATCCGGAACCAGCCACCAGAATGCAGTGACTAATTGAGCCGCAATGAAATACTTGTGGCAGTCCGGGAATGCCAGACCCCACTGCGAACAAGGGCGCATGAGAGTGGTCAGCTTGAAGCGGGGAGGACGTGGGCCCCATAGAAATGAGAAGAAAATTTGATTTAGGTGGGAAAAAAATGATTTGGGTATCCACTGAGGGGAGTTACGAAACAAATATGTAAATTTGGGGAGGATTTTCATTTTAATGAGGTTGATACGCCCCAGCAGGGACAGAGGAAGGTTCTCCCATGCTTTCAGCTTGGCCCTGACTGAGTTGACTACTGGGGACAAGTTCAGCGAAATGAAGTCAGCCACATTCTTCGAGATACGTACCCCTAAGTACGTAAATTCGTCCACCCATTGTAGCTGAAGAGAAGCCGAAGCCTCTCCTTTAGCGTTCTCGTCTATGGCAAGCAGTTGCATAGTTTACATTTTTGGGGTTGTATTCAATATGTGCAAAGAGAGATCACACAAATACTTATAACATTTATTAACCACTTCCTTACTGGGCACTTAAACCCCTTTCGTACCCAGACCAATTTTCAGCTTTCAGCGCTGACACACTTTGAATGACAATTGCGCGGTCATACAACACTGTACCCAAATGATAGTTTTATAATTTTTTTCCCACAAATAAAGCTTTCTTTTAGTGGCATTTGATCACCTCTGCGGTTTTTATTTTTTGCGCTATAAACAAAAAAAGACAGAAAATTTTGAAAAAAAACTCAATATTTTTTTACTTTTTGGTATAAAAATATCCCAATTAAAAAAAATAAAAAATAATAATTACTCTTTCGTCCATGGACCGACACAGCTTCTCTATTGACAAAGTGGTATTATCCGTTAATTAGGAGTGACTAGGCAGAAAAACTTGTAAAAAGTGTTGCATCACACCTTCTACAGGCGGACCCTCCGGGTATAACCTCTCAGTCTGCATCTTCGCAGATCAGTTTTTTTCTGTCTAGCAAGGAGTAGGACATGGCTCCCTTCGGGCCCATTGGTCCGGGGGAAAAAGATATATATTTTTTTGCTACATTTTTGTTTCCTGCGATCTTCGATCAACTGCCGACTGGGTGACAGGCTGGATCCTCGATTCTTGTAGTCTCCCCAGTTTCGGCCATCGAGCGTGTGCCGACCCTAGCTACGCGCTGGGTTTTCCACGACATGCCCGTCGCTCCACGGGTGGCCGGTGAGCCTACGCTCCAGGGCCTGCATCGGACCGCTCAGCTTCGGCTGACCTTACGGCCGAGTCGCAGCAGCCTGGCTGGTGAGCTTACGCTCCAAGGCTTGCATCGGACCGCTCAGCTTCGGCTGACCTTACGGCCGAGTCGCAGCAGCCTGTCCGGTGAGCGTCACGCTCCAGGGCATACATATGATCGTCCCTTTTGGGTCCAATCACAGCATGCCTGGCCAACAGTCACCTTCCGTGCGCGGACGATGACCTGTTTGGAATGTCTTCCAGCATAATACATGCAGGATAGGTAAGTAAAACTCCCCTGCCTCGGCTGGGTGATTTAGCTGGACATTCCTGGAGAGATCAAGTAAGTGGTTGTGGCCCCTTTCTTCCCTCTCTCCCTGCCTTTCCCTCCTCCCTGGGCTTCTAGCTAAAGGTTGCTGGGTGCTGGGGGTCACCTAGGGGGTTCCACTGGAGCGGGGCTGGCTGTAACTAACATTTAAAAGAAATGTCATTTCTGCTTACCTGTGTTTGTGTGCTTCCTTCTCCATGCTGTCGGTGGCCATTTTGAGGTGGTCCATGCCGAGTTTGGCCTCTTGTGACTGCCCGGCGGCCATCTTCCTGTGGTTTGGCCACACCCACTGGCCCCTATCGGCTGATCGGCGGCCAAGTTTGTCCACCCTGTATGCATATATTGCCGTTCGGCGGCCATCTTTTTGTGGGCTATGGCTGCTTGACCTCTATCTTCGGTCGGCGGCCATTTTCTTAGAGCCCACATTATCTTCCATACAGACGTTTTTGGCAACCATTTTGCGAGAGCCTCCGGCCTCTAGAGTGCATTACACTGGTGCGAAAATTCACACAGGAAATGCTGATAAAAGAAGCAGACTGACACAGCAGCAGAGGGACAGCATCACAGGCGCAGCATAGCAGTACCTATCCAGGGTGGTGAGTCCTCTGGGTGACCCAGCCTCTCTGCAGCACAGGAGGGTGGCCTATTGATATCTTGCCTGGAGCCCTGGAGCCCTGGAGCCCTGTGAGTGTCAGCGTGTGGTCAGCATGGCATCTGAGCCAGATGTCTTCTCCCCTGAAACACCAGATTTAGCAGCTGGTGCCCCTGAGGTGTCTATGAACGCTACGACGGCAATCCTAGAGGCGTTTGCTGCCAGGGTGGAAGCAGCACACGGGAATACAGGGGGTAGTAAACGCCCCATCCCTTGCAAGCTTCTGGGGATAATTCTGATGCAGAACCAGGTCCAGCTACGGCTCGGGGCCCAGATTCTGACGCATCAGAGACTGCAGACCGTGACCGGACAGTGAGGATGACTCCAAGTCCAGGTCAGTACGCAAGACGGCTTTGGTATCTGACCTTATTACTGCAGTGCGGGATATGCTAAAGTTGGAAAATACTGCAGAAGCAGCAGAGACTCCGGTCCACTTGGGTTTCATAGACCTGCCCGCACTGCTAAGGTGTTCCCTTGTGTGTCTTTTGATAAACTCTTATACAAGGAATGGGAGAACCCAGTGAGGGTCTTTACAGCCCCAAAGAGGTTTGCGGTACGGTACCCCTTTGAGGAGAGTTTTCTGAAGAAATGGACCTCTCCCCCTATAGTGGACCCTCCGGTGTCCAGACTTAATAGAGCTACCACAATTCCTGTAGAAGGGGTTCCTGTTTTCAAGGACCCTGTGGATAAGAAGGCTGAAGCACTCGATTGCTACCTATACTCAGTGGTAGGCTCGGCAGTACGCCCGGCCTTGGCGGGGGCCCTAGTGTCTCACACACTGAATGGGCAAGATTGCTACTCCAGGGGTTAAGGAGCGAGATGCTCCTCCTGATGAGATAACATTGGCCGACCAGTTGGTCCAGGGCCTTAGGTTTGTCTGCGAGTCAGACATGAAGACTATTCCCCTGCTGTCTAAAACTTCGGTTTATGCAGTAGCAATACGCCGCCTGATCTGGCTAAAAGGCTGGTCTGCGGACCAGACTTCCAAGAAAGCCCTGTTGGATCTGCCTTTTAAGGGCGACAGACTTTTTGGGGCTTCTCTGGATGACATCAAGGATGCCACAGGAAGTAAAAGCACTTTGCTTCCCCAAATTAGCAAGGGGCCACGCCAAGGGGCAAGGGCCCTCCTTTACTGCACGCAAGCGTTTTTTTCGTCCCCCTAGGGCGACAGGGTAAAGACCCCAGGCCGATAAAGCGCCTGCGCAAGGACTAAAGCGTCCTTGGTCCTGCATACCCAAGAAGCCTGCGGACAAATTTGCGTCCGCATGAAGGTCCACCCCCACCCAGCTCTCGGGTGGGGGGACGTCTTCACAAATTCGCGACTCAGTGGACAGCTCTAATCTCCGACAGGTGGGTTTGCGAAGTAATCTCCTCAGGCTACAAGATAGAGTTTCTCTCTTGTCCACCGGACAGATTCAACACCTCCAATCTCCAGCTACTACCGACCTGTTGGGAGGCCCTGTATGGGGCGGTCCAGGGTCTACTGGAACGCGGGGTAGTTATTCCAGTTCCAGAACTGGAACGGGGTTTTTACTCAAATCTGTTCTTTGTGCCGAAGAAGGAGGGGATTCGTCCAAGCTTGGATCTCAGAGCCCGCAATTGCTTTGTGAAGGTACAAAGATTTCGGATGGAGTCGGTTCGATCTGTAGTCACGGCTCTCCATCCGGGGGACTTTCTGGCCTCCTTGGACATCAAGGACGCATACCTGCATGTCCCCATATACTCCAGACACCAGAGGTTTCTGCGATTTGCTATCGGGAAGGATCACTACCAGTTTGTGGCCCTCCCGTTTGGCCTTGCCTCAGCACCCAGGACGTTCACCAAGGTGCTCGCTCCGATTCTGGCACTTCTAAGACAGCGGGGTATCGCTATCACAGGCTACTTGGACGACCTTCTGCTGAAGGCCCCTTCAAGCTCAGAATTAGAGGTAAGCGTGTCCATTACCTGTCAGACTCTTCGAGACTGTGGTTGGATACTAAACACGCAAAAGTCAGTATTGGTGCCCACTCAATGCCTAGTGTACCTGGGGTTGATTCTGGATTCCTCAGAGGCAAAGGTATTCCTCCCTGTGGAGAAGTTGCAGACCCTCCGGGCTGCAGTACGGCAGCTGACTTCCAGGAATTGGTCGCCACTCCGTTTTTGCATGCGAGTGTTGGGCCTCATGGTAGCCTCCTTCGAGGCGGTCCCATATGTTCAATACCACACTCGAGTGTTACAGAAGGAAGTTCTGTCCAGATGGAACAGATGCCCTTCATCTCTGGATTATCAAATCCGAGTGAGCCACCTAGTCAGGAGATCCCTGGTATGGTGGCTTACAGCACCGGCTCTAATGGCCGGGAAGTAATTTCTTCCGGTTTACTGGATAGCGATCACGACGGACGCCAGCCTTACAGGTTGGGGGGGAGTCTGGGGTGTCCAGTCGGCGCAAGGTCGCTGGACCCCAGAGGAAGCCCTCCTGCCGATCAATGTCCTGGAGATCCGGGCGATCAAGCTGTGCCTCTTCAAATGGTCTCAGAGGCTGCAAGGGCGTCCAGTCAGGATCCAGTCAGACAACGCCACAGCGGTGGCATATGTCAATCAAGGAGGAACAAGAAGCTCAGCTGCAGCATCGGAGGTTGCTCGCATCCTGAAGTGGGCAGAGAAGAGCGTACCGGCACTATCGGCCGTGTACATTCCGGGCGTGGAAAGCTGGCAGGCGGACTACCTGAGCCGCCAGATGCTGGACCAGGGAGAATGGTCCTTACACCCGGAGGTGTTCCAACTCCTCTGCCAAAGATGGGGCACACCAGACGTAGATCTTCTGGCTTCCCGACTCAAATCGGAAGGTATTGAGATTTGTGGCCCGGTCAAGAGACCCATGGGCAGACGCAACGGACGCGTTGGTAGCATCGTGGGGTCAGTATCGGCTAATCTATGCCTTCCCTCCCTTAAGGCTTCTTCCTCTTCTGCTCCGCAGAGTGGAGGCAGAGGGAATTCCAATGATCCTAATCGCTCCAGATTGGTCTCAGCGTCCTTGGTACGCCGATCTAGTACGTCTGGTAGCAGACGTCCCCTGGCGTCTACCACTACGGGAGGACCTGCTATCGCAAGGTCCCATACTCCATCCTGCTTTACGGTCACTGGCTTTAACGGCATGGCTATTGAGAACCAGGTACTGAGAGACCAGGGCCTGTCAGATTCAGTAATCTCTACTATGAGAAGTGCTCGGAAACCGTCCTCTAGGAAGGTTTATCACCGCACTTGGAAGGCCCACATCTCCATGTGTGAGGAAATGAAATGGCATCCGCGTACCTATTTGGTTTCCAGAATCCTGCTGTTTTTACAGCATGGGGTGGACCAAGGGCTTGCCCTAAGTACGATTAAGGGACAGATATCTGCCCTGGCTGTCTTTTTTTCAGCGACCCCTGGCGGCTCACTCTCTCGTGAGTACATTTGTGCAGGGGGTTCGACATGTGGCCCCTCCGGTCCGTCCCCCGTTACTTCTGTGGGACTTGAACCTGGTCCTCTCGGTGCTTCAGAAGGCACCGTTTGAGAATATTAGAGATATTCCCCTGTTGACACTTTCTCAGAAAGTGGTCTTTTTGGTGGCTGTTACGTCAGTTAGACGAGTCTCTGAGCTGGCAGCCTTGTCCTGCAAGGCTCCCTATTTGATTTTCCACAAGGATAAGGTGGTGCTGTGGCCGCAGCCTTCCTTTCAAAAGTTGTTTCGGCTTTTTATCTCAATGAAGACATTGTACTTCCATCCTTGTGTCCTCAGCCATCGAATCCTAAGGAGTCGGCGTTGCATTCCTTGGACGTTGTCCGAGCTTTGAGAGTATACCTATCTGCTACTTCCCGGTTCCGGAAGTCAGACTCACTGTTTGTTTGTTTCGGTGGCTGGTCTCAAGAAGGGCCAAGCAGTCTCATCGGCCACCATCTCTAGGTGGATCCGACAGATGGTAATCTAGGCTTACGCCTTAAAGGGTCAAGCGCCCCCCTTCCCGGTCACGGCGCATTCGACCAGGGCAATAGGTGCCTCTTGGGCTTTCCGACATCAAGCGTCTGTTTCCCGATTATGTAAAGCGGCGACTTGGTCGTCCGCTCACACTTTCACAAAATTCTACAAAATTGATGTAGGTGCATCTTCGGATGCCTCTTTCGGCCGCAAGGTTTTACAAGCGGCTGTTTAGAGTTGCAGCTCCTCCGTTGGAGGAGTGCTGTTTTGTGTTTGGGGTGAAGTTTATTTTTATGCTGTTACCACCCCTCGTTTTTTCTCTGACACTGCTTTGGGACGTCCCACTTTGTCAATAGAGAAGCTGTGTCGGTCCATGGACGAAAGAGTAAATAGGATTTTTTACTCACCGTAAAATCCTTTTCTCTGAGTCCATGGACCGACACAGCACCCACCCCTCCTTTTAAGTTTGTACTGCTTTTTGACGAACTGATCTGCGAAGATGCAGACTGAGAGGTTATACTCGGAGGGTCCGCCCCCTGGGCGGTACTGTAGAAGGTGTGATGCAACACTTTTTACAAGTTTTTCTGCCTAGTCACTCCTAATTAACGGATAATACCACTTTGTCAATAGAGAAGCTGTGTCGGTCCATGGACTCAGAGAAAAGGATTTTACGGTGAGTAAAAAATCCTATTTTTCTCAGTTTAGGCCGATACGTATTCTTCTATTTATTTTTGGTTAAAAAAATTGCAATAAGTGTATAGTGATTGGTTTGCGCAAAAGTTATAGCGCCTACAAAATAGGGGATAGAATTATGACATTTTAATTATATATTTTTTTTTTTACTAGTAATGGCGGCGATCTGCGAATTTTGTCAGGCCTGCGATATTGCGGCGGACACATTAGACACTTTTGACACTATTTTGGGACCATTCACATTTATACAGCGAACAGTGCTATAAAAATGCACTGATTACTGTATAAATGTGACTGGCAGGGAAGGGGTTAACACCGGGGGGCGATCAAGGGGTTAAATATGTTCCCTATTAGTGTTTCTTACTGTGTGGAGGAGGGGACTGACTGGGGGAGGTGACCAATCTGTGTCCCTATGTACAAGGGACACAGCATCGGTCTCCTCTCTCCCTGACAGGACATGGATCTCTGTGTTTACACACAGAGATCCATGTCCTGCCTCTGTAAAAGCCGACCGCATGTACCTGGCGGACATCGCGGCCGCCAGGCATGCGCATCGGCATCACGTGATGCGGCGCGCACAGCTGTTCCCCGCCGCGCGCCCTCGGAGGCGCGCGGCGTAATGTAAACAAACCAGGACGTCCTGGGGACGTCCACCCGGCACTTGAGAGCCGCGCTGCAGCCGTCTTCCGGCTATAGCGCGGGTCTCAAGTGGTTAAAAGTAATGACAGATAACGTTATAAAATATAACAAGAATACTTAACCACAAGATGCTATTTTGCCACAGAGTCCCACCTGATTTGCGCAGAGTGGCACACAGATGACCACAGATGCATGCATGATTCTAAGCTCTGAGGTGAGAATTAAATTAGGACTTTAATATAAGGAAAATGGCCAACCCCCGGCCATCTCCCAGTAGAGCAATATGACCTTTTAAGGACCTGGTCAGTTTGCAGTGATATTCCTTTGGTATGAGTCAGCTACGGTAAACAGGATAACCAAGATTTGGATTCTTAGAATTCATTAGAGAGCCACAATATTAATAAGCAAACATGTAATATTCAATTTCACCATCATATCCATTGCCACGTTGCAGCTTCTCCCCTCTAGTCCTAGGCAGGAACCTGCCTAAAAATGTAGAAATATATTTTGTCCATATATGATCTACAAAGTTTTTATTGTTTAAAATTCAGGCAAGCCTCTAACGCACTTTGGCTAATGAAGCTTTAAAGAGGAACTGCAGTCTGCTCACGTAATTTGTAATAAAAAAACATCTTTTGCCATTCTGAAGCTTCCCTCTAATCGCTTTGAATATTATTTTATATATACCGTGATTCTGTACTTGCCAAATATGCTGAAGAAATCTCCCTCCACTAAGTCTGGCTGCAACAATTTTAGCTGTGGGCAGCTGAAGCTGCTGCCTGTTCACTTCCTGGATTTACACAGGCACACCTCCAGCTCTGCAGCCCTGCAGCTCTCATTGGCCCTCTTATGACTCATCCCCCCTCCCATTCTGGCAAACTCTCACAAGAGTGAGAGAGAGAGCTGTGCATGATGTTATAACCTAGGCTAATGACCAGACAAGAAACAGGAAGTGGGCTGTATAAGGTATTTACTGGCAGAACAAAAATGTTTTACTATCATAGCTATTTCTTGTTCAAATATTTTTATTTTAACAGAATCACAGTGTACAGGAAAAGACAATCTCAATGTGAAATGTATAGCATAACATGCGATGGATTTGAAGAGAGTTTTGTTAAAACCTAAACAACCAAACCAGGGTAATGTCCATGAAAGCGAAACAGAACTTAGTTTAGGTAGGGTCTATTACTACATTATCCACGGTTTGGGGGTAATTGCGATGGGACGGGAGGAGATGGAGAAATAAAAAAGAAAAACAAATACATATATTAAAAGAAAAAAATAAAAATAAAAAATTCCAGTCCGGAAATAGTAATAAACAGAACTTATCATCTGCAGGATCAGAATATACAGTCTACAGATAGGTCCAGGTAATAAGTCCCATCTTTGTTATAGAGATTATGAGTAATGCATTTCAATTGGGAAGGAAAGAGAAGAGAAAGTTAAAAAGAGGAAAAGAGCAGTGTGAAGAGCTATCATAGCTATTTAAAGTAGTTGTGAACATATAATGGTATAGACCGTTTATTATACAGTTATAATTATGCAGGTATCATAACTGTTTTGCTTTAGTTTCAGAAATTATCGTACACGGTTAAAAAGTTCTGTCATGTGACCATGCATCTCTTTTTCCTGATACTGGGTGCGGGGTTACAGGACACTGTGCAAACACACACTGTGCCTGTATTCCATAGTCTGTTCAGCCTAAGTCAAGATTCAGGCTGTGATTGGTAGGAGGTTTGTGTCAGAGGCAGGCTGTGACTTGTAGGGGGTGTGTCAGAGGCAGGCTGTGATTGAAAGTGGTTGTTTATCAGAGGCAGGCTGTGATTTGTAGGAGGTGTGTGTCAGAGGCAAGCTGTGATTGGCAGGGGTGCGTTCAAAAGACAGGCTGTGATTGGTAGGAGGTGTGTGTGAGAGGCAGGCTGTGATTGGGAGGGGTGCATTCAAGAAGCAGGCTGTGATTGGTAGGAGGTGTGTGTCAGAGGCAGGCTGTGATTGGTAGGAGGTGTGTGTCAGAGGCAGGCTGTGATTGGTAGGAGGTGTGTGTCAGAGGCAGGCTGTGATTGGTAGGAGGTGTGTGTCAGAGGCAGGCTGTGATTGGTAGGAGTTGCGTGTCAGAGGCAGGCTGTGATTGGCAAGAGGTGTGTGTCAGAGGCAGGCTGTGATTGGTAGGAGTTGTGTGTCAGAGGCTGGCTGTGATTGGTATGAGGTGTGTGTCAGAGGCAGGCTGTGATTGGTAGGGGTGCGTTGAAAAGGCAGGCTGTGATTGGTAGTAGGTGTGTGTCAGAGGCAGGCTGTGATGTGGTTAGGGGCTGAACATACTGCCCAATACAGGCATGATGTGTGTCTGCACAGTGTCCTGTACCACTGAATGGCCAGCTAAATTATGAATACTGACCACGCTAACACAGATCATCTTCTTTGCTTTGTGTGGTCAGTTTTAGAACAAGGAAGAAAGGTGACTGGCATAATCAACCAGGTACTTCAGATGGAAGACGTTCTTGAAAATAATAGAGAATATGATTTATAGAATACCCGTATGTGAACACAAACATAGAAAAAATATTTAGGGTAACATACACAATGACATTAACAAATTAACAGATCATATATGGACTCGGTGTGAACATTTTCTGATTGATTTTGGAGGGAGAACAGGAGCCCAGCTGTGAGATCGGCATTTCCACTTATTCCACCGATGGGGGGGAGGAGCTAAAACTCCAGTTATTTGTCATCTACTGAGATTTTTTATATATTTTTTACTTCTTTCCAACAGATGGATGTGATGTGAGGAATTCCTCGGAGAGACATCTTCTATTATCTGCTGATTGTAAGTCAGAAGATAATGTCATCACACAGGATCCTCCAGGAGGAAATCCAAATCCACAAAATCTACATCACAGACCTTCCTGTCCGGAGACATCAATGGATCCCTCTGATCAGGGGGAATCTTCTCATCAATCACATACTATGATTGTAAATATCCATGTAAGATCTCACACTGCAGATAGATCACCAGATCCTTCTAATCCCGAGGAATCTTCCTCACCCCATGAAGGAGATCACCGAGGTCACCATCTATTCTCATGTTAAGAGTGTGGGAAATGTTTCACTCGGAAAGGATCACTGTTTGAACACCAGAAAATTCATACGAGTAAGTGTGCTTTCCCTCGTTCAGAGTGCGGCAAATGTTTTAAACAGAAATACGTCCTTCTTAGACACCAGAAAATTCTTCTACGTCACAAAAGTCACCACAAAGGTGAGCGCCCTTTTTCTTGTCCTGAGTGCAGGAAAAGTTTCATTGAGAGAAGAAGCCTTCTTGCACACCAGAAAATTCACATCAGTGAACTTTTTTATTCATGTTCGGAGTGCGTGAAATGTTTCACTGAGCAAGAAAGCTTTCTTAGACATTCGCTATTGCAACACAACTGGGTGGGCTCTGGGCACAGTGCTCTGCACCCAGGGCCCATCCCTTTTTGAAGCCAATTAGAGCCGCAGGTTCTAATCATGTGCTTCAAAAAAATAAAAACTTTATCACTTTAACACCCCCCGTGGGGGCCTGGTGTTGAGGTAACATAACAACTCAAATATGTACACCCTATCACAAATGACTTTCATGTTGCAACTTGCTAGATGTCAATTTAGAGCCGGTTCACACAGGGGCATCCTGGGATCCGACTTCAAGTTCCCCAAGTCGCGCGGTTTAGAAAAGTAATAGAAGTGAATGGAGCCGTCTTAATGTACACTACTGCAGTCGCTCCGACTTCAGAAAAGGTTCCTGTACGACTTCAATCCGACTTCTACCCATTTATTTCAATGGAAGTTGCCTCCAAGTCGGATCCCCTGTCTTAACTGAAGCAACTTTCCAGGAAGTAAAAATAGTTTTCTAGGCAAACCCCTCCCTCCCACAGAACTGATTATTGTTTGATTGGCCACTGAAAAGTTGCCTGTCCTGGAGGCAACTTGAAGTTGCCTTGTAAGTTGCCTGGAGTCGCGCTGTGATTCATACTCAAGTCGTGTCCAAGTTGCCTCCCAAAGTCGCGCTGGAAGTCGTGTTGCCCCTGTGTGAACCGGCTCTTACTGTCATATGTTGTATTTCAATGTGTTTCCAATGCATTTACCTTCTTTGTATTTGCTTTTATTACATCAATAAAATCTTTAAACTAAAAAATAAATAACACCTTTGAAATCTATGCGCCCAGCACCCTGCATGTAGATTAGAGGCTAGGCACATGGATTAGGGGGGCGGCGCCCCTGTGCCCCTAATGGATGGGTCGCCACTGGTATTGGGGGGCATGATCCTATGATTATCTTGGTGAGGAATGGATAGAGTCAAATGATGCTGCAGAGTATTGGGGGGGGTATATCGTTGTTTTTCAGGTTATGTTTTAACAGTTACGGGCCTGCAACTACTAAATTATAATAGTGTCTCACATAGACGACACACTCATCCAAATGACACCCTAATGCCGCGAACACGGTCAGATTTTCCGTCGGGATAAACTCAGACGGATTTTTCGGACGGAATTCCGTTCAAGCTGTCTTGCAAACACACTGTCACACCAAATTCCGACCGTCAAGAACGCGGTGACGTACAACACTACGATGAGCCAAGAAAAATTGAATTCAATGCTTCCGAGCATGCGTCGACTTGATTCTGAGCATGCATGGTTTTTTTCTCCGTCTGAGTTCCATACAGACGAATGGAATTTCCGATAGAAATTTTTTTTCGGCGCAAAAAAAGAGAACATGTTCTCTTTCTAACTTTGTCGGAATTTCTGACGAAAAAGTCCGATGGGGCACACACACGGTCGGAATATCTGATGAAAAAATTCCGTCTGACTTTTTTCATCAGAAATTCCGACCATGTGTACGCGGCATTAACTGTCGTAATCCAGAGACAAATCTGGCAACACGTGCACATTTTTTTGCAGGAGCCTGTAAAGCATTGCAGCAGATCGCTGGTGCCATGCAGGTCTCCTGCAGACCTGTCGTAGCCATAGAAGTCCCCCTGCTAGCTGGCACAGCAGGTGGAACACAAGGTGCAAGGGTCGTGCATTCATAACATGTTACACCCCTAATTTGAGTGTAACATGTTATGAAAGGTGAACTTACAGTATCCTTTAAGTGTAACAACAGGAAGGTAGCAAAGGTGGGGAAACACTTGGCAACTATGACAATACATGGGGCAACAATTGGGCAATCGTAACAACACAAAGGGCAAAGAATGGGCAATCATGACAATACAAAGGTCAACAAACGGGCAACCATGAAAATACACGGACAACCATACCAATACGTGGGCAATAAGAATAAACTTGGGCGTGTTCTGATCCTAGTCCAAGCCCATCTGACTGATTTGGCCAGTTAGCCGTCACCTGTACAGGGGCAATCACAAGGGGCAACTGCAAGCCAGGGAATGCCTTGGTCGGTTATGCTTGGCCCAGTACATTGACAGCTTCCTGGTGGGATCACCCAGGTGAGTTCGGAATAGGATCAGAACACTTCTGGTGCTCATCCCTAGTGGGCAACCAAGAAGCTATGGCAATACATTCTGACAGAAACAGGATCATACAATCCAAACAGGGGTTCTCTTTCATTAATGGACCTTTTCATAATTTGCTTTTGGCTGTTGCACTTCATTGTTTTTTATTTGATTTACTGAAATAAAAGTCTAAACCCGGGGTCTCCAAACGTTCTAAGCAAAGGGCTAGCTTACTGTCCTTTAGACTTTAGGGGGGCTGGAATGTGGCCAGTGGAAGTAGTTCCCCCCTAGCGTCAGTGGGAGTAAACAATTCCTCAGGCTTACTGGTCAGTAAGGGTAAAAAAAAAATACAAAGAGGTAAGTAGGAGGGGGAATAGTGCCCTATCATTGGTGTCAGTGGAAGAAATAGTGCCCCATTGATGTTATTAGTGGGAGGAATAGTGACCCAAGGGCTGGATAAAGGCAAGCAAAGGGCCACATCTGGTCCGCAGGCCTTAGTTTGAAGACCACTGGTCTAAACAATGGATAATTATTAATAAAGTAAATGTATTTGTTAACGTTATACAAGATTTGAATTAAATTAAAGATCCATGTTATTTTATGTTAATTTGTTACTGTAACTTTCTAAAATAAATAAGAAAGCTCTATCCTTTACAATATTCTGGTCTAAAACCCCTTTTATTTTACAAATGACCATAATCCTTGGATGATTGGTGATTGGAATGTGCTCAGTTTATGGAGGGTCATCCATTAGAGCGATGCAGAGTCCAAAAGGTCCAATTCCACGTGTGTCACCTGCCATTCTGACGATACATGAAGCCACTACATATGGAATAATCTTAAAATGATCTGTTTATTGACAGTGGGACCATGGAGAATGAACATAGCCACCCTCTAAGATAATGTCAGATTACAGCAGAAAAATAATGAAATTGGAAGATTTGAAACCAATAGAATCAACCTTTTTGAGATAAGAATACATACTTGGATAGATTTTTTTTTTTTTTTTTTTTTTTTTTTTTTTACACGTTTAGTGTCACTTTAGGTGTGTACTCATTGTGCTCTCCCTCAAAGTATACCTGAATGCATAACTTTCTCTTTTAGTTTTAGATAGAGTGGAGAGGGATTTGAACACCTTTATTACTGTCTTGTGTCCCCACCAGGGAGATTCCCGCTAATGGTCCTGGTTAGTGATGAGCCGAACACCCCCGGGTTCGGTTCGCACCAGAACCCGCGAACGGACCGAAAGTTCGTACGAACATTAGAACCCTATTAAATACAATGGATGCGAACGTTCGAATTCTAAAGTGCTAATTATAACGACTATTATGCATGTTATTGTCCTAAAAAGGGTTTGGGAACCCGGGTTCTGCACCAGGGGACATGTATCAATGCAAAAAGAAGTTTTAAAAATGGTCGTTTTT
Organism: Rana muscosa; assembly: GCA_029206835.1. Taxonomy (NCBI): domain Eukaryota; kingdom Metazoa; phylum Chordata; class Amphibia; order Anura; family Ranidae; genus Rana; species Rana muscosa. The sequence continues at coordinate 431,916,685 of CM055123.1, read as the reverse complement.
CGGGAGCAGTCATTTTAACCACTTAAGCCCCGGACCATTTGGTAGCTAGAGGACCAGAGGTGATTTCAGAATTTTGCACTGCGCTGCTTTAACTGTAAATTGTGCGGACATGCAATGTTGTACCCAAACGAAATTTGCGTCCTTTTCTTCCCACAAATAGAGCTTTCTTTTAATGGTATTTGATTGCCTCTGCGATTTTTATTTTTTGCGATATAAACGGAAAAAGACCGAAAATTTTGAAAAAAAATGATATTTTCTACTTTTTGTTATAAGAAAAATCGAATAAACTCAATTGTAGTCATACATTTAGGCCAAAATGTATTCAGCCACATGTCTTTAGTAAAAAAAAATGACAATAAGCGTATATTTATTGGTTTGCGCAAAAGTTATAGCGTCTACAAACTAGGGTACATTTTCTGGAATTTACACAGCTTTTAATTTATGACTGCCTATCTCATTTCTTGAGGTGCTAAAATGGCAGGGCAGTACAAAACCCCCCAAAATGACCCCATTTTGGAAAGTAGACACCCCAAGGAAATTGCTGAGAGGCATGTTGAGCCCATTGAATATTTTTATTTTTTGTCCCAAGTGATTGAATAATGACAAAAAAAAAAAAATTACAAAAAGTTGTCACTAAATGATATATTGCTCACACATGCCATGGTTATATGTGGAATTGCACCCCAAAATACATTCTGCTGCTTCTCCTGAGTACGGGGATACCACATGTGTGGGACTTTTTAGGAGCCTAGCCACGCACGGGACCCCGGAATCCAAGCACCGCCTTCAGGATTTCTAAGGGCGCAAATTTTTGATTTCACTCCTCACTACCTATCACAGTTTCGAAGGCCATAAAATGCCAAAATAGCACAAAACCCCCCCAAATGACCCCATTTTGGAAAGTAGACACCCCAAGCTATTTACTGAGAGGCATTATTAGTCCATGGAATATTTTATATTTTGCCACAAGTTGCGAGAATATGACAAACTTTGTTTTTTTTGCACAAAGTTGTCACTAAATGATATATTGCTCACACATGCCATGGGCATATGTGAAATTACACCCCAAAATACATTCTGCTGCTTCTCCTGAGTACGGGGATACCACATGTGTGGGACTTTTTGGGAGCCTAGTCGCATACAGGACCCCAAAAACCAAGCACCGCCTTCAGGATTTCTAAGGGCATAAATTTTTGATTTCACTCCTCACTACCTATCACTACCTATCACAGTTTTGAAGGCCATAAAATGCCAAGATGGAACAAAACCCCCCCAAATGACCCCATTTTGGAAAGTAGACACCCCAAGCTATTTGCTGAGAGGCATGTTGAGCCCATTGAATCTTTTTTTTTTTTTGTCCCAAATGATTGAATAATGATAAAAAGAAAAAAAAAAGAAAAAATGTACAAAAAATTGTCACTAAATGATATATTGCTCACACATGCCATGGTTATATGTGGAATTGCACCCCAAAATACATTCTGCTGCTTCTCCTGAGTACGGGGATACCACATGTGTGGGAATTTTTGGGAGCCTAGCCGGGTACGGGGCCCCAAAAACCAAGCACCGCCTTCAGGATTTCTAAGGGCGTAAATTTTTGATTTCACTCCTCACTACCTATCACAGTTTCGAAGGCCATAAAATGCCAAAATAGCACAAAACCCCCCCAAATTACCCCATTTTGGAAAGTAGACACCCCAAGCTATTTACTGAGAGGCATGTTCAGTCCATGGAATATTTTATATTTTGCCACAAGTTGCGGGAATATGACAAACTTTGTTTTTTTTGCACAAAGATGTCACTAAATGATATATTGCTCACACATGCCATGGACATATGTGAAATTACACCCCAAAATACATTCTGCTGCTTCTCCTGAGTACGGGGATACCACATGTGTGGGACTTTTTGGGAGCCTAGCCGCGTACGGGACCCCAAAACTCAAGCACCGCCTTCAAGGTTTCTAAGGGCATAAATTTTTGATTTCACTCCTCACTACCTATCACAGTTTTGAAGGCCATAAAATGCCAAGATAGCACAAAACCCCCCAAAATGACCCCATTTTGGAAAGTAGACACCCCAAGGAAATTGCTGAGAGGCATGTTGAGCCCATTGAATATTTTTTTTTAGTCCCAAGTGATTGAATAATGACAAGAAAACAAAAAAAATGTACAAAAAGTTGTCACTAAATGATATACTGCTCAAACATGCCATGGTTATATGCGGAGTTGCACCCCAAAATACATTTGGCTGCTTCTCCTGAGTACGGGGATACCACATGTGTGGGACTTTTTGAGAGCCTAGCCGCGTACGGGCCCCCGAAAACCAAGCACCGCCTTCAGGATTTCTAAGGGCACAAATTTTTGATTTCACTCCTCACTACCTATCACAGTTTTGAAGGCCATAAAATGCCAAGATAGCCCAAAACCCCCACAAATGACCCCATTTTGGAAAGTAGACACCCCAAGCTATTTGCCGAGAGGCATGGTGAGTATTTTACAGCTCTCATTTGTTTTTGAAAATGAAGAAAGACATTTTTTTTTTTTTTTTTTTCTTTTTTCAATTTTTAAAACATTGTGACAAAAAGCGAGATCTGCAAAATACTCAACATACCTCTCAGCAAATAGCTTGGGGTGTCTACTTTCCAAAATGGGGTCATGTGGGGGGGGGTTTTGTGCCATCTGGGCATTCCATGGCCTCCGAAACTGTGATAGGCAGTGAGGAGTGAAATCAAAAATTTACACCCATAGAAATCCTGAAGGCGGTGCTTGGTTTTCGGGGTCCTGTACGCGGCTAGGCTCCCAAAATGTCTCACACATGTGGTATCCCCGTACTCAGGAGAAGCAACAGAATGTATTTTGGGGTGCAATTCCACATATAACCATGGCATGTTTGAGCAATATATAATTTAGTGACAACTTTTTGTACATTTTTTTTTTTTTCTTTTTGTCATTATTCAATCACTTGGGACAAAAAAAAAATAATATTCAATGGGCTCAACATGCCTCTCAGCAAATAGCTTGAGGTGTCTACTTTCCAAAATGGGGTCATTTGGGGGGGTTTTGAACTGTCCTGGCATTTTATGCACAACATTAGGAAGCTTATGTCACACATCATCCACTCTTCTAACCACTTGAAGACAAAGCCCTTTCTGACACTTTTTGTTTACATGAAAACATTTTTTTTTTTGCAAGAAAATTATGTTGAACCCCCAAACATTATATATTTTTTTAAAGCAAAGGCCCTACAGATTAAAATAGTGGGTGTTGCATTTTTTTTTTCCACACAGTATTTGCGCAGCGATTTTTCAAACGCATTTTTTGGGGGAAAAACACACTTTTTTTATTTTTAATGCACTAAAAAACACTATATTGCCCAAATGTTTGATGAAATAAAAAAGATGATCTTAGGCCGAGTACATGGATACCAAACACGACATGCTTTAAAATTGCGCACAAACGCGCAGCGGCGAGAAACTACATTCATTTTTAAAAGCATTTAAAAGCCTTTACAGGTTACCATGTTAGATTTACAGAGGAGGTCTACTGCTAAAATTACTGCCCTCGATCTGACCTTCGCGGTGATACCTCACATGCATGATGCAATTGCTGTTTACATATGACGCTAGACCGACGCTTGCGTTCGCCTTTGCGCAAGAGCAGGGGGGACAGCGGTGCTTTTTTTTTTTTTTTTTTTTATTATTTATTTTGTTTTTTTTATTGTATTTTTAAACTGTTCCTTCCATATTTTTTTTTTTTATCATTTTTATTGTTATCTCAGGGAATGTAAATATCCCCTATGATAGCAATAAGTAGTGACAGGTACTCTTTTTTTGAAAAAAAAATGGGGGTTAGACCCTAGATCTTTCCTCTGCCCTCAAAGCATCTGACCACACCAAGATCGGTGTGATAAAATGCTTTCCCAATTTTCCAATGGCGCTGTTTATATCCGGGGGGGGGCATTCCCTCCCACTGCTTGTAAAAGCAGTCTAGAGGCTAATTATCTGCTAGAATTGCTTTTACATGAAAGCCGACCACTGGCTGAAAAGAATGATACCAAGATGATACCTAAACCTGGAGGCATCATTCTGGTATAAACATTCAAAGTCCAGCAACATACCAGTACGTTGCTGGTCCTTGTTGGACATGTATTGTAATATTTTTTTTCATGCAGCCTGTTGGCTGAACGAAAAAAAGAGATTGATCGGTGGGTATGCCCACCATTAGAATACCTCCCTTCATCCACCCACTTCTAATGATGGGCATATATGCCGAAGCATGGGGGCATCCTCCCGCAAAAAAGTTATGCCGCGTACACACGGTCGGACTTTTCCACGGGCAAGCCTTCGTCGGAATTTCGACCGTATGTACGCGGCATAAAAGGTTATGCCGCGTACACACGGTCGAACTTTTCCACGGGCAAGCCTCCGTCGGAATTTCGACCGTATATACGCGGCATTAGGAGCAAAATCGCTCCTCCGCCCCTGCTGCCCCCATGCTTCGGCATATATGCTCTTTTTTTAACTGTGGTGGTGAAATCACCTCCTACAGCGTTGGAGTCACGGCTTTATGTATCGTGGGAGCAAATGCTGTTGCTGTCAAGATAAATAAATCCGCGATGCAACTGAATGGCGTACCTGCTAAGCAAATGATGGTTAACATTAAAACAAAGTAACATTACAGTACAAAAGTAAGACCTTACCATACCATACCTGCAAAGCAAATACCAAAACAAAACCTAGTAAAAAATAGAACATTTTTTTAACGCAACCTGTGGCTAAAATATATATATATGCCGAAGCATGGGGGCATCCTCCCGCAAAAAAGTTATGCCGCATACACACGGTCGGACTTTTCCACGGGCAAGCCTTCGTCGGAATTTCGACCGTATGTACGCGGCATAAAAGGTTATGCCGCGTACACACGGTCGAACTTTTCCACGGGCAAGCCTCCGTCGGAATTTCGACCGTATATACGCGGCATTAGGAGCAAAATCGCTCCTCCGCCCCTGCTGCCCCCATGCTTCGGCATATATGCTCTTTTTTTTTAACTGTGGTGGTGAAATCACCTCCTACAGCGTTGGAGTCACGGCTTTATGTATCGTGGGAGCAAACGCTGTTGCTGTCAAGATAAATAAATCCGCGATGCAACTGAATGGCGTACCTGCTAAGCAAATGATGGTTAACATTAAAACAAAGTAACATTACAGTACAACAGTAAGACCTTACCATACCATACCTGCAAAGCAAATACCAAAACAAAACCTAGTAAAAAATAAAACATTTTTTTAACGCAACCTGTGCCTAAAATATATATATGCCGAAGCATGGGGGCATCCTCCCGCAAAAAAGTTATGCCGCGTACACACGGTCGGACTTTTCCACGGGCAAGCCTCCGTCGGAATTTCGACCGTATATACGCGGCATTAGGAGCAAAATCGCTCCTCCGCCCCTGCTGCCCCCATGCTTCGGCATATATGCTCTTTTTTTTTAACTGTGGTGGTGAAATCACCTCCTACAGCACTGGAGTCATGGCTTTATGTATCGTGGGAGCAAACGCTGTTGCTGTCAAGATAAATAATTCCGCGCTGCAGTTGAATGGCGCACCTGAAAACAAAAAATTACATACCTGAAAAGCAAGCATGATAAAACATTGCAGAATGAAATACAGTAAAAAAGAGCATAACAATAGAGAGAAAATAGAGAGAGAGAGAGAGAGAGAACAATAAAACGACAACTATTTTTGGTTTTTTTCTTTTAGATTTTTTTTGTGTTTTGTTTTTTACGTTTTTTTTTTTCTTTTTTACACTTTTTTTTTAAACTTTAACAACTGTAATGGTTCGGGTCTCTCAAAATGTAATGGCATCTTGGGAGACCCTGTGTAAGTGTGTCCTAGTCTGTGAAATGCTGTACCCTACGCTAAAACTTCACTTTTGAGTGGTAGCGTTCAAAACATTCACCAAGGCAAAGACCAGGTTTGTCAGGACAGAGTGGACAATAATAACGGGTGTCACGCCTAAATCCGCGCTTGCTACAGACACGACATCTTTTTTGGGGGGCTCGTTGGGTAGGGGTACTCGGGAGGAGATGCGTATAATGCCTCTCATGCAGCCGGCTTACTGCATTTGGTAGAGGATGGTGAGGTGCAGAACCGCCTGGATACAGGAGTTCTGTGATAATCTCATTCTGGAATTTTAGAAGAGATAACGTCCCGCCTGAAGCTCTGTATAGCACATGAGCGTTCAGCAAAGCCAATTGGAATAAGGATAGAGACACTTTTTTGTACCAGCGTCTCGCCTTACGGTCAATTAGATACGGCGCCATCAACTGGTCGTTGAGGTCCACCCCTCCCATATTTTTGTTATATTCGTGGACACAGAGGGGTTTCTCCACAACACCAGTCGCCGTAGGAATTTGGACTGTCGTGTCTGCATGAAGGGAGGTAAGAAGGAAAACATTCTTATTGTCCCTCCACTTCATAGCGAGCAAGTTATTACACTTTACGCAGGCTCTCTCCCCCAGCCTAAGACGGGCATCTACAAGCCGCTGGGGAAAGCCCCGGCGATTAGGTCGCACAGTGCCACATGCTCCAATCTGATGATCAAACAAGTGACTAAACAGTGGCACGCTCGTGTAATAATTGTCCACATACAAGTGGTACCCCTTTCCGAATAAGGGTGACACCAAGTTCCACACTATCTTGCCAGCGCTCCCTATGTAATCCGGGCAGTTGACCGGCTCAACCTGACTATCTTTTCCCTCATAAACCATAAAGCTCCATACATAGCCTGTTGCCCTGTCACAGCACTTATAGAGCTTGACCCCGTATCTGGCACGCTTGCTGGGAAGGTACTGCTTGAAAGCCAAGCGGCCAGAAAATTTAATCAGGGACTCATCAACGCAGACAGCTTGATCGGGAATAAACAAGGCTGCAAAACGTTCGTTGAAGTGGTTTATGAGGGGCCGAATTTTATAGAGCCGGTCGTATTCAGGGTCCCCACGTGGACGACAAAGTTCATTGTCGTTGAAGTGCATGAACCGCAAAATCTGCTCGTATCGTTTCCTGGGCATGGAGGCAGAGAACACGGGCATGTGGTCAATTGGGTGCGTGGACCAATAAGCACGCAATGACGGGAATTTATGTGTGCCCATGTTGAGGGAAAGGCCCAGAAAGGTCTTAAATTCGGAAACCGTAATTGGTTTCCAATCTTTGGCAATGGAAGGCAACTGGGGATTAGCGGCGATGAATTGACCAGCATATAAATTACTCTGGTCCACAATAGATCTATAGAGAGCTTCCGTGAAAAACAGCGAATAATAATCGATTGGCATAAAATCAGCTGTTTCCACCTGAATACCGGGTTGGGCAGTGAATGGGGGAAGTACAGGTTCTGCAGAAGTGGTGGGGACCCAATCAGGATAGGCGAATTCTGCAGGAAGAGCACTATGGGTACGACGGGCCTGCCTTTGTCTTCTTGGTGGCAGCGGGACACTACTTGTGCTTGCCACCTCGCCAGCTTGAACTGCACTTATGGGACTCGCCACGTCACCACGTGATACTGCAGTGCTGGATGTACGCCCAGGCTGTACTAGGCCGCTGGTGCTTGCCAATTCACCAGAAGGAATAGCAGCGCTAGTACTCCTCTGCTCCATGATACGAGAGCCCTGCGGTTCTTGCTCCTCAACAACCTCAGAAGATCGGGATCGGGTACGCCTGACCTTAGCAGGGACCTCAACTTCGTCGTCGGAGCTATCTGACGTGGGGCCGCTGACGTCACTGTCTTCTACGGGAAGATATTCTGAGCCTGAATCTGACAGATACGTGACCTCCTCTTCACTATCTGTCATGCTCAGAATCTCGTAGGCCTCTTTACTAGTGTACCTTCGTCTTGCCATTTTGGGCTCTAAATTTAGGGGTACACTAGTAAGATTCACAGGAAAAAAAAGCACCCGACTGTCATCAGCAAATATATCAAACGCTACAAAAAAAACTGTTAGCGGTCGCAGGGATCAGGACTGTCTCTGCGAACGCTGCAGTTATGTGTGTTGTGTTTGGTAAGTGACAGTGATCGATCGATACTGCACTTGGGTGGGCTGGGCTGGGCTGGGCGGAGGGGCTAAACGCAGGTGCTAGCAGGTATCTGGGCTGATCCCGTTAACACTGCGTTTTTGGGAACCCTAAACCGCTGGGGACGCTAGTATAGATCTGATCAGATACTATACCACTAAGGGAGGTGTAAGCTTTGCGCGTGGGTGTTAGCGTTACTGGCACTAACCTAACGCTGCCTGGGGCGACGCAGACCCTCTCTGGCGCTAAAACCTAATTGATCTCACCCGCCGGGCGATCAGGGGGTTAAACCTTTATTGGGTGATATATGGCGGGTGCCCTGATGCTATAAAAAGCAAACTAACCAACCAGTGTCACCCGTAACCTTTATATGGTGATCACTGGTGAAAGGGTTAACTAGGGGCAATCAGGGGGTTAAAACCTTTATTAGGTTAAATATGGGGGTACCCGACGCTATATAAAAACCTGACGGGTTACCTAAAAAACTAAATAATTAACTGGGTAACCAGTGTCACCAGTGACGCTTATACGGTGATCACTGGTGAAAGGGTTAACTCTAGGGGCAATCAGGGGGTTAAAATAATATATGGGGGTACCTGACGCTCTAAAAACCTGCGGTGAAACTAAAAATAAATAACTGGCTATCTAGGGCACCACCGGCACTAAATACAGCGATCGAAAATACGATCGCTTAGTGACGCTGGCGTTAGGGGGTGAAAGGGTTACCTGGGGGCGATCAAGGGGTTAAACCTTTATTAGGGGGGGTTAGGGGGCTACCCTGGACCTAAAGGGGCCTAATCCTAACTGCCCTGCAACTTTTTACTATCACAGATGACACTAAAAGCAGTGATCAGTAAAATAAATGATCACTGCAATCAGTGACACTGTGATTGGGGGCTGGGGGGTGATCTGGGGGTGACTGGGGGGTAAAATGTGTGCCTATGTGTACCTACGTGTCAGTGGACTGTTGGTGCACTAACCTGCTTCCTCTCTCCTCGGCGCCGGAATCGAAAAGACCGCCGCGAGGGAGATGACATCACTTCCTACTGCCTGTGTTTACATCACATGGCAGAGGAAGCATTTTCATTGGCCGGGAGCGATCGCGAGGGGGTGGCCGAAATCGAATGGTCACCCCCTCATCTCTGAACGCTCCCCAACGATAAACGGCCGCTCACTGTATAGAAGGGGGATCCGATCGGACCCCCCAACTGTACAAAGGCGATCACGTACACTCTACGTGATTGTGCCTGTCGGTGCCATTCTGCCGACGTATATATACAGTGAGCGGTCGTTAAGTGGTTAATGATGCATAAAGTTAAAAAAAAAGTCAAATATTCCTTTAAATATCGTACCTGGGGGGTGTCTAAAGTATGCCTGTGAAGTGCCACGTGTTTCCCGTGTTTAGAACTGTCCCTGCACAAAATGACACTTCTAAAGGAAAAAAAAGCCATTTAAAACTGCTTGCGGCTTTAATGCAATGTCTGGTCCCGGTAATATGGATGAAAATCTTTAAGAAAAATGGCATAGCTACCCCATGACCCCCCCCCCCCTACCCCAGCCCATTACCAGCCCCTTTGGGTCTTGTATGGATATTAAGGGGAACACCGCACACAAAATAAAAAAGGCCCTATATACTCTGAACAGCCGTATACAGGCGGTGCATACAAGACAGGGACTGTAGGTTTGTTCTTATGTAGAATGTGTTTGTAATTTTGAACAGGTACATTGTTGAAGTGTAGCTCCAGCCCAAAAATCTATTTTTAAACTTTTTGGAAAACATAGCTAAGGGTTATCACCCCTGTAACATTTGTTTTGCTGTCTGTGCCCCTGTTCAGAACATTTCACCTCACTTTCCGTCCCAATGACAACTGTTTTTGAAATGTGGTGTTTTTCTTGAAACAAGGATTGGTGATAAAGCATCAGTACAGAGGAGACACCTTTCTCCCATATTAATTCTTACAGGAGAGAATTTTCCTTCCTAGGGGTAGATTTCCTCTCACTTCCTGTTGTCTTCTTGCGTTTGCAAATAGGAGTCGTTTGTAAGTTGGATGTTTGAAAGTAGGGACCTGCCGTATATACTCTGCAGAAATAGGCCCCTTAGTTGTTGGTGTTGGCACAACACTGTAAGCACTCACAGTTACTCTTGGTTGGTGCTGGAACGCCCTGCTGTCAACTATTATATCAGGAATTGTAATTACATATAATTGTTGAACAGTGGTAGTAAAAATTGGGCCTTTGATGGTGGTGCTGGTGCCACAACACTGTAAGCCCTGACAGTTACTCTTGGTGGGTGCAGCAATGGGCCCTGCTGTGAATTATTAGATCAAGAATTGTAATTGCATGCCCCTGTTGAACAGGGGCTGAAAAATTGGGCCTTTCGTGGTGGTGGTGGTGTTGCCACAACACTGTAAGCCCTCAGAGTTACTCTTGGTGGGTGCAGGAATGGGCCCTGCTGTGAATTATTAGATCAAGAATTGTAATTACATGCCCCTTTTGAACAGGGGCTGAAAAATTGGGCCTTTCGTGGTGGTGGTGGTGGTGGTGGCGTTGCCACAACACTGTAAGCCCTCAGAGTTACTCTTGGTGGGTGCAGCAATGGGCCCTGCTGTGAATTATTAGATCAAGAATTGTAATTACATGCCCCTGTTGAACAGGGGCTGAAAAATTGGGCCTTAGGCACTGGTGGCACAACACTGCAACCCCTCACAGATACGGTACTTGGAGCACAGCAATGAGCCCTGTTGCAAAGTATTGCTTCAAAAATTGTAATTACACGCCCCTGTTAAACAGGGGCTGAAAAATTGGGCCTTAGCCACTGGTGGCGGCACCCATAAACAAAAATGATCTTCCAAGCTCCAAGCTATCATCATCAATCGTATCATTGAGGACTCGGAGGAGGAGGATAGCCAGTCAACATAACAGCACAGGCACTCAGCATCAGCATCAGTCTTGAAGGGATGTGACATGTTAAAATCAATTAGTCTGTTATATCAGCATCAGGTGTGTGGTAGCTGGTGGTGATCCAAGACTGGTTCATCTTGATGAAAGTCAGTCGATAAACCGAGTCGGTGGACAGGCGCACCCTGTGATCCGTGACAAATCCTCCAGCAGCACTGAATGTGCGTTCCGAAAGAACGCTGGATGCAGGACAGGCCAGTAGCTCAATTGCATACTGTGCAAGCTCTGGCCAGTGATCCATCCTCAAGACCCAGTAAGCCAGAGGATTTTCAGTGGGGAAGGTGTCCAAGTCTGACCTTGCCCCTAGATATTCCTGCACCATGTTTATCAGAGGCTGGCGATGGTTGCTGGAACCGATCATACTTTGGGGCTGCGGACTAAAGAATTGTCTGAACGCATCGGTCAGACGGCCACCTTCCCCACCGCTCCTTCTTTGACTGGCCGAAGCCTCAGCAACTCGTTGTCCAGGACCAGGAGTTTGTAACCTCCCAGTCTCTGGGAACGCGTTGCACAGACCTTTCTGCAAGGCCTCCCGGAGTTGTCTCATCCTCTGCTCCCTCTGCGACGGTAACATAAGGTCCGCAACCTTACCCTTGTACCGTGGATCAAGGAGAGTGGCCAGCCAGTAATGGTCCCTCTCCTTGATCCGAAGAATACGAGGATCCTTCCGCAGACTTTGCAGGATCAGGGAGGCCATGCAGCGTAGGTTAGCTTAGGCATTCGGTCCGGAGTCCTCTGGGTCACTAAGGACGACATGATCCGCAGCCACCTCCTCCCAGCCACGTACAAGTCCACTGGTTTCTTGGGACTGTAAATCATCCCTAAAAGACTGCTGCTGATGATGCTGAGTGCCAGCCTCCACCTCCATGCTGACACAATCCTCCTCCTCCTCCTCCTCCTCCTCCTCTTCCTGTGCGATGGGTGGGACAGAAGGAACACTGTCTGGGTAAAGGGGGCCTTGAGAGGCAAGGAAATCCTCCTCTTCCTGCCTCTGTTCTGCCTCAAGTGCCCTGTCCATTATTCCACGCAGCGTGTGCTCCAACAGGTGGACAAGAGGTACAGTGTCACTGATGCATGCACTGTCACTGCTCACCATCCTCGTGGCCTCCTCAAATGGTGCCAGGACAGTGCATGCATCCCTGATCATGCCCCACTGGCGTGGAGAAAAAAAAACAAGCTCCCCTGACCCTGTCCTGGTGCCGTAGTCGCACAGGTACTCATTGATGGCCCTCTGCTGCGTGTGCAGCCGCTGCAGCATGGCCAACGTTGAGTTCCACCTGGTGGGCATGTCACATATAAGGCGGTTCTTGGGCAGGTTCAACTCCTTTTGCAGCTCAGCCAGGCGAGCACTGGCATTATAAGATCTGCGGAAATGCACACAGACTTTCCTGGCCTGCCTCAGGACATCCTGTAAGCCCGGGTACCTGCCCAAGAACCGCTGCACCACCAGGTTAAGGACGTGAGCCACACAGGGCACATGGGTCAGTTGTCCCTGTCGGAGGGCGGAGAGGAGGTTGGTGCCATTGTCGCAAACCACCATTCCTGGCTTAAGCTGGCGTGGCGTCAACCACCTGTCAGGGGATACGCACCTGATCAGCGAGTCCGTTGGAGCAGAGAGAGGTCACCCGTACGGATCCGACTCACGGGCCCCTGGTAGTGCAGACAGGAGGCACGGGAGTGCGGAAGGGTAAGAGAGCCTGAGAGTGGTTCAAGAGAGCGGCTCCGGATCCTGGGTTCAGAAGGGTAGCGAGCCAGGCGGGCTGCAGGCAGGTAGGTAGGCAGGCTGGTATACCGAGCAGCGTAGCGGGGCAGAAGCAGAAGGGGCGGTCAGACAGGCAGGGTTCGGCAACGTTCGGGCAATGTGGCACAGCGGGGTAGGCAGGTTCAAGGTCAAAGACAGGCCGAGGTCGGGTGCAGGCAGATAGCAAGGAAAGTCCAGTAACAAGCCGGGTGGTCAGAAGGTCGGATTCCAGGCGAACAACAGGAGCAGGATACACAGGGGACTGCAGATCAGACAGCACTGGTCTGAAGTGTTCCAGTAGTTTAAATAAGCAAACCGGCGTGCGCGGGCGCGCGCACGGCGCGCGCGTGCACGCGCCCGCAATGCGCGCACATGCACCCGCACGCACCGGCGTGCACAGGCACGCGCACCCGCGATCCAGGAAGTGTACCAGCGCAGATGGAAACATGCAAAACCACAGCGCGCATCGGCGCACGCGAACGCACACCGAAGCGACCACCGACGCGCCCGGCAAGGTACGTACACTGACAGTGCCCCCCCCTTTAGGGCAGCCTCCGGATGCCCAATTGAGCGATCTTCGTGGCGTTAGACCTCCTGAAAGCTTGCATGAGTTCCTCCGCATGTATGCCGTTTTCGGGTTCCCAAGAATTATCCTCTGGGCCGTAACCCCTCCACTTAATCAGATATTGTACCTGGTTGTGTCTCTTCCTACAGTCCAGGATTGCCTCTACCTCAAACTCCTCCTCGCCGTCAATCAGAACCGGTTCCGGTGGGCCAATGTTACGGCCAGCGAAGGGGTTAGGGACAACCGGCTTTAACAGAGTCACATGAAAGACTGGATGGACCTTCAGGGAGTTGGGTAGGTCGAGCTCATATGCTACATTGTTGATCCTCCGTTTTACCGAGAAAGGTCCCATGAACTTAGGGCCCAATTTCCTGGACGGGCAGGCCATCTTTAGGTTAATCGTGGATAACCACACCTGGTTGCCGGGCTCCAGAATGAGTTCCCCTCTCCTTTTCCTATCAAACATCCTCTTGTTGTACTCCTGGGTCTTGGACATGGTCTCCTGTAGAAGTTTGTTATTGAAGAAGAAGAAATCCATTGTTTCGGATACCGCAGGGACAGTGCATTCGGGTATGGTACTTGGCAAGAAGGAGGGATGGAATCCATAGTTGGCAAAGAATGGGGTTTGCTTAGTGGCAGAGTGCAGGGAATTGTTGTAAGCGAATTCAGCAATGGGGAGTAGGGAGGCCCAATCATCCTGGGAGAAGGAGGAAAAACAACGGAGGTACTGCTCCAATGTTTGGTTGGTCCTCTCAGTTTGGCCATTCGTCTGGGGATGATATGCCGAAGAAAAAGCCAACTTGATTTCCAGGGAATCACAAAGAGCCTTCCAAAATCTGGAGGTGAACTGGGCGCCTCGGTCTGAGACAATACTTGCCGGAACTCCATGAAGCCTCACTATTTCCCTGATAAAAACCCTTGCCGTTTCCAAGGCGGAAGGTGTACCTTTCATGGGCAAAAAATGAGCCATCTTGGACAGCCTGTCAACGACAACGAAGATTGTGGAGAACCCTTCGGACAGAGGGAGCTCCACTATAAAGTCCATCGACACCATCTTCCAGGGTCTTTCAGGGACAGGTAGAGGTTTTAGTAGACCCCAGGCCCTCATCCGGCTATTCTTGTTCCGGGAGCAGGTGTTGCATGAGTCCACGTATCTCTTGCAGTCACTACCCAGCTGCGGCCACCAGAACGTGCGCTTGATGAGCTCGGCCGTTTTCAAGGTACCAAAATGTCCGGCCAACTTGTGGTCATGGCAAAGCTCCAAAACAGCTATCCGAAGACCCTCAGGGACCAGAATCTTGCCCTCGTGCCTGATCAGACCATCTTGTGCCCTGACACAGTCCTCCGGAAGCAAGGTCAAGCCAGCAGACGCCCGCTTAATACGGGGCATAAGGTCTTCTTGGAGTAGCAGGAAGTTCCCGGCAGGGAGGATGGTGTCAACAGGTAAGTTCTCCTCAGGAGTGCTGAACATTCGGGACAGTGCGTCCGGTTTAATGTTTTTTGAGCCCGGCCTGTAGGTGATGTGGAACAAAAACCTTGAGAAAAAAAGTGCCCACCTTGCCTGCCTTGGCTTCAACCTCTTGGCTGTTCTCAGGTACTCGAGGTTCTTGTGGTCCGTGTAAACCAAAATGGGGTGTGCCGCCCCCTCGAGCAGGTAACGCCATTCTTCTAATGCGGCCTTGATAGCCAGGAGTTCCCGGTCACCCACGTCATAGTTACGTTCCGCCGTGGAAAGCTTGCGCGAGAAGAAGGCCACTGGAAAAAGTAAGGCTTTAGCCCCCTGACGCTGGGATAGTACAGCCCCCACTGCATTTTCGGACGCGTCCACTTCCAGGACGAAAGGTACTGCGGGATCAGGGTGCTTCAAGATGGAGGCAGAGACAAATAACTCCTTCAGTTTATCAAAGGCAGCTTGGGCTCTAGGGGACCAGTAGAAGCGGTCTCCTTGTTTGGTCAGTTCGGTAAGGGGGGCGACAATTGCAGAGAAACTTCTGATGAACTTCCGGTAAAAATTGGAGAATCCGATGAAGCGCTGGACCCCTTTTTTATCTGTGGGGGCAGGCCAGTCCAGGATAGCCGACACCTTCTGAGGGTCCATTTTAATGCCCTCAATTGAGATGATCAGACCGAGAAACTGGATGCTTTGCCGCTCGAACTCACACTTCTCTGGCTTGGCGTAAAGCCCATGTCGTCTAAGCCGAACAAGGACATTCCGGACATGCCTGCGATGGTCGTCTACAGAGGATGAGAATATTAAGATATCGTCCAGGTATACTATGACGAACAAGTCCAGGTAATCACGGAAGATGTCATTGACAAAATGTTGAAAGGTAGCCGGCGCGTTACACAGTCCGAACGGCATAACTAGGTACTCGTAGTGCCCGAACCGTGTGCGGAAGGCCGTCTTCCACTCATCCCCTTCTCGAATGCGGATCAGGTTGTACGCTCCTCGGAGGTCAAGCTTGGTGAATATGACCGCCGTTCCCAGCCTTTGGAACAGTTCCGGCACGAGAGGTAAGGGGTAACGGTTTTTAATGGTGATCCTGTTCAACTGCCGATAATCAATACAGGGGCGTAGGGAATGGTCCTTTTTTTCAACGAAAAAGATACCCGCACCTGCAGGTGAGGTGGACGGGCGGATGAACCCTTTCTTTAGGTTGTCGTCAATGTAGACTTTCAAGGTACCCAATTCCTGCTCAGTCAGCGGGAAGATCCTCCCAAAAGGTACTTCGGTCCCAGGCAAAAGTTCTATAGGGCAATCATATGGTCTGTGAGGAGGAAGGGTTTCTGCTCCCTTCTTACTGAACACGTCCAGAAAATCATGATAGGGCTCAGGGATGGTTTTCTGAAGGTCAGGGTCTGTGCCCAGACAGAGCAGGTGAGGGTGGTCGGAAGAGACTTGTTGCAGGCAGTGTTGCCGGCAATAATCAGAGAGGAATTTAACTCTCCCTGTAGCCCAGTCAATGTCGGGGTTATGGGCTTGCAGCCAGGGCATCCCCAGAATGACGGGGAATAGCGGAGAGGAGATGGCATCCAGACTTAGGAACTCCTGATGGTGGGTTGCCACCGAGGCCATCAAAGGGACGGTTTCCTGAGTGACGGGGCCGGATTTGATAATAGAGCCATCAGCGAGATGTACTGCAAGTCCCCGGGGCTTCGGCTGCAGGGGAATGTGATGACTGGCAGCAAATGTCAAATCAATAAAGCAGCTGCATGCCCCCGAATCAATTATGGCGGGTACTAGGATTGCGGAAGTCCTTCCGGGGAGCTGTAAAGAAATGGAAAGAGCCAAGTGAGAAGTTGGATTAGGCAACAAAGAGGCACAAGTAGAAGAGACAGGCAGGCACTTACGCATCTTAGCCGGACAGGATCTCACGTAGTGTCCCGGTTCGCCACAATACATGCACAGATTGTTACTACGCCTATGCTGGCGTTCTTCGGGAGAGAGCGATGGGCGCAGTAAGCCCAGTTGCATGGGTTCTGGGTCATCTAACGCCGGAAACGGGGGCGCCGGAGGTGCAAGACGGGCCGGGTTTGAGACCTTGGGGAGCAACCAGGTGGGTTGGGGCTGAGTGGAGGTCCTCTCGGAGCGAATTGCCAGATCTATTAACTTGTCCAGGGTTTGAGGAACTCCGACACGTGCTAGCTCGTCCTTGAGCTGATCCGACAGGCCCATCCGGAATTGGTAGCGCAAAGCAGCGTCATTCCACTCTGTGTCAGAGCTCCAACGTTTGAATTCTGCCGCGTAATCCTCGGCCGCTCTGCGACCTTGTAGGAGGGAGTGGAGAACAGATTCTGCAGTAGCCGCTTGTTGCGGATCCTCATAGAGTTGAGACATCGCGGCAAAGAACGTGGCAAGGGTCTCCAAGGAGGCATCTTTCTGCTCTAGAAGGCGGTGAGCCCAGGCCTGCGGCTCGTCGGTCAGTAGGGAAATGACGAAGCCCACTTTGGTTGCTTCCAGGGAAAAGGTGCGGGGTTGTAGGGCGAAGAAAAGCTCGCAAGCGTTGCGGAACGCTCGGTATTTGCTGCGATTGCCCGCAAACTTCTCGGGTGTAGGGACCCTGGGTTCCGGAGGAAGCATGACGACGGAGGGTGTAGCCGGATATCCCGTGGATGTGGTGCCTTGCGGGCTGGCAGGCGAGGACAGGACTTGAACTCTTTCCTCCAACCTGGTATAGCCGGCTTGGAGGTCTTTCACGGCTTGCGTCAGCCCGTTCAGGTGTCGGCATAATTCCTCCATGGGATCCCTCCCCTGCTCGGACTCGGACATGGCTGTCTGATACTGTCAGGGGATACGCACCTGATCAGCGAGTCCGTTGGAGCAGAGAGAGGTCACCCGTACGGATCCGACTCACGGGCCCCTGGTAGTGCAGACAGGAGGCACGGGAGTGCGGAAGGGTAAGAGAGCCTGAGAGTGGTTCAAGAGAGCGGCTCCGGATCCTGGGTTCAGAAGGGTAGCGAGCCAGGCGGGCTGCAGGCAGGTAGGTAGGCAGGCTGGTATACCGAGCAGCGTAGCGGGGCAGAAGCAGAAGGGGCGGTCAGACAGGCAGGGTTCGGCAACGTTCGGGCAATGTGGCACAGCGGGGTAGGCAGGTTCAAGGTCAAAGACAGGCCGAGGTCGGGTGCAGGCAGATAGCAAGGAAAGTCCAGTAACAAGCCGGGTGGTCAGAAGGTCGGATTCCAGGCGAACAACAGGAGCAGGATACACAGGGGACTGCAGATCAGACAGCACTGGTCTGAAGTGTTCCAGTAGTTTAAATAAGCAAACCGGCGTGCGCGGGCGCGCGCACGGCGCGCGCGTGCACGCGCCCGCAATGCGCGCACATGCACCCGCACGCACCGGCGTGCACAGGCACGCGCACCCGCGATCCAGGAAGTGTACCAGCGCAGATGGAAACATGCAAAACCACAGCGCGCATCGGCGCACGCGAACGCACACCGAAGCGACCACCGACGCGCCCGGCAAGGTACGTACACTGACACCACCTCTCGGCCTGGCCCTGCAGAGCAGACAGGACCTCTGCCCCAGTGTGGCTTCTGTCCCCCAAACACACCAGCGCAAGCACGGCATGGCATCTTTTTGCCTGCGTACTTGCGTAGCCCCTTGAACGGCTACGGAGCACCGCTGGTTCAGAGGACAAAGCACAGGAAGAGGCCATGGAGGAAGAAGAAGAGGAGGGGGTGGAGGAGAGAGGTGTGTCACAACCAGTAGTAGCATTTTGGAGGCGTGGCGGTGGAACAACCTCCAACACTACTGCACCTTGTCCTGCATTATTCCCAGCTGCCAAAAGAGTGACCCAATGGGCCGTGAAAGAAAGGTAACGTCCCTGTCCATGCCTGCTGGACCATGAGTCAGCGGTAATATGCACCTTACCGCTGACCGCCCTGTCCAGCGAGGCCAAGACATTGCCTTCCACATGCCTGTAGAGAGCCGGAATCGCCTTCCGTGCGAAAAAGTGGCGTTTGGGAACCTGCCACTGAGGAACCGCACATTGCACAAACTCACGGAAGGGGGCCGAGTCTACCAACTGAAAAGGCAGCAGTTGAAGCGCTAGCAATTTAGCCAAGCTAGCATTCAACCGCTGGGCATGTGGATGGCTGGGAGTGAACTTCTTTCGACGGTCCAGCAGCTGGGGCAGGGAAATTTGCCTGCTAGAATCGGACGTCGGTGTACTGCTAGCAGAGTGGCCGCAAGTACTTGGCTGTGACACACCTAATTCTACACCTTCATTCCTCTCAGTGCATGTTTCAGAGAGGACTGAAGTTATAGTGGGGTTGGAGATCCCAGCTGATGCGGTGCAAGGAGAGGTCCGCTTTGTTCTTTGGTGTGGGTCTTTGAGGTAGGCTTGCCAACGAGCTGCATGGCAGGTCAACATATGTCTGGTCAGGCATGTGGTACCCAAGCGGCTGATGTTTTGGCCACGCGATATACGCTTGAGACATATGTTGCAAACAGCAGCTGTGCGATCTGATGCACTAGCCTCAAAAAAGGCCCACACCAAAGAACTTTTTGAATGACGGGCAGAGGCAGCGCCCTGCACAGGCGGAGCTCTGCGGTGTGATTCCGTCGGTGTACTGCCCTTACGCTGGCCACCAAAGGGCATCCTGCCTCGTTGGAGATGTGCCTCCTCCTCATCCTCCTCCTCCTCCTCTCTCCTATTAGGCACCCACGTGGAGTCAGTGACCTCATCATCCCCTCCCTCCTCATCACTGGAGCCAATCTGGCAGTATGCTGCAGCTGCTGGAACATGACTGCCAGATTGGTGTCCTTCTTGAGCATCCCCTCTGTCTGCTCTCACGCTACTGCCTTCCTGTAGCTGGGTTTCATCATCAGACCCTTCGAAACGCTGGGCATCCTCCTGGAGCATGTACCCAACACTGTGCTCAAACAGTTCGGGGGACTCCTCAGGAGGAGGACATGGTGGGTCTAGGGAAGGAGTGACTGATGATGAGTCTGACATTGATACCAGGGAAGAGGACGCTTTGGCAGCTGCTTTGCCAGTACCCTGAGCCTGGGTGAGAGAGGATGAGGAGGAGGAGGAGGGCTTGGTCATCCACTCTACCAAGTCTTCGGCATGATGTGGCTCAACATGTCCAGCTGCCGAAAAGAAGGACAAGCGTGTCCCATGGCCATGTGCTGATGACAATGCACCGCGTCCACGACCAGCACTGTTGCCCCCAGACACAGAGCCTGCTTGCCCTCTTTTATTGCCTCCTGACTGTCTGCCTCTCCTTGTTTGCCTTCCAGACATTCTAATGGATGGCATGCAGGGAGATGGGAAAAAAGCAATAAGGGCTACCTTCAGGTGTCCTTCTCTGTCCCTTTACTTAAGGATTTCTAAATATGGTTGAGGATGATTGCTTTCGCACAGAATAGCACAATGACAATTTCCCTGACTGTCCAAAAAACAAGGATTTCAAAGATGGTTGATGAGGAATGCTTTAGCACAGTATAGCACAAGGAGAATTTCCCTCACTGTCCTTCCCTGTCCCTACAAACAAGGAGTAGCACAGTAAAACACACTGACACTCTCCCTACCTATAGTTTTCTGTCCCTATAAAAAATGTTTTTTTAAAGATGGTTGATGATGAATGCTTTAGCACAGTATAGCACAAGGAGAATTTCCCTCACTGTCCTTCCCTGTCCCTACAAACAAGGATTAGCACAGTAAAACACACTGACACTCTCCCTACCTATAGTTTTCTGTCCCTATAAAAAATGTTTTTTTAAAGATGGTTGATGATGAATGCTTTAGCACAGTATAGCACAAGGAGAATTTCCCTCACTGTCCTTCCCTGTCCCTACAAACAAGGATTAGCACAGTAAAACACACTGACACTCTCCCTACCTATAGTTTTCTGTCCCTAGAAAAAATGTTTTTTTAAAGATGGTTGATGATGAATGCTTTAGCACAGTATAGCACAAGGAGAATTTCCCTCACTGTCCTTCCCTGTCCCTACAAACAAGGATTAGCACAGTAAAACACACTGACACTTTCCCTACCTATAGCTTTCTGTCCCTATAAAAAATGTTTTTTTAAAGATGGTTGATGATGAATGCTTTAGCACAGTATAGCACAAGGAGAATTTCCCTCACTGTCCTTCCCTGTCCCTACAAACAAGGATTAGCACAGTAAAACACACTGACACTCTCCCTACCTATAGTTTTCTGTCCCTATAAAAAATTTTTTTTTAAAGATGGTTGATGATGAATGCTTTAGCACAGTATAGCACAAGGAGAATTTCCCTCACTGTCCTTCCCTGTCCCTACAAACAAGGATTAGCACAGTAAAACACACTGACACTCTCCCTACCTATAGTTTTCTGTCCCTATAAAAAATGTTTTTTTAAAGATGGTTGATGATGAATGCTTTAGCACAGTATAGCACAAGGAGAATTTCCCTCACTGTCCTTCCCTGTCCCTACAAACAAGGATTAGCACAGTAAAACACACTGACACTCTCCCTACCTATAGTTTTCTGTCCCTATAAAAAATGTTTTTTTAAAGATGGTTGATGATGAATGCTTTAGCACAGTATAGCACAAGGAGAATTTCCCTCACTGTCCTTCCCTGTCCCTACAAACAAGGATTAGCACAGTAAAACACACTGACACTCTCCCTACCTATAGTTTTCTGTCCCTATAAAAAATGTTTTTTTAAAGATGGTTGATGATGAATGCTTTAGCACAGTATAGCACAAGGAGAATTTCCCTCACTGTCCTTCCCTGTCCCTACAAACAAGGATTAGCACAGTAAAACACACTGACACTCTCCCTACCTATAGTTTTCTGTCCCTATAAAAAATGTTTTTTTAAAGATGGTTGATGATGAATGCTTTAGCACAGTATAGCACAAGGAGAATTTCCCTCACTGTCCTTCCCTGTCCCTACAAACAAGGATTAGCACAGTAAAACACACTGACACTCTCCCTACCTATAGTTTTCTGTCCCTATAAAAAATGTTTTTTTAAAGATGGTTGATGATGAATGCTTTAGCACAGTATAGCACAAGGAGAATTTCCCTCACTGTCCTTCCCTGTCCCTACAAACAAGGATTAGCACAGTAAAACACACTGACACTCTCCCTACCTATAGTTTTCTGTCCCTATAAAAAATGTTTTTTTAAAGATGGTTGATGATGAATGCTTTAGCACAGTATAGCACAAGGAGAATTTCCCTCACTGTCCTTCCCTGTCCCTACAAACAAGGATTAGCACAGTAAAACACACTGACACTCTCCCTACCTATAGTTTTCTGTCCCTATAAAAAATGTTTTTTTAAAGATGGTTGATGATGAATGCTTTAGCACAGTATAGCACAAGGAGAATTTCCCTCACTGTCCTTCCCTGTCCCTACAAACAAGGATTAGCACAGTAAAACACACTGAAACTCTCCCTACCTATAGTTTTCTGTCCCTATAAAAAATGTTTTTTTAAAGATGGTTGATGATGAATGCTTTAGCACAGTATAGCACAAGGAGAATTTCCCTCACTGTCCTTCCCTGTCCCTACAAACAAGGATTAGCACAGTAAAACACACTGACACTCTCCCTACCTATAGTTTTCTGTCCCTATAAAAAATGTTTTTTTAAAGATGGTTGATGATGAATGCTTTAGCACAGTATAGCACAAGGAGAATTTCCCTCACTGTCCTTCCCTGTCCCTACAAACAAGGATTAGCACAGTAAAACACACTGACACTCTCCCTACCTATAGTTTTCTGTCCCTATAAAAAATGTTTTTTTAAAGATGGTTGATGATGAATGCTTTAGCACAGTATAGCACAAGGAGAATTTCCCTCACTGTCCTTCCCTGTCCCTACAAACAAGGATTAGCACAGTAAAACACACTGACACTCTCCCTACCTATAGTTTTCTGTCCCTATAAAAAATGTTTTTTTAAAGATGGTTGATGATGAATGCTTTAGCACAGTATAGCACAAGGAGAATTTCCCTCACTGTCCTTCCCTGTCCCTACAAACAAGGATTAGCACAGTAAAACACACTGACACTCTCCCTACCTATAGTTTTCTGTCCCTATAAAAAATGTTTTTTTAAAGATGGTTGATGATGAATGCTTTAGCACAGTATAGCACAAGGAGAATTTCCCTCACTGTCCTTCCCTGTCCCTACAAACAAGGTTTAGCACAGTAAAACAGACTGACACTCTCCCTACCTATCCTTCTCTTTCCCTAAACTAAAGGAATCCAGGTTAAGCAAGAAACAAAAATGTCACTGTCCCTGCCTATGCTTCTCTTTCCCTGCTCCGGAACACACTACACTAGGCCGCCGTGCTGGCGGCCTTTTATAGTGTGGGGCGTGTACTAAACACCCTCAGCAATAATTGGCCACAGGCATCCTGCCTGTGGCCAATCATTGCTCTCCTCGCTGCCGGCGTTGTGATTGGCCAAGCATGCGGGGTCACAGTGCATGCTTGGCCAATCACAGCGCCTGGATGACACTGCGATGGCGTAGTGCATTGTGGGCCGCGAATTAGGCGCAAACGGCCCAAATCGTTCGTTGTTCGGCGAACGATCGAACAGCCGATGTTCGAGTCGAACGTATGTTCGACTCGAACACCGAGCTCATCCCTAGTCCTGGTGAACCTTATTACCAAAGCAAAAGTGAAACAGAAAGAATGTTTAACTGTGTAACCAGCAGTGACAACAAATTGAAAGCCCAATGGAGAAATTATTAGTGTTACTGATAGCTAAGCATAGTTCAGGCACATTTAAAGAATCATGGAGGGTATAGAGGCACATGGCAGATTCACTGACAATACAGGAGAATTGGGCCTTATGTAGGTGGAAGTGACTGAATTGGCAGAGACTGCAGAAATCAGTAGAAATGGGAAACTAATACAATATCACCAGCTAAAATAGCATCAGAAGTACTCGCCCATTGCTGTTTGATTTGATGTCCTGGCTATGGTAGGAAAGCAAGACACAGCTGACTCTGGGGTGACAGTAGTGTTGCCAGTGCTCCTGCCTAAGCATGGCATGTGGGTTCTCCTATGTCTGCGGATCCTCTTCAGTGAAAGCTCTCCTGACCATTGCTCACCTGATGTGCTGAAAGCCCAGTCCTTGCAGCACAGTGCACTGAGATTAAATTCAGATGTGGACTTCTCGCTGCTCCTCTCCCCAACATATTCTGGCTAGCGCCAGAACCTTGTGAAATATTTAGCTGGAACCTCTTACTTTCTCTTTAAAAAATCTCTCCCTGAGGTCTAACCATACTCGATGATTTAGTAAGGTAATTTCTCCCTTTGAGGTTTGACCAAGCTGTGAGATAATCTCTTCCATGAAGTCTGAGCAGGATATGTGACGATCTGAGGTAATCTCTCCCTTCTGAGGTCTGAGTAGGCCATGTGATTTCCTGAGGTAATCTTTCCCCTGAGCTCTGACCAAGCTGTGTGATTTCCCACGGTAATCTCTCCTGAGGTCTGACCAAGCTCTGTGATGCCCTGAGATAATCTCTCCCCCCCCCCCCCCCTAAGGTTTGACAAAGCTGTGTGATTTCCTGAGGTAATCTCTCCTCCTGAGGTCTGAGCAGGTTTTGTGATTTCCTGAGGTAATCTCTCACTTCTGAGGTCTGAACAGGCTGTGTGATTTCCTGAGAATATCTTTCCCCCTGAGGTCTGAGCAGGCTGTGTGATTTCCCAAGGTAATCTCTCCTCCAGAGGTCTGACCAAGCTCTGTGATCTCCTGAGGTAATCTGTCCCCCCGAGATCTGACAAAGCTGTGTAATTTCCTGAGGTATTTTCTCTCCTCTGAGGTCTGACCAAGCTCTGTGATCTCCTGAGGTAATCTCTTTCCTCTAAGGTCTGACCAAGCTGTGTAATCTCCTGAGGTATTCTCTCCCCCTAAACTCTGACCAAGCTTTGTGATTTCCTGAGGTAATCTCTCCTCTGAGGTCTGACCAAGCTGTGTAATCTCCTGAGGTATTCTCTCCCCTAAACTCTGACCAAGCTTTGTGATTTCCTGAGGTAATCTCTCCTCTGAGGTCTGACCAAGCTGTGTAATCTCCTGAGTTAATCTCTCCTCCTGAAGTCTGAGCAGGCTGTGATTTCCTGAGGTAATCTCTTGCCCTGAAGTCTGAGCAGGCTTTGAGATCTGAAGTAATCTTTCCTCTGAGGTCTGAGCAGGCTGTGTGATCTCCTGAGGTAATCTCTCCTCTGATGTCTTACACAGCTGTGTAATCTCCTGAGGTAATCTTTTCCCCTGAGGTCTGAGCAGGCTGTGTGATCTTCTGAGGTAATCTCCATCCCCGAGGTCTGGCCAGGCTGTGTGATTTCCTGAGGTAATTTTTCCCCTAAGGTCTAAGAAGGCTGTGTGATTTCCTGAGGTAATCTTTCCTCTAAAGGTCTGACCAAACTCTGTGATCTCCTGAGGTAATCTGCCTCCGAAGTCAGAGCAGGCTGTGTTGTCTCCTGAGGAAATCTCTCCCCCCTGAGGTCGAAGCAGGCTGTGTGATTTCATGAGGTAATCTCTCTCCCCGCCCCAAAAGTATCCCATGGTGCACACAGGTATATTGGGTTATAAAGGGAGATGGTGCCATGACATACAAAGGTGTGTGGTGTTATGCAGGAAGATGGTGTCGTGTCATATCTGGGTATATTGGGTTATGGTATATATAAAAAGACTGAAGTCACGTGACGTCACCCGCGGCCATCGCTGATTTCATATAAACACGCTGTAACACCAGGCACTTGGATATAGTGCCATTCTTGTACATTTTATTCTGTTTTTACTACGAATAAAGTTTTACATCTGTGGAGAGCACTATATATGTTCTTTCTATTCGTATGATTCATGGGATTGTGGAGTTGAGGTTACTTCCATTTGGTACATTGAAAGTGGCATTGTTAACCCGAGAAGGGATGCGTTTGCTCAGTTTGTTGCTGATTACCAGTACACCCTGTGTGGGGAAGCACATCAGACCCTCTGTAATTAAAGGGTCCATGCTGTGAGGTGAGCAGCCATTTCTTTCATGGGTGGAGGTTTTCCCACAAAGTGACCAGCATGTTTTCTATACCATCACTGAAGACACCACATATTGGTTTACCTGTGATATATGGACTTGTTTCTAGTGCTGCACTGTCTTTTTTTATATTTATTCTTTAGGGATTTGAACCATTGACCCTTGGTGTTGAGCAGCTTTAAAAGGGGCTATTTGTATTGCGTTGATTGTCTTTCTCTATATTTATATTGGGTTATGGATCTGGGGCTTCAAAAAGATCAAATGATTGTTTTTCATATATTTTTTTCATTGATTCAGTTTTAACTGATTTATTATATTTGTAATAATACACGCAACATCACGGGAGAACGAAGCAACAGAGAGTAAAAAAAACCAAAAGAAATGTTGATAGTTGGTAAAATCACAATCAGGTTGTGATCTTATGAATAGACAACACAGACAGGATGTGATGTAAGGTAAAGACAGGAAATGATGTACAGGAAAGACAGGAAGTGATGACGGTAAAAACAGGATACTATAAAACCTAGAGAAAAGAAGTTCTGAGCCTGATAAGAGTTGGAGGAGGTAGAGAGGAGACATTGCTGGAACAGGCAGTAGAAAAGGTAATAAGATATTTTTTATTAACCCCATCATGTCTGTCCTCTTCCTCCATAGTCATTGTGAGTTACAGTATTTCATCTCCAGCAGATGCTGTTGCCCACAATTTTCTTTGTATGGTTAATAAATGAAACCATCAGACATAAATAAAACCATAGGTTTCATCTTTGCCACTTCCTCCAGAAGATAAACACCCCTACCCTGTCCCATTTGGCCCTCGCTGTACACAACCATCTCCACGCCAGGTCCATTCATACCTCGGATGATCACGGCTACCGGCAGGTGGGTGGTCTTCTACCCCAGACTTCCCATAGCAGGAGATGAAATGTTATATGATCCCTGCAGAGTGTCACAAGGAAAGTCTGGAACAGAGACCTCTCTGAATCTGCTGAACGGGCACTGTGACCGTCGGAATGAAGTTGGCTGTGGATGGTGAGTCTCATTGCTCAAATACACGGAATGAGGACTGGATCAGTAAGCACACCAGGACCAGGTCCCTCTCATCCACTTCACTGCCCAGTAACGATGCATCCTTCCCCAGTCACCTTACCCTGAGTCACAGATCATCCCTCTAACTACCCCCTGACCCTTCTCATAATGCATCTCTCTCTGACCACCTTGCCCCTAATTCAGAACATGTCTTTCCCTCACCCTCATCTAAAGACACGTCTCTTCACAGCCAATTCATCCCACTCAGATGCTCACTAATTATTCCCCTACTAGCCACCTAATTCTCTGACCAGCAGCATCACTGCATCCCTCCCACCTCATCCTTTGGTCAGAACACAGCTCTCCTCTTGTCACCTTGCCCATTCCTCCCTCAGGATTCAGGACACTTAGCAACTGTACTGAATATCTGTCTACACAAAGCTCTACATGGAGATAATCTGCTGACTATAGAAATGAGGAGGATTATGGGAGGGTCACACAACATTATTCTAATCTCTTATGCCCTGTACACACGATCAGATTTCCGATGGAATAAAATCCGATGGAATTTTACGTCTGAATTCCGATGAAGCTGACTTTCATCAGTCTTGCCTACACACCATCAGACAAAATTCCGACCGTCCAAAACGCCGTGCCATACAACACGTACGACGGCACTATAAATGGAAAGTTCAAATCCAATGGCGCCACCCTTTGGGCTGCTTTTGTTTTAGTTTTGTGTTAGTAAAAGTTTGGTGTTAGCCGATTCACGCTTTTCAGTCTCCGTGCTTTTCAGTCAGTTACAGCATGACGAATGTGCTATCTCCATTACGAATGCTAGTTTTACCAGAACGAGCGCGCCCGTCTTGTAATTTAGTCTGAGCATGCGTAGATTTTTCTCCGATGGAGTTCCACACAGATGATCGGAATTTCCTATTGTTTTTTTTTCCTCGGAAAAATTTAAAACATGTTCTATTTTTTTTACACAAAATCTGATGGGGCCCTACACACAATCGGTTTTTCCGATGAAAAAAGTCCATCAGACTTTTTTCATCGGAAAAAAAGATCGTGTGTACAGGGCATTAATGTAAAGTGTATCAAAGCAAAAAGTTTCCTTCTAGTTTTGGATAGAGCAAAGACTGGTTAGAAACCCCTTAAACGTGTATATTGATTTATTCGTTGCAATCTGTCTCCCATTAGTAAGACTTAAAGCATTTGTTACCCCCAACATTTCATATTTCTGATATGTGCCCGCTGTACCATGTATTTGTATGAAAAAGTATCCTGTTCTTGTTGTATTGCTTCCTTTGAGTGAAATCCCTGGCATTCCTGCTAGTCCCATTGCTTTCTAATTAAAACCTGACCACACCAAGCAGGACAACACACTGTGGTCAGTTCTCTAGCTATGCTGGGAACTCAGGCTGCTGTCCTCCAAAGACTTGTCCTGACCCCCCCTCCTGCAAAGCCTGTCACTGGAAAGATCAGTAAATAAATATATATGCTGCGCTTTTCAATGTTATACACTATACCAGCGTAAAAAAAAAACATATAAAAACCTCCAAAAGTGAAAAATACCTCTTTCCTAACAGTGGAAAGTGACAATAGTGCAATAAATGAACACATATTAAATATAAAAAATAAATATATAAAAGATGTGTATATAAAAGCATAAACAATGATGATAATTAATATAAAGTGCTACTGTGCTAAGAAGTGCAATTCCCACTTTTATGATCCTGTATAGATTATCAGTGACCCACTGATGCATAAAAAAGTGCTCATGTGCATAGCATCCAGTATTATATAGTTTATCAATATTGCATTGCTGGGTTGTTCAAAGAAGTGCTCCTGTGCACGTGTATGGCATCAAAAAAAGATTCTATCCAGGTGTAATAAAGGTCATGCGATTATAAAACTGCTAGGTGCAATAAAGTTCCTGCGATTATAAAACTGCTAGGCGATCCAGAACATGCCGTGGTGTTCCTCACTCTGGTGCTCCCCTTAGGTATTTAATGCTCACCTCAGAGCGTGTGACTTTGCGATTAAGCACAGTCAAAACACGCATATGAACCACCTTTGGGCTCTTGTAGTTACACCGGAATCCTGGACTCGTCAGTATGGTACCTCGGTAGGTGTATGAAATAAAGACTTGTTAGTGTAATAGAGTTTTAACGGTTTAATAAACAGAAAGCAACCCCCCCCCCTCCAACTGGGGTACTCACATAGATTAGGTGTGCCAGTGCTCTATATCAGGTAAAACAATGGTAAATATTGGGATGGTATGTTGTTCCTCTCTGACAGATCACCTGTGCAAACGTGCCGTCCTGTCCCCTTCCCCTACGTATCTCGATACAGGGGTTTCCGTATCTTCTTAAGGGGGAATTCTGGAAAGATCAGTGTGCTGCTGCTTCTCCTCCCCCAGCTCTTATTCAATTGAGAAGAGAGGGAATGTGATTCATGTTTTTTTATATCTATACAAAAATGTTGTTTCTTTTTTCAATTGAATGGGTTGTTTTACGAGGTGATCGTTAACAATCACCATAACTTCACTTCTTCTAATGTAGATCTAACAGAAAGTCAGAGGTAATCCCTTTATTACTATTTCTCCATGGAGGAGTGGGAGTATTTGGAAGGACAAAAGGATCTCTACAAGGACGTCATGATGGAGAATCAGCCGCCCCTCACATCACCGGGTAAGAGGAGACTTTATTGTAAAGGAGAGAGCAGTATGGAGGGTCCACCTAGATCCCCCATCATCTGATAAACACATAGAAATAATGTATTCAATAATTGTGTGTGTTTCCTACAGATGGATCCAGTATTGAGAACCCACCAGAGATATGTCTCTGTCCTATGTATTCCTGGGATTCCACACAGGAAGATCACAGCGTCTCCTATAAAGTTGAAGAAGAGATAAAAAAGGAGGATGATGAAGTTGATTTGATGGAGTTTTCAGGAAGACACAGACATCCCTTTAAGAATGTCAACTGGGAGCCATTCAGTGATACAAACCCACCAGAGAGATGTCCACAGTATTCCCTGGCTTACACACAGGAGCCTCACACCATTTGTCACCATGATCAGGTAGATGGAAAAGATCATAAGGAGCAACATGTTCCTTGTTCCTCCTCTCCTCCCTGTACTCCATATAGAGAGGAGCTACTTGTTCATCATTCTACCCAATGCCCCCTGGTAAAGTCTCTAAGCCAGGAACAGGGCTATTCTGGAGTCTGGTTAAGGCTTTGGGGGAGAGTCTTTTGCATATCGAGCTAATGTATTTCTTTTTGCCTAGGTGGATTTTTCTGTAAAATGTATTGAATGAAAATAGTCTTCTACTTTCAGAAAAGCACATACAAAGTTTTTTTGATGTGCAAGGATCACAATTGTCCAATGATTACTTTGACAGAAGTGTTAAAAAAAAATTGTATACTGTATAAAGTGCTATATTGTGTGTCGGTGTAATTAGGGTTTAGTGGCACCCAGGGTTCTCACCCTTGCAGGTTGAGGTGCTCCAGGATGTGTGTCATATTAAGATAAAAATAATCTTTCAGTTTTCTCCAGAATTGGCAAATACTGAAATGGGTCCTGGAGCCTGGAGACTTTGTAGAGTATCGGGTGGGATGAAGCCTCCAACTCTGGGTCCATGTTTTGATATTGACCAGCACCTGTTGATTGTGCAGCTTTGCACATGTCCTTTGATATTGAAGCTGACTGTAGTTGAGAGATCCACCCTCCCAAAGTGAGCATTGTGCTTCTAGGGGGCAAAAGGTGCATGGACATGTGTGTCTGTCTGCACTGGCCAGGTTGACACCTGGAGCTAGAGTGGATGCAGGAGTAGAACATGAACAATTCTATTATCACATACCTGGTTTGGAGGACAATAGTGAGAGGGCTTCCCTAGCAGCTAAGCTCCAGGACCCCCTGAAGTTGGGAACAGGAGGTGCCAATCTCGAAGCATGGGTAGCCAGCTGGAACTACTTGTAAGGATGTTCTGACTAGAGTGCTGTCGGGTGAGATGTCCATGTATACAGCTGAGACACTAAAGCAGTGGCTGCAGGCAGGTGGCACCTGTGGTAAGTAGCAGGTCTCAGGCAGGGTGGAGGTCACAGCAGTAGCCAGTTTAGAGCCAAGGTCAGGTACCAGGTGTGGACTTATATAAGCGTGGTCAGTAATTAGCCAGAGTCATACACAGGATAGCAGAGTAAGCCAGTCTGTTACTAAAGCCTGGGTCAAAACCAGGAGGCAAGCAGAAGACAGGTCCAGGAGTAATCCACAGATACAAGGTTTACATGAACAACTCGCTAGAGAATGGAAGATCAACCAGCGATTACTGAAGACGGCTAACTCCCTTATAAAGGCCGATCCAGACTGAAAGCATGCCCGGCCGCAGCAGCATGTCTCCATGCGCATTGGAGCACATCCACTATGTGCCAGCGTGCATTTCTGGACTGAGAGACCACAATTAGCTGAGACCGCATTAGGCTGAGAGTCGGTGTATCCGCTTTATAGTCAAAATGCTGTATTTGCTTGTTGAAAGCTCCATAATGCCGAGACCCATATGTGGGAATCCTATTTGTTCAATAAGCATGGGAAGAAAGCCCTCAACAGGAAGTTTGGCAAGTTGACCATGTCCCTAAAGAGCATTGATACCTAATCCTCACTATATCCAGATCCTGAAAGAAATTTGCAGTGCAAATACCAATCAATGGTTTATGAATGTTTTTAATGGTATAGAATTGAGCTTTTCATTTTTTAGGAAATAAAATATCTTTCCAAAAAGACCTGTCGGTGGCCTTAAATGTAATCTTTCGTCTTTGGGGTTTAGGGTGAAGAACTGAAAGACATCAAGGTTGAGGTTAAAGAGGAAGAAGAGGGAGCATCAGTGAGTGTATATCAGCAGTCTATGGAGGAGGGTGGTCCTCTGTATTCCCGAAATTCCATACAGGAAGATCTCAACATCTCCCACCATAATCAGGTAGATGGGACTGAGTAATAGAACTTGAACAATATCTTAAACTATGAAAGGACTCTTTGTCATCTCTTATTTACAGCAACTTTTCCCACATGTTATATGATAAATCTTTGGGGTTTAGGGTGAAGAATTGAAAGACATCAAATCTGAGATTAGGGAAGAAGAAGAAGACACGTTGGTGAGTGGAGATCAGCAGTCTATGGAGAAAGATGGTCCTCTATATTTTCGGGATTCCATACAGAAAGATCACAACTCCATACATGATCAGGTAGAAGGGACTGAGTAGTAGAACTCCAAAAAAAAATATTTAACTGTGAGATTGCATTTGCCCATGTAATTTTTTATTTGCAGTAACGTCTTCCAGATGTTATCTTTTCCTCATTGGGTTTCAGGCTGGAAATCGGAAAGACATCAAAGCTGAAGTTAAAGCTGAAGAGACATTGGTGAATGGAGATCAGCAGGAGGAGGGTGAGATGATTATGAAAAGTAACCAGGAGGAATCTTCTCTACATATGGACACAAGTAAGTCATAAACACTAAATGCAAAAAAATTTTTTTTTAAAAAAATCATATTTTCTTTTTTCTTTTTTTTGTCCCTATCAGAACCCAGTTACATCAGATTTTCCTTTGTATGAGAGTCCCCATCAGAGTCCCCCCCACCCACGAAGGTCCCCACCAGAGACCCCCCCAATGAGAGTCCCCCTTTGATGTAAGGGGGACTCCCATGTAGAGGAGATGTTGACGGGGTCCCTTATGTAAAAGAATGACCCATATAAGGAGGGTCTCTGAAGGGGACCCCCACAAGGGGGGGGACTCCCATACAAAAGGAAGACTCCAATGAAAGAGGGGCTCCGATGGGGACTAACCCAAAGGAGGACTCTGATGTAAGTGAATGGGTTCCCTTATGTAGAGTCCTCCTTTAAAGGAGTCCCCACCAGAGCCCAATTACATCAGATTTTTCCTTTGTATGAGGGTCCCCATCAGAGACCCCCCTACATGAGAGTCACTCCTTGATGTAAGGGGGACTCCCATGTAGGGGAGAATTCAATGGGGTCCCCCATGCAAAAGAACGACTTATATAGGGAGGGCCGCCGAGGGGGACCCTCGCAAGGGGGGACTTTCATATAAAAGGAAGACTCCGATGAAAGAGGGGCTCCGATGGGGACCTATCCAAAGGAGGACTCCGATGCAAGAGAATGGGGTCCCTGTAGTAAAATCTTCCCCTAAAGTAGCCCCCATCAGAGTCTTAGGATATTAGAATCCTCATCAAAGCCCCTCCTACATCAGAGTGGTCCCTCCACATGAGACCAATTAGAAGAGAGACCCCCCTACAGGAGAGTCATCCCCTACACAAGGGTCCCCATCAAAGTCTCCCCCACAAGAGTCCCCATCAGAACCCAATTACATCAGCTTCTTCCTCTATATAAGAGCTCCCATCAGAGTCCCTGCTTACATGAAAGTCCCCATCAAAGTCTCCTTTCCAAATCTTCTTTATTAATTTTCCAGCATTACATTACTCACATTTCAATACATAAATACATACAACACATATACGGTCTCAATATATTCCCTTACAAAAAAAAAAAAAAGTCTGAAAAGAAGTCATAGTTATAATGGTTATACTAGATGGTCTTCTCATCTTGTATATAATCCTAGTCATATGGCCCCCACCACCTGTATCCATTGGATTAGAGGAATCAGGGCCGGACGGAGGGGGAGGGGGTGTACCCAGAAAAAGAGAAAGGGAAGGGAGGGGAGAGAGAACGATAATAGGGAGTAAGATTGGAGGGAGAGAGGGAGAGAGAGAAAGGGAAAAAAAAAGGGGGGGGGGTTAGAGTAAAAAAAAAAGGGGGGCAGAGGATGGGGGAGTATATTCTTCAAAAATCATATTTTCATGATACTTAAGAATATAATGTATGTACAGTAATTAAATAATTACAAGGTGGAGTTAATGTAAACCACAAAGGGAGGTCCATCTGACATTTTCAATATAACGTCATGTTCCCAACAAATGAGGGGGAGATACTGTACACCATATGAAAGGTCCATCTCCATTCCTCAATATAATGTCTTGTTCCCAACAAATGAGGAGGAGATATTGTACACCATATGAAAAGGTCCATCTCCATTCCTCGAAAATAAACTTCATATTTTCATTTACTTCTTTTAATTTTTTTTGCATACACTTTAAAATGCACGTTTTAGGCCCGATGGTTAGGTAAACCCCCAAACATCTGAAAGCAGGGACCCTGGAGAATAAATTGGGGGTAGCTGAATTTTTTTGGATCACACGATATTGGCACAACTCCAATTTGTAGATTGCAAGTAAATATGGACTTTATAGGCACCAATACTACAAAATAAAGTATTTAAAATCGAATTTTTATCCAAAATCTTACAAAATATAAAACCATGGTTATCACAAGTGGAACATACACAATGTTACTCTTTAACTTATTGCTTCCCACCGGTTGTATGGAACCCGCCATCCTCTGAAACCAGAGGGAATACACCAATTATAGCGTAGTAAGTACACTGCAACTTCAGGATTGTCACAACACGGGACAGCTATATCCAGCTCAACAGGATATTAGCACAACTGGTTACTAAATGCATAATACAGTAAAAATACACTGGCAGCACACATGCCCTGCGCTGGCTAAATTTAGTTTCTGGCTCTGCTGTACCCAGCTGAGGCTTTCCCTAAGCCTGCTGGTTGATTCTCCTGCCTGCCTCTGGAAGGATCTTCCAGAAATAGATTAGGAAGGTCAGCCACTGGGTTATGAATATTTACCTGACCTCAGCCAATTCCAAGAAGGGATGCCCAGAAGGTGTGGCTGGAGAGAAGATTAATATTTGGGAGTCTGATCAGAGTCTCATCAGAGTCTCTCTCTCCTGGGGTACCCCCCCCCCCCCGGGAGGCAGCCTGTGTGTTACAGACTAGCTGTTGCTGTTAGGCCTGAATGGGTGTTTGGCGGAGGGCCTTGGAGGAACCTGGGCTAAAGAAACTTGCTGGAAGACATCACCTGTGGAAGCTGGGCTGGGGATGGAACCCGTTCTCTGAATGGGAGCTGGTTGGAGAACTGCCGCTGGACATTGTGAGTAAGACCTTTCAACTAGAGCTCCAAGTGTGCCAATACTTTGAGGGTTAGTTGCCAGAAGTTGCTGCAAGGACTTTCGACTGCTTGCATAGAGTCTCAGGCTAGTTGGCTGTCCCTTCTACTTCCACCATATTTTATCACAGTCACTTGATAGTATACGTTTTTGGGGTTGAATTCAATATGTGCAAAAAGAGATCACACAAATACTTATAAGGTATAACATTTAATTGTGTAATGACAGATAAAGATAATAGAAAATATAACTATAGATGCTGTTTCTCCACGGAGTCCAGCCTGCTTGCGTTGCATGGCAGATGATCACAGATGCCTGCATGATAGCAAGCTCTGAAGATGAGAATAAATGTTTTATAACTGTAGTATATAGGACTTGTGTGTAAGGAATGGCCAACCCACCCCATTAGAGTAAAATTACCTTCTAAGGAAGATAGTACAGCCCATCAATCACATTCCTATGGCATGAAGTTATCTAAAGTGACCGTCCTTATATGTCTTGTATGGCCCCTTAAGCAGGTTTAGAATTCATTATTAGATACTGTGAGCCAATAATAATAGGGAAATATGAAATATGCAATTTCCCCAATCACACCATTACTTTGAGGCTGCTACTAAAAGACCCAATGCTTTTGAAACAGGACTCTGCTTAAGAATTTTTCCTTCAATACCCTCATCCCTTTACCCACCTGTGTTCAAGTACTGCGACAAATATTCAAAAAGATACCCTTAGACTGGGCCCGAAATTTGTTGGTGTGCTCTGGAACTGGTACCTGGGTTGGCAGCCTCTGAACAACTACAGGAGACTTGTATATTTCCAGTGGCCCCTTTAGGGGTGAGCCCTACACACTAATTTTAGTGCACAGAGACAAAAAACATTACCCAATTTTTTGTAAAATATACAAAGATGAGATTGCGTCTGGCAAATAGATGCCCAACATGTCCAGACAAAAAATTATGTGTATCTGTGAAATGGCAACACACTTCGGTACTCAAAATTATCCATTGACAATGATGTAATCCAGATCCAAGGTTGGAATATATAGCAGTGAAGAAATCTTAAAATCTACAATCATCCACCAGGAAAAAATGCTGTATATGCACTCTTACATGGAGAAACCCATTCAACTTCCATAAAAGCTAGAAATACAGGACAGTACAGAAATACAATACAAAAGACCACTATTTAGGCCTTTTGACTAGGCTGAAACATATGCTGTATAAAAAAAAACTGTATATGCACTCTTAAATCGAGAAACCGAAAGCCAGATATACAGAACAGTACAGAAATACAATAGACCGCTATGTAAGCCTTTTGACTAGGCTGCAATTTTATAGGAAGAGACAAGGCAGGCATTATCTAGAAATAAGAATGATGGTGTGCATTTTCTGAGACAAGAGCCTGAAATAGTGTACTGATGCAATGCTCAGTATGTACACCTTTTGACTAGGATTGCAATTTCAGGAGGGAGAGGCCAGGCAGGTGTTATCCAGCAATAAAAGTTATAGTCTGTTTTTTGAGACAAAAGCCAGAAATAGAGTACAGACTTGATGCTCAGTATGTATTATCGATCTATAAAAACTGATGTGTCTTTTAGCCACTTCACATGGAACAGGAGCCCAGCTGTAAGACTGGCGTTCTCACCTATGTCTGATGTGGAGATAGAGCTAAAACTCCAGTTATTTGTAAAATACTGTAAATTTTTTATTTTCTCTACATTTCTTTCCAACAGATGGATGTGATGTCAGGAATACCTCAGAGAGACCTTTTCTATTATCTGCTGATTGTAAGTCAGAAGATAATGTCATCACACAAAATTCTCCAGGAGGAAATCCAAATATACATCACAGATCTTCCTTTCCGGAGACATCAATGGATCCCTCTGATCAGGGGGAATCTTCAGATCAATCAAATACTATTAGTGCAAATATCCATTTAAGATCTCACACTGAAGAGAGACCAAAAGATCCATCTAATCCAACTGAATCATCCTTACCCCACAAAGGAGTAAACCAAGGTGAAAATCTATTCTCATGTTCAGAGTGTGGGAAATGTTTCTCTCGGAAAGGAGCACTTATGAAACACCAGAGAATTCACACAAATGAGCGTACTTTCCCTTGTTTAGAGTGTGGCAAATGTTTTAAACACCAATGTAACTTTCTTAGACACCAGAAAATTCACACAGGTGATCGTCCCCATTTGTGTACAGAGTGCGGGAAATCATTCACTCATAAAGGAGACCTTATTGGACACCAGAGAATTCACACTGGTGAGCGTCCCTTTTCGTGTTCAGAGTGCGGGAAATCTTTCACTCAGAAAGTACACCTTTATAAACACCTAAGAATTCACACAGATGAGCGTCCCTATTCATGTTCAGAGTGCGGGAAATCTTTTCATCAGAAAGGAGACCTTGTTGGACACCAGAGAATTCACACAGGTGAGCAACCTTATTCATGTTCAGACTGCGGGAAATCTTTTACTCTGAAAGGAAACCTTTTGAAACATCAGAGGATTCACACACGTGAGCATCCCTATTCATGTTCAGAGCTCGAGAAATCTTTTAATCATAAAGATCTTTTTGAACGTAAGAGAATTCACACGGGTGAGCGTCCCTATTCATGTTCAGAGTGCGGAAAATCTTTTACTCAGAAAGGACACCTTGATAAACACCTGAGAGTTCACACGGGTGTGCGTCCCTATTCATGTTCAGAGTGCGGAAAATCTTTTACTCAGAAAGGACACCTTGATAAACATCTGAGATTTCACACGGGTGAACGTCCCCATTCATGTTTAGAGTGCAGGAAATCTTTCACTCAGAAAGTTGACCTTGATAAACACCTGAGAATTCACACTGGCGAGCGTCCTTATTCATGTTCAGAGTGTGGGAGATCTTTCACTCAGAAAGGACACCTTGATAAGCACCGGAGAAATCACGCGGGTAAGCATTCATGTTCAATGTCCGGGAAATTTTTTATTAAGAAAACAAGCCTTGTTAGACACAAGATAATTCACACAGGTGAGCATTCTTATTCATGTTTAGAGTGTGGGAAATATTTTAGTAAGAAAGTAAACTTTCTCAGGCACCAGAGCATTCACACAGGCTAATCCTCTTTTCATGTTCAGACTGGGAAAATATATGGTGATGTTTAACTGGCGAATGATTAAGAATGGTATAGAAGGGGCACCTAGTTGAACATCAGAGAATTCACACAGGTTAGCATCCTTTTTCATGTACAGAGAGTGCGGGAAATCTTTCAGTCACAAAGGGATCCTTGTTACACACACAATGCCCTCCATGCGTTCAGAATGCAGGAAATGTTTTACACATAAAGTAAGTCTGAGACAAAAACAGAGCACAGATTCAATGCTCGGTATGTACGCCTTTTGACTAGGCTGCAATTTCAGAGGGAGAGACCAGGCAGGTGTTATCCGGAAATAAAAATAATGGTGTGCATTTTCTGAGACAAAAGCCTGAAACACAGCACAGATTCAATGCTCAGTATGTACATCTTTTAGATAGGCTGCAATTTTAGAGGGAGAGACCAGGCAGCCGTTATCCAGAAACAAAAATGGTGTGCATTTTCTGAGACAAAAGCCAAAAATAGAATACAAGCTCCATGCACAGCATACACAGTATCTCACAAAAGTGAGTACATCCCTCACATTTTTTTAAATATTTTATTATATCTTTTTATGTGACAACACTGAAGAAATGAGTGTACAGATTATATAACAGTGTAAATTTTCTGTCCCTTTAAAATAACTCAACATACAGCCATTAATGTCTAAACCGCTGGCAACAAAAGTGAGTACACCCCTAAGTGAAAATGTCCAAAATGGGCCCAAAGTGTCAATATTTTGTGTGGCCACCATTATTTTCCAGCACTGCCTTAACCCTCTTGGGCATGGAGTTCACCAGCACTTCACAGGTTGCCACTGGAGTCCTCTTCCACTCCTCCATGACGACATCACAGAGCTGGTGGATGTTAGGACCTTGCGCTTCTCCACCTTCCGTTTCAGGATGACCCACAGATGCTCAATAGAGTTTAGGTCTGGAGACATGCTTGGACAGTCCATCACCTTTACCCTCAGCTTCTTTAGCAAGGCAGTGGTCATCTTGGAGGTATGTTTGGGGTCGTTATGATGTTGGAATACTGTCCTGTGGCCCAGTCTCCGAAGGGAGGGGATCATGCTCTACTTCAGTATGTCACAGTACACGTTGGTTCCCTCAATAAACTGTAGCTCCCCAGTGCCAGCAGCACTCATGCAGCCCGAGACCATGAGACTCCCACTACCATGCTTGACTGTAGGCAGTCCCACACACGCTTAACACCATCTGAACCAAATAAGTTTATCTTGGTCTCATCAGACCACAGGACATGGTTCCAGTAATCCATGTCCTTAGTCTGCTTGTCTTCAGAAAACTGTGGACTTTCTTGTACATCATCTTTAGAAGAGGCTTCCTTCTGGGGTGACAGTCATGCAGTGTGCAGCGTATGGTCTGAACACTGAGAGGCTGACTCCGCAACCTCTGCAGCAATGCTGGCAGCACTCATACGTCTATTTCCCAAAGACAACCTCTGGATATGATGCTGAGTGTGTGCACTCAACTTCTTTGGTGGACCATGGCGAGGCCTGTTCTGAGTGGAACCTGTCCTGTTAAACCGCTGTATGGTCTTGGCCACCATGCTGCAGCTCAGTTTCAGGGTCTTGGCAATCTTCTTATAGCCTAGGCCAGCCCTCAAATTTTCCACTCGCCTAATAGCATTTTGTGAGTGGAAAATGAGGGCTGGTGAGCCTGGACTGCCTGGGAGCGGGGAGGCAAGCCCCGCTGGCAGGCGAGGTTGAATGGAAGCTCTTTCTTCCAGTGATCACCCAGAGGAAGAGAAAAGAGAGAGCCGGCCGGATCATCAGAGAGCAGAACATCGCTGTAACAGC
Organism: Rana muscosa; assembly: GCA_029206835.1. Taxonomy (NCBI): domain Eukaryota; kingdom Metazoa; phylum Chordata; class Amphibia; order Anura; family Ranidae; genus Rana; species Rana muscosa. Next base: position 431,876,827 of record CM055123.1, on the reverse strand, counting down.
TTTCATTTCAATTGCCGTGTGTTCCCCGCATTCGCTGTCATAGCCCTGCTTCCTGTCCAAGGTATTTTCATAGACAGAACATCCATCCAATCCCAGGACGTGTGATGTATAATATAGTCCCTGGGCCAGGAATCAGGGCTGTATGTGACGGCGAGCGGCGGGAACACACGGCAATTTAAATGAAAGCTGTTACAGTTATGTCCCTCAGTGCTCTAATGATTTGGCCGGCAATCCTCTTCCTCTCCTCTCCTCTCTTCCCCTGCACAGGTAGGCTGCATTGATGGACACAGGTGAAGCAGCATTGATGGACACAGGTGAGGTTGCATTGATGGACACAGGTGAGGTTGCATTGATGGACACAGGTGAGGTTGCATTGATGGACACAGGTGAGGTTGCATTGATGGACACAGTTAGGCTGCATTGATGGACACTGGTGAAGCAGCATTGATGGACACTGGTGAAGCAGCATTGATGGAGACAGGTAGGCTGCATTTTTGGGCATAGGTGCGGCTGCATTGATGGACACAGGTAGGCTGCATTGTTGGGCACAGATGAAGCCGCATTTATGGACATAGGTAGCCTGCCTTGTTGGGCACACGTGAGGCAGCATTTATGGACACAGGTAGGCTGCATTGTTGGTCACAGGTGAAGCGACATTGATGGATACATGTAGGCTGCATTGTTGGGTACAGGTGAGGCTGCACTGATGGGCACTGATAAAGTTGTTGTTAATAATATTTATTTTTATAACTTAATTCTGCATAAAATATTGAATTTCATGAGATAATTTATGAGGGTGTGTTTAGGGGTGGAATTAGGGGCGGGCAGGGTAGGATAGGGGTTGGGTGGGGCAACTGCTGGTAAGTAACCCTTGAGGCCTGGCTAGTAGCTCAGGACTTGACGTTCTGAGCCCTGGCCTAGGCCATCTTTATGTAGAGCAACAATTCTTTTTTTTTTAGATCCTAAGAGAGCTTTTTGCCATGAAGTGCCATGTTGAACTTCCAGTGACCAATATGAGAGAGTGAGACTGATGACACCAAATTTAACACACCTGCTCCCCATTCACACCTGAGACCTTGTAACACTAACGAGTCACTTGACATCGGGGAGGGGAAATGGCTAATTGGGCCCAATTTGGACATTTTCATTTGGGGGGTACTCACTTTTGTTGCCAGCGGTTTACACATTTATTGTGTGACATTTATTAAACGTAACAGGAAATGGGAGGGACTTCATTGAGTGTGAATGGCAATTTGGTCTGTCGGACCCAATTTAAATCGAACAAAGAAAGAACCTGATGCCAAAGGGCACGGTTGGAACCCCTAGGGGTCTATTATAGACAGTCCAATTGATTAAGGTATACATTTTATTGAACATAACAACATATGTAAATAAAAATCAGTATATTAGCAATATGTACCACATACTGGGTATCACATATTGCTTATATACTGATTTTTATTTACTTATGTTATGTTCAATAAAATTTATATTTTATACCTTAATCATTTGGTCGGTCTATAATAGACCCCTAGGGGTTCCAACCGTGCCCTTTGGCGCCAGGTTCTTTATTTGTTTTATTAAACGTAATGACAGATAGAGATATTATTCAAAAATATAACAAGAAAAGTATTCAAAAATATAACAAGAATACTTAACTAAAGATGCTGTTTCGCCACAGAGTCCCGCCTGCCTTGCGCAGCCTTGCACACAGGTGATCGCAGACGCATGCATGATTGCAAGTAAAACAAGATGATCTGTGAAGTTTTTTATTGTTTAAAAAACAGGCAAATACAGGCAATCCAATACAGTAACAAGCCTCTAACGCACCTTGGCTAATAAAGCCTTAAGTCATAGCTAATTAAAGTAGTTGTGAACAAATAATGGTATAGACACTTTATTATACAGTTATTACTATGCAGGCATCATAATTGTTTTTCTTAGTTTCAGAATGATCTTACAAGGTTAAAGAGTTCTCTCATGTGACCATGCTTCCCGTTTTCCTGATACTGGGGGTCAGGGTTACAGGACACTGTGCAGACACATACTGTGCCTGTATTCCATAGTCTGTTCAGCCTGAGAGAAGAGGCAGGCTATGATTGGTAAGAGGTGTGTCATACGCAGGCTGTGATTGGTAGGAGGTGTGTTATAGGCAGACTGTGATTGGCAAGATGTGTGTGTCAGAGGCAGGCTGTGATTTGTAAGGGGTGTGTCAAAGGCAGGCTATGATTGGTAAGAGGTGTGTCATATGCAGGCTGTGATTGGTAGGAGGTGTGTTATAGGCAGACTGTGATTGGCAAGATGTGTGTGTCAGAGGCAGGCTGTGATTTGTAAGGGGTGTGTCAGAGGCAGGCTGTGATTGGTAGAGTGTGTGTGTCAGAGGCAGACTGTGTTTGGTAGGAGGAGTGTGTCAGAGGCAGGCTGTGATTGGTAGGAGGTGTATGTCAGACGCAGGCTATGATTGGTAGGAGGAGCGTGTCAGAGGCAGGCTGTGATTGGTAGGGTGTGTGTGTCAAAGGCAGGCTATGATTGGTAAGAGGTGTGTCATATGCAGGCTGTGATTGGTAGGAGGTGCGTTATAGGCAGACTGTGATTGGCAAGATGTGTGTGTCAGAGGCAGGCTGTGATTTGTAAGGGGTGTGTCAGAGGCAGGCTGTGATTGGTAGGGTGTGTGTCAGAGGCAGACTGTGTTTGGTAGGAGGAGTGTGTCAGAGGCAGGCTGTGATTGGTAGGAGGTGTATGTCAGACGCAGGCTATGATTGGTAGGAGGAGCGTGTCAGAGGCAGGCTGTGATTGGTAGGAGGTGTGTGTGTGAGGCAGGCTGTGATTGGTATGAGGTGCATGTCAGAGGCAGACCGTGTGTCTGCACAGTGTCTTGTATCCTTGAATGGCCAGCCAACGGATTTCAAAACTGACCACGCTAGAACAGATCAGCTTTATTGCTTTGTGTGGTCAGTTTAGAAGAGGGGTTCCCAAACTTTCTAAATATAGAGCCAGTTCACTGTCCTTCAGACTTCGGGGCGGCGGACTGTGCCCAGTAGGAGTAAACAATGCCCGATCCTTGGTATTAGGGAAGAATAGTGCCCCATTGAAATAATAGAGACTGTGATTTATGGAATACCCATATGCAGGGCTTTTTTTCTCAGAAAACAGGTGCAGGAACTCAATCGCGACTCCCCGAACCCCCACACACACCCTCCATACCTCATCACATAGTGGGTTAATAGTGTGGTTAAACTTGACTAACAGTGGGAGGGTCTTAAGTTGCTTTAAACACCAGGAGTGCATTACATACAGAGTGTAGAGTTTGGGGGTGCACTACAAAGAGTGCAGAGTTCAGCCTTCTTCCACAGCTGCTTACCTCTGCATCCTCCATCCACATCCCACTTTCACCCATATTTAGCTCTGACCTCTCCATGCAAAGCCCCTTTCTTAAAAGCTCCACCATTGTCCACATATCTTACTTTTGTTGCTGTATTAAGCTGAAGCACCCAGCCGGCCCTAGTACCTCCACTGTAGGTGACTTTTGTGTTTACAGCTGATAATGGTAGGCAAAGAGCCTGAGCCATAGGTGGTGGAACTGAGTTCCACCAGGTTCCAGCTGAAAAAAAGCCCTGCCCGTATGTGAACACACACATAGAATTATTTTTTTAGGGTAACATACACATTGACATGAAAGAATTTACAGATCATATATGGACTCGGTGTGAGCCCAGCTGTGAGATCGATATTTCCACTTAAAGGGGTTGTAAACCTTTGTGTGCATAGGATGCATTAAAGCGGAAGTAAACCCAAAAAGCATGCCGGGAATGCCAACTGTCACATTGGTTGTGCTCTCAACCAAACTGTCAAACCATCCAATGGCTGGTGTCATAACTGATCACATGTGCAGCATCATGGCAGTTGAAGATTAAACAGAGGCCAAGATGGCAGCTTCCTTGCCTGAAAATTATAGGAGGGTTTACTTCCACTTTAAGGTGAAAAAACACCTTGCAGTCACCGCCCCCCCCGGGCCCCGGTTTTACTTACCTGAGCCCCGAATTTCCGAGGGAGCGATCCTGCGTTGTTCTCCCCATGCCTGATCAGCTCTTCATTTGATAGATTGATAGCAGCGCAGCCATTGGCTCCCGCTGCTGTCAATCACATCCAATGACGCCGCCACCGGGAGGCGGGGGCCGAGTCATACAATCGGCGGCTATGGACGCCAATTGTATGGCACAGGAGCGCGCCCGCAAGTAACCCCCTCGGGAGAGAGCTTCCCAGAGGGGGTTAGCTCTTGCGGGGAGGAGCCGCGAGAGCCGCCTTGGGATCCCAGAAGAGGACGTTCGGGGCCACTCTGTGCAAAACTAACTGCACAGTGCAGGTAAGAATATGTTTGTTATTTAAAAAAAAAAAAAATCTAAGCTTTGGTGTCACTTTAATCCACTGACGTGGAGGAGGAGCTAAAACTCCAGTTATTTGTCATCTACTGAGATTTTTTATATTTTTTTTACTTCTTTCCAACAGATGGATGTGATGTCAGGAATTCCTCGGAGAGACATCTTCTATTATCTGCTGATTGTAAGTCAGAAGATAATGTCATCACACAGGATCCTCCAGGAGGAAATCCAAATACACAAAATATACATTACAGACCTTCCTGTCCGGAGACATCAATGGATCCCTCTGATCAGGGGGAATCTTCTCACCAATCACATCCTATGATTGTAAATATCCATGTAAGATCTCACACTGCAGATAGATCAACAGATCCTTCTAATCCCGAGGAATCTTCCTCACCCCATGAAGGAGATCACCGAGGTGACAATCTATTCTCATGTTCAGAGTGTGGGAAACTTTTCACTCGGAAAGGAGCACTTTATGAACACCAGAAACTTCACACAAATGAGTGTACTTTCCCTTGTTCAGAGTGCGGCAAATGTTTTAAACAGAAATACACCCTTCTTAGACACCAGAAAATTCACACAGGTGAGCGTACTCATTCATGTACCGAGTGCGTGAAGTCTTTCACTTATAAAGGAGACCTTGTTAAACACCAGAGAATTCACACGGGTGAGCAACCTTTTTCATGTTCAGAGTGCGGGAAATCTTTTACTCTGAAGGGAAACCTTGTGAAACATCAGAGAATTCATACAAGTGAGGATACCTATTCATGTTCAGAACTCGAGAAATCTTTCACTCAGAAAGGACACATTGATAAACACCTGAAAATTCACATGGATGAATGTCCGTATTACTGTTCAGAGTGTGGGAAATCGTTCACTCAGAAAGAAGTACTTAAAAAACACCATACAATTCACACGGGTGAGCGTCCTAATTCGTGTTCAGAGTACGGAAAATCTTATACTGAGAAACAGGTATTTCTTAGACACCAGAGAATTCACACGGCTGAGCATCCCTATTCATGTTCAGAGTGCAGGAAATCCTTCAATAAAAAAGCAAGCCTTGTTAGACACTTGAGAATTCACACGGGTGAGCGTCCCTATTCATGTTCAGAGTGCGGGAAATCCTTCACTAATGAAACAAGCCTTGTTAGACACTTGAGAATTCACACGGGTGAGCGCCCCTATTCATGTTCAGAGTGCGAGAAATCTTTCATTCAGAAAGTTGACCTTGATAAACACCTGAGAATTCACAAGGGTGAGCGTCCTTACTCATGTTCGGAGTGCGGGAAATCATTCACTCAGAAAGGTAACCTTGATAAACATCAGAGAAAACACACTGCACAGAATCCTCAATATGTTGAGGCTGCAGGAAATGTTTTACAGATAAAAGAAGTCTGATTGGACATTAGAGGGAAAGAACCTGCTGATTGTTTTAACAAATGTATGGTGGTTTTTACTAGTGGAACCTATTTATCCATAGCACAATAGTAGGATAAAAATATTTTGTTTCTAAAGGGGGGCATCCTGGCAAAAGTGATATTCAGTTTATAGTTCGAGATGGTTGGGCCGGGACTTCTTTACTTCTTGTTCTGGAGTTTGATGGACAGTGTCTTCTCTTGGCTTCTTGTATTTCTTGGAGACTCCATTGATGGGATGTGCCTACTACAGTTTTTGCCCCCCCCCCCCCACACACACACTTTTTGTTATCCTCATTCCTAGTTTAAAAATTTTCTGACTTTAAAATAAAATACAACACGAAGAGTGGTAGCCCCTCATAAAAGGTTACCGGAGGGAACATGAAGATGCAACAAGCATCAAGCCTCCGTTCCCAGTTGATGCCTTCTACGGGGAAACGCGTCGGGTGGAGCACCAGTCTCTGACGTCACCACGCATCAGATGGCTGGCTTGAGCCGCGGCTGTTTGAATTGTTTCATTGCTTTTGGATTTCAGTTTGTTTGGAAGTCTTATTAAATCTTTTAAACGGAAATACTGCACCATGAATCTTCTTCTTCTCTTTACCTGGTAAATATATGCCAAACGGAAGATACACAGGAGGACTTGGCGTTGCTATACATGAGGAATTTAGCATAAAAACAGCAGTCCATTGTATCGGGAGTGATATCGGCTCTAGGGGGATCCCAGGAGGAATGTCCATAGGTTGATTGAACCATTGCTGAGCCAGTTTGATCTCTATAACTTGAGATCCACCTTATCCGGTAAGTGGCCCGTCTTATCATTTAATAACGGAATGAAGTCCCAAGCTACAACCTGAATGTTCAAAATCATCTATTTTATTTGGAACACTGTATGGAGTTGAAAGTCAACACTGTTAATATTGGATTTATTTTATGTGGTTGCGTAATTATGAACTTTTTCCCAAAGATGCAACATACCAGGGAAAAATTTTAAACCCATAAGCTTTAGATTCTCCAAAGTGAGAGAGAGGCCCAAGTGGCATACAGTACACATCACAGTACAATAGAGGCATAGTAAAAATTAGTTTTGTAGGAGGTTGTTTGATAGTTTTACTGTATACCCATAAGGATTAAATGATGGTAATACGGTCTTCAAATGAAACAGTACTGAGCTTCAATACTTGCATAGCTAGCCATGTAAAACAAACTAGCAATTTTGACAGCAGGTGTTTAACAAAAGGTGGGTAACACATTAACAATAATGAGAATAAACAGGGCCACAAATTAGCAATTGAGGATGGAAAACTATATTAATACATGGCCTACAGCCCATTTCTTAGTTTGCGCGAGCTGCGGGACAAGAATGACCAGGTCAGCAGCTCATTCGAGAAAAATCATTCAGAGTTTGGCTTGAGATGTGTTCGGAAGACGCCTCAGCTCATCTCCAATTGAAAGTAATAAACTTGGAATTCCCTGATATCCAACAGTACTGGTGGGAGGTTCTGACTTGTATCACCTCGGTCATTACCACTTCCATTCCACCTTCAGTTCAGGTACTGTTTGCCTTTTGAGTCTGGTAGATTTCCTAGACCAGGGTTCTCCAAACTTTCTAAACAAAAAGGACCAGTTTATGGTCGTCCAGACTTTATGGGGGCCTGACAGTGGCCAGTGGAAGAAGCAAATGCCACAGCGTTAGTGAAAATAGACTGATGCTGCGTACACACAACCGTTTTTAATGTCATGGAAAAAAACAAAGTTTTTCTCGACGTGATTCTTCTCAAGCCTGCCTTGTATACACACTATCGTGAAAAAAAAATGCTCGAGCAAAGCGTAGTGACGTACAACAACACATACGACGGCACTATAAAGGGGAAGTTCTATTCCAATGGTGCCACCCCTTGGGCTGCTTTTGCTGATTTCATGTTACCGTGTGTTAGTAAAAGTTTGGTGAGAGACGATTCGCGCTTTTCAGTCTCCGTGCTTTTCAGTCCGTTACAGCGTGACGAATGTGCTATCTCCATTACGAACACAAGTTTTACCAGAACGAGCGCTCCCATCTCATAACTTGCTTCTGAGCATGCGCAATTTTTTTCCCGTCGTTAAAGCGTACACACGACCATTTTTCACGATGAGAAAAACGACGAGAAGAAATAGAGCAGATTCTAAATTTTTTATGACCATTTTTCTCGTCGAGAAAAATGCTCTGGAGCCTACACACGACCATTTTTCATGACCAATTTAAAAAATGGCATGTTTCTCGTCATGAAAACCGGTCGTGTGTACGCGGCATGTGTCTCAAGCTTGGTGGTCAGTGGGATTAAAAAAATTACATAACGCCTGTGCCCAGTAGATGGAGAATTAGAGCCCCATTATTGGTGTAGTGGGAGGAAAATGCCCCATCGTTGATGTCAGTGGGAGGAATAATGCCCCATCTATGGTATCAGTGGGAGGAATAGTGCCCCATCGTTGGTATCAGTGGGAGAAATAGTGCCCCATCATTGGTGCCAGTGGGAAGAAAAGTGCCCAATCAGTGTCAGTTGGAGGAATACTGCAACATCATTGTTGTCAGTGGAAGGAATAATGCCTAATCATTTATATCAGTGGGAGGAATGGTGGTGCCTCATTGTTGGGGTCAGTTTAAGGATTGGTGCCTTATCAATGGTGTCAACAGGAGGACTAGTGCCCCATCATTGGTGTCAGTGTGAGGAATAGTGCCCCATCATTTGTGTCAGCGGGAGGAATAGTGCCCTAATGTTGGTGTCAATGGGAGGAATGGTGCCTCAACAATGGTGTTAGCGAGAGGATTAGTGCCCCATCATTGGTGTCAGTGGGAGGAATAGCGACCAATCATTTATATCAGTGAGAGGAGCATTGCCCTGTCTTTGGTGTCAGTTGGAGAAGTAGTGCTCCATTGTTGGGGACAGTGGAAGGATTGGTGCCTCATCAATGGTGTCAGTGGGAGGACTAGTACCTCATATCAGTGTGAAGAACAGTGCCCAAAGGGCCACATTCGGCCACCGTTCAGAGATCGCTGTTCTAGACCCTACAAAATGCAATACAAACCCTTCTCACACTGCTGTTGTACTATTCCAGAAAATGTATTGTCACGGAAGGAAAGATCAGCATTGACGTTAGCAGCCTGGAGGTTGCTGGTGAACAAATGTATCCCCATGTACTACTGTACAAGGCCACCTATTTCAATAGAGAGAAATTCTGCAAATTTGACAGTGTGGGGTAGATGGCTCTTCTCCACCCCTACTATCCCAGGTTGAGTGAAAGCATTTTTAGTAATTCTTGGAAATAACATGGTTTAGCTTCTCCTGCTCTCGTGTTCCTGTACATTAGCATGCTTGGTTGCTAGTAAGGTTTGCAGACCCTTACCTGATGTATGGTGATCTATGTTCAAATTTTTTTTCTATGCAAGTGCTGCCCCTTCTATGTCCCAAGCCACCTCTACTTATGGACAGGATGAGGAGGGTGGGGTACGCAATGATGTCTTATCCTTGAGTTATTGCTCTGAGTGAGGCTTGCACAATACTGGTCACGGGTTCCTTTTTGTCCTTATTTTTACCATACGGCAAGTATAGCTTATTTTCCATTGAAGAAGGTTGTCATTTTCTATTTTGTGCGGTTACTATGCGTGTAATGTTGAAAATTTTCAATAAAAAAAAAAAAAGAATAAGAAACTTGGTGAGACTTGCCTTTCTTTTATCATGTTTTCACCTTCATCAGTTTCTTCTTTTACCTGGTTATAAATTATCCTAATAAAATAATTAAAGTATTACAACACCTTGATTTGATAAGCACTGACTAACTTGAAAATGTACAAAAAAGTCAAAATAATAGACTATTTTGTCAAAAGTAAAAGTGGTTTTCCATTGGAATGTGCAAAGCCCCCCTAGACATGTTTCTTGAGCTCCCCAACACACTTGCCACATGGAGGATGTTCCCAAGTAGAGGGTAGGCAGGCCAGTGAACCTCTGTTCGCTGATCTCCCCTAGCTAGTAAAACCCAGAAGCGACTTGTATAATGTCACTTTAGATTTCAGCGGTCACTTTTCTGCTGTGGCTGGGAGGAAAAAAAGTGAGCTCCATAATCATTAGTGGAGTGCAGGAGAGACATCAGGGGTCTAATGGACCCCTGATACCTCACCTAAGTGAACCTATCACTATAAATATTCTGTCACATGGGGGGAGGACTATTAGTTAGTGAGGCTATGTAATAGTAATTAAGTTATAGCCCAACTTCAGAAAACCTAAAAACCCTCCCTTGCAGTTGGGCTGCACACACGCTCCTAGGGTAAGCTGCTTCCATATGTCCAAGGAACAGAAATTTCCCTATCAAATTCTTACTGTGAATGTTCCCTTCTTAATGGACTCAATGGCAGCAATAGGTTGTTCTGCCCTCGCTCCTACCCCATAGGACCCCACTCTCATAAATGTTGAGGCTGAGACAGAGGCCGTGTTTTGTAACTAGCCTACGTATGACACTGAGAGGGTACCCATGTTGCCATGGAATCCATCGGGAAAGGAAAATGATGGTAAGTATTTAATAGAAAATTTTCTGGTTTCCTGACAGACTCTATTGAAGCTTACGTTTGGGTAGCTCTCCATAAGACTCCACTCCCATAAATTGTGAGGCTGAGCCTAATGCCCCGTACACACGGTCGGAAATTCCGACAAGAAAAGTCAGATGTGAGCTTTTGGTCAGAAATTCCGATCGTGTGTAGGCTCCATCTGACTTTTCCTGTCGGAATTTCCGCCAACAAAAAATTGAGAGCTGGTTCTCAAATTTTCGGACGGAAAAAATTTCAATTGGAAATTCCGATCGTCTGTAGCAATTCCGACGCGAAAAATTCCGACGCATGCTCGGAAACAATTCGACGCATGCTCGGAAGCATTGAACTTCATTTTCTCGGCTCAACGTAGTGTTTTACGCCACCACGTTCTTAACGGTTGAAAGCTCAGAGAACTTTTGTGTGAGCGTGTGTATGCAAGCGAAGCTTGAGTGGAATTCCATCTGAAAAACCATCCAAGGATCATATGTACGCGGCAAAAGGCCGTATTCCGTAAGTAGTCTATTAATGACACTGGGAGGGTACCCGTGCTACCATGGAGTCCATTAGGAAAGTTACAGTAAGTATTTAATAGGAAATTTTTCAGTTTCCTGACAGACTCTATGGCAGCATACGTTTGGAAACTAACCAGCCCGAAAAACAAGAGTAGGATGCCGAAAAAAGTAGGGTTTCAACCATAGCACTTTGCTATCAGAAACCTTATGAATAGATATTAACAGTATAAGGAAGTTAGTTACACCCCACAGTGAGCCAGAACAACCATAGTGGAAGACATGTCATCCCCCCTACAGACATTCCTGGTGCCCTTTTACAGGGAGCCCACAAAGTCTACACACTCCCGGTAAGTGCATTGTCACTGCTTCTGTAGGAACCAGGTCCCATAAATCATCTTGATAGAGGAGGACAAAAAGGAATGCGGCCTATGCCTCAGCCTCAAAATTGATGGGATAGGAGCGAGGGCAGAGCTACTCAAAACGTATGCTCCCATGGAGTCTGTCAGGAAAGCAGTTTTATGTACCCAATCTTCCACTCCCCCAGTAGACTGCGCTCCAAAGGTGGAATTTTCCTTGGCATCCTCACATCCAGCATAGGGCTACAGTCCCTGCATCAATCTTAATGACATCAGTAGACGTTAGACCATCGGGACATGGGGAAGAAGAGGCTGTGGGAACAAGTTTAACAGTGCAGAGGGGCCTACAGGAGTGGAGGAAGTAAAGTAAAAGTGCTTTACCTAGTCCGATAGACATGAAGGAGCAGTTAACACCTAGATCTTGGGCACGGCCCCACTGCAAGGAAAGATTTTTAGGTCTCCGGAGGTTTAGCTTTAATTTAAAAAGGTTAAAATTGAAAAAAGGTACACCCAAGCACTTAAACACCCCCTCAAAAAATGTATTAAGCCAGGCCCTATGTACATGCACATACAGTAAGTATGTATAAGGAGTACTTGCTCCCTCCATAAATGCCACATATACAGACTCCTGACCCCCATGTCCCATAGAAGACACATATACAATGTTTTCTGCCCCCCACCACAAACCAGTGAGTCTCTGCCTTTTTATTATGTATAGCTAATACTATAAGGGGATTGGTTTACTCTCAGCAGCATTGAAGATACACTATATTGGAGGCCGCAATTCTCATACTGTCCAATAGCTAGCAATCTCTCCTCCACTGAGTGGAAGATACAAAGTGGTGTCACACACAGGCAGGAAGTGGTGTCACACACAAGCAGGAAGTGGTGTCACACACAGGCAGAAAGTATCAAGCTATGAAGCAGGGCAGTGTTTTTGAAACTTTTTTACAGAGGAGGAACCCTTGGAAAAAAGTTTGAGATTGCAGGGAAACCCTGAAATAATGTTCAGATCTACAGCTCACAGAACATTGGTGTGATCAGCGAGCTCTTCATATGACAACAAGTATTTTTAGAAATAGCATTAAATACAGTAATAGAGTACAGGTAGTCAGGATATAAAAATGTGACTCTGATATTATTTTACCTTTACGACATTTTCCTGTGACAGAAAACAGAACCCATTCCATGGTCACTTTTGTCACCGATGTAAAAAAAAAATGGAGAATTCAGTCATAGAAGACCTGAGGAGAGCCAGACACCTCACAGCCATCACCTCAGAGTTCCCGCTTTACACCTCCTCCATTGTCATTGGCTGCACTCCCTCCACAGGAGCCAACCACAGGGAGGGATCACAGTCACCAGGCAGATTCTACTCTCCACAGAGACTTACATAAGACCTTCCCACTGCGATTGGCTGCACTCCCACCACAAGACACCAATCACAGGGCAGGATCACAGTCACTGGGCAGATTCTGCTATCTACAGAGACTCACCTCAGACCTTCCCACTGTGATTGGCTGCACTCTCTTCATAGGAACCATTCACAGGTCGGGATCAGCATTACCACACAGACTCACTTCAGACCTCACCACAGTCACACATACCTCCCAACTTTTTGAGATGAAAACGAGGGACACTTATTAGCAAATGTATGTAGGCATGAGACACACCCCCTGCCACGCCCCCTTAAAGGAAAATTATACAAAAAAAAAAACTGTTAAACCCACAAGTGCTTTTTTTATTACTACTACTATTCCTTTATACTGGCTTTTGGAAACTGACAAATGCAGAAATTTAGAAATTGGATGAAAGGTTTATTACTGGGAAACACTTTTTGAAAGATAAGTGTATTTTATATACAACTATAAAGATCAGACCAAAATGAGGGACAAATGAGGAGGAAAGCTGCACATTGTACTAAATCAGGAACAGTTGTAAGCTATAGTCACACACTATTATTATTATTATACATTTATATAGCTCTGACATATACCGCAGTGCTGTACAGAGAACACTGAGCCAGTCACATCAGTCTCTGTACCAGAGGAGCTTACACTCTAATGTCCAACCACAGTCACACACTATTATTATACATATATATATATATATATATATATATATAGCTCTGACATATATCACAGTGCTGTACAGATAACACTGAACCAGTCACATCAGTCTCTGTACCAGAGGAGCTTACACTCTAATGTAAAAAAAAAAATTAAGATAGTTACAGGATCTGGTGTTTCTTATTTCTAACCATTGCAGACTTATCTTATAATATTCCCATAGTGATAATAGACGGAACTTCCCGTTTAATGACATTATTCTCAAGGTGGAGATCTTTTCCAATTTTGCCGAGTGGAACCCAATTCTTGGTGATACATGGAGACACAGAAAATGTTACTTGAAATGGGGAGGAAGTGATGTCAGCTGCAGACAGGAAGTAGGAAGACAGATGGGAAGTGAGGCTCCTTATGAACAGGAAGTGATGTAGGTATCTAAAAAGTACGTTCTGGGAGAGAGCCGTGTGTTGTGAGGGAAGTAGAGAGGAGACATTGCTGGAACTGGCAACAGAGGAGGTAATAAAATATTATTTTCTATTTACACCCAGTAATCCCCGTCATGTCCGTCCTCTTCCTTCATAGTCATTGTGATGTCTTTTATCTCCAACAGATGATGATACACACACGACACATATGTAGTTTATTAATCAATGCATACTTTTTTAAATATATAAAACATTCAAAATAATTATTGAAAAACACACACATACATAAAGATTCTTATTTGTTGCATATTTTCAATTTTGGGTATTGTATTTTTTGTTTTGTTTTTCAGGCACTCGTGGTTTTCATGTTGAATGTATTTGGTATTTATTAACACAACACAGACACAGTTCTCACTGTTGGACGGAGGGTTTAAAACAAATCTCTACTTACCATTGTTGGGCGCTCTCTCCTTTCCCCTGTTGCCGGTGCTGTCTGACACAAGGGATCACATGTCTGGACTGGAAAGGGGTGAAAATAGGTAGCTATATACATCGTTTTTACACAGGTTCGTATAGATGTTTAGAGGGAGTAGGGAGCATTTTTAAGACTAGTTAGGCTTAGCTGGAATTCTACTTTAAGCCTCACCCTGGAAATCATCTACCTGCTCATCAGGGAGGTGAGGAGGATTTTGGGAGGTCACATGACATCACTCTTATCTCTATTAATAAAACACAGACCTGACTGGGGAGGTGAGGAGGATTCTGGGAGGTCACATGACATCACTCTTATCGCTATTAATAAAACACAGACCAGACTGGGGAGGTGAGGAGGATTCTGGGAGGTCACATGACATCACTCTCATCTCTCTTAATAAAACACAGACCTGACCGGGGAGGTGAGGAGGATTCTGGGAGGTCACATGACGTCACTCTTATCTCTATTAATAAAACACAGACCTGACCGGAGAGGTGAGGAGGATTCTGGGAGGTCACATGACATTAGTGCTGCTCTTTCAGCACAGTTTTTTTTATTACAGTGCCTTCACCTCACTCCTCTGAAACCCAAGAAAAAAATTTAGAAGAAGACTGTAGAAGTCACCAACAAGATCATTGATCTGCTGCTGACAAGAGAAGTGAGCGGCGCCGGGAATTCTGGGATATTATCCAGTAACAGACAAGGGATGTGTCTGGATGGTGACTGTATCATTGTGTGTGTCAGGTTCCTATAAGGTGTCAGGAGGTCACTGTCTATTTCTCCATGGAGGAGTGGGAGTATTTAGAAGGACACACGGATCTCTACAAGGACGTCATGATGGAGAATCAGCCGCCCCTCACATCCCCGGGTAAGAGGAGACTTTATTGTGAAGGAGAGAGCAGTACGGAGGCTCCACCTAGATCCCCCATCATCTGATTAACACATAGAAACAATGTATTCAGTCAGTGTGTGTGTTTCCTACAGATGGATCCAGTAATGGGAACCCACCAGAGAGATGTCCCCGTCCTCTGTATTCCCGGGATTCCACACAGGAAGATCCCACCATCCCTCACCATCATCAGGTAGGTTGAATAAAGCAAATCGAACTCAAACAGAATTCTAAGCTATGACAGGACATTCTTCTATGTAATCTCTTGCTCTTTTTTACAAATGTATTCTATCATCTTTGGGATTTAGGATAAGGAACTGAAAGATATGAAAACTGAGTTTAAGGAGAAAGAAGAAGAGACGTTGGTGATTGGAGCTCATCAGTCTTTAGGAGGAGCTGGTTCTCTGTATTCTCAGAATTTCACACAAGAGCATCACACCATCCCTCACCATCATCAGGTAAATGGGGACAAACATAAAAAGTGGCTCCAGACTGTATATGATTCCCCTCTACTCTTATGCCACGCACACACGATCGTGATTCACGGCGGTTAAAAAACCACTGTGAATCATGACATGAAAAACGAGGAAACGGCTTGTTCCCCCACACACGGTCGTTTTTCCCGTAATTTTTTCTCTTGTCGAGAAAAACGACCATGTGTAGGCTCCTTGGCAGTGTTTCCCTATGGGAAAACTGCAGCTGGAAAAAATGACGGGAAAAACGACGAGAAAAATTAGAGCATGTTCTAATTTTTCTCGTAGTTTTTAATGCCGTTTTTCACGTCGTGAAAAATGACAAAAAGACCACACACGGTCGTTTTTCTTGTTGAAAAAAAAAATGTAATTTTTCATGACGTGAAAAATGATCGTGTGTATGCGGCATTAGCCTATTGGTTCTTTGATTTTAAAGTGTGTGTGTGTGTGTGTGTGTGGTTTTTTTTTTTTCTATCTGTTTAGCATGAAGAACAGATGTATGTGAAAGTTGAGTTTAAAGAGGAAGAAGATGTGACGACTGTAATCGGTTATCAGGAGTCTGCGGTGGAAGTTGGGATGATGATGATGATGATGACAACTAAAGAGGAAGAACCTTCTCCAGATATCAACACATGTGAGTAATGAACACTAAATACGGAAACTGTTCAAGTATACATGGTGATCATTGAGGATATGTAGACCTTCACTTCAGGTAATATGACTTCTACAAGGACGTCATGATGGAGAATCAGCCGCCCCTCACATCACCGGGTAAGAGGAGACTTTATTGTAAAGGAGAGAGCAGTACGGAGGGTCCACCTAGATCCCCCATCATCTGATAAACACATAGAAACAATGTATTCAGTCAGTGTGTGTGTTTCCTACAGATGGATCCAGTAATGGGAACCCTCCAGAGATACGGTGTATGGATATTTTCTTTACAGGGTTAGATAAAATAGGCTTAGAATGGCGGTTGGAGTAGGCTTAGCCTTCGATTTTGACTAAACTTCCAATTTAAGAATGAAACGTACTAAAAGCAGAACCTCACCCCAAATGGGAAGTTCCGTATTATCCCCCCCCCCCTTTCTCTTCCTCTGTTGCAATTTTTTTTTTTTTTGAGGAGAGTAGGCGGGTACCTGGTTTTGACAGGTCCCTGCTGCCACTTCCGATTGGATTGTCATAGTTCTCAGAAGACTGCGGGACCATTTGCAAAGTGCATCGTGAAGCTGGCTGTAAAGCCAAAATGAGTCACAGCCAACTTCTCTCAGTTAACATGCCAGTGCCAGGGACCTGAAAACTGACAAACAACTGCCCTGGGTGAGGACAGCGCTGGATCCCTGGACAGGTAAGTGAAACCTGGCCGAAGAACCTGGGTTATTTGGGTTTCGGGAAAGTTCCTTTCCAAGATGTCAATATTCTATGTAGCGGCCTCACCCCTCTCTCCCCTTCTCATTCTCGGCTTATCTTTCTTTGTCTAGGGGTGTTAGTGCTGGGGGAAGGGATGAGATACGCCACGGCCCATGTCCTCCATAGTGAAGAGGTGAAGGCCAGAAAGATCGGGCTTTGTGTTGGTGTCCTAGAGTCAAGTCCTGTCCTTCGTCCTTGACTCCTTTGCTCCTAGTAACCAGAGTTCCACACAGTGAATAGGTCCAACACAGTTTTATTATTTTCAGCGAATAAACACACAGCACGGTTAAGTTGGATTCTTTTGCAACAACTTAATAGTAATGGGAATAGGTCGAGGCACAATCCTTTCCCTTCTCTTGCCAACCACTGTGGTATCACCAGTGGCGAATAGTCACTGCCACTGACTATGTGAAGTAGAACGTGAATTACCTTCGCTAGCACGGCCCCTGTCAGGGTAAGGATATCCGTCCAAGGGAGATACCGGAGGCCTCTCTGTCACCAGCGATGCTGCGCTGGACTCTCCAGAGAAGTTCTGCTCACCAGACCTCACAAACTCAGACACGGGCACCCAAGGAGTTAGGGCCCCCTCGGATTCCTCCACCCTCGCGGAACTCAGTCGAAGGTACTGAGCCCCAGGCATCCGCCATAGCACCTCACCCCAGGCTAAAGGTGCCTGAGATGGACTCCATCTCCGCTCCGGCCAGGTCAAAGGCACCTGGGCCCGGACACCGGAACGCCAGCACCCAAGCTGAAGGTGTCTGGGTGCGGCCGCGTCCTCCAACTCTGAACTCTGAACCCTGTGGATAGGGCGTCCGCCCCTTTTATCCCCTCTCCCTTTGCGTCACAGCAGGTTCCCCGCCCAGCTGTACCAGCGCCAGGGGAGGACAAAAAGGAACAGTCTTGCGGTGTGAGTTCAACTCCGGCCCAGGGCAACAACGCCACCTATAGGCCCAGGGAACCTAACACCACCAGAGTCCTCCAAGAACCGTAAAAGGGTCTCAGATTCCCTAACAATCAGTGCATCTGGGTTACACTACCACCCAGATGCTTCCCCTAAATTCAAATGCCTACATCTACATGCGGTTATATTTTGATTTAACCACATCCACATATTTTGACGGGGGGAGGAGCTAAAACTGCAGTTATTTGTCATCTACTGAGATTTGTTATATTTTTTTTACTTCTTTCCAACAGATGGATGTGATGTCAGGAATTCCTCGGAGAGACATCTTCTATTATCTGCTGATTGTAAGTCAGAAGATAATGTCATCACACAGGATCCTCCAGGAGGAAATCCAAATCCACAAAATATACATCACAGACCTTCCTGTCCGGAGACATCAATGGATCCCTCTGATCAGGGGGAATCTTCTCATCAATCACATACTATGATTGTAAATATCCATGTAAGATCTCACACTGCAGATAGATCACCAGATCCTTCTAATCCCGAGGAATCTTCCTCACCCCATGATGGAGATCACCGAGCGGACAATCTATTCTCATGTTCAGAGTGCGCAAAATCTTTCACCTATAAGGGAGCACTTGCTAGACACCAGAAACTTCACACAAATGAGTGTACTTTCCCTTGTTCGGAGTGCGGGAAATGTTTCACTCAGAAGGGAGCACTTACTAGACACCAGAAACGTCACACAAATGAGTGTACTTTCCCTTGTTCAGAGTGCGGGAAATGTTTTAAACAGAAATACAACTTTCTTAGACACCAGAAAATTCACAAAGGTGAGCATCCCCATTCATGTACAGAGTGCGGGAAATCTTTTTCTCATAAAGGAGACCTTGTTAAACACCAGAGAATTCACACGGGTGAGCGTCCTTATTCGTGTTTAGAGTGTGGAAAGTCTTTTACTCTGAAAGGAAACCTTGTGAAACATCAGAGGATTCACACAAGTGAGGATCCCTATTCATGTTCAGAGCTCGAGAAATCTTTCACTCAGAAACTAGGCCTTTTTGGACATCAGAGAATTCACACACGTCCTTATTCATGCTCAGAGTGTGGGAAAACTTTCACTCAGAAAGAACATTATGATAAACACCTGAGAATTCACACAGGTGAGCGTCCCTACTCCTGTTCAGAGTGCGGGAAATCTTTCACTCAGAAAGGAGACCTTGAGAAACACCATAAAATTCACATGGGTGAGCGTCCGTATTTGTGTTTAGAGTGCGGGAAATCTTTCACTGAGAAACAAGTACTTCTTAGACACCATAGAATTCACACACACGAGCGTCCTTATTCATGTTCAGAGTGTGGGAGATTTTTCACTCAGAAAGGACACCTTGATAAACACCAGAGAAATCACACAAGAGAACATTCATGTTCAGAGTGCGGGAAAACTTTCACTAAAAAAGCAAACCTTGTTCGGCACATGAAAATTCACAAGGGTGAACGTCCTTATTCATGTTCAGAGTGCAGGAAATCTTACACACGGACAGGGCACCTAATTGAACACCAAAGAATTCACACGGGTTAGCGCCCTTATGCGTGTACTGAGTGCGTGAAATTTTTCACTCAGAAAGGAAACCTTGCTAGATATCAGAGAAGACACACCGCACAGCATCCTCAATGCATTCAGACTGCAGGAAATGTTTTACAGAAAAAAAAGGAGTCTAATTGGACATCAGAAGGAAAGCACCTGCCAATCCTTTTGACAAATGTACAATGGTTTTTACCAGTGAAACTTATTAATTCATTGCACAACTGTAGGAAGAATATATTTAGTTTATAAAGGGGTGTATCCTGGCAAAAGTGATATTAAATTTATAGGTGGAGTTTGGTGAGTTTATATTGGCTTCTTATATTTCTTGAAGGCTCCAATGGTGGGATGTGCCTACTACAGACTCTGTCCTCCACGTTGTGGTATCCTTGTTCCTCTTTTTTTTTTGCATGCACTAAAATAAAAATACAACACAGAGAGTGGTAGCCCCCGTTAATAGGTTTTGGGGGTACACAAGGATATAAGTGTACCAGGAAATAATTTTAACCCCAGGAGCCTCAGATTCTTCAAGGAGGCAGAGAGGCCAAAGTGGTGCTCGGTAAACATCACAGTTAATAAAGGGCATATCTGAGTTTTTATGGGGGGTGGTTTGATAGTTTTATACCAATGGTCTCCAAACAGTGGCCCGGGAGCCAGATGCGGCCCCTTGCTTGCTTTTATCTGGCCTTTGGGGCACTATTTCATCCACTGACCCCCAATGAAGGGGCACAATTCCTACCATTGACACTAGGGTTGCACCGATACCACTTTTGTAAGACCGAGTACAAGTACCGATACTTTTTTTCAAGTACTCGCCCATACCGATTACCGATATTTTGTTTTAATGTCATGTGACAGTGGCACTAATATGCAGCACTGATAAGGGGGCTATGATGGGGTGGCAATGATGAGGAGGCACCAATATGCAGCACTGATGGGCACCGATAGGTGGCATTGATGATGAGGCGTGGACTGTGTCAGTATGTTTTATTTTTATTCTTTTAAATTTTTTCTTACAATTTATATATTTTTGTTTATTTTTTTTACAATCCTTTCTAATTTTGGATTATAATTCATAACCTCTTTGAGACAGGGAGAGGACACAGATTCCCCAGTCCCTTTCTCAGCAGCCTCAGCTGCACTAAAGATGACTGATCAGGAGTAGGGATGAGCTTCGTGTTCGAGTCGAACATACGTTCGACTCGAACATCGGCTGTTCGATCGTTCGACGAAGATCGAACGATTTGGGCCGTTCGCGCCAAATGCGAGTGACGCTAACGGCCCACAATGCACTACACCATCGCAGTGTCATCCAGGCGCTGTGATTGGCCAAGCATGCACTGTGACCCCGCATGCTTGGCCAATCACAGCGCCGGCAGCGAGGAGAGCAATGATTGGCCACAGGCAGGATGCCTGTGGCCAATTATTGCTGAGGGGGTTTAGTACACGCCCCACACTATAAAAGGCCGCCAGCGCGGCGGCCTTGTGTAGTGTGTTCCGGAGCAGGGAAAGAGAAGCATAGGCAGGGACAGTGTCATTATTTTCCTTTACTAATCCTGGATTCCTTGTGTTTAGGGACAGAGAAGGATAGGTAGGGAGAGTGTCAGTGTGTCATTCTGTGCTAAACCTTGTTTCTTTATCGTACACCACGGGACACAGAGCTAGTCATTACATAATGGGTTAAGGGTCACCAGCGGTGATTGGACACTGGCACAACCAATGGAAGACAGTTCCCCTCCATATAACCCCTCCCATCAGGGAAGTACCTCAGTTTTTTCGCCAGTGTCGAAAGGTGTTGGACGCGTTAGGAGGTGCTAAAGGAAAGCTCTACCAAAGAGACCCTCTGGGGGTAAAAGAGCTATGCTTTCGGATCCATCCAAGACGCCTACAAATGAGCTGAATCTGGATGGGATCCAGGCCTCATCCATGAGGCGTCGCCTGTAATGTCTCTCTTCGGAGGACTGGGCTCTAAGATCCAGCACTTTCGCTATTTCGCTATAAAGTCCTGGTAAGAGTCTTGTACAAGGCCCAGGGGAGAGGTATCCTTTAAATAGGAACCCATATCCCTGAAGGTTGGCACACATAGCCCACCGTGAAGGGTGAAGTTTGGTATCTGTCTGAAATCTTTCAGCAGAAAAACCTGCGGCGTGGATAAGGTGAGATTAGAAGGTCCATAACTAGATTGGGACCTTTTTCAAAAAATGGATGTCTTCTTTTTTTCCACCACTGGGGGGAGTAAAGAGCTGAATATACTCACCTCACTCTGTTCAGTGTCGGCTTCGGCGAAGTACACTGCTCGTCACCTCCGCTGCTGAGCTTGCTGGGGCACCCCGATCCTCCTTTCGGTGGCCGACCAGACACCTGCAGATGCAGGTAAGTGGGAACAAGGGCTGATGAGAGTCCTCTCTCACTATGGCCTCCGCCATAGCGCTAAGGGCCGCGCGCGCGGGAGCGCGCTTTATCGGAGGGGGGGGGGGGCGAAGGCACAGAAACGGCGCCAAATTTAAAAGACTGTCAGTGTGAGAAGCACTGCAGCAGCAAGCAAGCTCGTTAGTTCTCTTGTTCCTGGCAGAGAAACACAGCAGCTATACAGGGACGTAAGACTCCATGTGGTTGGATTGGGTACTTCCTAGAAGACATCCATGTTATGCATAGTTATGTGTTAAAAGTTGCATACTTAATGTATTTGCTAAACTGAACACGGTAGTATATGCATTTAGGTACCTTGTATTTTGTCTAAACAGTAAGCCTTCCAGGGGAAGTAATACGGACAAAAAGAGATAAGAAAGCACCACCGCCTGAGAGGAGGCTCTAACTGTGCTGACTCGGTACCTTTCTCTCCTGTGTTGCTAAATGCACCTGTTCAGGATGAGCCATTACCTCTGTCAGGTATGGCGGCTTCCCCAGTGAAGCCTGGGCCTGTATATGTCACTGAGGACACTTTATCAGCTGCCCTAAATAATCTGGAGGAAAAAATTGCTACCTTAATCGCTAAGTCCTCTAAAAAGGGACAATAAGCGAAGCAGGTCTCTTCCAGTATTGGACCTCCCTTCAGAAGTACCTGAGGGAGGAGGATGAGGAGGAGGAGGCTACATCAGCAGAGGATGAGGAGCCAGATTTTAAGGTCACAGGTACAATGCTATAGCAGTGCATTTAAGTTAACCTCTGCGGAGGTAACGGAATTACCTGTCTCCTCCCTAGGGTCATTAAGATCCCTGCAAGGTGCATGCTCCTTCCCGGTTCATCCGTTACTAGAGGATCTAATATACGCAAACTGGCAACATCCAGATAAGCGTTTCTCACCTCCAAAAAGGTTTAACATTCTTTATCCTATGGGGGAAATTTTTTTAAAGAAATGGAGCCTGCCTGCGGTAGTTGCGGCTATTTCTTGTGTAAATAAAAACCTGACATGTCCGGTGGATAATGTACAAGGGTTTAAAAGATCCTTCTGAGAGGAAGTTGAAATCCTCCTTCCTTTTGGCCGGCTCAATTACCCAACCTGCAGTAGCAGCAGTCGGTATGTGTCAGGTCATCAGCCAACAGGTAAAGCAGGGGCTGAAGGAACTGCCTTCAGAGCAGGCTAGAAATTGGGAAAATTTGCCTAAAGCCTTATGCTTCACAGTGGATGCCATGAGAGATTCTATCATACAGGCATCACGCCTTACACTCCAGCTGGTACAGATGCGCAGAGTACTTTGGCTTAAGCATTGGTCAGCGGAAACCCCATGCAAAAAGCTGTTGGCAAGTTCCCGTTCCATGGCGAACGCCTATTTGGGGAAGATTTAGAAAAATATATACAGAAGATATCAAGTGGTAAAACGACTTTTACCTGAGAGAAAGAAAAACAAGAGATCTTGTTTTAAACGCTCTCTCTCCCCAGCTCCCGGGAAATCTGACTCCAACCAGTGGCGGCGGCCTGTTTTAGCCGCCCACAAAAGCCAAGGGGCAAGCTCAGAAGAACAAGAAGCCGTGGGGTGCAAGAGCTAATAAGCAAGCCCCCAAAGCCTCTCAGTGAAGGGGCGCCCCCGCTCGGCCGAGTGGGAGGAAGGCTTTGTCAGTTCTGAGCGACTTGGTGGTCAGAAATCCAGGACAATTGGGTAGTATCCACAATATCCTCAGGGTACAAACTGGAATTTCGAGAGATCCCACCTTCTCAATTCCGAGGTTCAAGACTCTCCAAGGATCCACAAAAAAGAGAATCCTTCTTCAAAGGTTTGAATCACTTAATGGCTCAAGGGGTAGTTACAGACGTACCCCAAAAAGAGCGAGGTTCAGGTTTTTACTCAAACCTCTTTGTGATTCCAAAGCCAAATGGAGATGTCAGACCCATCCTGGATCTAAAATCCCTAAATCGGTTCCTGAACGATCGCCATTTTCGAATGGAAACGATCCGATCCGTGGCCGCCACTTTAAAGGGCGGAAAATTCATGGCGCCCATAGATATCAAGGACGCACATTTACACATACCCATCCTCCCCGCTCACCAAAGATTCCTAAGGTTTGCGGTAGAAGATCGCCACTTTCAATTTGTGGCTCTGCCGTTTGGTGTAGCCACCGCGCCCATAGTATTCACAAAGGTGCTAGCTCCTCTGTTAGCAAACCTAAGAACACGGGGCATTGCGGTAACAGCCTATCTGGACGATCTACTAGTAATAGATCAGTCAAAGGAGGGATTGGGTCACGCTGTACACACTACAGTAGGATACCTGGAGCATTTAGGATGGATTATAAATTTACAAAAATCCTCTCTCCAGGCCCAAAGAAGGATAGTGTACCTGGGCATGATCATAGATACAGCCCAAAACGGGGTATACCTGCCAGAACCGAAGATACAGTCTCTGAAAGACCTGATCCACAAGGTCAAAGCAAACAAGAGGCCGTCTATTCGCCTTTGCATGAGACTATTGGGAAAGATGGTAGCCTCCTTCGAGGCGGTCCCTTACGCCCAGTTTCATTCGAGACTACTTCAAGGCAATATTTTAGCTTCCTGGAACAGGAAGAGCCAAGCTCTGGATATACCCATGCGCCTGTCCTCACAAGTACCCCACAGCTTCGATTGGTGGCTAGAAGCCAGGAATTTACGGAAGGGAAAGTCCTTCCTCCCAGTGGCCTGGAAGGTGGTATCTAGGGATGCCAGCCTATCGGGCTGGGGTGCAGTATTCGAGGAGGCTTCTACCCAGGGAACCTGGGCCAAGACTCAGGGGATCCTGCCCATCAATGTGCTAGAGATCCGGGCGGTATATCTAGCCCTCAAAACCTGGACATACAGGTTACAGGGCTACCCAGTTCGGGTTCAATCCGACAATGCTACTGCAGTAGCTTACATCAATCACCAAGGAGGCACCCGCAGTCGGGCAGCCCAAAGAGAGGTGAACCGGATCCTGGCATGGGCAGAAGAGCATGTACCTTGCCTTTCTGCAATCTTCATTCCAGGGATAGAAAATTGGCAAGCAGACTACCTGAGTCGTCAGCAGCTGCTACCAGGAGAGTGGTCTCTTCACCCCGAGATCTTTCAGGCCATATGTCTGAGATGGGGAAACCCAGATGTAGACCTGCTAGCTGCCAGGTTCAACAAGAAATTGGACAACTTTGTGTCCAGAACGAGAGATCCTCTAGCCTACGGGACAGACGCTCTAATAATACAGACGCTCTAATAACTCCATGGAATCAGTTCTCACTGATCTATGCATTCCCTCCGATCCCTCTTCTACAAAGACTGCTTCGCAGGATCAAGGAGGAGGGAATACCAGTAATCCTAGTGGCCCCAAACTGGCCCAGGAGGCCTTGGTACGCCGAGATTGTAAAAATGGCGATAGGAAGGCCCTGGAAGTTTCCACTTCGACACGACCTGCTGTCACAGGGTCCAGTATTCCACCCTTCCTTACAAAGGCTAAAGTTGACGGCCTGGCTGCTGAGACCCACATTTTTAAAAAGAGAGGGGTCTCTGGTCCGGCTCTTTCTACGCTCATTAATGCTAGAAAGCCAGCCTCCAGACTCATCTATCAGAGAGTCTGGAGAGCATACGTTTCCTGGTGTGAATCCAGATGTTGGAATCCTCAGAAGTATGAAATAAGTAGGATTCTTGCTTTTTGCCAGTTAGGAGTGGATATGAATTTAGCCCTTAGCACCATCAAAGGGCAAATATCGGCTCTATCAGTCTTCTTTCAGAGACCATTGGCATCTCACTCCCTAGTTCGGACATTCATTAAGGGGGTACTGAGGATAAATCCTCCAGTTAGGACTCCCTTGTGTCCATGGGATTTGAATTTGGTATTGTCAGTGTTGCAAAAGCAACCTTTTGAACCTATTCGCCATATTCCTTTAATTATATTGAGTAGGAAGTTGGCCTTTCTGATTGCTATAGCTTCTGCTAGGAGAGTATCAGAGCTAGCAGCTCTTTCTTGTAAAGAGCCTTATCTAATTTGTCACAAGGACAAAATCGTACTACGACCCCATCCGGCTTTTCTACCTAAGGTGGTGTCGGCTTTTCACTTGAATCAAGACATTGTTCTGCCTTCCTTTTTTCCAAACCCGCGGACGGCGGGGGAAAAATTATTACACTCTCTAGATCTACTGAGAGCGGTAAAGGTGTATCTGCAAGCAACCGCTCAGATACGTAAAACGGATGTTTTGTTTATTTTACCAGATGGGCCCAAGAAGGGCCAAGCGGTATCAAAATCCACCATTTCCAGGTGGATTAGACAAGTAATTATTCAAGCTTATGGTTTAAAGAACAGGACTCCTCCTTTTCCTGTTAAGGTGCACTCTACCAGGGCGATAGGTGCTTCATGGGCAGTGCACCACCAGGCTTCGATGGCTCAGATCTGTAAAGCTGCAACTTGGTCTTCAGTCCATACATTTTCCAAATTCTATCAAATAGATGTGAAAGGACATGAGGATTCCGCCTTTGGGCGAAGTGTGCTGCAGGCAGCAGTATAGGGCTTCTGGTCCGCAAGCGGCCTGTTTTGATCTGTGTCTCCCCCCCTTCATATGAGCATTGCTCTGGGACGTCCCATTATGTAATGACTAGCTCTGTGTCCCGTGGTGTACGATAAAGAAAATAGGATTTTTATAACAGCTTACCTGTAAAATCCTTTTCTTGGAGTACACCACGGGACACAGAGGTCCCCCCCTTCTTATGGGAACCTTACTGCTTTGCTACAAAACTGAGGTACTTCCCTGATGGGAGGGGTTATATGGAGGGGAACTGTCTTCCATTGGTTGTGCCAGTGTCCAATCACCGCTGGTGACCCTTAACCCATTATGTAATGACTAGCTCTGTGTCCCGTGGTGTACTCCAAGAAAAGGATTTTACAGGTAAGCTGTTATAAAAATCCTATTTTGTAGGGGCAGAGAAGGACAGTGAGGGAAAGTGTCAGTGTGCTATTCTGTGCTAAATCTTGTTTGTAGGGACAGAGAAGGACAGTGAGGGAAAGTGTCAGTGTGCTATTCTGTGCTAAACCTTGTTTGTAGGGACAGAGAAGGACAGTGAGGGAAACTGTCAGTGTGCTATTCTGTGCTAAACCAATCTTGCTGAACCATATTTGAAATCCTTGAGTTTAGGGACAGAGAAGGACACTCGTGGAAACTATCAGTGTGCTATTCTGTGCTAAATCTTGTTTGTAGGGACAGAGAAGGACAGTGAGGGAAACTGTCAGTGTGCTATTCTGTGCTAAACCAATCTTGCTGAACCATATTTGAAATCCTTGAGTTTAGGGACAGAGAAGGACAGTGAGGGAAACTGTCAGTGTGCTATTCTGTGCTAAACCAATCTTGCTGAAGCATATTGCAAATCCTTGTGTTTAGGGACAGAGAAGGATAGGCAGGGGACAGTGTCAGTGTCATTGTTGCTAAGCCTCCTGCACAGTATACACCTGAAGGTAGCCCTTATTGCTGTTTTTCCCATCTCCCTGCAGGCCATCCATTAAAATGTCTGGAAGGCAAACAAGGAGAGGCAGACAGTCAGGAGGCAAAAAAAGAGGGCAAGCAGGCTCTGTGTCTGGGGGCAACAGTGCTGGTCGTGGACGCGGTGCATTGTCATCAGCACATGGCCATGGGGCACGCTTGTCCTTCTTTTCGGCAGCTGGACATGTTGAGCCACATCATGCCGAAGACTTGGTAGAGTGGATGACCAAGCCCACCTCATCCTCCTCATCCTCTCTCACCCAGGCTCAGGGTACTGGCAAAGCAGCTGCCAAAGCGTCCTCTTCTCTGGTATCAATGTCATCATTAGTCACTCCTTCCCTAGACCCACCATGTCCTCCTCCTGAGGAGTCCCCCGAACTGTTTGAGCACAGTGTTGGGTACATGCTCCAGGAGGATGCCCAGCGTTTCGAAGGATCTGATGATGATACCCAGCTAGAGGAAGGCAGTAGCGTGAGAGCAGAGAGAGGGGATGCTCAAGAAGGACACCAATCTGGCAGTCATGCTCCAGCAGCTGCAGCATACTGCCAGATTGGCTCCAGTGATGAGGAGGGAGGGGATGATGAGGTCACTGACTCCACGTGGGTGCCTAATAGGAGAGAGGAGGAGGATGAGGAGGAGGCACATCTCCAACGAGGCAGGATGCCCTTGGGTGGCCAGCGTATGGGCAGCACACCGACGGAATCACACCGCAGAGCTCCGCCTGTGCAGGGCGCTGCCTCTGCCCGTCATTCAAAAAGTTCTTTGGTGTGGGCCTTTTTTGAGGCGAGTGCATCAGATCGCACAGCTGCTGTTTGCAACATATGTCTCAAGCGTATATCGCGTGGCCAAAACATCAGCCGCTTGGGCACCACATGCTTGATCAGACATATGTTGATCTGCCATGCAGCTCGTTGGCAAGCCTACCTTAAAGACCAAAGCGGACCTCTCCTTGCACCGCATCATCTGGGATCTCCAACCCCACTATACCTTCAGTCCTCTCTGAAACCTGCACTGAGAGGAATGAAGGTGTAGAATTAGGTGTGTCACAGCCAAGTACTTGCGGCCACTCTGCTAGCAGTACACCGACGTCCGATTCTAGCAGGCAAATTTCCCTGCCCCAGCTGCTGGACCGTCGAAAGAAGTTCACTCCCAGCCATCCACATGCCCAGCGGTTGAATGCTAGCTTGGCTAAATTGCTAGCGCTTCAACTGCTGCCTTTTCAGTTGGTAGACTCGGCCCCCTTCCGTGAGTTTGTGCAATGTGCAGTTCCTCAGTGGCAGGTTCCCAAACGCCACTTTTTCTCACGGAAGGCGATTCCGGCTCTCTACAGGCATGTGGAAGGCAATGTCTTGGCCTCGCTGGACAGGGCGGTCAGCGGTAAGGTGCATATTACCGCTGACTCATGGTCCAGCAGGCATGGACAGGGACGTTACCTTTCTTTCACGGCCCATTGGGTCACTCTTTTGGCAGCTGGGAAGGATGCAGGACAAGGTGCAGTAGTGTTGGAGGTTGTTCCACCGCCACGCCTCCAAAATGCTACTACTGGTTGTGACACACCTCTCTCCTCCACCCCCTCCTCTTCTTCTTCCTCCATGGCCTCTTCCTGTGGTTTGTCCTCGGAACCAGCGGTGCTCCGTAGCCGTTCAAGGGGCTACGCAAGTACGCAGGCAAAAAGATGCCATGCCGTGCTTGCGCTGGTGTGTTTGGGGGACAGGAGCCACAATGGGGCAGAGGTCCTGTCTGCTCTGCAGGGGCAGGCCGAGAGGTGGTTGACGCCACGCCAGCTTAAGCCAGGAATGGTGGTTTGCGACAATGGCACCAACCTCCTCTCCGCCCTCCGACAGGGACAACTGACCCATGTGCCCTGTGTGGCTCACGTCCTTAACCTGGTGGTGCAGCAGTTCTTGGGCAGGTACCCGGGCTTACAGGATGTCCTGAGGCAGGCCAGGAAAGTCTGTGTGCATTTCCGCAGATCTTATAATGCCAGTGCTCGCCTGGCTGAGCTGCAAAAGGAATTGAACCTGCCCAAGAACCGCCTTATATGTGACATGCCCACCAGGTGGAACTCCCACCCATCGCAGAGGAGGAGGAGGAGGAGGATTGTGTCAGCATGGAGGTGGAGGCTGGCACTCAGCATCATCAGCAGCAGTCTTTTAGGGATGATTTACAGTCCCAAGAAACCAGTGGACTTGTACGTGGCTGGGAGGAGGTGGCTGCGGATCATGTCGTCCTTAGTGACCCAGAGGACTCCGGACTGAATGCCTCAGCTAACCTACGCTGCATGGCCTCCCTGATCCTGCAAAGTCTGCGAAAGGATCCTCGTATTCTTCGGATCAAGGAGAGGGACCATTACTGGCTGGCCACTCTCCTTGATCCACGGTACAAGGGTAAGGTTGCGGACCTTATGTTACCGTCGCAGAGGGAGCAGAGGATGAGACAACTCCGGGAGGCCTTGCAGAAAGGTCTGTGCAACGCGTTCCCAGAGACTGGGAGGTTACAAACTCCTGGTCCTGGACAACGAGTTGCTGAGGCTTCGGGCAGTCACAGAAGGAGCGGTGAGGAAGGTGGCCGTATGACCGATGCGTTCAGACAATTCTTTAGTCCGCAGCCCCAAAGTATGATCGGTTCCAGCAACCATCGCCAGCGTCTGATATACATGGTGCAGGAATACCTAGGGGCAAGGTCAGACTTGGACACCTTCCCCACCGAAAATCCTCTGGCTTACTGGGTCTTGAGGATGGATCACTGGCCAGAGCTTGCACAGTATGCAATTGAGCTACTGGCCTGTCCTGCATCCAGCGTTCTTTCAGAACGCACATTCAGTGCTGCTGGAGGATTTGTCACGGATCACAGGGTGCGCCTGTCCACCGACTCGGTTGATCGACTGACTTTCATCAAGATGAACCAGTCTTGGATCACCACCAGCTACCACACACCTGATGCTGATATAACAGACTAATTGATTTTAAAATGTCACATCCCTTCAAGACTGATGCTGATGCTGAGTGCCTGTGCTGTTATGTTGACTGGCTATCCTCCTCCTCCTCCTCAATGATCCGATTAATGATGATAGCTTGGAAGATAATTTTGGTTTATGTGTGCCGCCACCAGTGGCTAAGGCCCAATTTTTCAGCCCCTGTTTAACAGGGGCGTGTAATTACAATTTTTGATGCAATACTTTGCAACAGGGCTCATTGCTGTGCTCCAAGTACAGTATCTGTGAGGGGTTGCAGTGTTGTGCCACCAGTGGCTAAGGCCCAATTTTTCAGCCCCTGTTTAACAGGGGCGTGTAATTACAATTTTTGATGCAATACTTTGCAACAGGGCTCATTGCTGTGCTCCAAGTACAGTATCTGTGAGGGGTTGCAGTGTTGTGCCACCAGTAGCTAAGGCCCAATTTTTCAGCCCCTGTTTAACAGGGGCGTGTAATTACAATTTTTGATGCAATACTTTGCAACAGGGCTCATTGCTGTGCTCCAAGTACAGTATCTGGGAGGGGTTGCAGTGTTGTGCCACCAGTGCCTAAGGCCCAATTTTTCAGCCCCTGTTCAACAGGGGCATGCAATTATAATTATTGATCTAATAATTCACAGCAGGGCTAAATGCTGCGCCCACCAAGAGTAACTGTCAGGCCTTACAGTGTTGTGTCAACACCACCAAAGGCCCAATTTTTCAGCCCCTGTTCAACAGGGGCATGCAATTATAATTATTGATCTAATAATTCACAGCAGGGCCCATTGCTGCACCCACCAAGAGTAACTGTCAGGCCTTACAGTGTTGTGGCACCAGCACCACCATCAAAGGCCCAATTTTTACTACCACTGTTCAACAATTATATGTTATTACAATTCCTGATATAATAGTTGACAGCAGGGCGTTCCAGCACCAACCAAGAGTAACTGTGAGTGCTTACAGTGTTGTGCCAACACCAACACCTAAGGGGCCAATTTCTGCAGAGTATATACGGCAGGTCCCTACTTTCAAACATCCAACTTACAAACGACTCCTACTTGCAAACGGAAGAAGACAACAGGAAGTGAGAGGAAATCTACCCCTAGGAAGGAAAATTCTCTCCTGTAAGAATTAATATGGGAGAAAGGTGTCTCCTCTGTACTGATGCTTTATCACCAATCTTTGTTTCAATAAAAACACCACATTTCAAAAACAGTTGTCATTGGGACGCAAAGTGAGGTGAAATGTTCTGAACAGGGGCACAGACAGCAAAACAAATGTTACAGGGGTGATAACCCTTCCCTATGTTTTCCAAAAAGCTTAAAAATAGATTTTTTGGCTGGAGCTACACTTAAACAATGTACGTGTTCAAAATTACAAACAGATTCTACTTAAGAACAAACCTACAGTCCCTGTCTTGTTTACACCGGTCTTGTTTACACCGCCTGTATACTGCTGTTCAGAGTATATAGGGCCTTTTTTATTTTGTGTTGCGGGGTTCCCCTTAATATCCAAAGAAGACCCAAAGGGGCTGGTAATGGGCTGGGGTAGGGGGGGGGGGGTGATGGGGTAGCTATGCCATTTTTCTTAAAGATTTTCATCCATATTACCGGGAGCAGACATTACATTAAAGCCGCAAGCAGTTTTAAATGGCTTTTTTTTCCTTTAGAAATGTCATTTTGTGCAGGGACAGTTCTAAACACGGGAAACACGTGGCACTTCGCAGGCATACTTTAGACACCCTCCAGGTACGATATTTAAAGGAATATTTGACTTTTTTTTTTCACTTTATGCATCATTAAAATGACTGCTCCCGAAAAACGTTCGTTTTTAAAACTTCTTTTTGCATTGATACATGTCCCCTGGTGCAGAACCCGGGTTCCCAAACTATGTTTAGGACAATAACATGGATAATAGTCGTTATAATTAGCACTTTAGAATCCGAACGTTCGCATCCATTGTATTTAATAGGGTTCTAATGTTCAAGCGAACTTTCGGTCCGTTCGCGGGTTCTGGTGCGAACCGAACCCGGCGGTGTTCGGCTCATCACTAATCAGGAGACAGCGGCTCCTCTCCATTCATAAACCGAAGCATCGTAAACACATTTTCTGATGCTCAGTTATGAATAGACAGTCAGCGATCACTGACTCTGCATTCAGAAAAGGAAGGGGCCGGTAAATGACAGATTTACCGGCTCCTTCCTCCTCTCTCCATCCTGACAGATCTAGGACGAGAGGAGGAATGAAGGAGGACCCAGAGAGAGCGAGAAGCACAGGGGGAGCTGGAGGAGGAGTCGGGAAGCCGGAGGAGGACACAGGGGAGGTACAAGCACCGATCTCCCTGTATAGCTTTCAATAGGCTTGTGCAATTCGTTTCGTAACTAATCGAAATTCGTCCGAATTTAGCAACTTTCGGACATTCGGAAGCATTCCAATTTCCGAACAAAGCAATTACGAATAAAACGGAATCCGAAATAAATTATATCGCAAATAGCGAATGCCCGAATGTCTTCGGCATAATTCGTTATGAAAAAAGTTACGAATGTACGAATCCATACGAAGCACAATAACACTCTGCTCTGCTCTCTGCTTCTCCCTCACCGTGCTGAACTCCCTCTCAAAATGGTGTACAGGGGCGGAGGCTATAGCCGCATGTAAAAAACGAAAGTAAAATACGAGATTCCGAATCGTTACAAATAACCGCTATGTATTTAGAAAAGTACAAATCCATTCGAAGCACATTAGGCATAATAGGCAGCGTCGTTGTGAGAGTGACACAGAAAATTACGAATCAACGAACTCAAAAAAAGTTCCGAAAGTAGGAGTTGTGTCCAGAATCAACGAAAAACAATGTACTCTACTGAAAGTACGAATTATAAATCAACTAAAAATAAGGCTTACATTAATACGAATCATTCCGATTCAACTACAAATGTCACTTTCTAAAATACGAATTAGTCCGAACACGAAAAATCCCGTCTAGCAAAATTACGAACAATTACGAATCAACAGGACCAAAAAGAAACGAACCGAAACTAAACAAATTTTTTCTGTTGTGCACAAGTCTAGCTTTCAATAAAGCATCTGACAGCCACAGGAGGGAGAGGAGGAGAAGCAGCTGTCAGATGCTTTATTGAAAGCTATACATGGAGATCGGTGCTTGTACCGCCCCCCACCACCGCACCAATTACCTGTGAGGCTGCCCGCCCACCTGCTACACTGAGGATGCCTGGCCCAATACAACAGGTATCGGATCAAGCATCAGAACATTTGCACGAGTACCAATACTCATGCAAATGCTTGGTATCAGCACCGATGATAGTATCAGTATCGGTGCAACCCAAATTGACCCTAACTAGGGATGGGCCCGGTGCTCGATTCGAACCCATGTTCGAATCGAGCACCGGGCGTTCGCTCGCTCGTCGAGCCCAGAACTATTTGGGCCGTTCGCATCACATTCGTGTGATGCGAGCGGCCCCGCAATGCATTGCGGCCGGCGCGGCCGGCGCAGTGCATTGCTGGCTGATGATTGGCCAAGCATGCACTGTGACCCCGCATGCTTGGCCAATCACAGCGCCCGAAACTCGGAGAGCAATAATTGGCTACAGGCAGGACGCCTGTAGCCAATTACAGCTCAGGGGCTTTAGTACATGCCCCACCATTTAAAAGGCCGCCACGCCATCGGCCCCGGTCACATGAGTTCCGGCTTTAGGAGAGATCAGTCTGCTGATTCTGTCTTTGCTTGATACTGAAAGATTTGCTCTTCTTTGCTAAACCATTGGCTATTTCTTTGCTAAACCATTGCTACCTAAGTCATTGATCGTTCATTGCTGCTGATTGCACAGTTAGCGTGTTATTAGCTGCTGCTGGGGATTAGTCTGGTGCGTGCTTACTGTTAGTACAGTATTGCAGTAGTACCAACCGCAGTGCTGTTAGCACAGCATTGCACCCCAACAGCACCCATAGGACTTCTAGTGTGTTAGTGGCAGCAAACAGAGCTCCTATATTTTCTTCTCAGCAGCACCCATAGGACTTCTAGTGTGTTAGTGGCAGCAAACAGAGCTCCTATATTTTCTTCTCAGCAGCACCCATAGGACTTCTAGTGTGTTAGTGGCATCACACAGAGTTCCTATATTTTCATCTCAGCAGCACCCATAGGACTTCTAGTGTGTTAGTGGCAGCAAACAGAGCTCCTATATTTTCTTCTCAGCAGCACCCATAGGACTTCTAGTGTGTTAGTGGCAGCAAACAGAGCTCCTATATTTTCTTCTCAGCAGCACCCATAGGACTTCTAATGTGTTAGTGGCATCACACAGAGTTCCTATATTTTCATCTCAGAAGCACCCATAGGACTTCTAGTGTGTTAGTGGCATCACACAGAGCTCCTATATTTTCTTCTCAGGAGCACCCATAGGACTTCTAGTGTGTTAGTGGCAGCAAACAGAGCTCCTATATTTTCTTCTTAGCAGCACCCATAGGACTTCTAATGTGTTAGTGGCATCACACAGAGTTCCTATATTTTCATCTCAGAAGCACCCATAGGACTTCTAGTGTGTTAGTGGCATCACACAGAGCTCCTATATTTTCTTCTCAGCAGCACCCATAGGACTTCTAGTGTGTTAGTGGCAGCAAACAGAGCTCCTATATTTTCTTCTCAGCAGCACCCATAGGACTTCTAGTGTGTTAGTGGCATCACACAGAGTTCCTATATTTTCATCTCAGAAGCACCCATAGGACTTCTAGTGTGTTAGTGGCAGCAAACAGAGCTCCTATATTTTCTTCTCAGCAGCACCCATAGGACTTCTAGTGTGTTAGTGGCATCACACAGAGCTCCTATATTTTCTTCTCAGCAGCACCCATAGGACTTCTAGTGTGTTAGTGGCATCACACAGAGCTCCTATATTTTCTTCTCAGCAGCACCCATAGGACTTCTAGTGTGTTAGTGGCATCACACAGAGCTCCTATATTTTCTTCTCAGCAGCACCCATAGGACTTCTAGTGTGTTAGTGGCATCACACAGAGCTCCTATATTTTCATCTCAGAAGCACCCATAGGACTTCTAGTGTGTTAGTGGCATCACACAGAGCTCCTATATTTTCTTCTCAGCAGCACCCATAGGACTTCTAGTGTGTTAGTGGCAGCAAACAGAGCTCCTATATTTTCTTCTCAGCAGCACCCATAGGACTTCTAGTGTGTTAGTGGCATCACACAGAGCTCCTATATTTTCTTCTCAGCAGCACCCATAGGACTTCTAGTGTGTTAGTGGCAGCAAACAGAGCTCCTATATTTTCTTCTCAGCAGCACCCATAGGACTTCTAGTGTGTTAGTGGCATCACACAGAGCTCCTATATTTTCATCTCAGAAGCACCCATAGGACTTCTAGTGTGTTAGTGGCAGCAAACAGAGCTCCTATATTTTCTTCTCAGCAGCACCCATAGGACTTCTAGTGTGTTAGTGGCATCACACAGAGCTCCTATATTTTCATCTCAGAAGCACCCATAGGACTTCTAGTGTGTTAGTGGCAGAAAACAGAGCTCCTATATTTTCTTCTCAGCAGCACCCATAGGACTTCTAGTGTGTTAGTGGCATCACACAGAGCTCCTATATTTTCTTCTCAGCAGCACCCATAGGACTTCTAGTGTGTTAGTGGCAGCAAACAGAGCTCCTATATTTTCTTCTCAGCAGCACCCATAGGACTTCTAATGTGTTAGTGGCATCACACAGAGTTCCTATATTTTCATCTCAGAAGCACCCATAGGACTTCTAGTGTGTTAGTGGCATCACACAGAGCTCCTATATTTTCATCTCAGAAGCACCCATAGGACTTCTAGTGTGTTAGTGGCATCACACAGAGTTCCTATATTTTCATCTGAGAAGCACCCATAGGACTTCTAGTGTGTTAGTGGCATCACACAGAGCTCCTATATTTTCTTCTCAGCAGCACCCATAGGACTTCTAGTGTGTTAGTGGCATCACACAGAGCTCCTATATTTTCATCTCAGAAGCACCCATAGGACTTCTAGTGTGTTAGTGGCATCACACAGAGCTCCTATATTTTCTTCTCAGCAGCACCCATAGGACTTCTAGTGTGTTAGTGGCAGCAAACAGAGCTCCTATATTTTCTTCTCAGAAGCACCCATAGGACTTCTAGTGTGTTAGTGGCATCACACAGAGCTCCTATATTTTCATCTCAGAAGCACCCATAGGACTTCTAGTGTGTTAGTGGCATCACACAGAGCTCCTATATTTTCTTCTCAGCAGCACCCATAGGACTTCTAGTGTGTTAGTGGCAGCAAACAGAGCTCCTATATTTTCATCTCAGAAGCACCCATAGGACTTCTAGTGTGTTAGTGGCATCACACAGAGCTCCTATATTTTCTTCTCAGCAGCACCCATAGGACTTCTAGTGTGTTAGTGGCAGCAAACAGAGCTCCTATATTTTCTTCTCAGCAGCACCCATAGGACTTCTAGTGTGTTAGTGGCATCACACAGAGCTCCTATATTTTCTTCTCAGAAGCACCCATAGGACTTCTAGTGTGTTAGTGGCAGCAAACAGAGCTCCTATATTTTCTTCTCAGCAGCACCCATAGGACTTCTAGTGTGTTAGTGGCATCACACAGAGTTCCTATATTTTCATCTCAGAAGCACCCATAGGACTTCTAGTGTGTTAGTGGCATCACACAGAGCTCCTATATTTTCTTCTCAGCAGCACCCATAGGACTTCTAGTGTGTTAGTGGCATCACACAGAGCTCCTATATTTTCATCTCAGAAGCACCCATAGGACTTCTAGTGTGTTAGTGGCATCACACAGAGCTCCTATATTTTCTTCTCAGCAGCACCCATAGGACTTCTAGTGTGTTAGTGGCAGCAAACAGAGCTCCTATATTTTCTTCTCAGCAGCACCCATAGGACTTCTAGTGTGTTAGTGGCAGCAAACAGAGCTCCTATATTTTCTTCTCAGCAGCACCCATAGGACCTTTAGTGTGTTAGTGGCATCACACAGAGCTCCTATATTTTCATCTCAGAAGCACCCATAGGACTTCTAGTGTGTTAGTGGCATCACACATAGCTCCTATATTTTCTTCTCAGCAGCACCCATAGGACTTCTAGTGTGTTAGTGGCATCACACAGAGCTCCTATATTTTCTTCTCAGCAGCACCCATAGGACTTCTAGTGTGTTAGTGGCAGCAAACAGAGCTCCTATATTTTCTTCTCAGCAGCACCCATAGGACTTCTAGTGTGTTAGTGGCATCACACAGAGCTCCTATATTTTCATCTCAGAAGCACCCATAGGACTTCTAGTGTGTTAGTGGCAGCAAACAGAGCTCCTATATTTTCTTCTCAGCAGCACCCATAGGACTTCTAGTGTGTTAGTGGCATCACACAGAGCTCCTATATTTTCTTCTCAGCAGCACCCATAGGACTTCTAGTGTGTTAGTGGCAGCAAACAGAGCTCCTATATTTTCTTCTCAGCAGCACCCATAGGACTTCTAATGTGTTAGTGGCATCACACAGAGTTCCTATATTTTCATCTCAGAAGCACCCATAGGACTTCTAGTGTGTTAGTGGCATCACACAGAGCTCCTATATTTTCATCTCAGAAGCACCCATAGGACTTCTAGTGTGTTAGTGGCATCACACAGAGTTCCTATATTTTCATCTCAGAAGCACCCATAGGACTTCTAGTGTGTTAGTGGCATCACACAGAGCTCCTATATTTTCTTCTCAGCAGCACCCATAGGACTTCTAGTGTGTTAGTGGCATCACACAGAGCTCCTATATTTTCTTCTCAGCAGCACCCATAGGACTTCTAGTGTGTTAGTGGCAGCAAACAGAGCTCCTATATTTTCTTCTCAGCAGCACCATAGGACTTCTAGTGTGTTAGTGGCATCACACAGAGCTCCTATATTTTCATCTCAGAAGCACCCATAGGACTTCTAGTGTGTTAGTGGCAGCAAACAGAGCTCCTATATTTTCTTCTCAGCAGCACCCATAGGACTTCTAGTGTGTTAGTGGCATCACACAGAGCTCCTATATTTTCTTCTCAGCAGCACCCATAGGACTTCTAGTGTGTTAGTGGCAGCAAACAGAGCTCCTATATTTTCTTCTCAGCAGCACCCATAGGACTTCTAATGTGTTAGTGGCATCACACAGAGTTCCTATATTTTCATCTCAGAAGCACCCATAGGACTTCTAGTGTGTTAGTGGCATCACACAGAGCTCCTATATTTTCATCTCAGAAGCACCCATAGGACTTCTAGTGTGTTAGTGGCATCACACAGAGTTCCTATATTTTCATCTCAGAAGCACCCATAGGACTTCTAGTGTGTTAGTGGCATCACACAGAGCTCCTATATTTTCTTCTCAGCAGCACCCATAGGACTTCTAGTGTGTTAGTGGCATCACACAGAGCTCCTATATTTTCATCTCAGAAGCACCCATAGGACTTCTAGTGTGTTAGTGGCATCACACAGAGCTCCTATATTTTCTTCTCAGCAGCACCCATAGGACTTCTAGTGTGTTAGTGGCAGCAAACAGAGCTCCTATATTTTCTTCTCAGCAGCACCCATAGGACTTCTAGTGTGTTAGTGGCATCACACAGAGCTCCTATATTTTCTTCTCAGCAGCACCCATAGGACTTCTAGTGTGTTAGTGGCAGCAAACAGAGCTCCTATATTTTCTTCTCAGCAGCACCCATAGGACTTCTAGTGTGTTAGTGGCATCACACAGAGCTCCTATATTTTCATCTCAGAAGCACCCATAGGACTTCTAGTGTGTTAGTGGCATCACACAGAGCTCCTATATTTTCTTCTCAGCAGCACCCATAGGACTTCTAGTGTGTTAGTGGCAGCAAACAGAGCTCCTATATTTTCTTCTCAGCAGCACCCCTAGGACTTCTAGTGTGTTAGTGGCATCACACAGAGCTCCTATATTTTCTTCTCAGCAGCACCCATAGGACTTCTAGTGTGTTAGTGGCATCACACAGAGCTCCTATATTTTCTTCTCAGAAGCACCCATAGGACTTCTAGTGTGTTAGTGGCAGCAAACAGAGCTCCTATATTTTCTTCTCAGCAGCACCCATAGGACTTCTAGTGTGTTAGTGGCATCACACAGAGTTCCTATATTTTCATCTCAGAAGCACCCATAGGACTTCTAGTGTGTTAGTGGCATCACACAGAGCTCCTATATTTTCTTCTCAGCAGCACCCATAGGACTTCTAGTGTGTTAGTGGCATCACACAGAGCTCCTATATTTTCATCTCAGAAGCACCCATAGGACTTCTAGTGTGTTAGTGGAATCACACAGAGCTCCTATATTTTCTTCTCAGCAGCACCCATAGGACTTCTAGTGTGTTAGTGGCAGCAAACAGAGCTCCTATATTTTCTTCTCAGCAGCACCCATAGGACTTCTAGTGTGTTAGTGGCATCACACAGAGCTCCTATATTTTCTTATCAGCAGCACCCATAGGACTTCTAGTGTGTTAGTGACATCACACAGAGCTCCTATATTTTCTTCTCAGCAGCACCCATAGGACTTCTAGTGTGTTAGTGGCAGCAAACAGAGCTCCTATATTTTCTTCTCAGCAGCACCCATAGGACTTCTAGTGTGTTAGTGGCATCACACAGAGCTCCTATATTTTCATCTCAGAAGCACCCATAGGACTTCTAGTGTGTTAGTGGCATCACACATAGCTCCTATATTTTCTTCTCAGCAGCACCCATAGGACTTCTAGTGTGTTAGTGGCATCACACAGAGCTCCTATATTTTCATCTCAGAAGCACCCATAGGACTTCTAGTGTGTTAGTGGCAGCAAACAGAGCTCCTATATTTTCTTCTCAGCAGCACCCATAGGACTTCTAGTGTGTTAGTGGCATCACACAGAGCTCCTATATTTTCTTCTCAGCAGCACCCATAGGACTTCTAGTGTGTTAGTGGCATCACACAGAGCTCCTATATTTTCATCTCAGAAGCACCCATAGGACTTCTAGTGTGTTAGTGGCATCACACAGAGCTCCTATATTTTCATCTCAGAAGCACCCATAGGACTTCTAGTGTGTTAGTGGTATCACACAGAGTTCCTATATTTTCATCTCAGAAGCACCCATAGGACTTCTAGTGTGTTAGTGGCAGCAAACAGAGCTCCTATATTTTCTTCTCAGCAGCATCCATAGGACTTCTAGTGTGTTAGTGGCATCACACAGAGCTCCTATATTTTCTTCTCAGCAGCACCCATAGGACTTCTAGTGTGTTAGTGGCAGGAAACAGAGCTCCTATATTTTCTTCTCAGCAGCACCCATAGGACTTCTAATGTGTTAGTGGCATCACACAGAGTTCCTATATTTTCATCTCAGAAGCACCCATAGGACTTCTAGTGTGTTAGTGGCATCACACAGAGCTCCTATATTTTCATCTCAGAAGCACCCATAGGACTTCTAGTGTGTTAGTGGCATCACACAGAGTTCCTATATTTTCATCTCAGAAGCACCCATAGGACTTCTAGTGTGTTAGTGGCATCACACAGAGCTCCTATATTTTCATCTCAGAAGCACCCATAGGACTTCTAATGTGTTAGTGGCATCACACAGAGTTCCTATATTTTCATCTCAGAAGCACCCATAGGACTTCTAGTGTGTTAGTGGCATCACACAGAGCTCCTATATTTTCTTCTCAGCAGCACCCATAGGACTTCTAGTGTGTTAGTGGCAGCAAACAGAGCTCCTATATTTTCTTCTCAGCAGCACCCATAGGACTTCTAGTGTGTTAGTGGCATCACACAGAGCTCCTATATTTTCTTCTCAGAAGCACCCATAGGACTTCTAGTGTGTTAGTGGCAGCAAACAGAGCTCCTATATTTTCTTCTCAGCAGCACCCATAGGACTTCTAGTGTGTTAGTGGCATCACACAGAGTTCCTATATTTTCATCTCAGAAGCACCCATAGGACTTCTAGTGTGTTAGTGGCATCACACAGAGCTCCTATATTTTCTTCTCAGCAGCACCCATAGGACTTCTAGTGTGTTAGTGGCATCACACAGAGCTCCTATATTTTCATCTCAGAAGCACCCATAGGACTTCTAGTGTGTTAGTGGCATCACACAGAGCTCCTATATTTTCTTCTCTGCAGCACCCATAGGACTTCTAGTGTGTTAGTGGCAGCAAACAGAGCTCCTATATTTTCTTCTCAGCAGCACCCATAGGACTTCTAGTGTGTTAGTGGCATCACACAGAGCTCCTATATTTTCATCTCAGAAGCACCCATAGGACTTCTAGTGTGTTAGTGGCATCACACATAGCTCCTATATTTTCTTCTCAGCAGCACCCATAGGACTTCTAGTGTGTTAGTGGCATCACACAGAGCTCCTATATTTTCATCTCAGAAGCACCCATAGGACTTCTAGTGTGTTAGTGGTATCACACAGAGTTCCTATATTTTCATCTCAGAAGCACCCATAGGACTTCTAGTGTGTTAGTGGCAGCAAACAGAGCTCCTATATTTTCTTCTCAGCAGCACCCATAGGACTTCTAGTGTGTTAGAGGCATCACACAGAGCTCCTATATTTTCATCTCAGAAGCACCCATAGGACTTCTAGTGTGTTAGTGGTATCACACAGAGTTCCTATATTTTCATCTCAGAAGCACCCATAGGACTTCTAGTGTGTTAGTGGCAGCAAACAGAGCTCCTATATTTTCTTCTCAGCAGCACCCATAGGACTTCTAGTGTGTTAGTGGCATCACACAGAGCTCCTATATTTTCTTCTCAGCAGCACCCATAGGACTTCTAGTGTGTTAGTGGCAGCAAACAGAGCTCCTATATTTTCTTCTCAGCAGCACCCATAGGACTTCTAATGTGTTAGTGGCATCACACAGAGTTCCTATATTTTCATCTCAGAAGCACCCATAGGACTTCTAGTGTGTTAGTGGCATCACACAGAGCTCCTATATTTTCATCTCAGAAGCACCCATAGGACTTCTAGTGTGTTAGTGGCATCACACAGAGTTCCTATATTTTCATCTCAGAAGCACCCATAGGACTTCTAGTGTGTTAGTGGCATCACACAGAGCTCCTATATTTTCTTCTCAGCAGCACCCATAGGACTTCTAGTGTGTTAGTGGCATCACACAGAGCTCCTATATTTTCATCTCAGAAGCACCCATAGGACTTCTAATGTGTTAGTGGCATCACACAGAGTTCCTATATTTTCATCTCAGAAGCACCCATAGGACTTCTAGTGTGTTAGTGGCATCACACAGAGCTCCTATATTTTCTTCTCAGCAGCACCCATAGGACTTCTAGTGTGTTAGTGGCATCACACAGAGCTCCTATATTTTCATCTCAGAAGCACCCATAGGACTTCTAATGTGTTAGTGGCATCACACAGAGTTCCTATATTTTCATCTCAGAAGCACCCATAGGACTTCTAATGTGTTAGTGGCATCACACAGAGTTCCTATATTTTCATCTCAGAAGCACCCATAGGACTTCTAGTGTGTTAGTGGCAGCAAACAGAGCTCCTATATTTTCTTCTCAGCAGCACCCATAGGACTTCTAGTGTGTTAGTGGCATCACACAGAGCTCCTATATTTTCTTCTCAGCAGCACCCATAGGACTTCTAGTGTGTTAGTGGCAGCAAACAGAGCTCCTATATTTTCTTCTCAGCAGCACCCATAGGACTTCTAGTGTGTTAGTGGCATCACACAGAGCTCCTATATTTTCTTCTCAGAAGCACCCATAGGACTTCTAGTGTGTTAGTGGCAGCAAACAGAGCTCCTATATTTTCTTCTCAGCAGCACCCATAGGACTTCTAGTGTGTTAGTGGCATCACACAGAGTTCCTATATTTTCATCTCAGAAGCACCCATAGGACTTCTAGTGTGTTAGTGGCATCACACAGAGCTCCTATATTTTCTTCTCAGCAGCACCCATAGGACTTCTAGTGTGTTAGTGGCATCACACAGAGCTCCTATATTTTCATCTCAGAAGCACCCATAGGACTTCTAGTGTGTTAGTGGCATCACACAGAGCTCCTATATTTTCTTCTCAGCAGCACCCATAGGACTTCTAGTGTGTTAGTGGCAGCAAACAGAGCTCCTATATTTTCTTCTCAGCAGCACCCATAGGACTTCTAGTGTGTTAGTGGCATCACACAGAGCTCCTATATTTTCATCTCAGAAGCACCCATAGGACTTCTAGTGTGTTAGTGGCATCACACATAGCTCCTATATTTTCTTCTCAGCAGCACCCATAGGACTTCTAGTGTGTTAGTGGCATCACACAGAGCTCCTATATTTTCATCTCAGAAGCACCCATAGGACTTCTAGTGTGTTAGTGGCATCACACAGAGCTCCTATATTTTCTTCTCAGCAGCACCCATAGGACTTCTAGTGTGTTAGTGGCATCACACAGAGCTCCTATATTTTCTTCTCAGCAGCACCCATAGGACTTCTAGTGTGTTAGTGGCAGCAAACAGAGCTCCTATATTTTCTTCTCAGAAGCACCCATAGGACTTCTAGTGTGTTAGTGGTATCACACAGAGTTCCTATATTTTCATCTCAGAAGCACCCATAGGACTTCTAGTGTGTTAGTGGCATCACACAGAGCTCCTATATTTTCTTCTCAGCAGCACCCATAGGACTTCTAGTGTGTTAGTGGCATCACACAGAGCTCCTATATTTTCATCTCAGAAGCACCAATAGGACTTCTAGTGTGTTAGTGGCAGCAAACAGAGCTCCTATATTTTCTTGTCAGCAGCACACATAGTACCTATAGTGTGTTAGTGTCAGCACCCATAGGACCTACA
This sequence comes from Rana muscosa, assembly GCA_029206835.1. Classification (NCBI taxonomy): domain Eukaryota; kingdom Metazoa; phylum Chordata; class Amphibia; order Anura; family Ranidae; genus Rana; species Rana muscosa. Next base: position 431,832,721 of record CM055123.1, on the reverse strand, counting down.
GTGTGTTGTGAGCACACATAGGAGTTCTATTTTTTATACTATATACACTACCGACTACAATGGCTGGAAGACCGCCAAGGAGAGGCAGAGCGTGCCGAGGCAAGAACACAGGGCAGGCAGGCTCTGTTTCTAGAGACAACAGTGCTGGCCGTGGACGTGGTCGTGCATCGTCATCAGCACGTGGCCATGGGACACGCTTGTCTTTGTTTTCGGCAGCTGGACATGTGGAGCCGCATCATGCCGAAGGCTTGGTAGAATGGATGACCAAGCCCTCCTCATCCTCCTCATCCTCTCTCACCCAGGCTCAGGGTACTGGCAGAGCAGCTGCCAACGCGTACTCAATGGCATCATCAGCCACCCCTTCCCTAGACCCACCATGTCCTCCTGAGGAGTCCCCCGAACTGTTTGAGCACAGTGTTGGGTACATGCTCCAGGAGGATGCCCAACGATTCGAAGGCTCGGATGATGATACCCAGCTTGAGGAAGTCAGTAGTGTGCGCGCAGAGAGAGGGGATGCTGAAGGACAGCAATCTGGCAGTAGTGTTCCACCAGCTGCAGCTTACTGCCAGGTTTGCTCTAGTGGTGAAGAGGGAGGGGATGATGAGGTCACTGACTCCACGTGGGTGCCTGAAGGGAGAGAGGAGGAGGAGGAGGAGGATGCAGCGTCACATGTCCAACGAGGCAGGATGCCCCCTGGAGGCCAGCTAGAGGCCAGCACAGCAACTGTACCACACCGCAGAGCTCCGCCTGTGCAGGGCGCTGCCTCTGCACGTTATCACAAAAGTTCTTTGGTGTGGGCCTTTTTTGAGACGAGTGCATCAGATCGCACCACTGCTATTTGCAATATTTGTCTCAAGCGTATCTCGCGTGGCCAAAACATCAGCCGCTTGGGCACCACAAGCATGAGCAGACATATGTCGACCTGCCATGCAGCTCGTTGGCAAGCACACATAAAAGACCCACACCAAAGAACAAAGCGGACCTCTCCTTGCTCCTCATCAGCTGGGATCTCCATCCCCACTATATCTTCAGTCCTCTCTGAAAGCTGCTCTGAGAGGACTGAAGGTGTAGAATTAGGTGTGTCACAACCAAGTACTTGCAGTACACCGACGTCCGATTGTAGCAGGCAAATTTCCCTGCCCCAGCTGCTGGACCGTCGAAAGAAGTATACTCCCAGCCATCCACATGCCCAGCGGTTGAATGCTAGCTTGGCTAAATTGCTAGCACTTCAACTGCTGCCTTTTCAGTTGATAGACTCGGCCCCCTTCCGTGAGTTTGTTCAATGTGCGGTTCCTCAGTGGCAGGTTCCCAAACGCCACTTTTTCTCACGGAAGGCGATTCCGTCTCTCTACTGGCATGTGGAAGGCAATGTCCATGCCTCGCTGGACAGGGCGGTCAGCGGTAAGGTGCATATTACCGCTGACTCATGGTCCAGCAGGCATGGACAGGGACGTTATCTTTCTTTCACGGCCCATTGGGTCACTCTATTGGCAGCTGGGAGGGATGCAGGACAAGGTGCAGTAGTGTTGGAGGTTGTTCCGCCACCACGCCTCCAAAATGCTACTACTGGTTGTGACACACCTCTCTCCTCCACCCCCTCCTCTTCTTCTTCCTCCATGTCCTCTTCGAGTGCTCTGTCCTCGGAACCAGCGGTGCTCCGTAGGCGTACAAGGGGCTACGCGAGTACGCAGGCAAAAAGATGCCATGCCGTGCTTGCGCTGGTGTGTTTGGGGGACAGGAGCCACACTGGGCCAGAGGTTCTGGCAGCTCTGCAGGGGCAGGCCGAGAGGTGGTTGACGCCACGCCAGCTTAAGCCAGGAATGGTCGTTTCTGATAATGGCACCAACCTCCTCTCCGCCCTGCGACAGGGGCAGCTCACCCATGTGCCCTGTATGGCTCACGTCCTCAACCTGGTGGTGCAGCGGTTCTTGGGCAGGTTCCCAGGCTTACAGGATGTCCTGAGGCAGGCCAGGAAAGTCTGTGTGCATTTCCGCCGATCTTATAATGCCAGTGCTCGGCTGACTGAGCTGCAAAAGGAGCTGAACCTGCCCAAGAACCGCCTAATATGTGACATGCCCACCAGGTGGAACTCAACGTTGGCCATGCTGCAGCGACTGCACACGCAGCAGAGGGCCATCAATGAGTACCTTTGCGACTACGGCACCAGGACAGGGTCAGGGGAGCTTGGCTTTTTTTCCCCACGCCAGTGGAGCATGATCAGGGATGCATGCACTGTCCTCTCACCATTTGAGGAGGCCACGAGGATGGTGAGCAGTGACAGTGCATGCATCAGTGACACTGTACCTCTTGTCCACCTGTTGGAGCATACGCTGCGTGGGATAATGGACAGGGCACTTGAGGCAGAACAGAGGCAGGAAGAGGAGGACTTCCTTGTCTCTCAAGGCCCCCTTTATCCAGACAATGTTCCTTCTGTCCCACCCATCACACAGGAAGAGGAGGAGGAGGAGGAGGAGGAGGAGGATTGTGTGAGCATGGAGGTGGAGCCTGGCACTCATCATCAACAGCAGCAGTCTTTTAGGGATGATGTACAGTCCCAACAAACCAGTGGACTTGTACGTGGCTGGGAGGAGGTGGCTGGCGATCATGTCATCCTCAGTGACCCAGAAGACTCCGGACCGAATGCCTCAGCTAACCTACGCTGCATGGCCTCCCTGATCCTGCAAAGCCTGCGGAAGGATCCTCGTGTTCTTCGGATCAAGGAGAGTGACCATTACTGGCTGGCCACTCTCCTTGATCCACGGTACAAGGGTAAGGTTGCGGACCTTATCTTGCCGTCGCAGAGGGAGCAGAGGATGAGACATCTCAGGGAGGCCTTGCAGAAAGGTCTGTGCAACGCGTTCCCAGAAACTGGGAGGTTACAAACTCCTGGTCCTGGACGACGAGTTGCTGAGGCTTCGGTCAGTAGCAGAAGGAGCGGTGGGGAAGGTGGACGTCTGACCGATGCGTTCAGACAATTTTTTAGTCCGCAGCCCCAAGGTATGATCGGTTCCAGCAACCATCGCCAGCGTCTGATATACATGGTGCAGGAATACCTAGGGGCAAGGTCAGACTTGGACACCTTTCCCACCGAAAATCCTCTGGCTTACTGGGTCCTGAGGATGGATCACTGGCCAGAGCTTGCACAGTATGCAACTGAGCTACTGGCCTGTCCTGCATCCAGCGTTCTTTCCGAACGCACATTCAGTGCTGCTGGAGGATTTGTCACCGATCATAGGGTGCGCCTGTCCACCGACTCGGTTGATCGACTGACCTTCATAAAAATGAATCAGTCTTGGATCACCACCAGCTACCAGACACCTGAAGCGGATATAACGGAATAATTTATAATGTCACATCCCTTCAAGACTGCCTATGCTGATGCTGAGTGACTGTCCTGTTATGTTCACTGACTATCCTCTTCCTCCTCCTCAATGATCCATGCCACCACACCAGTGCCTAAGGCACAATTTTTCAGCCCCTGTATAACAGGGGCGTGTAATTACAATTTTTTAAAAAGATGCTTCGCAACAGGTCTGACTGCTGTGCTCAGAGTACAGTATCTGTGAGGGGTTGCAGTGTTGTGGCACCAGCACCAGTGCCTAAGGCACAATTTTTCAGCCCCTGTTGGGGCGTGTAATTACAATTTTTAGGCAATGCTTTGCAACAGGTCTCATTGCTGTGCTCAGAGTACAGTATCTGTGAGGGGTTGCAGTGTTGTGGCACCAGCACCAGTGCCTAAGGCACAATTTTTCAGCCCCTGTATAACAGGGGCGTGTAATTACAATTTTTTAAAAAGATGCTTCGCAACAGGTGTGACTGCTGTGCTCCAAGTACAGTATCTGTGAGGGGTTGCAGTGTTGTGGCACCAGCACCAATGCCTAAGGCACAATTTTTCAGCCCCTGTTTAACAGGGGCGTGTAATTACAAATCTTGATCTAATAGTTCACAGCAGGGCCCATTCCTGCGCCCACCAAGAGTAACTATGAGGGCCTACAGTCTTGTGGCAACACCGTCCACCACCACCACCACCACCAAAGGCCCAATTTTTCTGCCCTGTTCAACAGGTGCATGCAATTACAAATCTTGATCTAATAACTCACAGCAGGGCCCATTCCTGCACCCACCAAGAGTAACTGTGAGGGCTTACAGTCTTGTGGCAACACCGTCCACCACCACCACCACCACCACCAAAGGCCCAATTTTTCTGCCCGGTTCAACAGGTGCATGCAAGTACAAATCTTGATCTATTAACTCACAGCAGGGCCCATTCCTGTGCCCACCAGTCTTGTGGCTACACCAACATCTAATAGGGCAAATTTCTGCAGAGTATATACGGCAGGCCCCTACTTTCAAACATCCAACTTACAAACGACTCCTACTTGCAAACGGCAAGAGAAAACAGGAAGTGAGAGGAAATCTACCCCTAGGAAGGAAAATTCTATCCTGTTAGATTTAATTTGGGAAAAAGGTATCTCCTCTCTACTGATGCTTTATCACCAATCCTTGTTTCAATTAAAACCCCACTTTTCCAAAAACATTTGTCATTGGGACGGAAAGTGAGGTGACATGTTCTGAACAGATGTGCAAAGACAGCAAATGTTACAGGGGTGATAACCCCTCCCTATGTTCTCCAAAAAGCTTAAAAATTTATTTTTTTGGGATGTAGCTACACTTCATAATGTACCTGTTCAGATTCTACTTAAGAACAAACCTACAGTCCATGTCTTGTTTGCACCACCTATATACTGCTGTTCAGAGTATATAGGGTTGTAGGTATAGGGTTTTATTTTGGGTGCGGGGTCCCCCTTAGTATCCATACAAGACCCAAAGGGGCTGGGGTGGGGGGGGGGTGATGGGGTAGCCATGCCATTTTTCTCAAGGATTTTCAGCCATATGGCGGCCAGGACAAGACATGACATTAAAGCCGCAAGTGGTTTTAAATGGCTTCTTTTTTTCCTTTACAAATGTCATTTTGTGCAAGGACAGTTCTAAACACGGGAAACACATGCCACTTCACAGGCATACTTTAGACACCCCCCAGGTACCATATTTAAAGGAAAATTTCACTTTTTTTTTTTTCACTTTATGCATCATTAAAATGACTGCTCCCGAAAAAACTTTAGTTTTTAAAATTTATTTTTGCATTGATATATGTCCCCTGGGGCAGGACCCGGGTCCCCAAACCTGTTTTATGACATTAACATGCATATTGGCCGTTGTAATTAGCAATTTTGATTTCGAACGTTCGCGTCCATTATAACGAATAGGGTTCGAAAATTTGCGCGAACTTTCGGTCCGTTCGAAGGTTCTGGTGCGAACCGAACCCGGGGGTGTTCGGCTCATCCCTAACCCTAACGATGGGGCATGTTTCCTCCCACTGACACCAACAAAGGGTCACAATTCCTCTCAGTGACATCAACAATTTTGCCCAATGACACCAACGATGGGGCACAATTGCTCTTAAAGACGGCAATAATTTGTAGTGTGGATGGTGAATGAGAGCTGTCAGAGAATGTAGTGTGGATGGTGGGGGGAGATCTGTCGGAGAATGTAGTGTGGATGGTGGAGGAGAGCTGTCGGAGAATCTAGTGTGGATGGTGGATGGAAGAGCTGTCAGGGATGGTGGGAGGAGAGCTGTTGGAGAATTTAGTGTGGGAGGAGAGCTGTCGGAGAGTGTAGTGTGGATGGTGAGAGGAGAGCTGTCGGAGAATGTAGTGTGGATGGTGAATGAGAGCTGTCGGAGAATGTAGTGTGGATGGTGGGGGGAGATCTGTCGGAGGATGTAGTGTGGATGGTGGAGGAGAGCTGTCGGAGAATGTAGTGTGGATGGTGGAGGAGAGCTGTCGGAGAATGTAGTGTGGATGGTGGGGGAGAGCTGTCGGAGAATGTAGTGTGGATGGTGGGAGGAGAGCTGTCGGAGAATGTAGGGTGGATGGTGGGAGGAGAGCTGTCGGAGAATGTAGGGTGGATGGTGGGAGGAGAGCTGTCGGAGAATGTAGTGTGGATGGTGGGGGAGAGCTGTCGGAGAATGTAGTGTAGATGGTGGAGGAGAGCTGTCGGAGAGTGTAGTGTGGATGGTGAATGAGAGCTGTCGGAGAATGTAGTGTGGATGGTGGGGGGAGATCTGTCGGAGAATGTAGTGTGGATGGTGGAGGAGAGCTATCGGAGAATCTAGTGTGGATGGTGGATGGGAGAGCTGTCGGGGATGATGGGAGGAGAGCTGTTGGAGAATGTAGTGTGGGAGGAGAGCTGCCGGAGAGTGTAGTGTGGATGGTGAGAGGAGAGCTGTCAGGGAATGTAGTGTGGATGGTGAATGAGAGCTGTCGGAGAATGTAGTGTGGATGGTGGGAGGAGATCTGTCAGAGAATGTAGTGTGGATGGTGGAGGAGAGCCGTCGGAGAATGTAGCGTAGATGGTGGGGGAGAGCTGTCGGAGAATGTAGTGTGGATGGTGGGGGAGAGCTGTCAGAGATTGTAGTGTGGATGGTGGGAGGAGAGCTGTCGGAGAATGTAGTGTGGATGGTGGATGAGAGGTGTCGGAGAATATAATGTGGATGGTGGGGAAGAGCTGTCAGAGAATGTAGTGTGGATGGTGGAGGAGAGCTGTCGGAGAATGTAGTGTGGATGGTGAGGGGGGCTGTCAGGGACTGTAGTGTGGATGGTGGGAGGAAAGCAGTCAGAGAATGTAGTGTGGATTTGCAGCTGAGCGTTACTCTGGAGTTGCAGTGCTTTTTTTCCATCAAGGTGACTTATTGAGGTGTAAATGGGGAGAAGTAAGGTTTTGTATGTCTCCATGGGGTGGCAGGACCTGTGACTGATTAACATCTATGGGCCTCAGACAAAGTGGGACGGGCAATGCCTCTTCATGAAAAAAATAAGTTTTCCCAGTTTTTTTTGGTAAATTAGGGGCCTCGGCTTATATTCGGGTCGGCTTGTACTCGAATATATACGGTACATCAATAGCTTGTTTGGGGAGTCTATTTAATCTGTGTACCTTGTTATTTACTCTTTATTTGTTGCATAGTGTTATTGACTGTTTTCTAAAAAAAACAAGAAACAGTTTTAACCAAGTCCTGGCTACTTATATAGGCCTTGGCTGACTAATATTAATCTAAGTTTTTCTCTGGTGCAGGTAAACTTAAGAGAACAGAACTGTGTATGTGTATTATTACTGGGTTATTCCATTAATCATCTTGCTAGGTGTGCCAGAGGGGCTGGGACAGTTCTTTGGGGTTGAGAGGCAGAGTAGCGGACTGAACAAATAAAAGCAGCTCCTTTGGGGGTTTGCTACATCTAGAATTGGCAAATGTGAGTTTGATAGGGGACATCACTTCAGATGTGGTGGTTAAGGCTATTGATAAGCTATTGATAAGCTTGTCATTAAAGTGGAGTTCCACCCAAAAGTGGAACTTCCGCTCATCGGATTCCTCCCCCCCCCCTCCGGGGCCACAATTGGCACCTTTCGGGGGGGAGGGGGGACAGGATACCTGTTGAAGACAGGTATCCTTTTCCACTTCTTGGAGTCCGGCCGCGGCCATGACGTCACCGTGGGGCTCCCTCCTCCTCCTCCCCTGGCCGTCGTGCTAATAGGAGAGAGGAGCGGGCCTCGCGTATGCACAATAGGGTTTCCGGCGTGAAGTTGAAAGGCTACACTGCCGGGTTCCCTTACCCGCAATGGCGACGGAAGCACCCGACAGCTGATGGGAAACATCAGCTGCGGTGCTGACATCGAGGGACTGCAGGACAGGTAAGTCTCCATTTATTAAAAGCCAGCACCTGCAGTATGTGTAGCTGCTGGCTTTTCTTTTTTTTTTTTTTCCGTCAAAGGCCGGAACACCCCTTTAAAGCCCCGTACACACGATCGGTTTAACTGATGAAAACCGTTCGAAGGATGGTTTTCATCAGACAAACCGATCGTGTATGGTACCCATCGGTCTTTTTTCCATCGGATGGAAAAAATAGAACTTGTTTTAAATTTTTCCGATGGATAAAAAACCGATGGGAATTTCCGATCGTCTATGGGCAAGTCCATTGGTTAAAATACCCACGCATGCTCAGACTGAATTAGGAGACGGGAGCGCTCGTTCTGGTAAAACTAGCGTTCCTAATGGAGAGAGCACATTCGTCATTCTGCAAGTTATTGCTTCGTTTAATGCAGCGCATGTTTTGTTGCTTTAGAACGGTCTTTAAAATGTCATTTTGGCAGCAGATCTTTCTCCTGAGTTCTGACAAACGTATGTCTTTCTTCTTTCTTGTGATCTTAGGAATAATTAGTTTAATTCTTCAAGGCCGACCTCACAAATTACACCTTTTTTTTGTTTTTGTCTTTAAATTTCTTGTGCATTTTTTGGTGTGTCAATTTCTCAGAACAACATATTATTTTTATTTTTTACTCATGGAGGTTGGTGTCCCTTGTTATTAATTACACATTGTATTTATGAAATCTTATTGCTACTTCCAAAAAAAACACATCAGGCATGTATGTTGGCTGAAATCAAATTTCCCTTTATTTCGGACAAAAAACAAACAAAAACCGAAGGGCAACTATTCAGAAATTAGCAGAGAATATAAAGTCATTAGATCCCAAATGCAGACCTGACTATGATCAATATTAAAATCAACAACAGCATGAAATCAGGAGCAGCAGCCAAAGACATACATCATCCCAAGCTGTGGTACTCCATCAACCTTCAATTTCTGGATGAGCAGCTCGAGGCCAGGGAATCACCTCCTGCTCTTCCCTGTAGCCTTCCTTCCACGCCTCTCTGCAGCGTTCTCTCCACGACCCCGTCCACGCACCCTTGCAGGCTGGGCCACTGTGGGTGGTGATGTGGCAGGAGGAGGAGGAGAAGGAGGAGAGGGATTGGCCTGCTGCGAGATATGGGTGGCCTCAGTCAGCAGCCCCCTCGCCCCCATGTGTACGGCCATATATATAAGGTGCTCACAAAGGGCCCGTTGTCCTGCCTCCATTCTGAGCAACTTATCCGCCAGATAGGTGCTAAACCCCTCCGTAGGGTTGAGGGGGGCCCTCATGATAGCAGCAGCCTCCTGAATCATCTTTAGTGACTCCTCCTCCACTTGTGTCATCCGCCGTTGTTTTGGCGGTCTGACGTGGAGGGGAGCCACTTGGGAGACGGTGCTGCCACTAGGCCTGGGGACCTGCTGAGTCCCACTTGGCCCTGCCTCCTCCTGCCTGCCACACTCCTGACCCTCTTCCTCCTGGCTTGCCTCATCCTGTTTTTAAAAGAAAATGAAAAATTTGATTATTTGGGGAATCTATCACACACAATTTTGATCTCTTTCCTGGTTTTTTTTTTTTTTGGGGGGGGGGGAGATGATATCATTTATGGCTAATCCAAACAGTTCAACACAATATTACTTAGTGGACAATAATTATGATCAAAAATACTATACCGGGCTGAAGATGTGAAGATCTGGCTCTTCTAGCTCGGGAGGCTCCTCCTCCGCCTCTGCAGGGGTGGAGGGAAGGGTGGAAGGAACGCTGGAGGGAAGGGTGGAAGGAAGGGTTGAGGGAAGGCTGGAAATAGATTCCCTGGCCTCGATCTGGTCATCCAGAAATTGAAGATGTCTGTAGTACCACAGCTTGGGCTTTACTACATCGTCGGCTGCTGCTCCTGATCTCTTTGACTGGCGCACTTCCTTGTATTTTTTTTATAGGAATTACGCAGGTTGTTGATTTTATTATTGATCATAGTGTAGTCTGCATCTGGGATCCATGGCTTCATATCCTCTGCTAACTTGGTAATAGTTGCCCGACGTACATCACTCTTGTGGTACGCTGGGTGTTTCAGTTCCCACAGGTTGCGCTGTTCCTTATATTTTTCTATAAAAATCAGCATCACCTCCGGCTCTCGTAGTTTCTGCATCTTTTTTGAACAACAAGTAAAAAACAAAAGAAAAAAAAGTAAAGGATCAGAATTGATTCTCCTCAACTTATCACAATATTGCCCTTTACAATCATGAACCATTATAGGCCACTGCAGGCCCGAGTTCCCTTCTTACCTTAGTTCACTTCGTTGGTTCACTTCCGGTCGTCCTTACTCCGCGCATCCCTAATAACTTCTTTCCCCTTTTTATACCCTGCGCATGCGTGTAACTCCGCCCTCGTCGCCTGCCCATGACGGACTTTTCCAGGATTTCCCCGCCCCTTAACGATCGGCGCACAGTGTGAGACGGCGACATGTCGCAGACACAGGTGGCTTCTTTACTTGAAATTACCGACGAGGAAAGCCCGGAGGCGGAAACGTCCCGATCCAGTCAAAAAAGATACAAGGCGACTAATATGTCTTTTTCTGAGATGGTGGAGATGGTGGACATTCTGCGGAGGAAGGATTACGACGGCAAGTATGGCCCATACGACACCCCTAATCTCCGGAAGTCACAATTTATGGACAAAGTTGCGAAGACTCTCTATAAAAAATATGGGGTCAGGAGATCCAAGGAACAACTCCGTAAAAGGTGGTCAGACCTGAAGCTCAGGGAGCCGGAGCAGTATAGGAAGCTTATAAAAAGCATTGAAAAAAGTAAGTTTATTTTACTGTGTTCTTTCACATTGTAATATGTATTCTTCCATGTTTTGCACCATGTGCTTGGCTTGACTGGTTTCACATTTTAAAATCTCAACTTTTCTGTTAAGTGGAGAGTCCACTTATTTGCTAAATGTGTTGAACAAAAAATTGCTGCTCTTCCCCCAAACATGTTTGGCACATATCCACGTAAACTACATGTGGGCATGCCTCATTTTACTTCAACAATGTTTATCTACACATTGTTGGCTAGATGATGTGTTGTAAGGAAATTTAGAATGTGAATGAAAGAATAAACTGTATTCTGGGTAAAGGAGATGACACTCCAGCAGTTGTGTACTCTTTTTTTGTTCTTCATCAAGATACTATACTCTGGGCCACATGACCAAATTTCTTAACGGTGTCACACACAGGTGGTCCAGTGGATACCTTGGTGGTTATCCAAGTGAATTTGTGAGTGTCCTCCAAAATAACATGTTGCTTTGTTGAGTTTGCAAGATCTCATATGTTCATCTTGAAACTCAGGGCCAAATATCAATTGGACCCCACTTTAAAACATTGAGAATCCATTTTCAGGCCTAAAAAGTCTGTGGGCTAAAAGGATACATTTTTTTTTATATTCCCATAGGGGAGAGGAGAGTGGGAGGACACCATGCTCATGAGACGAGGAACCCAACACCACAGAAACTCCCTGAAGATCCCAAAGCAGAAAAAGTTCAGCAGGTTCAGGAAGCGGAGGGGGAGAAAGTGGAGGTGGAGGAAGGAGAGGTGGAGGAAGGAGAGGTGGAGCTTATCAGCACAACAGGTCAGTGTCTGTCACCACAACTTCAAGGTAAATACAGATGTAGGCCTGCATAGTTTTAAAATATTTGTTTCTTTTTAGGGACTGAACGTGGGGGTGTGTCAGGAAGTCCAAATCCTCCATTCTCGAGTGCCAGCGCCAAAATAATCATTCAGGAAATCATGGAATGCAGTAGCGAAATGGACATTATGAGAAAGAGAATGATTGTGATTGAGCAAAAATATAAAAACATGATATATATTTTGGGGAGAATAGTGTGACTCCCCCCCTTTTTGTGTGTTTTGTTATGTGTTGGAATTTTTCTATGGGATTTCCACCAGCCCAAATGTGAAGATGCACACACTGAAGACTCAACATGTGCTATCTGCCGTCACAGGATATCTATGTCCCTGTTTTGGGGGTGCAACCTCTTCCTCCCTCCTCAAGTAGGGGAGAGGAAGGGTTTTCACCCCCAAAGTACGTCCATTGATCCCCCATGATGGCAGATAGCACATGTTTACCCTAGCCATGGGATCATGTTGAAGATACCCATTTGAGCCCCAAAAAGAAAGTGTGTTTCTTCACATTTGGGATGGATCAGGGGTAACATCACCCCATCTCCTGTTTGTATTTTTCACTGTGTTATTTTATTACTTTTTAATGTAAAAAAATGTGGCTTTTGACCCATGCATGTTTCTGCCAAAAAAGCCACACAAAACACCCCAAAAAAATCTTTGGAAAAAGAAAAAACTGTGTTGCAATCAATAAAAACATTGGGGAAGTCGAAAAAAGGTGTGCCTTGTTGTTTCTATGCTCAATAGCAGTTCTGAAGATGCAAAATGAGTGTTTTTACCTCTGAGATTGGAGGCTATTTACTAATAAGGAGAAATACACTTGGCACTACTAGAACCTGGGAGACACATAAACCACAAATCAAAGAATGACAACACAAGTTTGTAGTAAATCAAATATTTTTGTTTATTTAAAAAAGGTTTCATCAAAGTTCAGATGTGGTCTGGCATTGCGATGGCCCCCCTACCCGTGAAGTACCCTACGTATTTCTGACGTACTTCACGGGCACTTTGGGGGACCAAGCCAGTACGGGCAGTGCTGAGGCCGGTCAGATTTATCAGTTCAGAGGGACCGGCCTCAGACCCAACTGATGACACATAATTTGTGGAGTATTTTCTTAAAAAATTGTGCAACAAGCAGCAGCAGTACACAATGTTGTTCAGTTTATAATCCGCCAAATTGATAGCTGTCTGGAACAGGCGGAACCGGCTAGCCATTATCCCGAAGGCATTCTCCACAACTCTCCGGGCTCTGGCCAGCCGGTAATTAAAAACCCTCCTCTCCGGGGTGAGGGTGCGTTGGGGAAACGGCCGCATGAGGTGTGGTCCTAGTCCAAAAGCTTCATCCGCGATGAAAACGAACGGTAGCCCTTCCACGTTCTCTGCATCTGGAGGCAGTGCAAGACCCCCAGCCTGCAGACGGTGAGCGAACTCCGTCTCAGCGAATACTCCGCCATCGGACATCCGGCCGTTCTTTCCCACGTCCACATACAGGAACTCGTACCGTGCCGACACCACTGCCATTAACACTATGCTATTAAAACCTTTATAGTTAAAATAGTATGACCCCGAACGGGGTGGCAGCACTATGTGGACGTGCTTCCCATCAATTGCCCCTCCGCAGTTGGGGAAATCCCACCGCTGGGCAAATTGGGAGGCCACAGTCAGCCATTCCTGTGGTGTGCTAGGGAACTGTGGAGTCAAACAAAAAGAAGACATTAGTACGGTTTATGTTTACAGTGCAAGCAGATTACATACAAAAACATTGTTGACCAACATCATTCTAACATTATTATTTAGGGGAGTATTTCCTACCAATAAACAAAGGCCCACTTAGCAGATGCCTCACCCCCGCTGAGTGGACATTCTAAAATAAACTAAGGGGGGGGGCTAAGGTGATTGTGGGGGATCCAAAAAAAGGCTCGACCACTCTGCTGAGCTTGATTGAGAACTAAAAAATTGGTAACATCTTTAGGGGGGGGGAGGGAGGGTTCTCAAACTACGCGGGCAATGACCCCAAAAAGGAAAAGGAAAATAGAAGGCTAGCTGGGTTTGCGCCCATGATAGCATGCTGGAGAGGTTAGTGAAGGGAAATAGGCATGGAGGGCCCAAAAAGGCCTTTATACAGGTCAAAAAATGCATGGGGAAAATGGGGACATTACCAGGATATTACAAACAGGCAAATTTGGGTTAGGAGGGAAAAAATAAGAAGATTCAAAAACAATCAAAACATATAATGTGAGGTTAAAGGAGAAAAATTATCCTCATATAGTCCTTCTGCAGGACCTGAATGATGGCCGAACACGTCTCAGGGATAATGATCCCGAGAGCCTGGGGGGAGATGCCTGTTGAGAACTTGAGGTCCTGCAAGCTTCTCCCAGTCGCCAGGTATCTCAACGTGGCAATAAGCCTCTGCTCGGCAGTGATGGCCTGGCGCATCACAGTGTCCTGCCTCGTGATATAGGGGGACAGCAAATCCAACAGACGGTGAAATACGGGGTCCGTCATCCTGAGATAATTCCTGAAATCATCAGGATTATTCTCATGGATTTCCCGCAGCAGAGGCATATGAGAGAATTGGTCCCGCTGGAGCAACCAATTCTTAGTCCATGAACTCCTCCTCACCCTGTTCACAGACTGAACTCGGGTTACAGTGTTAACTGTAACACCAAGCCCAAAGCCAGCACGAGCTCGAGAACGAGAACGCACTTCAAACATGGTTTTAAACCGGTCGGCTGGTCAGAACGCACTCAAACAGAACGCACCGTGGAACAGCAAGGCCTGAGAAGAACGACCTGAAAAACAGGAAACGAATGGCCAAGAAGGCACTGCAAGGCAGTAACGACCTGACTGCACGCACTGAATCACAAATACAAACCCACAAGCACAAACTGAACACCAGGAAACAATCTGCAAAGCACGGAGACTGAAAAGCGCGAATCGGCTCTCACCAAACTTTTACTAACACGCGGTAACACGAAATCAGCAAAAGCAGCCCAAGGGGTGGCACCATTAGATTTGTTCGGCCTTTTTATAGCGCGTCGTACGTTTTGTACGTGCCGTCGTTTTGTTGCCGTCGGTTTTTAAACTGATGGTGTGTGGCCAAGACTGATGAAAAACAGTTTCATCGGATTTCCGATGGTCAAATCCATCGGACGAAAATCCATAGGTTATCCGATCGTGTGTACAGGGCTTAAGGAGTTGCCTGGTCCAGATGCACTGACAGCTGAGTTTGATAAGCATTTTAATTTTACTCTGGCCCCATATTTGCTGAAGGTTTTTAAAGGCTGTCTGGAAGAGGGTTCACTCTCTCCCTCCATGCGGCAATCTGCAATGATTCTTCTGTCAAAGAGTAAAGATGCTTTGAGAATTGACAGCCTATTAGCCTTCTCAGTGTTGATAGGAGGATACTGGCAAAAATAATTTTCTGGCATTTATTGTCTGTAGTGGGCACTTGACTTCCTCGCCACCAGCACTGTTCTGTTTAGGGTAGAAGCACTTTTTCAGCAGTATTAGCAGTCTGGGAGGCCCCGGATCGGTGCAGGGCTGCAGGCTAGGGAAAGTTCTTGCTGGCATTGGATCAGGCTAAAGCTATTGATTGGGTCAATCATGAGTATCTGTGGCTGTTTCTTGGCAAGTATGGCCTGGAGGGTAGGGTGACCAGACATCCCCGTTTTCCGGGGACAGTCCCCGGATTGAGGACACTGTCCCCGGACCAAGTCTGTCCCCGGATTTGTCCCCGGATTGGATTTGAACAGGGTCTGGGGCAATTTCAAAGACATTCAGTGCAGAATTAAAAAAAAAAAAAAACGAAATTAAAGACCCCCGCTCTGCCGCTCCTACTAGCTTGGGGGGTGTATTTTCTTCATTATCTGTGCCCCTTTCTGATGGTCGGAGCGCTGGGAATATTTCTTCAGTTTCGGGTGCCCATTCAGCTCCTCTCACATGTTTTTCTGCCTTGGATCAAGTCCCGGCCAGCCGCCTGCCTGTTTATCTCCTTGCCTTCCCTGGGGGAGTGATCTTCCTCCGCTCCCCACCCAGTAGTAGCCGGGGCCCAGAGAGTGAGACTCGACAGGCTGTGAAGCGGCGGCAGCGACGGGCAGAGAGTCACTGATTGCCACCATTACTAGTAAAAAAATAATAATAATATGTCCCCGGATTTCATTTAAAAAATCTGGTCACCTTACTGGAGGGGGGTTCATCGATTTGGTTTGAAGACCTTGTACAGAGGGGCTGAAAGCTTCATGCTTGTGAATGGTTGGTGTGACAGACCTAAGCAAGATAGTGGCTTCTGGAGAGGACTAGGAGCAAGCCTCTTACTTACTGACTATGGCTCATGGAGAGAGCAGATCATTCTCTTATGTCTAAGTTATCCTGTGTCTATTAGGGGCGCAGGGTGACCGAGAAAAGGATGGACAGCTACTTAATGGACACTGAGAATGCGGTTTGGAGTTCAAATAAAGTGTTTCAGTTTTGTAATTGAGCTAGTCTCGCCTGTTTCCTGGTTGCAATATGTGGCTGTAATATCTGATATCTAAGGGTCGAGACTAGAGGAAGCATTGTACTGATGGAAGCACACAAGCGGAGTGTGGAACAGGTTCCATTACAGATGGATTGGACGGCCCTTTGAGGTTGGCTTGGGCGTGTATTAGGGGTGTCCTTTTGAGTCCTCTGCTATATGCGCTTGCAATTTAACCTTTCATCAGGAGGATAGAGAGTGGGCCATTGTGTGGCGTGCCTTTGGGCATTTCTGGTGAACTCTCCTCTTAGGGACATAGCTTATGCTGATGGTTTGTCTCTATCTCTACGACAGAGGAGGTGGTCTTGGTGATGGAGCAGTATGCTGAGGCATCTGGATGAAAGATCAATCAGGATAAGAGTGAGGTTTTCTGAAAGGGAGAGGAGAGCAAAGGCTTTGAGCTACCGGACACCTTCCCAGAGCCCTGGCAGGAAATTATGGTTTTAGGTATCAAATTTGGTCCAGGCGATTACTTCAGGAAGGACTCGTCAGGAGTCGGTGAGTGAAGCACAGTGGAGATCTGGAAGAGGCATGCCAGGGGAGCTGGGTGCAGAGCCAGAGGAGAGATTGTGGGGTTTTGTGCCAAATCGTTGCAGCCTGAGGGCACAGGATTTGCAAGTCAGGCTTCCTGGAATCAGTAGTCCATCATCAAACATCCTTTCCAACTAGTGTTCAGGGCCATCAAGAAGGGGTACTGAAGGCTCCTGGCCTATTCAGGATCATCAGTTGAAACTACTTCTAGGACTTATTCAGAGTGAAGCCTCGTACACACGACCGAGAATCTCGCCGTAAAAAAACCTGTCGTTTTTCTCGACGAGATTCTTGTCAAGCTTTCCTTTCCTTGGCATCGTTGGAAAGCGCGGTCACGTACAGCACGTACATGGCAGTATAAAGGGGAAGTTCGATTTCAATGGCGCCACCCCTTGGGCTGCTTTTGCTGATCTCGTGTTACCGCGTGTTAGTAAAAGTTTGGGGAGAGACGATTCGCGCTTTTCAGTCTTCGTGCTTTCAGTTAGTTTTAGCGTGACGAATGTTATCGTGTTTATCGAGTTTTAGCGTGACTAATGTTAAGCTCCCGTCTTATACTTGATTCTGAGCATGCGTGATTTTTTGAGACTCTGAAAAGCATACACACGACCAGTTTTCTCGTCGGGAAACAGGCCGACGAGAATCTTGACGAGAAAAACGAGAATCCTGACGAGAAAATAGAGAGCAGGTTCTCTCTTTTTCTCGTCGAGATTCCCGGCAGTTTTCTCGACGAGACACCATACACACGAATGGAGAAAATCGGTCGTGTGTACGAGGCTTTAGGCTTAGTCAGCTCAAGATGGTGAGACAGGATTTCTAATGCTGTGACAGGAGAGTGATGTGCAGGAGGAGAAGTGTCCTGGAGGTAAAAGTCTGCAGGAAGAGTTCAGAGGAGAACGGTCTGAAGTAACACTCTCAAAATAAGAGTCCACCATTTTTGTTCTAATCCAAGGAGATGTAAAGTATAACCACTATAACAGTTTCAAAGTAATGAGTAAACCACTTTAACATTTTCAGTGTAAAGCCGGAGCCGCTATAACATTGCAAATACCAATTTATTCTATAGGCATCGCATATCCCTTCCCCTAACCAAGTTCAATCCCCCAAATAAAACAACAAAACAAAGCAAAAGACTTTTCATTGTCTACAAAGTGTGATGTATGGATGTCTGGCAGCAGGGTGAATATGAGTGGATGTTAGTAACTAGTGGCAACACACCGCTACATAAACATAAAGCCATTTATCCAACTGTACATTCAGGGCCTCTGGTTTATAGACCAGATACATCTTAAATATAGAACCATTTATCCAACTGTCCATCCAGAGCCTCTGGTTTATAGACCAGATAACATCCTAAATAGGGATGAGCTCGGTGTTCGAGTCGAACATACGTTCGACTCGAACATCGGCTGTTCGATCGTTCGACGAAGATCGAACGATTTGGGCCGTTCGCGCCTAATTCGAGTGACGCGAACGGCCCACAATGCACTACGCCATCGCAGTGTCATCCAGGCGCTGTGATTGGCCAAGCATGCACTGTGACCCCGCATGCTTGGCCAATCACAGCGCCGGCAGCGAGGAGAGCAATGATTGGCCACAGGCAGGATGCCTGTGGCCAATTATTGCTGAGGGTGTTTAGTACACGCCCCACACTATAAAAGGCCGCCAGCACGGCGGCCTAGTGTAGTGTGTTCCGGAGCAGGGAAAGAGAAGCATAGGCAGGGACAGTGACATTTATTTTTTCTTGCTTAACCTGGATTCCTTTAGTTTAGGGAAAGAGAAGGATAGGTAGGGAGAGTGTCAGTGTGTTTTACTGTGCGAATCCTTGTTTCTAGGGACAGGGAAGGACAGTGAGGGAAATTCTCCTTGTGCTATAGTGTGCTAAAGCATTGATCATCAATCAGCTTTAAAAAAACATTTTTTCTAGGGACAGAAAACTATAGGTAGGAAGAGTGTCAGTTTCTTTCACTGTGATAATCCTTGTTTCTAGGGACAGGGAAGGACAGTGAGGGAAATTCTACTTGTGCTATAGTGTGCTAAAGCATTGATCATCAATCAGCTTTAAAAAAACATTTTTTCTAGGGACAGAAAACTATAGGTAGGAAGAGTGTCAGTTTCTTTCACTGTGATAATCCTTGTTTCTAGGGACAGGGAAGGACAGTGAGGGAAATTCTCCTTGTGCTATAGTGTGCTAAAGCATTGATCATCAATCAGCTTTAAAAAAACATTTTTTCTAGGGACAGAAAACTATAGGTAGGAAGAGTGTCAGTTTCTTTCACTGTGATAATCCTTGTTTCTAGGGACAGGGAAGGACAGTGAGGGAAATTCTACTTGTGCTATAGTGTGCTAAAGCATTGATCATCAATCAGCTTTAAAAAAACATTTTTTCTAGGGACAGAAAACTATAGGTAGGAAGAGTGTCAGTTTCTTTCACTGTGATAATCCTTGTTTCTAGGGACAGGGAAGGACAGTGAGGGAAATTCTACTTGTGCTATAGTGTGCTAAAGCATTGATCATCAATCAGCTTTAAAAAAACATTTTTTCTAGGGACAGAAAACTATAGGTAGGAAGAGTGTCAGTTTCTTTCACTGTGATAATCCTTGTTTCTAGGGACAGGGAAGGACAGTGAGGGAAATTCTCCTTGTGCTATAGTGTGCTAAAGCATTGATCATCAATCAGCTTTAAAAAAAACATTTTTTCTAGGGACAGAAAACTATAGGTAGGAAGAGTGTCAGTTTCTTTCACTGTGATAATCCTTGTTTCTAGGGACAGGGAAGGACAGTGAGGGAAATTCTACTTGTGCTATAGTGTGCTAAAGCATTGATCATCAATCAGCTTTAAAAAAACATTTTTTCTAGGGACAGAAAACTATAGGTAGGAAGAGTGTCAGTTTCTTTCACTGTGATAATCCTTGTTTCTAGGGACAGGGAAGGACAGTGAGGGAAATTCTCCTTGTGCTATAGTGTGCTAAAGCATTGATCATCAATCAGCTTTAAAAAAACATTTTTTCTAGGGACAGAAAACTATAGGTAGGAAGAGTGTCAGTTTCTTTCACTGTGATAATCCTTGTTTCTAGGGACAGGGAAGGACAGTGAGGGAAATTCTCCTTGTGCTATAGTGTGCTAAAGCATTGATCATCAATCAGCTTTAAAAAAACATTTTTTCTAGGGACAGAAAACTATAGGTAGGAAGAGTGTCAGTTTCTTTCACTGTGATAATCCTTGTTTCTAGGGACAGGGAAGGACAGTGAGGGAAATTCTCCTTGTGCTATAGTGTGCTAAAGCATTGATCATCAATCAGCTTTAAAAAAACATTTTTTCTAGGGACAGAAAACTATAGGTAGGAAGAGTGTCAGTTTCTTTCACTGTGATAATCCTTGTTTCTAGGGACAGGGAAGGACAGTGAGGGAAATTCTCCTTGTGCTATAGTGTGCTAAAGCATTGATCATCAATCAGCTTTAAAAAAACATTTTTTCTAGGGACAGAAAACTATAGGTAGGAAGAGTGTCAGTTTCTTTCACTGTGATAATCCTTGTTTCTAGGGACAGGGAAGGACAGTGAGGGAAATTCTACTTGTGCTATAGTGTGCTAAAGCATTGATCATCAATCAGCTTTAAAAAAAAAAAAATTCTAGGGACAGAAAACTATAGGTAGGAAGAGTGTCAGTTTCTTTCACTGTGATAATCCTTGTTTCTAGGGACAGGGAAGGACAGTGAGGGAAATTCTCCTTGTGCTATAGTGTGCTAAAGCATTGATCATCAATCAGCTTTAAAAAAACATTTTTTCTAGGGACAGAAAACTATAGGTAGTGTGACAGCAGGAAGGTAAAGTCACCTGGTTGCATCCAGGGGGGTAGATATATTTCGCCCAGATTCAGGCTTTACGCCGACTTATACAACTAGGTGGAGAGTTGTATAAGCCCAGCTGAGGCTAGTGGGCTCATGGATGACTCATACCTCTAGGGAGAGTGTGGGGCGTCGTGCAGACAGGGAGTTGATGAGACCAGCTGAAGCTTGTCAGCTCATTTAGGCCTCTATAAGAACTCCCAGATTCATTAGGTGTTAGCTCATGCCTGGAACCAGACCTGTGTGGACTGTCTAGGGAGAGTGAACCCCTGTGCGGTGAGACAAAGCCTGTGTGGCTATTTGCTTGGACATTTAAAACCAGGGACTTAGGGACTAGGACAGCACTAGGCTGATCCCAGTTGTTAGTTAGGAAACCTGTATGTTTAGTCAGAGGTCAAGTTGACCAGGATTTATTTTATTTATGTTTCTTTTGCTTTGCTGTGTTTTGTCACTGTAAATAGAAAATAAACCGCACCTTTTTGATTTTGAAAACCACAACCTCCGTTTGCTGGGCCTGTTTTTGTGTGGGGAGCCCATCCCGGGGGTCACACACACCCGCTGCCGAGCTAACCCCCTCACAGTTGGTGGAGAATGCAGGCAGTTTTTTTTAAGCCAGCATGGAGGAGATACTGAAACAGCTGGCTCTAGCAAATGCCAATCAACAGCAGACAAATGCAGGTTTGCAAAGGAGCCTTGCAGCCCAGCAGCAAGCTCACCAACAGAGTCTGGAAGCTCAGCAACAAGCCCAGCAGCAATCTGAGGCCCGCTTCATAGACCTGTTACAGAAGCAAGAGCAGAGACTACAACAAATGGAAGCAGTAATGCAGCAACGTCCGCAGACCAGTGAGGAAAGCCGTCCCACTAATACCGCGTCCTTTGGGGTGAGTCGTTTATTGACAAAAATGACTGGAGAGGATGATCCAGAGGTATTTTTGACCACATTTGAAAGGACCGCTGAAAGAGAAAAGTGGCCTGAGGAGCAGTGGGCTGGACTGGTGGCTCCTCTGTTAACTGGTGAATCGCAGAAAGCTTACTATGACCTAGAGCCTAACCAAGCAAAAGACTATGTGATGCTAAAAGCTGAAATTTTGGCAAGGCTGGGTGTCACCCAGGCTGTCCGGGCTCAGCGTGTGCATAACTGGACTTTCCAGCTTGGAAAACCCCCCAGGTCTCAAATGTATGATCTCATTCACCTGAGCAGAAAGTGGCTACAGCCAGAGACTTTGTCCGCACCAAAGATTGTGGAACGTGTTGTAATGGATCGGTTTTTGAGAGCTCTTCCTACTGCCATCCAAAAGTGGGTAAGCCATGGAGACCCAGAGACGGCCGATGGTCTTGTGGATCGTGTGGAGAAATACTTGGCTACAGAGAACCTGACGGCCTCTTCCAGAGACACTCGGACTTTCCACCCTAAGACCAGACCATCCCCAGGGGCGGATAAGAGGATTCCAAGGGGTGAGGGTGGAGAGAGTGAGAGGGTGGGAGCTCTACCCCAAGTTTGGCGAGAACAGCCTGGGAAATCAGCGGCTCAAGAGGCGGCAAGAAGGATCGTTTGCTACCGCTGCCGGCAAGCGGGACATATTGCAGCCAATTGCCCGGTTGTGGAGGAACCCATGCAGTGTGACTTTCTGACGGGCAGACGTCAGTCGCTGTGTGCGACAGTCGCATGCACTGCCATTCGAGGAACTGAGAAACATTTATGCAAAATGTGTGTTAATGGTAGAAATGTTGTGGTATTGCTGGATTCAGGTAGCCTTGTGACCCTGATAAAGGCTGAATTAGTTAAAACAGAGGTCTCTGGGAATAGCAAGGTAGCTGTTATTTGTGTGCATGGGGACACCCGAGAGTATCCTGTGACTACAGTGTGTTTCGAGACCCCCAAAGGTACCCTCTCTCATCTAGTGGGGTTAGTATCTCAATTACCGCATGATGCCATTGTGGGAAGGGATTTTCCGAAGTTCTGGGAACTGTGGGATGATCCTGAGCCCCCCACTGGTGCCCCTATGTACCAGGAATGTGATAGCCAGAACTCCTCTGAGAGTGGTGAGGACTCTCCAGAATTTCCCTTGTCAGTATTGGCAGGGGAGACTCAAGAAACTGGAGAGGAGCCCACCTCCTCAGACGAAAACCTACCGTCTGTGGAGTTTTCTGATCTGGAGGTTCACAGGGAAAATTTTGCCACAGAACAGTTAAAAGACCCCGCCCTAATAAAGGCACGGGAAAACGTAGTGGAAATAGATGGCGAGTTAGTGAACCCAGATAATACCTGCACTTACCCATACTTCAGCGTAGAGAAGGACCTACTGTATCGGGTGGCAAAAAGGGCAGAAGAAACCGTTGAGCAGCTTGTGGTGCCCAAACCTTACAGGAAGTTGGTGTTGGAGTTGGCCCATGGGCACATTCTTGGAGGTCATCTGGGGACAGAGAAAACCCGAGAGAGGGTATTACAGAGATTCTATTGGCCTGGGGTGATGAAGGACATAGAAAATTATTGTTCCTCCTGCCCTGTGTGTCAGAGGTCGGCCCCGATGCCACATTTCCGTAGCCCGCTGGTCCCTCTACCCATCATTGAGGTCCCGTTTGAGAGAATCGCAATGGATTTGGTAGGTCCTATAATCAAGTCCGCTAGGGGGCACCAGTACATATTGGTTATAATGGACTATGCCACCCGTTATCCAGAAGCGATCCCTCTCAGAAATACCTCGGCCAAAACCATAGCCAAAGAGCTATCTCTTGTTTTTAGCCGGGTGGGTATTTGTAAAGAACTGCTTACGGACCAAGGTACACCCTTTATGTCCCGGGTTATGAAAGAGCTGTGTAAATTGTTCAAAGTGACGCAATTGCGTACATCTGTGTATCACCCCCAAACCGATGGGCTGGTTGAAAGATTCAACAAAACCCTAAAACAAATGTTGAAGAAAGTGGTGGATAGAGATGGAAAGGATTGGGACTGTCTACTTCCTTATTTGATGTTTGCTATTAGGGAGGTGCCCCAATCCTCTACGGGATTCTCCCCCTTTGAGTTACTGTATGGGAGACACCCAAGAGGGCTGTTGGATATTGCCAAGGAAACTTGGGAAAGTGAGAGTTCTCCCCACAGGAGTGTGATTGAGCATGTCGCCCTGATGCAAGACCGAATTGCACAGGTAATGCCCATCGTGAAGGAACATTTGGCCCAAGCGCAGTTAGCACAGCAGAGAGTGTACAACCGTGGAGCCAAGACCCGTACCTTTTCCCCGGGGATAGGATACTGGTACTTGTCCCTACGGTTGAAAGTAAATTCCTTGCCAAATGGCAAGGCCCCTATGAGATAATGGAAAAAGTGAGCGAAGTGAATTACAAGGTCAGACAACCAGGAAGGCGAAAGCCCGAACAGATCTATCACGTTAATCTGTTGAAAGCCTGGAGGGATAGAGAGTCCCTAGTCGCAGACACTTGGTCACCAGCTCAAACTGGTTGCGTGATTCCTGAGGTTGGAATAGCAGCCACCTTGTCACAACCCCAACAACAGGAGGTTAAGGAGTTTGTGCTTCGCAACAAGGAGGTATTCTCTGAGCTGCCAGGACAAACATCTGGGGTAGAGCATGACATCATTACCCCGCCCGGTGAAAGGGTGAAGTTAAAACCCTATCGGATCCCAGAGGCCCGACGGGAGGCAATACGGGAGGAAGTACAGAAAATGCTGAACTTAGGGGTGATAGAGGAGTCCCAAAGTGATTGGTCTAGTCCCATTGTGTTGGTGCCTAAACCGGATGGGAGCTGGCGATTTTGTAACGATTTTCGTCAGTTGAACAAAGTTACAAAATTTGACACCTACCCCATGCCACGTATAGATGAGTTGATCGACCGGCTGGGAACAGCCCGATACATGACGACTCTTGACCTCACAAAAGGGTATTGGCAAATCCCCCTGGCCAAGTCGGCCAAAGAGAAAACCGCATTTGTAACCCCAGACGGGGCGTTCCAATATAAAAGAATGCCGTTCGGGTTACAGAATGCGCCGGCCACATTCCAGCGGAAAATGGACCAGATGCTGAGGCCCCATCGGAAGTATGCTGCGGCTTACCTGGATGACGTAATTGTCCATAGCACAGATTGGGCCTCACATCTGCCAAAAGTGCAAGCAGTCCTGGACTCTGTTCGGGAAGCGGGGTTTACGGCTAACCCCAAGAAGTGTACCATTGGGCAGGAGGAGGCCAAATATCTTGGGTACACCATTGGGAGGGGAGTAATAAAACCCCAACTCAACAAAGTCGAGGCCATCCAGAGTTGGCCACGTCCCAACAGCAAGAAGCAGGTACGAGCCTTTCTGGGAATCGCTGGGTATTATCGGCGATTCATTCCCCACTTTGCTTCTAAGGCTGTGCCCCTAACCAACCTGACGAAGGGGAAAGGGTCGGTCATGATTAAATGGACCCCCGAGGCTGAGGCAGCATTCCAATTCTTGAAACAAGCCTTATGTAGCCAGCCAGTGTTGTACTCACCCGACTTCTCTAAAGACTTTGTCGTACAAAGTGATGCGTCAGATGTGGGGTTAGGAGCAGTATTGTCCCAGGTCTGGAACGGGGAAGAGCACCCAGTCATTTACCTCAGCAGGAAGTTGAAGTCCCATGAGGTAAATTACGCCACCGTTGAAAAGGAGTGTTTAGCGGTGAAGTGGGCTCTAGATTCCCTTCGGTACTACCTGCTAGGTAGGCACTTTGACATGGTTACGGATCACGCTCCGTTAAAGTGGATGGCTCAAAACAAGGAAACAAATAGAAGAGTGAATAGGTGGTTCCTGGCCCTCCAGGAATTCAACTTCACAGTAAAGCATCGCCCTGGCGTTCAAATGGGGAATGTGGATGCTTTGTCTCGTGTACATGAATGCCTGATTGCTGGTGTTCCAACCCCGAGGTTAAAACAAGAGGGGGGGTATGTGACAGCAGGAAGGTAAAGTCACCTGGTTGCATCCAGGGGGGTAGATATATTTCGCCCAGATTCAGGCTTTACGCCGACTTATACAACTAGGTGGAGAGTTGTATAAGCCCAGCTGAGGCTAGTGGGCTCATGGATGACTCATACCTCTAGGGAGAGTGTGGGGCGTCGTGCAGACAGGGAGTTGATGAGACCAGCTGAAGCTTGTCAGCTCATTTAGGCCTCTATAAGAACTCCCAGATTCATTAGGTGTTAGCTCATGCCTGGAACCAGACCTGTGTGGACTGTCTAGGGAGAGTGAACCCCTGTGCGGTGAGACAAAGCCTGTGTGGCTATTTGCTTGGACATTTAAAACCAGGGACTTAGGGACTAGGACAGCACTAGGCTGATCCCAGTTGTTAGTTAGGAAACCTGTATGTTTAGTCAGAGGTCAAGTTGACCAGGATTTATTTTATTTATGTTTCTTTTGCTTTGCTGTGTTTTGTCACTGTAAATAGAAAATAAACCGCACCTTTTTGATTTTAAAAACCACAACCTCCGTTTGCTGGGCCTGTTTTTGTGTGGGGAGCCCATCCCGGGGGTCACACACACCCGCTGCCGAGCTAACCCCCTCACAGTAGGAAGAGTGTCAGTTTCTTTCACTGTGATAATCCTTGTTTCTAGGGACAGGGAAGGACAGTGAGGGAAATTCTCCTTGTGCTATAGTGTGCTAAAGCATTGATCATCAATCAGCTTTAAAAAAACATTTTTTCTAGGGACAGAAAACTATAGGTAGGAAGAGTGTCAGTTTCTTTCACTGTGATAATCCTTGTTTCTAGGGACAGGGAAGGACAGTGAGGGAAATTCTACTTGTGCTATAGTGTGCTAAAGCATTGATCATCAATCAGCTTTAAAAAAACTTTTTTTCTAGGGACAGAAAACTATAGGTAGGAAGAGTGTCAGTTTCTTTCACTGTGATAATCCTTGTTTCTAGGGACAGGGAAGGACAGTGAGGGAAATTCTCCTTGTGCTATAGTGTGCTAAAGCATTCCTCATCAACCATCTTTGAAATCCTTGTTTTTTGGACAGTCAGGGAAATTGTCGTTGTGCTATTCTGTGCAAAAGCAATCATCCTCAACCATATTTAGAAATCCTTAAGTAAAGGGACAGAGAAGGACACCTGAAGGTAGCCCTTATTGCTTTTTTCCCATCTCCCTGCAGGCCATCTATTAGAATGTCTGGAAGGCAAACAAGGAGAGGCAGACAGTCAGGAGGCAATAAAAGAGGGCAAGCAGGCTCTGTGTCTGGGGGCAACAGTGCTGGTCGTGGACGCGGTGCATTGTCATCAGCACATGGCCATGGGACACGCTTGTCCTTCTTTTCGGCAGCTGGACATGTTGAGCCACATCATGCCGAAGACTTGGTAGAGTGGATGACCAAGCCCTCCTCCTCCTCCTCATCCTCTCTCACCCAGGCTCAGGGTACTGGCAAAGCAGCTGCCAAAGCGTCCTCTTCCCTGGTATCAATGTCAGACTCATCATCAGTCACTCCTTCCCTAGACCCACCATGTCCTCCTCCTGAGGAGTCCCCCGAACTGTTTGAGCACAGTGTTGGGTACATGCTCCAGGAGGATGCCCAGCGTTTCGAAGGGTCTGATGATGAAACCCAGCTACAGGAAGGCAGTAGCGTGAGAGCAGACAGAGGGGATGCTCAAGAAGGACACCAATCTGGCAGTCATGTTCCAGCAGCTGCAGCATACTGCCAGATTGGCTCCAGTGATGAGGAGGGAGGGGATGATGAGGTCACTGACTCCACGTGGGTGCCTAATAGGAGAGAGGAGGAGGAGGAGGATGAGGAGGAGGCACATCTCCAACGAGGCAGGATGCCCTTTGGTGGCCAGCGTAAGGGCAGTACACCGACGGAATCACACCGCAGAGCTCCGCCTGTGCAGGGCGCTGCCTCTGCCCGTCATTCAAAAAGTTCTTTGGTGTGGGCCTTTTTTGAGGCTAGTGCATCAGATCGCACAGCTGCTGTTTGCAACATATGTCTCAAGCGTATATCGCGTGGCCAAAACATCAGCCGCTTGGGTACCACATGCCTGACCAGACATATGTTGACCTGCCATGCAGCTCGTTGGCAAGCCTACCTCAAAGACCCACACCAAAGAACAAAGCGGACCTCTCCTTGCACCGCATCAGCTGGGATCTCCAACCCCACTATAACTTCAGTCCTCTCTGAAACATGCACTGAGAGGAACGAAGGTGTAGAATTAGGTGTGTCACAGCCAAGTACTTGCGGCCACTCTGCTAGCAGTACACGGACGTCCGATTCTAGCAGGCAAATTTCCCTGCCCCAGCTGCTGGACCGTCGAAAGAAGTTCACTCCCAGCCATCCACATGCCCAGCGGTTGAATGCTAGCTTGGCTAAATTGCTAGCGCTTCAACTGCTGCCTTTTCAGTTGGTAGACTCGGCCCCCTTCCGTGAGTTTGTGCAATGTGCGGTTCCTCAGTGGCAGGTTCCCAAACGCCACTTTTTCTCACGGAAGGCTATTCCGGCTCTCTACCGGCATGTGGAAGGCAATGTCTTGGCCTCGCTGGACAGGGCGGTCAGCGGTAAGGTGCATATTACCGCTGACTCATGGTCCAGCAGGCATGGACAGGGACGTTACCTTTCTTTCACGGCCCATTGGGTCACTCTTTTGGCAGCTGGGAAGGATGCAGGACAAGGTGCAGTAGTGTTGGAGGTTGTTCCACCGCCACGCCTCCAAAATGCTACTACTGGTTGTGACACACCTCTCTCCTCCACCCCCTCCTCTTCTTCTTCCTCCATGGCCTCTTCCTGTGGTTTGTCCTCTGAACCAGCGGTGCTCCGTAGCCGTTCAAGGGGCTACGCAAGTATGCAGGCAAAAAGATGCCATGCCGTGCTTGCGCTGGTGTGTTTGGGGGACAGAAGCCACACTGGGGCAGAGGTCCTGTCTGCTCTGCAGGGCCAGGCCGAGAGGTGGTTGACGCCACGCCAGCTTAAGCCAGGAATGGTGGTTTGCGACAATGGCACCAACCTCCTCTCCGCCCTCCGACAGGGACAACTGACCCATGTGCCCTGTGTGGCTCACGTCCTTAACCTGGTGGTGCAGCGGTTCTTGGGCAGGTACCCGGGCTTACAGGATGTCCTGAGGCAGGCCAGGAAAGTCTGTGTGCATTTCCGCAGATCTTATAATGCCAGTGCTCGCCTGGCTGAGCTGCAAAAGGAGTTGAACCTGCCCAAGAACCGCCTTATATGTGACATGCCCACCAGGTGGAACTCAACGTTGGCCATGCTGCAGCGGCTGCACACGCAGCAGAGGGCCATCAATGAGTACCTGTGCGACTACGGCACCAGGACAGGGTCAGGGGAGCTTGGTTTTTTTCTCCACGCCAGTGGGGCATGATCAGGGATGCATGCACTGTCCTGGCACCATTTGAGGAGGCCACGAGGATGGTGAGCAGTAGACTTGTGCACAACGGAAAAATTCGTTCCGTTTCGGTTCGTTTCTTTCCGGTCCTGTTGATTCGTAATCATTCGTAATTTTGCTAGACGGGATTTTTCGTGTTCGGACTCATTCGTATTTTTGCAAGCGACATTTTTCGTTGAATTTTTTGTTGCTTTATAATTCGTACTTTCGGTAGAGTACGTTGTTTTTCGTTGATTCTGGACACAACTCCTACTTTCGTAACTTTTTTGGGGTTCGTTGATTCGTAATTTTCCGTGTCTCTCTCACAACGACGCTGCCTATTATGCCTAATGTGCTTCGAATGGATTTGTACTTTTCTAAATACATAGCGGTTATTTATAACGATTCGAAATCTCGTATTTTACTTTCGTTTTTTACATGCGGCTATAGGCTCCGCCCCTGTACACCATTTTGAGAGGGTTCAGCACGGTGAGGGAGAAGCAGAGAGCAGAGCAGAGTGAGTGTTATTGTGCTTCGAATGGATTTGAAATCTCGTATTTTACTTTCGTTTTTTCATGCGGCTATAGCCTCCGCCCCTGTACACCATTTTGAGAGGGAGTTCAGCATGGTGAGGGAGAAGCAGAGAGCAGAGTGAGTGTTATTGTGCTTCGAATGGATTCGTACATTCGTAACTTTTTTCATAACGAATTATGCCGAAGACCTTCGGGCATTCGCTATTTTGCGGTATAATTTATTTCGGATTCGGTTTTATTCGTAATTGCTCTGTTCGGAAATTCGAATGCTTCCGAATGTCCGAAAGTTGCTAAATTCGGACGAATTTTGATTCGTTATGAAACGAATTGCACAAGCCTAGTGAGCAGTGACAGTGCATGCATCAGTGACACTGTACCTCTTGTCCACCTGTTGGAGCACACGCTGCGTGGAATAATGGACAGGGCACTTGAGGCAGAACAGAGGCAGGAAGAGGAGGACTTCCTTGCCTCTCAAGGCCCCCTTTACCCAGACAGTGTTCCTTCTGTCCCACCCATCGCACAGGAAGAGGAGGAGGAGGAGGAGGAGGAGGAGGATTGTGTCAGCATGGAGGTGGAGGCTGGCACTCAGCATCATCAGCAGCAGTCTTTTAAGGATGATTAACATGGTGCAGGAATATCTAGGGGCAAGGTCAGACTTGGACACCTTCCCCACCGAAAATCCTCTGGCTTACTGGGTCTTGAGGATGGATCACTGGCCAGAGCTTGCACAGTATGCAATTGAGCTACTGGCCTGTCCTGCATCCAGCGTTCTTTCGGAACGCACATTCAGTGCTGCTGGAGGATTTGTCACGGATCACAGGGTGCGCCTGTCCACCGACTCGGTTGATCGACTGACTTTCATCAAGATGAACCAGTCTTGGATCACCACCAGCTACCACACACCTGATGCTGATATAACAGACTAATTGATTTTAACATGTCACATCCCTTCAAGACTGATGCTGATGCTGAGTGCCTGTGCTGTTATGTTGACTGGCTATCCTCCTCCTCCGAGTCCTCAATGATACGATTGATGATGATAGCTTGGAAGATCATTTTTGTTTATGGGTGCCGCCACCAGTGGCTAAGGCCCAATTTTTCAGCCCCTGTTTTACAGGGGCGTGTAATTACAATTTTTTTAGCAATAATTTGCCATAGGGCTCATTGCTGTGCTCCAAGTACAGTATCTGTGAGGGGTTGGAGTGTTGTGGCACCAGTGCCTAAGGCCCAATTTTTCAGCCCCTGTTTAACAGGGGCGTGTCATTACAATTTTTGAAGCAATACTTTGCAACAGGGCTCATTGCTGTGCTCCAAGTACAGTATCTGTGAGGGGTTGTAGTGTTGTGCCACCAGTGCCTAAGGCCCAATTTTTCAGCCCCTGTTCAACAGGGGCATGTAATTACAATTCGTGATCTAATAATTCACAGCAGGGCCCATTGCTGCACCCACCAAGAGTAACTCTGAGGGCTTACAGTGTTGTGGCAACGCCACCACCACCACCACCACGAAAGGCCCAATTTTTCAGCCCCTGTTCAAAAGGGGCATGTAATTACAATTCTTGATCTAATAATTCACAGCAGGGCCCATTCCTGCACCCACCAAGAGTAACTCTGAGGGCTTACAGTGTTGTGGCAACACCACCACCACGAAAGGCCCAATTTTTCAGCCCCTGTTCAACAGCGGCATGCAATTACAATTCTTGATCTAATAATTCACAGCAGGGCCCATTCCTGCACCCACCAAGAGTAACTCTGAGGGCTTACAGTGTTGTGGCAACACCACCACCACCACCACGAAAGGCCCAATTTTTCAGCCCCTGTTCAACAGGGGCATGCAATTACAATTCTTGATCTAATAATTCACAGCAGGGCCCATTCCTGCACCCACCAAGAGTAAC
Organism: Rana muscosa; assembly: GCA_029206835.1. Lineage (NCBI taxonomy): Eukaryota > Metazoa > Chordata > Amphibia > Anura > Ranidae > Rana > Rana muscosa. Next base: position 431,801,676 of record CM055123.1, on the reverse strand, counting down.
TCTGAGGGCTTACAGTGTTGTGGCAACACCACCACCACCACCACGAAAGGCCCAATTTTTCAGCCCCTGTTCAACAGGGGCATGCAATTACAATTCTTGATCTAATAATTCACAGCAGGGCCCATTCCTGCACCCACCAAGAGTAACTCTGAGGGCTTACAGTGTTGTGGCAACACCACCACCACCACCACCACCACGAAAGGCCCAATTTTTCAGCCCCTGTTCAACAGGGGCATGCAATTACAATTCTTGATCTAATAATTCACAGCAGGGCCCATTCCTGCACCCACCAAGAGTAACTCTGAGGGCTTACAGTGTTGTGGCAACACCACCACCACCACCGCCACCACCACGAAAGGCCCAATTTTTCAGCCACTGTTCAACAGGGGCATGCAATTACAATTCTTGATCTAATAATTCACAGCAGGGCCCATTGCTGCACCCACCAAGAGTAACTGTCAGGGCTTACAGTGTTGTGGCACCAGCACCACCATCAAAGGCCCAATTTTTACTACCACTGTTCAACAATTATATGTAATTAAAATTCCTGATATAATAGTTGACAGCAGGGCGTTCCAGCACCAACCAAGAGTAACTGTGAGTGCTTACAGTGTTGTGCCAACACCAACAACTAAGGGGCCTATTTCTGCAGAGTATATACGGCAGGTCCCTACTTTCAAACATCCAACTTACAAACGACTCCTACTTGCAAACGCAAGAAGACAACAGGAAGTGAGAGGAAATCTACCCCTTGGAAGGAAAATTCTCTCCTGTAAGAATTAATATGGGAGAAAGGTGTCTCCTCTGTACTGATGCTTTATCAGCAATCCTTGTTTCAAGAAAAACACCACATTTCAAAAACAGTTGTCATTGGGACGGAAAGTGAGGTGAAATGTTCTGAACAGGGGCACAGACAGCAAAACAAATGTTACAGGGGTGATAACCCTTACCTATGTTTTCCAAAAAGTTTAAAAATAGATTTTTGGGCTGGAGCTACACTTAAACAATGTACCTGTTCAAAATTACAAACAGATTCTACATAAGAACAAACCTACAGTCCCTGTCTTGTATGCACCGCCTGTATACGGCTGTTCAGAGTATATAGGGCCTTTTTTATTTTATGTGCGGGGTTCCCCTTAATATCCATACAAGACCCAAAGGGGCTGGTAATGGGTTGGGGTAGGGGGGGGGGGGTCATGGGGTAGCTATGCCATTTTTCTTAAAGATTTTCATCCATATTACCGGAACAAGACATTACATTAAAGCCGCAAGCAGTTTTAAATGGCTTTTTTTTCCTTTAGAAGTGTCATTTTGTGCAGGGACAGTTCTAAACACGGGAAACATGTGGCACTTCACAGGCATACTTTAGACACCCCCCAGGTACGATATTTAAAGGAATATTTGACTTTTTTTTTTTCACTTTATGCATCAGTAAAATGACTGCTCCCGAAAAACGACCGTTTTTAAAACTTCTTTTTGCATTGATACATGTCCCCTGGTGCAGAACCCGGGTTCCCAAACCCTTTTTAGGACAATAACATGCATAATAGTTGTTATAATTAGCACTTTAGAATTCGAACGTTCGTATCCATTGTATTTAATAGGGTTCTAATGTTCGTACGAACTTTCGGTCCGTTCGCGGGTTCTGGTGCGAACCGAACCCGGGGGTGTTCGGCTCATCACTAATCCTAAATATACAGCCATTTATCCAACTGTCCATCCAGAGCTTCTGGTTTATAGACCAGATATATCCTAAATATATAACCATTTATCCAACTGTCCATCCAGAGCCTCTGGTTTATAGACCAGATATATGATAAATATAGAGGTATTTATCCAACTGTCCATCCAAAGCCTCTGGTTTATAGACCAGATCCTAAATATAGTAATAAAACTGCTGCTGGAAACCACCATCTTAGATGTGATTTCAGCAGATTCAGAGCTTTTGCTCAATTGGAACACTATTTATTGAATGGAACAAAAACACAATACTTTGTGAATCATGGAGACACAGGAAATGATGCTACACATGGGGAGGAAGCGGTGGCAGGTGCAGACAGGAAGTGAAGTAACATATGAACAGGAAGTGATGTAGGACTCAAATAAGGAAGTTCTGGGTGAGAGGTGAGTCGGGAAAACGTAGAGCGAAGACATTGGAACTGGCAGCAGAGGAGGTTATAAGATATTTTCTTGGTGCCTCCATGGCAGCATACCTGTGATAGAGCTCCGCCTCGACTCCTCCTTCAGGACTAGTGAATAGCATAAATTAAAGGCATAGTCCCTCCCCCAACATTCTCCTTTTTTTCCTTATACCTTCTTGTGCTGGTGAAGAGTAGAAGTATGTCCATACCTCTGCAGTCGGCAGCGTCCGCCGGGTTTAGCCTTTCCCGTGCGCAGTCCCTGTTCTTGGGCCGCTCACAGCGCTGATAAGACTGGGAACCCCTCTGTGGATCTGTTGGGGTCTTCTTGCAGAGATTCCTCACAGGAACGCAATCTGCCATCGCATGTAATGATGAATGTGAAGCGAGTCGCAGAAGGATCAGCTACTGTTTGTCCCCAGACTGGTAGTTTTTTCATTATTACTATATCAAAGCATAATGATCTCTCTCTCCCCTTGTTATGTCCCCTTCTCTCCCCTCTAACTTTCCCTGTTGTTCCCTCCTCTAGGTTATTTACCTTCTACAATAAAAAAACTTTGTACACATGTAGCGCTACCCCCAGTTAAGAGAGCCGCTGATATTGATTTGGGCCCTGCAGTGCACCGCTGTCAACCCCCGGCAATCGGCTCTAACCTCCCGTGGCACAGCTGGTGATAGAGAGATAGGACCGCGTGATCGCAACTGTTGGTGACGCAGTCCTATAACAAACATACACAGAATATACTTTAAAACTCCTATTAAAGTAAGCGGAACTGACACCAAATGTACTTTACCCAGATATTTTACTGAGGCTAATGGGCAAGTAATAAACAACAGTATAACAAGTTGCAGATCCCTGCAATAAACAGTAATAAAGATAAACAGAGTAATCAGAATAATAAAGTATTGCTATGCAACTCTAGCGCTGCCCTTTTACAGCTACTTCCCCTCATGGGTAGACTAACACCCAGCAATGTCTACCTATGCAGTCAGGCCTGACTGATCTAAATGGAAGTTCAGTGAAACAATATTTGCTAGCAATCTCTCGGTGGTGCACTTGAAGAACAACTTTGTAATCCCAACGAATAGTAAAGATAAAGTATCTGTCTTTAAACAGCTCTCACCACCTGGACAAGTCCAAGTCCGTTTCCTCCATCGATTCGTCTAGGAACAGGAATCCACCGACATCCAAGTCTTCAATCCTTCTGGTGTACTGCAGCAAGGAGGATTAGATGTCTCTAAGGCTCTGCTAGGCTGGCAGAGGGCTCTTTGGAAAGGAGCACACGGCCCGGGCTTCAGGCCTTGTGCACACAGCAGTTCAGCACAGACATCCTCTTGCTAGGAGAGAGGGGTCCAAAGAGCGCGACCAAAACTCCGCCTCCCCTTTATAAAGTCTGCCCCAGCAGTCTCTGTTCTGGAGCAATGCACCCTGGGTGCTGCAAGATGTACTGGGAGATGTAGTCTCTTTCTCTCCTCTGCTTTCACTTCCAGTAATGTCTCTTTACTTCCTCCCGACTCACCTCTCACCTGAAACTTCTTATCTCTCTGCATTAAAGGGGAACACCCCGCTACACACACTTTTCAGGGCTGGTCTATCTTGTCAGGGCAGGTGTTTCTCCTGAAATGCTTTGGCACCTCTCGTCTCACTGCTCAGCAGGTCCGGTATGCAGCGGGGGGGCCGTGGGTGCACTTTTTTTCTTTCCCTTCTCCCCTGTTTTTCTCTTGCTGGGAGAAGACGAATGGTGCAGGTCAGCGTCCCCGCCGCCGTATTGCGCAGGCACGGTCCGGGGCGGGACTCGGCAGTCTAATACAGGGATTTCTGTATTACAGACACCGGGCTTCTGCACATGCGTGGGCTTCTGCGCAGTTGTCTGACGAGCCAGCTGCCATCTTGGTTTCTGGAGAAAGGGTTTGATTTGCCCTTTCTTTCCAGTATTATTCCAGGGGTGGAGTTGTTGGATTAGCCCACCCACCTGGACTGCATATAAGGACTATTGTCAGGGTTATGGCTGTCAGAGCCATTTCAGTTACGCCCTGCAAGGTTCTCCTGACCCAGCTCTGTGGTAGGTTCTTTTAAAAAAAAAAAGTGGCAGTATTTTTTTTACGCTCGTCTGTATGGGTAAACAGGTGGTTTCGTGTTGTCTATTTCATGATCCCATATCTTTTTTCTCTATATATTATTTTCCGCAGCTGATCCTTCTGCCCAACTCCTCAATGAGTCATTCATCTCGTAACAAAGATCCTCATACTTCTATTAGGTATGTGACCAACTATACGTGAGGGACTTGATCTGGGCTCCCTCAAAGTGCAGGTAGCAGCAATCTCTGCCACAACAAATAAGAGATGGGCGGAGGATCCTTTAGTAGTCACTTTCCTCAGAGGTGTATTGAAGATTCGCCCTCCTGTCAGACGATCATTTCCTAAGTGGGATCTGTCCCTGGTCCTTGAAGTTCTATCTGACCACCCATTTGCTCCAGTGGAACAAGTAACAATATGGAACCTGACACTAAAAACGGCTTTTCTGCTAGCCATTACATCTGGCAGAAGGATCTCAGAACTTCACTCTTTAGGGATAGGTGACGACCACATCTCCTTCTTCCCCGACAGAGTGGAACTTCGCCCCCTTCAAAGGTCGCTACTCCAAACCACCTGGTGGAACCCTGGGCACTACCAGTGTTTACAGACACGGATTCAGAGTCTTGTCACGAGCTGGACGTATCCAGAGTGCTCAGGGTCTACCTAGAAGCCACCGGCCCCTTCAGAAATTCTGAGAGACTTTTCATCATACCGTTCGGTAAATACAGGGGCAAAGAAGCTTCCATCAGAACTCTGGCATCTTGGGTTGTAAAGCTAATCCAGAAGGCCTACAGGGTGAAGAATATGAAGCCTCCATCCCGAGTGAATGCTCATTCTACAAGGGCAGTCTCAGTTTCCTGGGCAGCAAGGGCTAATGTTTCGTTAAAGACGGTGTGCAGGGCGGCCACCTGGTCTTCTCATTATACGTTCCTCAGACACTACCACATTGATCCAGAAGCGCTCACGACTGTTGAGTTTGGAAGAAGGGCAGTTCAGGCTGCTATGTCCTCTTCTAATTAAACATTTATTGTTAAGCATTATCCCACCCGTGTCAGCTAGTTATTTATCACATGGAGGCACCAGGAAAACGGAAAATTGTATCATACTTACCAGTAATTTTCCTTTCCTGGTGCCTATCCATGGCAGTATACGCTCCCGCCCTCGGTATTCTATATTACGGAGAATGTTGGGGGAGGGACTTTGCCTTTAATTTATGCTATTCACTAGTCCTGAAGGAGGAGTCGAGGCGGAGCGCTATCACAGGTATGCTGCCATGGATAGGTACCAGGAAAGGAAAATTACTGGTAAGTATGATACAATTTTCAGTTTTCCTGGTGCCTCCATGGCAGCATACCTGTGATAGAGCTCCGCCTCGACTCCTCCTTCAGGACTAGTGAATAGCATAAATTAAAGGCATAGTCCCTCCCCCAACATTCTCCTTTTTTTCCTCATACCTTCTTGTGCTGGTGAAGAGTAGCAGTATGTCCATACCTCTTCAGTCGGCAGCGTCAGCCAGGTTTAGCCTTTCCCGTGTGCAGTCCCTGTTCTTGGGCCGCTCACAGCGCTGATAAGACTGGGAACCCCTCTGTGGATCTGTTTGGGTCTTCTTGCAGAGATTCCTCACAGGAACGCAATCTGCCATCGCATTTAATGATGAATGTGAAGCGAGTCGCAGAAGGATCAGCTACTGTTTGTCCCCAGGCTGGTAGTTTTTTCATTGTTACTATATCAAAGCATAATGATCTCTCTCTCTCTCCCCTTGTTATGTCCCCTTCTCTCCCCTCTAACTTTCCCTGTTGTTCCCTCCTCTAGGTTATTTACCTTCTACAATAAAAAAACTTTGTACACACTTTTCAGGGCTGGTCTATCTTGCCAGGGCAGGTGTTTTCTTTGGCACCTCTCCTCTCGCTGCTCGGCAGGTCCGTTATTAGGGTGACCACATTTCCAAACTACCATTCAGGGACACCCTCCCTTCCCAAAAATCAGCTTGTGCTGTAACGAATCACAGCACAGTGATTGGACACAAGAGGCGAGATTTATGATTTCTCCAATCACAAGCAGGGGGCGGGATTGTGCTCCTCCAGGCATTCCCGGCCAGGACAAGTACTGTCAGTGAGTAAAGCGGTAATGTGGCGGCCTTTTTTGGGGGCATCAGTTTGGCCCGGGGGGTATCTGTCAGTTTCATTCCGGGACACTTGTCCTGGAATGAATGTGCCCGGGACAGACCTGCAAGATGCGGGACAGTCCTGGGCAATCCGGGACACGTGGTCATCCTATCCGGTATGCAGCGGGGGGGGGGGGGCCGCGGGCGCACTTTTTTCTTTCCCTTCTCCCCTGTTTTTCTCTTGCTGGGAGAAGACAAATGGTGCAGGTCGGCCTCCCTGCCGCTGTATTGCGCAGGCGCGGTCCAGGGCGGGACGCGGCAGTCTAATACAGGGATTCCTGTATTACAGACACCGGGCTTCTGCGCAGTTGTCTGACGAGCTGGCCTGGTGGCCATCTTGGTTTCTGGAAAAAGGGTTCGATTTGCCCTTTCTTTCCAGTATTATTCCAGGGGTGGAGTTGTTGGACTAGCCCACCCACCTGGACTGCATATAAGGACTATTGTCAGGGTTATGGCTGTCAGTGCCATTTCAGATACGCCCTGCAAGGTTCTCCTGACCCAGCTCTGTGGTAGGTTCTTTTAAAAAAAAAAAAAAGTGGCAGTATTTTTTTTACGCTCATCTGTATGGGTACAGACAGGTGGTTTTGTGTTGTCTATTTCATGATCCCATAGCTTTTTTCTCTATATATTATTTTATATATGAATGCATGTTCAAGTGGTAATAACACACAGGCAGAAAATTATGGAAATTGTAGACAGGAAGTGATGTAGGCACACAAACGGGAAGTTCTGGGTGAGAGGTGAATTGGGAGGAAGTAGAGAGGAGACATTGCTGGAACTGGCAGCAGAGGAGGTAATAAGATCTTATTTTATATTTACACCCAGTAACCCCCCCCCCCCCCCCCTGTCATGTCCGTCCTCTTTCTCCATAGTCACTGTGATGTCTGTTATGACTGATAGTCCAGATGCATTCTAATTTTAGAGCCATTTATCCAACTGTCCATCCAGAGCCTCTGGTTTATAGATCAGATACATCCTAAATATAGAACCATTTATCCAACTGTCCATCCAGAGCCTCTGGTTTATAGACCAGATACATCCTAAATAGGGATGAGCTCAGGCGTGTTCGCATTGAACACATGCAGAGCCCGCCAAGGAAGATGGCACCGTCGGAACCGCGCTGCGCTAATCACAGGCAGGGAGACATTGTCCCGATGCTCGGCTGCAGAGATCGGAAAATGTCTCCCTGCCTGTGATTAGCGCAGTGCGGTTCAGACGGTGCCGACTTCCTTGGTGGGCTCTGCATGTGTTCAATGCTAACACTCCTGAGCTCATTCCTAATCCTAAATATAGAACCATTTATCCAACTGTCCATCCAGAGCCTCTGGTTTATAGACCCGATACAGACTGATGCTGGGTGCCGCCATCTTGGATGTGATGTCAGCAGCACACTCAAGTGACATTCTATATCAGTAGTTTCCATTCTCAGTCCTCCCGTACCCCAAACAGGACATGTTTTGGTAATTTCCCCAATGTCATAAATACTAAGCCATTGACATAGATTTAAAGCACCTGTGCAAGGTATGGAAATCAGGAAATTTGTAAAAAAAAAAAAAAAAAAATGATGGAAAGGGAAAAACACAGCAATTAACATGCTTAAAGTGGTTGTAAAGACAGGAGGTTTTTTACCTTACTATATTCTATGCAGTATGGTAAAACAAAACTGCCGGCAGCTTCCCCCCCGCAGCCGCCTCTAAATATATACCTGAGCCTGATCATTCTCGAGTAGCTGAGTCTCTTTCGCTCCTCATTTGCCCAGCATCATTGGCTCCTGCTGCTGTCCATCAGAGCCAGTGACAAGGGAGCGGGGCCGAACTCTGATCTGTGTGTCTTAGGGACACACAGGGCAGGGCTTGGGAGCCCCTATAGCAAGCGGTTTGCTTTAAAGGAGCTCGGCAGAGGGTACAAGCCAGCAGCGCCAATGGGGGACCCGAGAAGAGGAGGATCAGGACTGCTCTGTGCAAAGCTATTACACAGAACAAGTAAGTATAACATGTTTGTTATTTTAATACAAATAATGAGCCTGTGCTTTTACCTTCAACTTTTTTAGGTTGTTTACAGTATCTGGTGATTCTTATTTTTTTTTAACTAGAAATAGCATGGGTTGCCGCGCTTATAAATCAAAGTGATACAGTGAAAACAATGTCTATAAACGTTTCATGCAGGTCTCTAAACACAAAAACAATGTAAGTGAACACCGTCTCTTGAGTGAAGATCCAATGTGAGTGAACATATACTTCATAAAAATTCACCCAAGTGCACCTCCACCTTGAATCTTATAAAGCGCTTGCTTACCAGAGATCCAGACTCCAAATTATAAGAGTCTAGACAGGTGTGGGTTATGCACAGGAGATCTATTTGGTTCCCTCTGTTTAAGTTGGATGGGATAGTGTCATAGCTGACAATGGAAATCGCTCCAACTTGGACCCGGCTTTTCTACCAAAGGTGGCAATGGATTTTCTCAGAACAGAGGAGATAGTAATTCCTTCATTTTTGTAAACCCTGCTTGCTGCTGTATATAGCTTCCTGGTTCCTGACTCAGGAACCAGGAAGCTATATACAGCACTAAACGGAGATCTGTTCCTTGTCAACACTAGGAGACATCTAAACAAGCAGGGACACTAACAAACACTCAAGCCTCGTACACACGGCCGGTTTTCTCGTCAAGAAACGACAAGAAAACTGCTGGCAGAGCTTTCTTGCTGAGAAAACCAGCCGTGTGTATGAGACTTTCAGGTTTCTCGTCAGGAAAACTGGCCAGAATCTCGACAAGAAAAATAGAGAACCTGCTCTGTATTTTCTCGTCGGCCTGTTTCCCGACGAGAAACCCGAGAGTGTGTACACTTACCTGTCGCCGTGGAAACCCGCGCATGCTCGAAATGACTTAGACGCATGCACGGTAGATTCCTAGGCATAGGTAGGGTGTAGCAAGATGGCGGGGACGGCATCGAATGTGACGAGCGCACGCTCGTCATAGTCGATGACGTCACTGCGTTCGTGCCATTCAAAAGAACGGCGGTTCTTTTGAATTGTACCTGTGTACACTCGGCCGGGACAAGATTCTTGTTCAAGAATCTCGTCAGGAAAAACAACGTGTTTTTTCCTGACGAGATTCTCGGCCGTGTGTACGAGGCTTTAAGACCAGTGTTGCCAACCTACCAAATTGAAACGACACCCAACATTTACTGGCACAGCCAAGTTTTTACTGGCATTTCCAAAAGTTACGAAATTACAGTTTTAAGTACAAATGTAAGTATTTAGCCTACAAATAGTACAATATGCAATTAGAAACATATTTCTTATTTTATCTTCGATATAGTAAGTAGCTCAGGGAACAGGACTCAGGAGGGCAAGAAACTTGAATGTCCGGCACACACACATGAAATTGACTCCAACAGTGACCCTGACAGCAGTGTGCAGCAGCACAGATGATGAAGATGACGTCTCACCAACACGACATGTCCCCTCCTGAGTCACAGTGACAGTCTCTCTCTCCACACCACTAACTAATACACTATTTTACTTACTCCATCAGCTCATCCCCCATAGTTATTACTATTTGGATCAATTGACCCTTCATCTTAGATTGGTTTTAACCCTTTTTCGGCCGCTAGCAGGGGTTAAAAGCCCCCTGCTAGCAGCCGAAATGCGTTGCAAATCCGAAGGGAAAAGCTCCGCTAAAAATAGCCGCGTTTTACCGCCGACGCCCAGGGCGGCATAGTGTGAAAGGGCTCTTAGCATGGCAACCTATGCTATTTTTATTTCTATCACCAACTGTCCTGTTGTGGTGTTGCCAGCAGCTCATACTCACTTTGTTTACATTTAATGTTGAACTTTCTGCCTGCATAATAATTTTCTTTATTTACATTTTTTTTTTTTAACCATTGCAGATTTATCTTAGAATATTCACATACTGAAAATAGACGGGACCTCCCCTTTAATGACATTGCTGTCAAGGTGGAGATATTTTGTTGAGTGGAACCCAATTCCTGGTGAGACAGGAAGAGTGTGATTGTACACACACAGGAAGTCAGAAACCGAAAGTAATACCACAAATGGGGAGGAAGTGATGTCAGATGCAGAGAGGAAGTGAAAAATATATGAACAGGAAGTGTTGTAAAAAGTTAATTCTAGATGAGAGCAGTAAGCTATGAGGAAGTAAAGATGCTGGAGCTTTCCAAGAGAAACAATTAGAAGATTCTAGAAGTCACCAAGAATATCATTGATCTTCTGACAGGAGAGGTGAGCGGTGCCGGGAATTCTGGGACATTATCCAGTAACAGACAAGGGATGTGCCTGGATGGTGACTGTATCATTGTGTGTGTCAGGTTCCTATAAGGTGTCAGGATGTCACTGTCTATTTCTCCATGGAGGAGTGGGAGTATTTAGAAGGACACGAGGATCTCTACAAGGACGTCATGATGGAGAATCAGCCGCCCCTCACATCACCGGGTAAGAGGAGACTTTATTGTAAAGGAGAGAGTAGTACGGAGGGTCCACCTAGATCCCCCATCATCTGATAAACACATAGAAACAATGTATTCAGTCAGTGTGTGTGTTTCCTACAGATGGATCCAGTAATGGGAACCCACCAGAGAGATGTCCCCGTCCTCTGCATTCCCGGGATTCCACACAGGAAGATCACACCATCCCTCACCATCATCAGGTAGGTGGGACTGAGCAACCAGAACAGAATTCTAAGCTACGAAAGAACTTTCTTCTATGTAATCTCTTGTTTCTTTTCACCCATATATTCTATCATCTTTGTGGTTTAGGGGGAACAACTTAAACACATCAAAGCTGAGATTAAAGAGGAAGAAGAAGAGACATTGATGAGTGGGGATCAGCAGTCTATGGAGGAGGACGGCCCTCTGTATTCCCGGGATTCCACACAGGAAGATCACACTATCCCCCACCATCATCAGGTAGGTGGGACTGAGCATACAGACCTAAAAGAGGAAATTCTTCTACATAACACCTTCCTTTTGTATTCTATCACCTTTGGGGTTTAGGATGAAGAAATTAAAAACACCAAAGCCAAGATTAAAGAGGCAGAAGAAGAAGAGACATTGGTGCGTGGAGGTCAGCAGTCTATTGAGGAAGATCACAGCATCACTCACCATGATCAGGTAGGTGGGACTGAGCAACTAGAACGCAAATAGAATTCTATACTTTAAGATAACATTCTTCTGTCTCTTGTTTCTTTTTACAAATCTATTTTATCATATTTGGGGTTTAGGGTGAAGAACTGAAATACATCAAAGTTGAAGTTAAAGTGAAAAAGGAGATGTTTGAGGATCAGCAGTCTATGGAGGAGGGTGATCCTCTGTATTCCCGGGATTCCACACAGGAAGATCACACCATCCCTCACCATCATCAGGTAGATGGGCATGTAGATCTAAATATGTATTCGGTTTCAATGTCTGTCATTGAAATAAAAGGTTTATAAAAGGGGTGCATCGAATGGAAATTGTGGTGCCGAAGCTGAAAATTAAGGATGCACTAGGCCAAAAACCGAAAATTACAGTTTTTAAAAATGTTTTATACAATTGTATTATATTCAACTTTTTAATTAATATCATCAATTTAAATTAATATGAATTTATTATTGGCACCTTTTAGTGCAAGAAAAATGCAGTCTGCAGTCTCTAACCATCTCTTGTATCATGTCCTCAGTCTCTAACCATCTCTTGTATCATGTCCTCAGTCTCTAACCCTCTCTTGTATTTTTATATATATATGTATGTGTATGTGTGTGTCATGTCTACAATCTCCTACTTAAACACACTGCTAATAGTATTAGCAACATTCTTATTTGGTGCACCTCTAGCAGACATGATACAGTAGATGGTCAGAGACTGCAGACATGATACAAGAGATCAATGCAGCCTCACCAGTGTCTGTCAGGTGCAGCCTCACCAGTGTCTGTCAGGTGCAGCCTCACCAGTGTCTGTCAGGTGCAGCCTCACCAGTGTCTGTCAGGTGCAGCCTCACCAGTGTCTGTCAGGTGCAGCCTCACCAGTGTCTGTCAGGTGCAGCCTCACCAGTGTCTGTCAGGTGCAGCCTCACCAGTGTCTGTCAGGTGCAGCCTCACCAGTGTCTGTCAGGTGCAGCCTCACCAGTGTCTGTCAGGTGCAGCCTCACCAGTGTCTGTCAGGTGCAGCCTCACCAGTGTCTGTCAGGTGCAGCCTCACCAGTGTCTGTCAGGTGCAGCCTTACCAGTGTCTGTCAGGTGCAGCCTTACCAGTGTCTGTCAGGTGCAGCCTTACCAGTGTCTGTCAGGTGCAGCCTTACCAGTGTCTGTCAGATGCAGCCTACCGATGCATGTCAGATGCAGCCTGCCTGTGCCCAGAAGATGCAGCCTCTCACCAGTGCCCAGAAGATGCAGCCTGCTTGTGCCCGGATCAGACCAGCGATGTCACGGAGCTGGATTTGAATTGTCCGGGCCGCAGTAACAATGTTCCGCCTCTTGTGATCATGTCACACTGATTGGACGTCCCGCCATTGGATCAGTGTGCCATCTATCACAGGAGGCGGGACATTGTTACTACGGCCCGGACAATTCATCTCCCTGACACAGGAAGATTGGGGCTCTGCAATGAGAGGAGGAGGAAGGGTTGTAGAGAACACAGCAACAGTTCTGAATTTGTGAGATTACATTCTTCTACTTAGTCTCTTGTTTTATTGCTTAATTCTGCATCTGAAGTGTAATCTTTGCTCCCTGCACTCCCCATCTCCAGCTCCTATATTGAGCACCCTACACCCGTCTTATTTATTTTATTTATTTTCTAAATCATACCTTTCTTTTGTGGGTCTTTTAGCTCATTTTCATGTCATCATGGGTTCAGCAGACTGTTAAACTCACCTCTCTGTCACTCTGCTCTGCAGTACAGCTGATTGTCTCATTGTTCTGCTTCTCCCTCTCCCAGTCTGAGCTCCTTATGTACAGGTACTGCAAGAGCCTGATACCAGGTCCCGTTCAGGTACTTACACTGCTTACATTTATAAAAAGAAAATACATTTAATGATGTATTATTGATTACAGAATTGCTGCTGTCATTTGTCTCTTTTATATAGGCTTGGAATTTGGCTTTAATAGATGTTTTCTATTATTTTGGGGTTTAGGGTGAAGAACGGATTAATATAAAAGTTGAGGTTAAAGAAGAAGTAGAGACGTATGTGGGGGGTGATCAGCCGTCTACGGAGGAGGTTGGAATCATTATGAAGAGTGAAGAGGATGGAAATTCTCCAGCTATCAACACAAGTAAGTATAGGCACTATGGAAGAAACAGGTCACAGTCTCATTTTACTTCTATAAGGATTGTAGTTTAACCCCCTGCCAACCCGCCACTCTACATACAGTATACTGAAAGCGGCAGCAGGTGCAGGCACGATCACATACGTGTACTCGATCAGCCTTTTTCTGGGTTTGGGGCGTGCAGATATCAAGTGATCTTGATCTCCATTCCTCAATATAGCATCATGTTCCCAACAAATGATGTTGCATCTATATTGTAGCACCTTGGTGTTTAGGCAGGGTTGCTAAGTAAATTTAGTTTGCCAGGCAGTATTTGCCCTGGTTAATTGTTAGTAGATCCACTGATTCCTCTCTAGTTCTGGACTTGCTGCAACTTCTCTCTTCTGTTAGGTGGCATTATGCTGGTGACTTTAGATAGACAAGGGCTTAGCAAGGTCAAGTTATGAATGGATGGGGTGTCTCAGCCAATTGGCGGTGGTTTCTTTAGTCCCTTGGCCTGCTGGGAGAGCTTATTTATTTGGCTGGAGTCAGGTGATCTGTGTTCTGTGCCACCTGGATGGCTGTCTGGGCGGACGTGTGTTATGCTGCCCCGGGCTGCTAGGCTAGAATCCTGAGGCCTATCCCGGGAACATCTGCCTGAGGGCCTATCCAGGAGCAGAAAAAGCAGCGCAGGGTTGGGACTGCAGGATTGGAGTCCAACCGAGAATAATGGTTCAGCTGGACGGGGAACCAGTTGTGGTCGGAGGTAGAGGGGAAGCTGTCGCTACTAAGGGACCATCCAACCAGTTGTGGTCGGAGGTAGAGGGGAAGCTGTCGTCACTAAGGGACCATCCAACCAGTTGTGGTCGGAGGTAGAGGGGAAGCTGTCGTCACTAAGGGACCATCCAACCAGTTGTGGTCAGAGGTAGAGGGGAAGCTGTCGTCACTAAGGGATCATCCAACCAGTTGTTGTCGGAGGTAGAGGGGAAGCTGTTTGCCACTAAGGGACCATCCAACCAGTTGTGGTCGGAGGTAGAGGGGAAGCTTTCGCCACTAAGAGATCATCTACCTTATTACCAGAGACCATTGTGAGTAAGCTGGAGCCAGTACCAGAGCAGTCTTCTCACCAGCCGGGGAGGGTGAAAAAGTGGGAAAACTTCAGCAAGTGCCAAGCCAGGGACCCTGTGGGATGGCAGAGGTGACGCTTGAGGAACATCAGTTCGTGCCAAGCCAAGGACCTAGCGTAGCGGGTCAGCAGAGGTGACACTTGAAGAGTATATGTGAGTGCCAAGCCAAGGACCCAGCAGGGAAGCGGGGGGGTGACGCTTGAGGAAGATACTGAGTTATGGAAGTGGGGAAACTCAGGGGATCCAGTGGCAATTGGGTCTGAGAGTCTAATGAGAGACTGGGAGCTCAGTGAGTGAAGACCTATAGTGAGAGACTGTAGCATGCGAGGGAAAACTATTCTGTGTTACCAATAGTTCAATACAACTACCGTTAGTGACTGTTACAAGATTTGTTCCCATAGGAGACAGCAGTCTTACCTATACAGAAGTGGTGTCCGGCTGGAGGCCTTCCCTTGTATAGCTGTCTACCTATAGAAGTCTCAGAGTCTGCTAATTATCATTGCATCTACTTAAGGGTGTCCTGGCCCTAACCCTCTCTCCCATAGTTCCTGTTCAAGAGACAATATATCTCTTTGCATCCAAAAAGTGTCTGGCGCCCATAACTTCAGCTTGTTATGCACCCACCATGCCTTGTAACTCTACCAAGAAGGATGTCAGCTCTCCCTGACTCTGGAGGTCACCATTAGGCCTCTAGAAGTCCAGAACCTCGCTGCATTATTACTCCAAAAAAGGTGTTATTTATGTACAAAGAAACGTTTCCCAATGTGCCATAGTTGTTTTGGGTGTTTTTGATTCCATTAAGTTTTTTTCTTCATATTTTGAGGTTACATTTATACCCCGTTCCATGACAGAGCTCTATAAAACTGTTTGAGTGTAATGCCTCCTGTACACACGATCGGAAGTTCCGATGGGATAAAATCCGATGGAATTTTCCGTCGGAATTCCGTTTAAGCTGTCTTCCATCAGTCTTGCCTACACACCATCAGACAAAATTCCGACCGTCAAGAACGCTGTGACGTACAACACTACGACGAGCCGAGAAAAATGAAGTTCGATGCTTCCGAGCATGCGTCGACTTGATTCTGAGCATAAGTGAATTTTTCTCAGACGGTGTTCCACACAGACGATCGAAATTTTCCATCGGAAAAAAATAAAATATGTTCTATTTCTAAACTCCGACAGAAAAAAAGTCAGATGGGGCCAGCCCACGGTCGGAATTTCCGATGAAAAAACTCCGTCTGACTTTTTTCATCGGAAATTGCGATCGTGTGTACGCGGTATTAGACCACGTGACGTTTTATTACTGCCATTGTTCACACTGGAGTCCATACAGTTTACGATCTTCAAATTCTTATTATTATTATTATAATTTAACCACTTGCCTACTGGGCACTTAAACCCCCTCCTGCCCAGACCAATTTTCAGCTTTCAGCGCTCTCACACTTTGAATGACAATTACTCAGTCATGTAATACTGTACCCAAATTAATTTTTTGTCCTTTATTTCATACAAATAGAGCTTTCTTTTGGTGGTACTTGATCACCTCTGGGTTTTTTATTTTTTGCGCTATAATTGGAAAAAGACCGAAAATTTTGAAGAAAAAAAAAACACATTTTTTCAGCACAGGTCGCTCTCCCTCCTCACACGCGGCCTCTGTGTGAGAAGGGAGAGCCAGCAATGAGAGATGATCGAGCCGATCGAGGGCTAAATGGCCGATGTGATTGGCCATTTAGCACGATCTGTGATTAGCTGTGGCCAAGGGACACGGCCAACACAGATTTTCCCCGATGCGCGCCCGTGGCGGTGCGCAGGGAACTAGTAAACAGGAGGATGTCCAGGGACGCCCTCCCGGCAATTGAGCGCCGCGCTGTAGACGTCTTTTGTCTATAGCGCGGGCGCAAAGTGGTTAAAATTGAGGTTCATACAGGCAATCCATTGTAGTAACAAACCACTAACGCGTTTTGGATAATGAAGCCTCAGTCATAAGTATTTCTTATTCTAGAATTAGCAGATCATATATGGACTCGGTGTGAAGACTTTTCTGATTGATTTTGGAGGGAGAACAGGAGCCCAGCTGTGAGATCGGCATTTCCACTTATTCCACTGACGGGGGGAGGAGCTAAAACTCCAGTTATTTGTCATCTACTGAGATTTTTTATCTTTTTTTTCCTTCTTTCCAACAGATGGATGTGATGTCAGGAATTCCTCGGAGAAACATCTTCTATTATCTGCTGATTGTAAGTCAGAAGATAATGTCATCACACAGGATCCTCCAGGAGGAAATCCAAATCCACAAAATCTACATCACAGACCTTCCTGTCCGGAGACATCAATGGATCCCTCTGATCAGGGGGAATCTTCTCATCAATCACATACTATTGACTGTCCTCATTCGTGCTCAGAGTGTGGGAAATCTTTCAAAAGGAAAGATAACCTTGTCAATCATCAGAGAATCCACACAGGAGTGCGTCCTTATTCATGCTCAGAGTGCGGGAAGTCTTTCACTCTTAAAGGAGGCCTTGATACGCACATGAGAATTCACACGAGTGAGCGTCCCTATTCGTGTTCAGAGTGCGGGAAATCTTTTACTCATAAAGGAGGCCTGGATACACACCAGAGAATGCACACGGGTGAGCGTCCTTATGCATGCTCAGAGTGTGGGAGATCTTTCACTCGTAAAGAAGGCCTTGCTGCACACCAGAGAATTCACACGGGTGAGCGCCCTTATTCATGTTCAGAGTGCGGGAAATCTTTCACTCATAAAAGAGTCTTTGGAAAACATCAGAGAGTTCACACGGGTGAGCGTCCTTATTCTTGTTCAGAGTGTGGGAAATCTTTCATTCATAAAGGAGACCTTGTTGCACACCAGAGACTCCACACAGGTGAACATTCATGCACAGAGTGTGGGAAATCTTTCACTCAGAAAGAAGGCCTTGTTAAACACCAGAGAAGTCACACGGGTGAGCGTCCTTATTCATGTTCAGTGTGTGGGAAATCTTTCTCTTTTGAAGAAGACCTTTTTAAGCACCAGAGAATTCACACGGGTGAGCGTCCTTATTCATGTTCTGTGTGTTGGAAATCTTTCACCGTGAAAGGAGTCCTTGTTGAACATCAGAGAATTCACACGGGTGAGCGTCCTTATTCATGTTCAGAGTGCGGGAAATCTTTCACTCAGAAAGGGAACCTTGCAAAACACCAGAGAATTCACACGGGGGAGCGTCCTTATTCATGTACGGAGTGTGGGAAATCTTTCATTCAGAAAGAAGCCCTTGTTGCACATCAGAGAACACACGCTGCAAACCATCCTTAAGTGCATTCAAACTACGGGAACGTTTTACAGATAGAAGTCTATATATACATCAAAGGAAATTCACCTGCCGATTCTTTTGACAAATGTATGATGGTTGTTTACTAGCGAAACTTATTGATCCATAACACAACTGTGGGAAAATAAAATTTAGGCTATAAAGGGGTGCATCATGGAAAAAGTGATATTAGGTTTATAGATGGAAGGACCGGGTCGTCTTCACTTCTTGTATTCTTTGGAGACTCCAATGGTGGGATGTTCCTGCTACAGTCTCTGCCCCCCACATTTTAGAATCCCCATTTCTTTTTATTTTTTTTTCATTTTGCACATTTAAAAACAAATACAACATTGACAGTAGTAGTAACTCATAATAGGTTACAGGAGTAGACATAAGAATACCAGGGAAAAATTAGCCTCAGATTGTCCAAGGGGGGCAGATAGGCCAAGTTTTTGTACAGTGCACATCACCATACATTGGGGGCATAGTGAAAATATTTGAGTTTTTAGGGTGGTGGTTTAATAGTTCTATATCCATAAGGAATACATTATAGCCATACAATCCTCATTTGAACCAGGACTGAGCTAATCTAAAGCCTCGTAGACACGCATGGTTTTCTCGGCAAGAAAGCTGCTGGGGGAGCTTTTTGCCGTGAAAACCGTGCGTGTGTATGCTTTCTCGGCGAGAAAACTGCCGGGAATCCCGACGAGAAAAATAGAGAACCTGCTCTCTATTTTCTCGTCGGGATTCTCGGCAGAGTGTTTCCTAGTGAGAAAACCGTGAGTGTGTATGCTTACCTGTCCCCAGGTAAACCCGCGCATGCTCAAAAAGACTTTGATGCATGCACGGTAGCATACAAGGTTAGTGTAGGGTGTAGCAAGATGGCAGCGACGACATTGAATGTGACGAGCGCAGGCTCGTCGTAGTCGATGACGTCACTGCGTTCTTGCTATTCAAAAGAACAGCGGTTATTTTGAATGGCCGTCTGTATGCACGGCTTGGCAAGGAAAGCTTGCCAGAAATCCCGTCAGGAAAACCAACGTTTTTTTCCTGACGGCATTCCCGTCTGTGTGTACGAGGCTTAACACTTGTATAGCTAGCCATGTAATTTATCCATCCTGTGGGTAGCAAACTAGTAATTATGACAATACAAGTAAAATGTTATCATTACATGAGAAGAAACAAGCAATTGTAGAAATACATAGACAATAAAGTGCAGGTACAATAACTGAGACTCCATGTGACTTTTTGTTTTTGTCTTCTGATGGAAAAAAATTGAATATGGATCTAACCTATGGAATGCTAAAAAAAAATGTATCAACGTACACTTACAATTATAGAGAGTGAAGGATCTTCTTGCATAGATGGTCACTGCAGATGGACTTCCTTCAATTGTTGCTCATTGAAAAAAATGTTTCTTCCACTGTGGTGGTCAGTTGGGTAAATTCACCATTCAAAACCACTCAAGAGAAATGCTGCAGTAGACGCTTTGGAAGAAGTTGGCAAAAGAAGTTACCGCAGACAGTGATCAGTGAGCTGTCAAAAAATGAATGTGGGCGAGAGCTGTCGGAGAATGTAGGTTGGATGGTGGAGGAGAGCTGTCAGAGAATGTAGTGTGCATGGTGGAGGAGAGCTGTAGGAGAATGTAGTGTGGATGGTGGAGGAGAGCTGTCGGAGAATGTAGTGTGGATGGTGGAGGAGAGCTGTCGGAGAATGTAGTGTGGATAGTGGGAGGAGAGCTGTTGGAGAATGTAGTGTGGATGGTGGAGGAGAGCTGTCGGAGAATGTAGTGTGGATGGTTGGAGGAGAGCTGTTGGAGAATGTAGTGTGGATAGTGGGAGGAGAGCTGTTGGAGAATGTAGTGTGGATAGTGGGAGGAGAGCTGTCGGAGAATGTAGTGTGGATGGTGGAGGAGAGTTGTCGGAGAATGTAGTGTGAATGGAGGAGAGCTGTAGGAGAATGTAGTGTGGATGGTGGAGGAGAACTGTCGGAGAATGTACAGTATAAAATTATGTAAAAGGAAAAATGCAGCAATAAACATACTTTATTTTCCTGTGCTTTGACCAGCAATTTATTTAAGATGGTTACAGGATCTGCTAGTTCTTATTATTTTTAAGACTTGCAGTGTTATCTTATAATATTCACATACTGAAAATAGACGGGACTCCCCCTATAATGACATTACTCTCAAGGTGGAGATCTTTTTGAACTATATGGAGTGGAACACGAAGACAGGGACACTGTGATTGTACAGACAGGAAGTGATATATAGACAGGAAATTAGGTAACATATAAACAGGAAGTGATGTAGAGGACTAAAAAGGAAGTTCTGGGTGAGAGGTGAGTTATGAGGAAGGAGAGAGAAGACTTTGGAGCTCTTCAAGAGAAACAGTTAAAAGAAGATTCTAGAAGTCACCTACAAGATCACTGAGCTGCTGACAGGAGAGGTGAGCGGTGTCGGGGATTCTGGGGCATTATCCAGTAACAGACAAGGGATGTGTCTGGATGGTGACTGTATCATTGTGTGTGTCAGGTTCCTATAAGGTGTCAGGATGTCACTGTCTATTTCTCCATGGAGGAGTGGGAGTATTTAGAAGGACGTCATGATGGAGAATCAGCCGCCCCTCACATCACCAGGTAAGAGGAGACTTTATTGTAAAGGAGAGAGCAGTACGGAGGGTCCACCTAGATCCCCCATCATCTGATAAACACATAGAAACAATGTATTCAGTCAGTGTGTGTGTTTCCTACAGATGGATCCAGTAATGGGAACCCACCAGAGAGATGTCCCCGTCCTCTGTATTCCCGGGATTCCACACAGGAGGATCACACCATCCCTCACCATCATCAGGTAGATGGGACTGAGCAACTCAAAAATAATTTTAATATTTGAATCTACATTCTTCTATGTAATTTCTTGCTCCTTTTTACATTTGTATTCTATCATCTTTGTGGTTTAGGGCGAAGAACTGAAACACATCAAAGTTGAGATTAAAGAGGAAGAAGAAGAGATGTTGATAAGTGGAGCTCAGCAGTTTATGGGAGGGGCTGGTCCTCCGCATTCCCAGAATTCCTATTCCCACCATGATCAGGTAGATGGAAAGAACATAAAATTGGCTTCAGACCATGTGAGATTATACTCTTCTTTTAGTCTATTGGTCCTCATATTTTAAAGTCTTTCTTCTTTCTGTTGGTTTAGCATGAAGAACAGATGTATGTGAAAGTTGAGGTTAAAGAGGAAGAAGAGGTGATGACTGTGATCGGTTATCAGAAGTCCACGGAGGAAGTTGGGATGATGGTGACACCTAAAAAAGAGGAATTTTCTCTAGATATTGGGACAGGTGAGTAATCAACACTATTGGAGAAACTTTTCAAGTATATACTGTATATCAACTATTAAAGATTTGTAGACCTTCATATCCAGTAATATGTTCTTTACAATGATGTCATGATGGAGAATCAGCCGTCCCCCACATCACCGGGTAAGAGGAGACTTTATTGTAAAGGAGAGAGCAGTACGGAGGCTCCACCTAGATCCCCCATCATCTGATAAACACATAGAAACAATGTATTCAGTCAGTGTGTGTGTTTCCTACAGATGGATCCAATAATGGGAACCCAGCAGAGAGATGTCCCCGTCCTCTGTATTCTCCGGATTCTACACTGGAAGATCATAACTATGCACGCCATAATCAGGTAGATCAAACTGTGGAACTATAACTCAAGTAGAATTCTGCAATTTGAGATTACATTCTTCTGTCATGTCTTGTTTCTTTTTACGTACCCATTCTATCATATTTGGGCTTTAGGGTGAAGAACTGTGTTTACAAAGCACAGGACTCTGTGTACAGGGAACAGTGATCTGTTCTTCTCCTTGCAAAGTAAAGATAGTAAAGCAAAAGCAGCCCACATTGCACATTGTTAGACACTAGGGTTGTACCAATACTACCGAGCATTTGCACAAGTACTTGTATTCATGCACATGCTCCAATGCTTGACCCGATACCTGGGCAATTAGGGATGATCGGTCCAGTGTGGGGGGAGTTACAAGCACCTATCTCCCTGTACAGATTTCAATAAAGCTGCTGACATCTCTCTTTCTTTCTCATCTATACAGGGAGATCAGTGCTTGTAACCCCCCCTCCCCAAACTGTGTCGTCCCCCGTCCCCCCTTCCTGGATCTGTCAGGATGGAGAGCGGAGGAAGCAGCCAGTAAATCTGTCATTTACCGGCTCCTTCTTTTTCTGGATGCTGAGTTTACGATGTCCATTCATCTTCAGTGCAGCTGAGGCTACAGGGAAATGGACTGGGGAATCTGTGTCCTCTAGTCCCTTTCCCTGTCTCAAAGGGGAGATATCAGGAGTCTGTTTAGACCCCTGATATCTCACCAAAGCCCCCCAACAGGGCTGATAATAAACAAACACATGACATAAAAAAAAAAGTATCGGTATAGTCTTAATGTGGTATCGGTGCAACCCTATTAGACACACAATTACCCCTTGATTGCCCCTAGATGTTAACATCTTTCCAGCCAGTGTCATCAGTACAGTGACAGTGTACGTTACTAGCACTGATCACTGTATTAACGTCACTGTTGATGTCAGTGTCCGTTAGTCCATTACTGACCCTTCCAGCCAGCATCAGTTATTGCCATATTTCCCACCACATTACAGTCCACGGTCCCACTATAAGTCGCTGATCACCGCTATTGCGAGTATAGCATCTATAGCTGTGTGAATTCCAGTATATATACCATAGTTTATAGATGCTATAACTTTTTTACACAAACCAATTAAAATACACTTATTGGGCCATTTTTTCTATTATTTTATGGTGTAGGGCGAAGAACGGACTAATATAAATGAAGTTAAAGAAGAAGTAGTAAAGACGTATGTGGGTGGTGATCAGACGTGCATGGAAGAGGTTGGGATGATTATGAAAAGTGAAAAGGAAGAAAAGTCTCTACCTATCAACACAAGTAAGTATAGGCACTATGGAATAATCAGGTCACAGTCTCAATTTTACTTCTGAGTACAAGGATTGTAGTTTAACAGATTGGCTGTGGAGCACATTTTTAGTTTCTTGCACACAGGTAAAAATCTTAATTTTTTGGGGAAATAAAATGACTTCAACTCCCAAAGTTTAAAAGAGACTTTGTACAATAAAAAAGGATGATAGTTACAAATTTTTATCTCGTAATATTTGCGCAACTGTTTATTAAACGCAAAGTTTCAGGAAAGAAAAAATAATAAAATGGATTTTACTGCAGACACACAAAATTTATTACCCTTTTTTTTTTTTTTTTTTGGGTAAAATATAAAAGATGGGGTTGTGTTGAGTAAATAGATACCAAACATGTCAAGACCTAAAATTGCGTTTGCCCGCGTGATATCCCCAAAAAAACTACGTTGCACAAAAATCTCCATAGTGGACTTTTTTATAGCCTTTTCAGCTCATCAGTGTTGAGTTAACCAGGAGCTCTTGTGTTTAGAATCAGGGCCGCCATCAGGGGGGTACAGGCAGGACACCTGTAAGGGGCCCGGAGGTCCCCAGGGGCCCGGGTGGCAACCCCTCTTTTTTTTATTAAAAAAAATAAAAATTACATTTTTAATTTTTTTTTAATTTTATTTCTGTTTTTTTAATTCTTTTTTTTTATTTTTTTTATTGTTTGTAAGGGGCCCAGAGGTCCCCGGAGGTCCCCAGGGGCCCAGATGCCAACCCCCCTTTTAAAAAAAAAAAATTAACAGCTGATGGCTGCAGTAGGTTAGAACCTCAAACATTTTGCCGCGTACACACGACCGTTTTTCATAACGAGAAAAATGCAATTTTTAAAAATGGTCGTGAAAAACGGTGGTGTGCAGGCTCCAGAGCATTTTTCTCGACAAGAAAAATGGGCGAAAAAAAAATTAGAACCTGCTCTATTTTTTCTCGTCGTTTTTCACGTCGTTCTTTTTAACGTCTTAAAAAACGGTTGTGTGTACGCTTTTACGAGGGGAAAAAAAATGCGCATGCTCAGAATCAAGTATGAGACGGGAGCGCTCGTTCTGGTAAAACTAGCGTTCGTAATGGAGATAGCACATTCGTCACGCTGTAACGGACTGAAAAGCAAGAATTGTCTCTCACCAAACTTTATTAACACGAGGATCAGCAAAAGTGTCCCAAAGGGTGGCGCCATTCGAATGGAATGGCCCCTTTTATAGTACCGTTGTACGTCACCGCGCTTTGCTCAAGCATTTTTTTTCACGAACGTGTGTAGGCAAGGCAGGCTTGAGAGGAAACACGAAAATTCACGTTGAGAAAAACATCGTTTTTTTTCCATGACATGAATAACGGTCGTGTGTACGTGGCATTTGCCTGTAAGGGTGGGCATACCCCCGAGGGGTCTTCAAGGCCTGGGTGCCATAGGAATAGACCACTAGTCGTGGACCTGTATAGCACTCTGCTACTAACTAGTGGCGAGGTGAGCGCCTATGTATGCCACATTACAGTCAGTCCCTACATGTAGTTACTCGCTACAAGTATGGTTCCCAAGGTTTAACAGAGGTTGCACCGCACAGAGGTTGTTGTGAAAGAAGAAGGTTGATTGAAGAATCACAAGATAAAACAACAGTTAAAAAGGAACCTCAGTCCCCTTTTTTAGTGGCTCCGCTCCCCCTGCTTTGCAGTGCTGCCATGATGGCGCTTGTGCAGATGTGGCAGGTGGAGATACTGTATATCATATGGAAGGTCCATCTCCATTCCTCAATATAACGTCATGTTCACAACAAATGAGGAGGAGATACTGTACACCATATGAAAGGTCCATCTCCATTCCTCAATATATCGTCATGTTCCCAACAAATGAGGAGGAGATACTGAGATTGCAGGCTTGGCTGGCTTAAATCAGGTTTGGTCTCCACCCAGAGACTGGCCACATTAATCACCTTGCAGGTGGACAGACAGACATGGAGAAGGCCATATGAAAGGTCCATCTCCATTCCTCAATATAACGTCATGTTCCCAACAAATGAGGAGGAGATACTGTACTGTACAAAGCTAAGAACTCTAGTTATTTGTGAACTACTGACTTTTTTTTCCATTTCTTTCCATCAGATGGATGTGATGTCAGGAATTCCTCGGAGAGACATCTTCTATTATCTGCTGATTGTAAGTCAGAAGATAATGTCATCACACAGGATCCTCCAGGAGGAAATCCAAATCCACAAAATCTACATCACAGACCTTCCTGTCCGGAGACATCAATGGATCCCTCTGATCAGGGGGAATCTTCTCATCAATCACATACTATGATTGTAAATATCCATGTAAGATCTCACACTGCAGATAGATCACCAGATCCTTCTAATCCCGAGGAATCTTCCTCCCCCCATGAAGGAGATCACCGAGGTGACCATCTATTCTCATGTTCAGAGTGCGGGAAATCTTTCACTGTAAAGAAATTCCTTCTTTTACATCAGAGAATTCACACCGGTGCCCTTCCTTATTCATGTTCAGAGTGCGGGAAATGTTTTGCTTTTAAAGGAGACTTTGTAATACATCAGAGAATTCACAAGGTTGAGTGTTCAGTGTGCGGGAAATATTTCCTAAAGAAAACTGATCTTGTTAATCATCAGAGAATTCACACGGGTGAGCGTCCTTATTCATGTTCAGAGTGCGGGAAAACTTTCACTAAAAAAGGAGTTCTTAATAAACACCAGAGAATTCACAAGGATGAGCGTCCTTATTCATGTTCAGAGTGCGGGAAATCCTTCATTAAAAAAGGAGGTCTTGATAAACACCAGAGAAGTCACACGGATGAGCGTTCTTTTTCATGTTCAGAGTGCGGGAAATCTTTCATTTACAACGGAGACCTTATTAGACATCGGAGAATTCACACGGGTGAGCGTCCTTATTCATGTTCAGAGTGCGGGAAATCTTTTTCATATAAAGCAGTCCTTGTTGAACATCAGAGAATTCACACAGGTGAGCGTCCCTATTCATGTTCAGAGTGCGGGAAATCTTTCACTCAAAATGGAAGCCTTTCACAACACCAGAGAATTCACACGGGTGAGCGTCCTTACTCATGTACTCAGTGCGGGAAATCTTTTACCCAGAAAAGAGATCTTGTTGCACATCAGAGAACACACACCGCAAAGCATCCTCCATTGCCTTCAGACTGAGGAAAAAGCTTTACAGATGAAGGAAGTCTACTTAGACATCAGAGGAAATGCAGCTGCCCATTTTTTTGACAAATGTACAACGTTTTTTTTTTTACTAGTGGAACTTATTGATCCATAACACAACTGTAGGAAGAAAATATTTAGTTTATAAATTGGTGCATCGTGGAAAAAGTGGTATTTAGTTTATAGGTGGAGATGGTTGGCCCCGGGTCTTCTTCACTGCTTGTATTTTTGCAGACTTCAATAATGTGCCTGCCACAGTTCCTGATCCCCACATTTTGGTATTCCCATTCCTCTTCTTTTTTTTTTTTTTTCATTTTGCACATTCAAGGGGTGGTAGCCCTTCATAGGTCACAGGGGTACCGATTTTTTTTTTTTTTTTTTTTTTTTTTTCTTTTTAACTTCTACAGGGGAGCAGATAGGCCAAGTGGTGTACAGAGCACATTACAGTACATTGAGGGCATTGTGGAAATAGTTGAGTTTTTAGGTTGGTGGTATGAGCCATGAGGATTAAAGTAATTCAGTCCTCATATACACCAAAAGTATTGGGACGCCGGCCTTTACATGCACATGAACTTTATTGGCATCCCAGTCTTAAGCCCTGTACACACGATCGGATATCCTATGGATTTTCGTCCGATGGATTCTTTTCATCAGACAAACCGATCGTGTATGGGACCCATCGGTCTTTTTTCCATCGGTTTTTAAAAATAAGTGAGTTTGAAGATGCTTAAAGTGGCCCTTCCTGCATGAGCACCGCTCAGCGCCTAGGATAAACGCAATTGATGATATGACCAGAGTAATATAAGACTGAATGTCTATCTGATTAGGAATGGGGATCCCAATCGCAACGAGCAGCTGCTGAAGGTGTGTGGATAATGTTTAAAAAACAATATTTAGAGGAGCACCCAAAGGTTACTATAAATAATGTAAAACAATAAAATCATGCACAATAAAATTGTAAACAATTAATACCGTAAAACGCTAAAAATATATAAACTCAGTAAATGTCCATAAATAGTGTAGCAGCGCTCTTGTCATAAATGACAAGCTTCTTTGTGTGTTAATGCACACAGAGGAACAAATGAGTAGAGGGAGAGTGTGATCTTTATCCCAGTGTGATTAATACAGTTCAAAGTTCATCCGTCATGTATCACATATAAGGTAGAGAAGTCCCCCTTTGGGGATGCACTCACCAAACGGTAGATATAAACGAGCCTTTTCACTGTCACTAGGATCACTTCTTTCCTTTCTTTTACTCCTTCCACCGATATCCAGCTTTGTTTGTATACTTCCTTCCCATGTGTTCATGAACACATGGGAAGGAAGTATACAAACAAAGCTGGATATCGGTGGAAGGAGTAAAAGAAAGGAAAGAAGTGATCCTAGTGACAGTGAAAAGGCTTGTTTATATCTACCGTTTGGTGAGTGCATCCCCAAAGGGGGACTTCTCTACCTTATATGTGATACATGACAGATGAACTTTGAACTGTATTAATCACACTGGGATAAAGATCACACTCTCCCTCTACTCATTTGTTCCTCTGTGTGCATTAACACACAAAGAAGCTTGTCATTTATGACAAGAGCGCTGCTACACTATTTATGGACATTTACTGAGTTTATATATTTTTAGTGTTTTACGGTTTTTAAAAATAGAACATGTTTTAAATTTTTCCGATGGATAAAAAACCGATCGAAAACTCAGATCGTCTATGGGCAAGTCCATCGGATAAAAAACCCACACATGCTCAGAATCAAGTCGACGCATGCTCAGAAGCATTGAACTTCATTTTTCTCGGCTCATCGGAGTGTTTTAGGTCACCGCGTTTGGAACAGTCGGTTTTTTGACTGATGGTGTGTGGGCAAGAATGATGGAAAACAGTTTCATCGGATATCCGATGGACAAATCCATCGGACGAAAATCCATAGGATATCCGATCACGTGTACAGGGCTTGAGTCTGTAGGGTTCAATATTGAGTTTGCCCACCCTTTGCAGCTATAACAGTTTCAACTCTTCTGGGAAGGCTGTCCACAAGGTTTAGGAGGGTGTCTGTGGGAATGTTTGACCATTCTTCCAGAAGTGTATTTGTGAGGTCAGGCACTGGTGATGGACAAGAAGGCCTGACTCTCAGTCTCCGCTCTAATTCATCCCAAAGGTGTTCTATCGGGTTGAAGTCAGGACTCTGTGCAGGCCAGTCAAGTTCCTCCACCCTAAATTCGCTCATCCATGGCTGTATGGACCTTGCTTTGTGCACTGGTGGGCAGTCATGTTGGAACAGGAAGGGGCCATCCCCAAACTGTTCCCACAAAGTTGGGAGCATTAAATTGTCCAAAATGTCTTGGTATGCTGACGCCTTAAGCGTTTCCCTCACTGGAACTAAGGGGCCAAGCCCAACCCCTGAAAAAAAAACCCACACCATAATCCCCCCTCCACCAAATGATTTGGACCAGTGTGCAAAGCATGTCTGTCACAAATGAGCTTCTGGAAGAATGGTCAAACATTCCCATAGAAACACTCCTAAACCTTGTGGACAGCCTTCCCAGAAGAGTTGAAGCTGTTATAGCTGCAAAAGGTGGGCCAACTCAATAATGAACCCTACAGACTAAGATGCCATTAAAGTTCATGTGCGTGTAAAGGCAGGTGTCCCAATACTTTTGGTAAAATAGTGCAAGCCAGCACTGAGCTACTCCAATACTTGTATAGCTAGTCATGTATATTCTCCAATCTGTGGACAACAAACCAGCAATTGTGATAATACGAGGACAATTTTATTACATGATAAGAAATTAGTAATTGTAGTAATACATTGGCAATAAAATGCAGGCACAATAACTGAAGCTCAGTCTGTCTTTTCTTTTTGTCTTCTGCTGAATGTACTGTACAGGGGGTCCCCGGGTTACAAACAAGATAGGGACTGTAGGTTTGTTCTTAAGTCGAATTTGTTTGTAAGTCGGGACAGTACCTTTTCATACCTCCCAACCCGCACGGATTCTGCGGGTTTTTCCCACAGTGACATCACTGTCCCGCGGTCCCACGATACCATGGGAGTTCCCGCACAGCAGGAGACAGGAGGCAGAGGAGGTAAGATGTCCCTCTGCAGTGAAGTCCGCCCCCCCTTGTCGTGCCGCCCCCCCGCTCAGCAACAAATGACTGCCCCCCCCCCTCAACAACTCCCTATAAGTTATTAAAAAAAAATTCCGGCGCGCGGCACACCCCCCCCCCCCCCCTCAACAACTCAAAAATATGAATGAATGTCCACATAGGCAGATGACATGAGCTCATGCTGGGACATAGGGATAGAATGCACTGTACATTCTATCCCTGTGTTCCAGCATGAGCGCATATTATCTGCCTATGTGGAGCTCTCATTCAATCGTGTGTGGTACAAGTACAGTACTGTAGAGGGCATATACTGTAGCAGAGGGCACAGAACAGTACAGTATGTAATCTCACCAGCTTTCAGGTCCCTTCTGATGCAGTCCTGTACTGTATGTGGGGCGTGGAGAACATCTGCAGTCCAGTGAGGGTGGCTGGCTGGGAGTACCAGGCCGGGAAGGCCCAGAGCCCTGCAAGACCGGCAGAAGGATGTAAAGATGCAGGGCTCCAGGACACCTCAACCAGCCCACACAGGCAGTCTCCGCTGGGCAGCTCACCAGATCACAGCAGGGAGATGGATGGCTGGTGAGGCAGGTAAGAGCAGCAGTGTCCGCACATCTGAGGCCAGGCCAGGCACCTCCACGGGGCAGCAGCACAGGAAAGACCGGGGATCTGCAGGCTTCACTAGGCCGCACCAGGCCGCGGCCGCAATACAGGCACAGGACACAGCAGGGTATGGAGAGGAACAGGTAGGCATGTAATTAGGTTGATTTTATGTGCATGGATGGCTAAGGATGGAGTGCAGGACCCCGTTCGTAAGTGGGAGTCATTCGCAACTCAGATGTTCGTAACTCGGGGACCCCCTGTATATGGATCTAACTGAATGCAGAAAAGATCACTGTAAAAAATGTGTTAACTCACACTTACAATGGTAGAAATTAAAGAATCTTCTTACACAGATGGTCACTGCAGACGGACTTCCTTAAATTGTTGCTCATTGGAAAGAACGTTTATTCCACTGGTGGTCAGTTGGGTAAAGTCACCCTTATAGTAAACACATTGGAAGAAGTTGGCAAAAGAAGTTACTGCTGACAGTGATGAGTGAGCTGTCAAAAAACAA
The DNA here is from genome assembly GCA_029206835.1 of Rana muscosa. Lineage (NCBI taxonomy): Eukaryota > Metazoa > Chordata > Amphibia > Anura > Ranidae > Rana > Rana muscosa. The sequence continues at coordinate 431,771,249 of CM055123.1, read as the reverse complement.
TGTGGGTGAGAGCTGTAAAAGATTGTAGTGTGGATGGTGGAGGAGAGCTGTCGGAGAATGTAGTGTGGATGGTGGAGGAGATCTGTCGGAGAATGTAGTCTGGATGGTGGAGGAGAGCTGTCGGAGAATGTGGTGTGGATGGTGGAGGAGGGCTGTTGGAGAACGTGTTGTGAATGGTGGGAGGAGGGCTGTTGGAGAATGTGTTGTGAATGGTGGGAGGAGAGCTGTCGGAGAATGTAGTGTGGATGGTGGGAGGAGAGCTGTCGGAGAATGTAGTGTGGATGAGAGCTGTCGGAGAATGTAGTGTGGATGGTGGAAGGAGAGCTGTCGGAGAATGTAGTGTGGATGGTGGAGGAGAGCTGTCGGAGAATGTAGTGTGGATGGTGAGAGGAGAGCTGTCGGAGAATGTAGTGTGGATGGTGGTGGGAAAGCTGTCGGAGAATGTAGTGTGGATGGTGGAGGAGAGCTGTCGGAGAATGTAGAGTGGATGGTGGAGGAGAGCTGTCGGAGAATGTAGTGTGGATGGTGGAGGAGAGCTGTCGGAGAATGTAGTGTGGATGGTGAGAGGAGAGCTGTCGGAGAATGTAGTGTGGATGGTGGTGGGAGAGCTGTCGGAGAATGTAGTGTGGATGGTGGAGGAGAGCTGTCGGAGAATGTAGTGTGGATGGTGGAGGAGAGCTGTCGGAGAATGTAGTGTGGATGGTGGAGGAGTGTTGTCGGAGAATGTAGTGTGGATGGTGGGAGGAGAGCTGTCGGAGAATGTAGTGTGGATGGCAGAAGGAGAGCTGTCGTAGAATGTAATGTGGATGGTGGGAGGAGAGGTGTCGGAGAATGTAGTGTGGATGGTGGGGGAGAGCTGTCGGAGAATGTAGTGTGGATGGTGGAGGAGAGCTGTCGGAGAATGTAGTGTGGATGGTGGAGGAGAGCTGTCGGAGAATGTAGTGTGGATAGTGGAGGAGAGCTGTCAGAGAATGTAGTGTGGATGGTGGAGGAGAGCTGTTGGAGAGTGTAGTGTGGATGGTGGAGGAGAGCTGTCGGAGAATGTAGTGTGGATGGTGGAGGAGAGATGTCGGTGAATGTAGTGTGGATGGGGTACATAAGACCCCATACACACTATTAGATTGTATGCCGTATTCCTTCTACTCACAGAATACTCCTTCATTACAGAGGAACAAATGAGTCTTATAGACACACAATGCAAGTATATAAAAAACAAAACAATGTAAAGGAAAAAGGTGGCAAGTAATCACCATACTTTATTTTTCTGTGCTTTTACCAGCAATTTTTTAAGATGGTTACAGGATCTGGTGGTTCTTTAGTGTTATCTTATAATATTCACATACTAAATATAGACGGGACTCCCCCTATAATGACATTACTCTCAAGGTGGAGATCTTTTCGAAGCATATGGAAAGGAACACGGAGACAGGGAGACTGTGATTGTTCAGACACAGGAAGTTATACCACAAATGTGGAGGAAGTGATGTCAGCTACAGACAGGAAATGATATATAGACAGGAAGTGAGGTAACATATAAACAAGAAGTGATGTAGAGGACTAAAAAGGAAGTTCTGGGTGAGAGGTGAGTTATGAGGAAGGAGAGAGAAGACTTTGGAGCTCTTCAAGAGAAACCGTTATAAGAAGATTCTAGAAGTCACCTACAAGATCACTGAGCTGCTGACAGGAGAGGTGAGCGGTGTCGGGAATTCTGGGACATTATCCAGTAACAGACAAGGGATGTGTCTGGATGGTGACTGTATCATTGTGTGTGTCAGGTTCCTATAAGGTGTCAGGATGTCACTGTCTATTTCTCCATGGAGGAGTGGGAGTATTTAGAAGGACACAAGGATCTCTACAAGGACGTCATGATGGAGAATCAGCCGCCCCTCACATCACCGGGTAAGAGGAGACTTTATTGTAAAGGAGAGAGCAGTACAGAGGGTCCACCTAGATCCCCCATCATCTGATAAACACATAGAAACAATGTATTCAGTCAGTGTGTGTGTTTCCTACAGATGGATCCAGTAATGGGAACCCACCAGAGAGATGTCCCCGTCCTCTGTATTCTCGGGATTCCACACAGGAAGGTCACACCATCCCCCACCATCATCAGGTAAATGGGACTGAGCAACTCAAAAATAATTTTCATCTTTGAATGTACATTCTTCTATGTAATTTCTTGCTCCTTTTTACGTTTGTATTCTATCATCTTTGTGGTTTAGGGCGAAGAACTGAAAAACATCAAAGTTGAGATTAAAGACGAAGAAGAAGAGATGTTGATAAGTGGAGCTCAGCAGTTTATAGGAGGGGGAGGTCCTCTGCATTCCCAGAATTCCTTCTCTCACCATGATCAGGTAGATGGAAAGAACATAAAATTGGCTTCAGACTGTATGAGATTATACTCTTCTTTTAGTCTATTGGTCCTCACATTTTAAAGTTTTCTTTCTTTCTGTTGCTTTAGCATGAAAAACAGATGTATGTGAAAGTTGAGGTTAAAGAGGAAGAAGAGGTGATGACTGTGATCGGTTATCAGAAGTCCACGGAGGAAGTTGGGATGATGGTGACAACTAATAAAGAGGAATTTTCTCTAGATATCAGAACAGGTGAGTAATGAACACTAAATACAGAATCTTGTCAAGTATATATGTCAACTATTAAAGATTTGTAGACCTTCACATCAAGTCCATTTATCTCTACAAGGACGTCATGATGGAGAATCAGCCACCCCTCACATCACCGGATAAGAGGAGACTTTATTGTAAAGGAGAGAGCAGTACGGAGGGTCCACCTAGATCCCCCATCATCTGATAAACACATAGAAACAATGTATTCAGTCAGTGTGTGTGTTTCCTACAGATGGATCCAGTAATGGAAACCCACCAGTGAGATGTCCCCGTCCTCTGTATACCTGCGATTCTACACTGGAAGATCATAACTATGCACGCCATAATCAGGTAGATCAAACTGAGCAACTAGAACTCAAATAGAATTCTGCACTTTGAAATAACTTTCTTCGGTCATCTCTTGTTTCTTTTTACAAATCCATTCTATCGTATTTGGGCTTCAGGGTGAAGAACTGAAAAACATCAAAATTGAGGTTAAAGTGAAAAAACATGACTGTCTACTTTGGGGTCTGTGCGCCCTCTGCCGACCCTTACTGCAATTTGACACCGGCATGAGTTTGGCAGCTGATCTCAGCCAATGATTTTGGCTGAAGTCAGCTGATCGCTGTGTCCAATTACACACAGAGATCTGTGTTTACAAAGCACAGGACTGTGTACAGGGAACAGTTATCTGGATTTGTTTCTTCTCCCTGCAAAGCAAAGATAATAAAGCAAAAGCAGTACACATTGCACATGACATTGACACTAGGGTTGCATACCTCCCAACTTTCAAAAGTCCCAGCGCCGGACATTCAGATCTCCCCTCTCCCCTGCTAATCAAAGTTGTTGAGCGGGGGGTGGCGCGGGATACCGAGCATTTGCATGAGTACTTGTATTTGTGAAAATGCTTGACCCGATACCTGGGCAGTCAGGGATGATCTGTGCGGCGTGGGGGGGAGTTACAAGCACCAATCTTCTCGCTGTATATATTTCAATAAAGCAGTTGACAGAGTCTCTCTCTCTCTCTCTCTCTCTCTCTCTCTCTCTCATTATTTTGTGGTGTAGGGCGAAGAACAGACTAATATAAATGAAGTTAAAGAAGAAGAAGTAGGGACGTATGTGGGGGGTGATCAGCGGTCCACGGAAGAGGTTGGGATGATTATGAAAAGTGAACAGGAAGAAAAGTCTCTACCTATCAACACAGGTAATTATTGGCACTATGGAAGAATCAGGTCACAGTCTCATTTTACTTCTGAGTATAAGGATTATAGTTTAACCAGATTGGTTCTGGAGCAAAGTTTTCGTTTCTTGCACACAGGTAAAAATCTTCTTCTTTTTTTGAGCAATAAAAAGACTTATGCCGCGTACACACGAACGTTTTTAATGTCATTGAAAAAAACAACGTTTTTCTCAACGTGATTCTTCTCAAGCCTGCCTTGCCTACACACTATCGTTGAAAAAAATGTTCGAGTAAAGCGCGGTGACGTACAACACGTACGACGGCACTATAAAGGGGAAGTTCCATTCGGATGGTGCCACCCTTCATGTTAGTAAAGTTTGTTGAGAGACGATTTGCGCTTTTCAGCCTCGTGCTTTTCAGTCCATTACAGCGTCACGAATGTGCTATCTCCATTACGAACGCTAGTTTTACCAGAACGAGCGCTCCCGTCTCATACTTGATTCTGAGCATGCGCATTTTTTTTCACGTTGTTAAAGCCTACACACGGCCGTTTTTCATGACGAGGAAAACGACGAGAAAAATTCGAGCATGTTCCAATTTTTTCATGGCCATTTTTCACGTTGTGAAAAATGCTCTGAAGCCCACACACAATCGTTTTTTATGACCATTTAAAAAAATTGCATTTTTATCGTCCTTAAAAACGGTTGTGTGTACGCGGCATTAAACTCCCAAAGTTTAAAAGAGACTTTGTATAATAAAAAAGGAAGATAGTCACAAATTTTTATGTCTCATGATATTTGCGCAACCTATTATTAAATACAAAGTACAGTAACAAAATATTTAAATTTCTTTCCTGAAAAACGCACACAATTTATTACCCATTTTTGTTTGGTAAAATTTAAAAGATGGGGTTGTGTTGAGTAAATAGATACCAAACATGTCAAGTCCTAAAATTGCGTGCGTCCGTGATATCCCTAAAAAGGACAGTACCTAAAAATCTCCATAGTGGACTATTTGATAGCCTTTCCAGCTCATCAGTATTGAGATAACCAGGAGCTCTTGTGTTAGAATTATTGCTTTCACGCCGACATTTGCGGCAGTACATCATGCGTGTGGTGTGCCTGAGGGTTACATACATGTGCCCACCCTGGGCGTGCAATTGCACATGCGTGCGGGGTAGGGGGGGGTTAATGCAATGTTTTTTGTTTTTTTTAAATACATTTTATTATAATTATATTTTTTTTCTTGTATTTATTTTTACTTGATTGCTATTTCAAGGGGTTAATAAACCTCCATGTGATGGCATTGGGCAATTGACAGGTACTCCTCCCTTTTTTTTTATTTTTTAGAGACATTAGGGCTCCCAATCTCCCTCCTGCCCTGCACACCATGTACCTGAGCACAGATCGACTTGGTTTGATGTGTCCCCTGGCTGTACCGGCCAGGAAATGGTGGATCTGAAACATGTCGCGACCGTGTGTGTTTTTTTTTTTTTTTTTTTTGTGTGTATAGGTGAGATTGAGGTAGAAATTTGCATCACTCTCCCATAGCTCTCCATCCTGGAGCTGACTGTTTTATTCCCGGGCTCCCAGTATCTGGAGATCCCGGGAACCATGGGAGGGTGGTGGGGCGCCAGCAGGGAGGAGCACTGCACCGCCTGCTCTATAAAAGTGATTGGCGGCTCTAAAGTCGCCACATCATTTTCACTTTCAAGTCGGGAGCCGGCTCTACAAACGGCGCGAAATCTGATGGCTGCAGTAGGTTAGAACCTCAAACCTTTGCCTGTAAGGGTGGGCATACCCCGGAGGGGTCTTCAAGGCCTGGGTGCCATAGGAATGGACCACTAGCCGGGGACCTGTATAGCACTCAGCCGCTAACTATACACATTGCACAGAGTGCAGAAGTGAGCGCCTATACAGGATCAAGTGCCCAATGCCACCTTACAGGCAGTCCCTACAGGGTGGGGTCCAAGTATGATTCGCAAGGTTTAACACAGGGTGCACTACACAGAGGTTGTTGTGATAGAAGAAGGTTTTTTGAAGAATCACAAGATAAAACAAAGTTAAAAAGGAACCTCAGTCCCCTTTTTTAGTAGCTCCGCTCCCCCTGCTTTGCAGTGCCGCCATGATGGCGCTTGTGCAGATGTGGCAGGTGGAGATACTGTACATCATATGGAAGGTCCATCTCCATTCCTCAATATAACGTCATGTTCCCAACAAATGAGGAGGAGATACTGAGATTGCAGGCTTGGCTGGCTTAAATCAGGTTTGGTCTCCACCCAGAGACTGGCCACATTAATCACCTTGCAGGTGGACAGACAGACATGGAGAAGGCCATATGAAAGGTCCATCTCCATTCCTCAATATAACGTCATGTTCCCAACAAATGAGGAGGAGATACTGTACTGTACAAAGCTAAGAACTCAAGTTATTTGTGAACTACTGACTTTTTTTCCATTTCTTTCCAACAGATGGATGTGATGTCAGGAATTCCTCGGAGAGACATCTTCTATTATCTGCTGATTGTAAGTCAGAAGATAATGTCATCACACAGGATCCTCCAGGAGGAAATCCAAATCCACAAAATATACATCACAGATCTTCCTGTCCGGAGACATCAATGGATCCCTCTGATCAGGAGGAATCTTCTCATCAATCACATACTATGATTGTAAATATCCATGTAAGATCTCACACTGCAGATAGATCACCAGATCCTTCTAATCCCGAGGAATCTTCCTCACCCCATGAAGGAGATCACCGAGGTGACAATCTATTCTCATGTTCAGAGTGTGAGAAGTCTTTCACTGTAAAGAAATTCCTTCTTTTACACCAGAGAATTCACACCGGTGCCCTTCCTTATTCATGTTCAGAGTGCGGGAAATGTTTTGCTTTTAAAGGAGACTTTGTAATACATCAGAGAATTCACAAGGTTGAGTGTTCAGTGTGCGGGAAATGTTTCCTAAAGAAAACTGATCTTGTTAATCATCAGAGAATTCACACGGGTGAGCGTCCTTATTCATGTTCAGAGTGCGGGAAATCTTTCACTAAAAAAGGAGTTCTTGATAAACACCAGAGAATTCACAAGGTTGAGCGTCCTTATTCATGTTCAGAGTGCGGGAAATCCTTCATTAAAAAAGGAGGTCTTGATAAACACCAGAGAAGTCACACGGATGAGCGTTCTTATTCATGTTCAGAGTGCGGGAAATCTTTCATTTACAACGGAGACCTTATTAGACATCGGAGAATTCACACGGAAGAGCGTCCTTACTCATGTTCAGAGTGCGGGAAATCTTTCACTCGCAAACGAAGCCTTGTTCAACACCAGAGAATTCACACGGGTGAGCGTCCTTATACATGTTCAGAGTGCGGGAAATCTTTCTCATATAAAGCAGTCCTTGTTGCACACCAGAGAATTCACACGGGTGAGCGTCCTTATCCATGTTCAGAGTGCGGGAAATCTTTCGCTCAAAAAGGAAGCCTTTCACAACACCAGAGAATTCACACGGGTGAGCGTCCTTATTCATGTACTGAGTGCGGGAAATCTTTCACTCAGAAAGGAGATCTTGTTGTACATCAGAGAACACACACCGCACAGCGTCCTCTATTGCCTTCAGACTGAGGAAAAAGCTTTACAGATGAAAGAAGTCTACTTAGACATCAGAGGAAATGCAGCTGCCAATTCTGTTGACAAATATACAATGGTTTCTTACTAGCGGAACTTATTGATCCATAACACAACTGTAGGAAGAAAATATTTAGGGGTGCGTAGTGGAAAAAGTGGCATTCAGTTTATAGGTGGAGATGGTTGGCCCCGGGTCTTCTTCACTGCTTGTATTTTTTTGTAGACTCCAATGATGTGTTTGCCACAGTTCCTGATCCCCACATTTTGGTATTCCCGAATTCCTCCTTTTTTTTTTTTTTTTTTTTCTTTTTTTTTCTTTTTTTTTTCATTTTGCACATTCAAAGTTTTTTGAGGGATCTTAGGTCAAGGTTCCTGAAATTCATTTGAGCGGGGAAACCGGCGAGGATACGTAGAACTATTTTGTCATTGCCCAATAGACATGTGCACAACATAAAAATTTGTTTAGTTTGGTTTCGTTTCTGTGTGTTTCCGTTGATTCGTAACGATTCGTAATTTCGTAAGACGTGGGTTATCGTATTCGGACTCTTTCGTATTTCCGTAAGGGTTTTTTTTTTTTTTTGTTAATTCGTTTTTCCGTATTTACGGTATATTTTATATTCGGCCGAGTTCGTATTTTCGTAAGAACTATATTTTCGTTGATTTGCAATGATTCGTATTTTCGTGTCTAATTTCCGTTGATTGGAAAATCGTACTTTTGTAGATTTAGTTACATTCGTACTTTTGTTAGAATACATTTTGCATTTATTCAAAACACTACTCGTCGTAATTTTGTAATTCGTACTTTCGTGAGATTGACCGGCTCATTTATTCGTACTTTCGTAACATTGTTTTTCGTAGATTAGTAATCGAGGCATAATTCGTAATTTTACATAATGTGTCAGAATAGGAGAAAACAAAAATATGTCAGAGATATTACAAAATACAAATATAGAAATTAGAATCTAGACAGAGTATGCTTAAACAAAGAATTTCTCTCTCACAAGTCACAACTTTACTCACAAATCCAACAGAACAGTGCAACCTACCCAACCACAACCTATCTGGACTGTGGATGGAATGCACTGCAGTCTAACACAGAAAAACACACAAGGGGATAAGAAACAAGCTCATTGGGGGAAGAGACAACCTCTTCAGGGGAAGGGACAAGCTTATTGGCCATTGGCCAACGTCCAGAACTAATTCAGAACTAACGAAATAGAATTTACGTTTTTTCGAATTTTCGTTGTTTTGATTTCCGTTTTCCAAAGATTCGTAAAAAAATTTTTTCGTTCATTTTGATTTTCGTTAATATGGATCTTTGTTCGTTATTTTCGTTGTTTTGTTTTACGTTTTCCGAATATTCGTAATTTCGCGTTTTCGTTCATTTTGATTTTCGTTATTGTTTGATCTTTGTTCAATATTTTCATTGTTTTACAGTGGGGATCGAAAGTTTGGGCACCCCAGGTAAAAATGTGTATTAATGTGCATAATGAAGCCAAGGAAAGATGGAAAAATCTCCAAATGGCATCAAATTACAGATTAGACATTCTTATAATATGTCAAAAAAAGTTAGATTTTATTTCCATCATTTACACTTTCAAAATTACAGAAAACAAAAAAATGGCGTCTGCAAAAGTTTGGGCACCCTGCAGAGTTAATATCTTGTACTGCCCCCTTTGGCAAGTATCACAGCTTGTAAACACTTTTTGTAGCCAGCCAATAGTCTTTCAATTCTTGTTTGAGGTATCTTTGCCCATTCTTCCTTACAAAAGTCTTCCAGTTCTTTGAGATTTCTGGGCTGTCTGTCGCGCACTGCTCTTTTAAGGTCTATCCATAGGTTTTCAATAATGTTGAGGTCAGGAGATTGTGAAGGCCATGGCAAAACCTTCAGTTTACGCCTCTTGATGTAATCCCCCGTGGATTTTGAGGTGTGTTTAGGATCATTATCCATTTGTAGAATCCATCCTCTCTTTAACTTCAGCTTTTTCACAGATGGCATCAAGTTACCATCCAAAATTTGCTGAAATTTTATTGAATCCATTTTTCCTTCTACTCGTGAAATGTTCCCTGTGCCACTGGCTGCAATACAACCCCAAAGCATGATTGATCCACCCCCATGCTTAACAGTTGGACAGAGTTCTTTTCATTAAATTCTGTGCCCTTTCTTCTACAAACGTACCTTTGCTCATTCCAGCCAAAAAGTTCTATTTTAACCTCATCGGTCCACAGAACTTGTTTCCAAAATGCCTCAGGCTTGTCTATATGTTCATTTGCAAAGTTCAAACGCTGATTTTTGTGGTGAGAACGTAGAAGAGGTTTTCTTCTGATGACTCTTCCATGAAGACCATATTTGTACAAGTATCTCTTTATAGTGGAATAGTGTACCACAACTCCAGTGTCTGCCAGATCTTTCTGGAGGGATCGTGCAGTCAAACGTGGGTTTTGAATTGCTTTTCTCACAATCCTGCGAGCTGTTCTGTCTGATATTTTTCTTGGTCTTCCAGATCTTGCTTTAACTTCCACTGTTCCTGATGACTGCCATTTCTTAATTACATTCCGAACAGAGGATATTGACATCTGAAAACGCTTTGCTATCTTCTTATAGCCTTCTCCAGCTTTGTGAGCGTCAACTATTTTCAGTTTCAGTTTTCTAGACAACTGCTTAGAAGAACCCATGGTGCTGATTGTTGGGGCAAGGGCAGATGAGTCTGGCCATTTAAAACCTTTGAGATTGACATCACCTGGTCTTCCCAGACGATGATTGAGAACAATCCATGACACTGGCAGGTCTCAGCTTTGCAAAGGGGGCAGTGCATGCTATAAATTCTGCAGGGTGCCCAAACTTTTGCAGACGCCATTTTTAGTTTTCTGTAATTTTGAAAGTGTAAATGATGGAAATAAAATCTAACTTTTTTTGACATATTATAAGAATGTCTAATCTGTAATTTGATGCCATTTGGAGATTTTTCCATCTTTCCTTGGCTTCGTTATGCACATTAATACACATTTTTACCTGGGGTGCCCAAACTTTCGATCCCCACTGTATATGTTTTCGTTTTTTTACTTTTTCGTATTTTAGCTGTTTCAAATTTACTAAATTCGTATTTTCGTTGTTTTCCATATTCGTTATTTTCGATAATTCGTTATTCGTTTGGGATTTTATCAAACCGCTCGTTTATTCGTATGTTTACGAATCAACTAATTTTGACAAATAACGAATTCATAACTAAACGAATTGCACATGTCTATTGCCCAAAGGGGAAGGAGGGATTGGGCTCCCGGACCCAGTAAAGCAGTGTTTCTCAACTCCAGTCCTCAAGGCGCCCCAACAGGTCATGTTTTCAGGCTTTCAATTATTTTGCACAAGTGATTTGATCACTTTCACTGTCTTAGTAATTACCACAGCCGTTGCATCCGAGGGAAATCCTGAAAACATGACCTGTTGGGGCGCCTTGAGGACTGGAGTTGAGAAACCCTGCAGTAAAGTATCAGGAAGCATCTCATTTAGTTAGAGTAGTAGAGTGGTGTGTGGGCTCAATAAGAAACCCTGGATAAAAATGGAACAGGCAACAGTGGATATACCCCTGGAAGGCCTGGTGTGGATCCCAGAAGCTGAAATGCCAGCAGAAATAAAGAAACACCCGACGATAGGGGCCACTATACCAACAATTTAAAAAAGGTTTTTGAAAAAAGAAATATGTCTAAATACCCGAGTCCAATGACTCCGATCCTGGGCACCAGGGCATTTCAGCCAGGTGTGATAGATCAAAGATTCAACGCTCTACGACAAAGAGGTATTAGTAGAATTACTCACTTTTCAAAAGAGAATCGACTAATGACAAAGAGAGAGATTGAAAGAGAGGTAGCGCCAGAATTAGATTGTTTTTCGGATGCTGCAATTAGAAGCGTTCTTACGGACAAAGGCAAAGATATATACAGAAGTCAGAACATTGTCAAAATTTGAGCAGATATGCCTGAAGGGGAGCCCCCTGAGACACTTGCTGTCTTATTTCTATGCAATACTAATTAATTTAGACCTACCACAAGAACTTGCGTTCCTTCAGGCTTGGGAGAGGGACTTAGGCCCCATGCACACGAGACGCCGGTGCAAACTCTGCTGAACGCATATTTTTAAGGGCTGAAACCGGCATTTAGAAACGCCTGTTTTGCCGCGTTTGCGTCTAGAAGCGTTTAGTTAAGAAACATCATAAGACTCTCCCTAAGCTCAAAAAACAGTATTATTTAACCATTTCAGCCATTTTGTGAGACCAGAGTGAGTAGCAGCATCTGAGAGAGCAGCAGTGTACTTGTATTTAGCGTGTCACTTGCCACAAGCTGTGGATTGTCCACATCAACTGCCACAAGTTGTGGATTGTCCACTTGCCACGTCACCTGCCACAAGTTGTGGATTGTCCACTTGTCACGTCACCTGCCACAAGTTGTGGATTGTCCCCTGGCCATGTCACCTGCCACAAGTTGTTGATTGTCCACATGCCATGTCCCCTGGCCCCGTCACCTGCCACAAGCTGTGGATTGTCCACCTGGCCACATCACCTGCCACAAGTTGTTGATTGTCCACTTGCCACGTCACCTGCCACAAGTTGTGGATTGTCCACTTGCCACGTCACCTGCCACAAGTTGTGGATTGTCCACTTGCCACATCACCTGCCACAAGTTGTGGATTGTCCACTTGCCACAAGTTGTGGATTGTCCACAATGCAATGCAAGTAATTACAGTTTTTTTTTTATATTTTTTAATGGTTTTTCATCATTTGCCATCATTTTTGAGATTTCTAATGTAAAAAAAAATAGGTCACCTTTAAAAACGCTTATAAACGAAATCGCGGCAAAACGGCGGTACCGCGTTTAGCCATGTTTTGCGTCTGAAACGTGGAAATTTTGCGTCTGAACCCATTTTTTTTGCTTTCAGAAAAACGAGGTTAAACACAACTGCATATAAACGGCAATAAACGAGACTTGTACATGGTCACATAGGATAACATTGAATGTGTTCAGGGGCAGTTGAATAAAGTGTCCAACTGCCTCTGAACGCAAGTTTAACAGCGTCCGTGTGCATGGGGACTAAGGGTTAAAATTCTCCCAAAAACAGAGGGACAGGATCTTGTTATTTACACACAAGGCCTCAGTAGCGAGCAGATACCAGGAGTAAGGATACAAAATTTTAACTAGATGGTATAGAACACCAACAGTACTGCATCAAATATATCCTCAGACGTCTGATGCTTGCTGGAGATGTCACATGGCAGAAGGGACTCTATTGCATATTTCCTGGGAATGTGTGAAAATACAGGAGTTTTGTAAAATGGTAATAGAAACTGTCAAAATAATTACAGGAGTGTCTTTAGAAGACAGACCAGCAGCCATTCTAATACTAGATATACCTATATCAGTGGAAAAATATAAAAAATTCACTACTAAGACATCTTATTATAGCCGCGAGGGCGTGTGTCCCTGTCCTGTGGAAAAAGGAGAGTCCACCAACTAGAGCACAATGGTTCGCTAGAATCGCAGAGATTCAACAGATGGAGAACCTCACGATGGCAATGAAAGATCAAGATGGGAGATACCGGATGATATGGGCACCCTACCTGAAATATAGGGAGGAGCGGGGAGGGGGTAAAAAGCATCTCTGTCACAAATGCTCTTTTAGAAGAATGGTCAAACATTCCCATAGACACACTCCTGAGCCTTGTGGACAGCCTTCCCAGAAGAGTTGAAGCTGTTATAGCTGCAAATGGTGGGCCAACTCAATACTGAACCCTACGGACTAAGACTGGGATGCCATTAAAGTTCATGGGCGTGTAAAGGCAGGCGTTCCAATACTTTTGGTAATATAGTGCAAGCCAGCACTGAGCTACTTCAATACTTGTATAGCTAGTCATCAGGGGAGGGCTGGGCCAGGGGGCAGGGTGGCAATTTCCCCCCAGGCCGCCCTAACTTATGTTCAAAATGGCCGGCAGCCGCTGCCCGCTACCATTTTCTTTTTTATTCTGGTCTAGGAAATCGGGCCGGGGCATGGCCATGGCGGCCGACCACTAGCTGTTGCATTCCGGGAGTTGTAGTCCGCACTCAAGCTTCTGGTGGGTGGAAAACACAGCAGCGCAGAGAAAACTACAACTCCCTGGGACCGGATTCTTGGAAGCAGGCAGAGGCAGGGCATGCCAGGGAGTCGGGACGCAAGGCTGCAGGGCTGGGAGCTGGCTGCAACTTGACGCCAGGATCAGGAGCGTAAACCCCCCAGGAGACCGTGGCGTGCAAGGACCTGCTGAGCTGAGATCGCTGAGGTGAGAGACCCTGACACCCCTAGCTGACCCCCCATCTCCCCCCCCCATACACCCCTTATAACCTGCTCCAGTGATCAGGCTGCATTGATGGGCTTTGGAGTTGGCTGCACTGATGGGCACTGGTGAGGCTGCATTGAAAAACCAGGTGGGCCATGGATGGTGAGCTGATTCGGCGGTCCAATGGGCCACTTGACTGGACTTGCCCCCCAGGCCTAAGGCCGCCAGCCCTCCCCTGCTAGTCATGTATATTCTCCAATCTGTGGACAACAAACCAGCAATTGTGATAATACAAGGACAATTTTATCATTAAATGATAAGAAATTAGTAATTGTAGTAATACGTTGGCAATAAAATGCAGGCAAAATAACTGAAGATCAGTCTGTCTTTTCTTTTTGTCTTCTGCTAAATGTACTGTATATGGATCTAACCTACTGAATGCAGAAAAGATCACTGTAAAAAATGTGTTAAATCACACTTACAATGGTAGAATGTAAAGAATCTTCTTACACAGATGGTCACTGCAGACGGACTTCCTTAAATTGTTGCTCATTGGAAAGCATGTTTATTCCACTAGTGGTCAGTTGGGTAAAATCACCCTTATAGTAAACACATTGGAAGAAGTTGGCAAAAGAAGTTACTGCTGACAGTGAGGAGTGAGCTGTCAAAAAACAATGTGGGTGAGAGCTGTAAACGATTGTAGTGTGGATGGTGGGGGAGAGCTGTCGGAGAATGTAGAGTGGATGGTGGAGGAGAGCTGTCGGAGAATGTAGTGTGGATGGTGGAGGAGAGCTGTCGGAGAATGTAGTGTGGATGGTGGGAGGAGAGCTGTCGGAGAATGTAGAGTGGATGGTGGAGGAGAGCTGTCGGAGAATGTAGTGTGGATGGTGGAGGAGAGCTGTCGGAGAATGTAGAGTGGATGGCGAAGGAGAGCTGTCGGAGAATGTAGTGTGGATGGTGGGGGAGAGCTGTCGGAGAATGTAGAGTGGATGGTGGAGGAGAGCTGTCGGAGAATGTAGTGTGGATGGTGGGGGAGAGCTGTCGGAGAATGTAGAGTGGATGGTGGAGGAGAGCTGTCGGAGAATGTAGTGTGGATGGTGGGAGGAGAGCTGTCGGAGAATGTAGTGTGGATGGTGGAGGAGAGCTGTCGGAGAATGTAGTGTGGATGGTGGAGGAGAGCTGTCGGAGAATGTAGAGTGGATGGCGAAGGAGAGCTGTCGGAGAATGTAGTGTGGATGGTGGGGGAGAGCTGTTGGAGAATGTAGTGTGGATGGTGGAGGAGAGCTGTCGGAGAATGTAGTGTGGATGGTGGAGGAGAGCTGTCGGAGAATGTAGTGTGGATGGTGGAGGAGAGCTGTCGGAGAATGTAGAGTGGATGGTGAAGGAAAGCTGTCGGAGAATGTAGTGTGGATGGTGGAGGAGAGCTGTCGGAGAATGTAGTGTGGGTGGTGGAGGAGAGCTGTCGGAGAATGTAGTGTGGATGGATGAGAGGAGAGCTGTCTGAGAATGTAGTGTGGATGGTGGCAGGAGAGCTGTCGGAGAATGTAGTGGGGATGGTAGGAGAAGAGCTGTCGGAGAATGTAGTGTGGAAGGTGGGAGAAGAGCTGTCGGAGAATGTAGTGGGGAAGGTGGAGGAGAGCTGTCAGAGAATGTAGTGTGGATGGTGGAGGAGAGCTGTCGGAGAATGTAGTGTGGATGGTGGGAGGAGAGCTGTCGGAGAATGTAGAGTGGATGGTGGAGGAGAGCTGTCGGAGAATGTAGTGTGGATGGTGGAGGAGAGCTGTCAGAGAATGTAGTGTGGATGGTGGAGGAGAGCTGTCGATAGTGGAGGAGAGCTGTCGCAGAATGTAGTGTGGATGGTGGAGGAGAGCTGTCGGAGAATGTAGTGTGGATGGTGGAGGAGAGCTGTCGGAGAATGTAGTGTGGATGGTGGGAGGAGAGCTGTCGGAGAATGTAGTGTGGATGGTGGAGGAGATCTGTAGGAGAATGTAGTGTAGATGGTGGGAGGAGAGCTGTAGGAGAATGTAGTGTGGATGGTGGGAGGAGAGCTGTCGGAGAATGTAGTGTGGATGGTGGAGGAGAGCTGTCGGAGAATGTAGTGTGGATGGTGGAGGAGAGCTGACGGAGAATGTAGTGTGGATGGTGGAGGAGAGCTGTCGGAGAATGTAGTGTGGATGGTGGAGGAGAGCTGTCGGAGAATGTAGTGTGGATGGTGGAGGAGAGCTGTCGGAGAATGTAGTGTGGATGGTGGAGGAGAGCTGTCGGAGAATGTAGTGTGGATGGTGGAGGAGAGCTGTCGGAGAATGTAGTGTGGATGGTGGAGGAGAGCTGTCGGAGAATGTAGTATGGGTGGTGGAGGAGAGCTGTCGTAGAATGTATGGTGGATGAGAGCTGTCGGAGAATGTAGTGTGGGTGGTGGGGTGGAAGCTGTTAGCTCCTCATTGAATTTTTAGGATTGAGTGTTTACAGGATAAGCCCTGTGAGTATGACCTTATTTTTTCATTGTTTTATGTATATATTATGTATATGTGTGTGTGTATGTATATATATATATATATATATATATATATATATATATACACAGTATATACACAGTGGGTACGGAAAGTATTCAGAACCCCTTACATTTTTCACTCTGTTATATTGCAGCCATTTGCTAAAATCATTTAAGTTAAATTTTGTCCTCATTAATGTACACACAGCACCCCATATTGACAGAAAAACACAGAATTGTTGACATTTTTGCACATTTATTAAAAAAGAAAAACTGAAATATCACATGGTCCTAAGTATTCAGACCCTTTGCTCAGTATTTAGTATTTGCACCCTTTTGATCTAATACAGCAATGAGTCTTTTTGGGAAAGATGCAACACGTTTTTCACACCTGGATTTGGGGATCCTCTGCCATTCCTCCTTGCAGATCCTCTCCACTCAGGTTGGATGGTAAACGTTGAGGGACAGCCATTTTTAGGTCTCTCCAGAGATGCTCAGTCAGGGCTCTGGCTGGGCCATTCAAGAACAGTCACGGAGTTGTTGTGAAGCCACTCCTTCGTTATTTTAGCTGTGTGCTTAGGGTCATTGTCTTGTTGGAAGGTAAACCTTCGGCCCAGTCTGAGGTCCTGAGCACTCTGGAGAAGGTTTTCATCCAGGATATCCCTGTACTTGGCCGCATTCATATTTCCCTCGATTGCAACCAGTCATCCTGTCCCTGCAGCTGAAAAACACCCCTACAGCATGATGATGCCACCACCATGCTTCACTGTTGGGACTGTATTGGACAGGTGATGAGCAGTGCCTGGTTTTCTCCACACATACCGCTTAGAATTAAGGCCAAAAAGTTCTATCTTGGTCTCATCAGACCAGAGAATCTTATTTCTCACCATCTTGGAGTCCTTCAGGTGTTTTTTTTAGCAAACTCCATGCGGGCTTTCATGTGTCTTGCACTGAGGAGAGGCTTCCGTCGGGCCACTCTATAAAGCCCTGACTGGTGGAGGGCTGCAGTGATGGTTGACTTTCTACAACTTTCTCCCATCTCCCGACTGCATCTCTGGAGCTCAGCCACAGTGATCTTTGGGTTCTTCTTTACCTCGCTCACCAAGGCTCTTCTCCCCCGATTGCTCAGTTTGGCCGGACGGCCAGCTCTAGGAAGGGTTTTGGTCGTCCCAAACGTCTTCCATTTAAGGATTATGGAGGCCACTGTGCTCTTAGGTACCTTAAGTGCAGCAGAATTTTTTTGTAACCATGGCCAGATCTGTGCCTTGCCACAATTCTGTCTCTGAGCTCTTCAGGCAGTTCCTTTGACCTCATGATTCTCATTTGCTCTGACATGCACTGTGAGCTGTAAGGTCTTATATAGACAGGTGTGTGGCTTTCCTAATCAAGTCCAATCAGTATAATCAAACACAGCTGGACTCAAATGAAAGTGTAGAACCATCTCAAGGATGATCAGAAGAAATGGACAGCACCTGAGTTAAATATATGAGTGTCACAGCAAAGGGTCTGAATACTTAGGACCATGTGATATTTCAGTTTTTTTCTTTTTTTAAAAATCTGCAAAAACGTCAACAATTCTGTGTTTTTCTGTCAATATGGGGTGCTGTGTGTACAGTAATGAGGAAAAAAATGAACTCCACCCGCAATTTTTAATTTTTTTAAAAAAAGTCAGCAGCTACAAACGCTGTCGCCCCCCCCCCCCCCCCAGGCCGATCCCTTGATCCTGCAGCTCCCGGCGCCACAATCCGCATTAAGGGAAACAGGCAGTGAAGCCGCGCGGCTTCACTGCCCGTTTCCTACTGTGCATGCGCGAGTCTCGCAGTGTTTTCTGAATGGGCGGCTGCTCTCTGGGATACACACAGTTCCCAGAAGGCAGCGTGCCCCATTCCCCAGAAGACACCGTGATTAGGACGGAGGAAGAAGACCTGCCAAGGATAAGGAAGAGGCAGATTAGGAACTTTCGCATAGCAACCGCTATTTCTGGTGAGTAACATTTTTATTTTATTTTTTCAATTTTTTTCCATCTTTTTGCAGTATTTTTGTGTATTTTTTTTTTAGGATGGAACTCCGCTTTAAATGATTTTAGCAAATGGCTGCAATATAACAGAGTGAAAAATGTAAGGGGGTCTGAATACTTTCCGTACCCTCTGTGTATATATATATATATATATATATATATATATATGAGCATAGTAGACTGCAATATTTATATTCAATTGGAAATCTCACTTGGATTACACAGACAGGAAGTTTAACTACTTCAGATCCGCGCTATAGCCGAATGACAGCTACAGCGCGGACCTACTTTGCCGGGAGGCCGTCAATAGACATCCTCCCCTTTACACGCTCCCCGCGCGCCCCCTGCCGATCCCGGCCCCTTACCACATGATCAGCTGTCAGCCAATGACAGCTGATCACGTGATGTAAACAGAAGCTCGGTAATCGTTTTTTTTTTCTCCTCACGTTGAGTCTGACTTTGGTCCCGAAGAGGAAGAGGCACATCTGCCTCATCTGTGCCAATCAGTACCACCTGCCAGTGCCACCTGCCAGTGCCCACAGTGCCACAAATTAGTGCCCATCAGTGCAAAACAGTGCCACCTATCAATGCCCACGAGTGCCACCTATCAATGCCCACCAGTGGTGCCAATCAGTGCCACCTAGCAGTGCTGCCTATCAGTGTCACCTATCAGTGCCCATCATTTGCACCCATCAGTGCCAATCACTGCCATCTATTATTGCCACTTCTCAGTGCCACCTATAAATGCCCTTCAGAGCCACCTCTCAGTGCCACCTTATCGGTGCCCATCAGTGCAGCCTCATCAGCGTACATCAATGTAGAAAGTAGAAAAATTACCTGTTTGCAAAATTTTATAACAAAATATAAAACGATTTTGTATTTTTTTTTTTTTTATTTGGTCTTTTTTAATTTTTTTAACAAAAAATAAAAACCGCACAGGTGAGCAAATACCACCAAAATAAAGCTCTATTTGTGGAAAAAAAATGTTGTATGACAATGTTGTATGACCGGTTTAAGTGCCCAGTAAGCAAGTGGTTACGGTTAGAGAAGAGTTGCTGGATATGGCAGCAGAGGAGGTAATAAGATAACAAGACCCCCCCTCTCTTCATGTCTGTCCTCTTCCTCCATAGTCATGTTTGCTATGGTTTTATTGACCCGATACATCCTAAATATAGAACCATTTATCCAACTATGATGGCTGCTGTGTGCTGCCATCTTGGATGTGATGTCAGCACACTCAAGTGACATTCTATATGAGTAGTTCCAATCCTCAGTACTCATGTACCCCCAATAGGGCATGTTTTGAGTATTTCCCTTAGATATAATAGCTGTCATGAATACTAAGCCATTTACATAGATTTAAACCCCCTGTGCAAGGTGAAGGAAATGCAGAAAACATGACTTGTTGGGGGTAATGGACTGAGTTTGGGTAACACTGCTCTTTCGTATTCTTCTGCTCTCATCTAACATAAGGTGACCAGATTTTTAAAATGAAATCCGGGGACATATTCTTTTTTTTTTTTACCAGTAATGGCGGCAATCAGCGACTTTCTGCCCATCGCCGCCGTCGTCCGCCTCACAGCCTGTCAAGTCTTACTCTCCAGGCCCCGGCTACTACTGGGTGGGGAGCGGAGGAAGATCACTCCGCCAGGGAAGGCAAGGAGATTAGCAGGCAGGCGGCTGGCCGGGACTTGAGCCAAGGCAGAAGAACATGTGAGCGGAGCTGAATGGGCATGCACCCGAAACTGAAGAAATATTCCCTCCGCTCCGAAAAGCACATGATCATCAGAAAGGGGCACAGATAATGGAAAAAAAATACACCCCCCTAAGCTAGTAAGAGCGGCAGAGTGGGGGGGGGGGTGTAATACAGAATTTTTTTTTTTTTTATTCTGCACTGACTGTCTCAATCAGAGTCTTACAGACACGTAAACACACAATGCAAGTATATAAAAAAGAAAATAATGTAAAGGAAAAAGGTGGCAAGTAAGTAAATACCATACTTTATTTTTCTGTGCTTTTACCAGCAATTTTTTTTTAAGATGGTTAGTGGATCTGGTGGTTCTTCAGTGTTATCTTATAATATTCACATACTAAAAATAGACGGGACTCCCTCCATAATGACATTACTCTCAAGGTGGAGATCTTTTTGAAACATATGGAGTGGAACACGGAGACAGGGAGACTATGATGGTTCAGACACAGGAAGTGATACCACAAATGTGGAGGAAGTGATGTCAGCTACAGACAGGAAGTGATATATAGACAGGAAGTGATGTAGAGGACTGGAAAGGAAGTTCAGTGTGAGAGGTGCGTTATGAGGACGTGAAGAGAAGACTTTGAAGGTCTTCAAGAGAAGAAGTTATAAGAAGATTCTAGATTCTAGAAGTCACCTTCTAGAAGTCACCTACAAGATCACTGAGCTGCTGACAGGAGAGGTGAGCGGTGTCGGGAATTCTGGGACATTATCCAGTAACAGACAAGGGATGTGTCTGGATGGTGACTGTATCATTGTGTGTGTCAGGTTCCTATAAGGTGTCAGGATGTCACTGTCTATTTTTCCATTAAGGAGTGGAAGTATTTAGAAGGACACGAGGATCTCTACAAGGACGTCATGATGGAGATTCAGCCACCCCTCACATCACCGGGTAAGAGGAGACTTTATTGTAAAGGAGAGAGCAGTACGGAGGGCCCACCTAGATCCCCCATCATCTGATAAACACATAGGAACAATGTATTCAGTCAGTGTGTGTGTTTCCTACAGATGGATCCGGTAATGGGAACCCACCAGAGAGAAGTCTCCGTCCTCTGTATTCCCGGGATTCCACACAGGAAGGTCACACCATCCCTCACCATCATCAGGTAGGTGGTCATGTAGACCTAAATACTGTATGTATTCTGTTTCAACTTAATTTCAATTAAAGGTTCAAAAGAATACATAAACAGGTGGAGGAACATTGGTTTGGCATTAAAATCATTGATAGTATGCCAATTAAAACACCATCTGTCACCATGATCAGGTAGGTGGACTAACGGTTCTGAATTTGTTGGATGACATTCTTCTACTTTGTCTTTTGTTTTTTATTGCTTCACCTTTTGCTGCCCAGCTGCTGTGCATTTACGGCACAACACACTTCTGATGAGAGCAAATTTTGCATCTCATTTGGAAACCAAGGAGCCGGAGTATGGAGGAAGAATGGAGAGGCACACACTGCAAGATGCTTGAAGTCCAGTGTGAAGTTTCCACAGTCTGTGTTGATTTGGGGAGCCATGTCATCTGCTGGTGTTGGTCCACTGTGCTTCATTAAGTCCAGGGTCAACGCAGCCGTCTACCAGGAGACGAGCTCTATGGGGATGCTGACTTCATTTTCCAGCAGGACTTGGCACCTGCCCACACTGCCAAAAACACCAAAACCTGGTTCAATGACCGTGGGATTACTGTGCTTGATTGGCCAGCAAAACTCGCCTGACCTGAACCTCATAGAGAATCTATGGGGCATTGCCAAGAGAAAGATGAGAGACATGAGACCGAACAATGCAGAAGAGCTGAAGCCCAATATTGAAGCATCCTGGTCTTCCATAACACCTCAGCAGTGCCACAGGCTGATAGCTTCCATGCCACACCGCATTGAGGCAGTAATTGCTGCAAAAGGGGCCCATACCAAGTACTGAGTACATATGCATGCTTATACTTTTCAGAGGTCCGATATTGTTCTATGTACAATCCTTGTTTTATTGATTGCATGTAATATTCTAATTTTCTGAGTTTGTGGATTTGTGGTTTGCATGAGCTGTAAGCCATAATCGTCACAATTATGACAAATCACGGCTTGAACTATCTTGCTTTGCATGTAATGAGTCTATCTCATATATTATTTTCACCTTTTAAGTTGCATTAGTGAAATAAATGAACTTTTGCACTATATTAAAATTTTTCGAGTTTCACCTTTACGTGACTGTCTACTTTCAGGTCTGTGCGCACATGTGCACTCTCTGCCGACCCTTAAAGTGATTGGACACAGCACGAGTTTGGCAGCTGATTTCAGCCATTAATTTTGGCTGAAGTCAGCTGATCAGCTGTTTTCAGGGCTGGGCTCAGCCCTTCCTTCTCTGAGCTGGCCGCTCAGTTGTCAGCTAATTGCCAGCTCCTATCTCTCCACAGTGACTTACCTGTTGATGATCCGGCTCGTCAGTCCTGCCTACTTAAGCCTTCCAGTTCACTTGCTCTCTGCCTTTGCCCATGTCAACATCACAGAGACTTTCTCCTGCATTCCTGTTGAAGACTATGCTCGGCTGACATCCCTTCTGGCTCCTGATCCTGCTTGCTGTTCTACTACGTATATCTCTGGCTCTCTGACATTAGGCTTGGCTGATTATCCGATCCGGTTCCTGAACTCTGGCTTTGTTTTGACTACACTTACTCTGTTTATCTTTTTTTTCATATTATTATTATTATTAAACAAGTGTGATTTAACTGTACTTATGTCTCGGTCTGATTCATGGTTTCTGACAGTAGGCGAAGGCCATGAATTCAGAAGATGCAGTCAATCCACTTGTTGGTAATATTTTTTACAGCTTGGATGACCTGGATCACTGCATGGATCAGATTGCCATGGCGTTACAGATGCTCCTGAGTCGCATGGCTTGTCTGGAATCTCTCACTGTGGCCGCTCTGGTAGAACCTGTGCTGCAGGCCGTCCCTGCTGTTGCCCCAGTCTCTGTGCAGGCACCCGCCTCGAGTATTACCTCTATAAGAGGTATGTCTGGTTCCGCTCCGCTTCCCCAGTGATTTGGGGGCAATCCAGTTCAATGCAGAGGGTTTCTCAACCAGGTTAAGATATACTTTGAGATGCTGCCCCAGGCGTTTCCCACCGACAGAAGCAAAGTAGGTTTCATGATATCTTTGCTTTCTGAGAGGGCCTTGGCCTGGGCAAACCCTCTATGGGAGACACAAAAACCCGTGGTCTTGAGTTTCCCAGAATTTGTGGCTTCCTTTAAAAGGGTATTTGACGTTCCCGCGCACTCCGCTTCTGCTGCCAAGAGCCTCATGTCCATCAAACAGAGTACAAGAACTGTTGCCGATTACGCCATTGAATTCCGTATTCTGGCAGCAGAGGTTGCTTAGAACAATGAGGCCCTCATGACTGCTTTTTCTCATGGTCTCTTGGATAACATCAAGGATGAGATAGCAGACCAAGATATACCCACTGAGCTGGAGAAGTTGATCACATTTGCCATCCTCATTGACTCCAGACTCAGAGAAAGACTTTTTTTTAAGGAGCACTTGCGGAGGCCTCCTGTACATTTGTCCCGGAGCTTTGCAGTCCCACCCTTGCCTCCTGGTACCGAGTCAGTCAGTGAAGGTGAACCCATGCACTTGGGCTTTACGCGTCTCTCTGTGGATGAGAGAGCCCTTAGGAGGAGGGAGAGATTATGCCTTTATTGTGGCCAGGCCGGTTACTTTTTGAAGTCTTGTCCTAACCGTCCTGGGAACGCCCGAACCTTGAGGTCCTGTCACGGACAGACCTTAGGTGGTGTTGTTTCGTCTCCAGTTATCCAGAATCTAATCGACTCTGGGGCTGGAGGCCCGTTCATTGATGCTGCCTTTATATCGAAGCACTCAATTCCGCTGCAGTTGCATGACACTCCACTTGCCATTGAGGTTCTTGATGGGAGACCTCTACAGCCTGCCCATGTGACTCATGAGACTGTTCCGTTGTCCATGGCCGTAGGGGCTCTTTACCATGAGATAATCTAATTCCAAGTTATTTCCTCACCTAAGTTTCCGCTGGTTATTGGTTATCCTTGGTTACAGAGGCACAACCCTTCTTTTGATTGGCTCCGTGCTGAGGTTCTGTCCTGGTCGCCACAATGCAGTAAGAGATGCTTCCAGAAGGTAGCCAAGGTCCTGTGGACCTCTTCACTTTCCTCCGTGCCGGAGGAGTACCGTGATGTCTTTGACAAAGGTCAAGCCGGTACTTTGCCTCCTCACCGGTTGTATGATTGCGCAATTGACCTTCAACCTGGTGCCATACCCCCTCGTGGCCGGGTTTACCCTTTGTCGGTCTTGGAGGATAAGGCCATGAAGGAGTATGTCGCAGACGCACTTTCTCGAGGTTTCATCCGCAAATCCTCGTCTCCTGCTGGTGCTGGTTTCTTCTTTGTAAAGAAGAAGAGTGGTGAACTGAGACCTTGTATTGATTATAGGGGTCTCAATCGTGTCACGATTAAGAATGCCTATCCGATTCTGTTGATTACAGAGGTATTTGACCGCCTCAAGGGAGCAACCATTTTCACAAAGCTTGGTTTTGAGAGGGGCATACAATCTCGTCAGAATTAAGGAGGGCGACGAGTGGAAAACTGAGTTCAGTACCAGAACAGGTCATTATGAGTATCTCGTAATGCCTTTTGGCCTATGTAACGCTCCGGCAGTTTTCCAGGAGTTTATTAACGCTGTCCTCCGAGATATGTTGCAGTTATGTGTGGTGGTTTATCTTGACGATATCCTCATATTTTCCAAGTCCATGGAGAGCCACCATACTGATGTCTGTCGTGTGAATTCCATCATGAACAGGTTAAATTCCTGGGCTATGTCATTTCCACTGCTGGTTTTTCGATGGACCCAGAGAAACTTTCTGCAGTCCTACAGTGGCCTCGACCAATGGGTTTTCGTCCTCTGCAGCGTTTCTTTGGCTTTGCCAACTATTAGAAGTTTATTCGTAACTTCTCATCTCTGGTCAAGCCCCTGACTGATATGACCAGAAAGGACGGTAACCCACAGAGTTGGTCTCCGGAGTCTGTTAAGGCCTTTGAGAGTCTCAAGGCTGCCTTTGTTTCTGCTCCTGTGTTGGCACATCCTGATCCTACGTTGCATTTTATCCTTGAAGTTGATGCTTTGAAGTTGATGCTTCTGAGACTGGAGTAGGCGCCCTTCTGTCTCAACGCCCTAGCTCTGAGAGTGCTATGCATCCGTGTGGCTACTTTTCCAAGAAACTGTCACCTGCAGAGCGCAATTACGAGATTGATGATAGAGAGCTGTTGGCGATCATTTTAGCCCTGAAAGAGACATCTCCTCGAGGGTACCACTGTGCCGGTTCTCATTCTTACTGACCATAAGAATCTCACATTCTTGTCTGAGGCTAAATGCCTCTCTCCCAGAAGGGCGCAACGTTTTTTTTTCTTGTCAAGTTTTAATTACATTGTCTCATTCTTACGCGGTACTAAGAATGTAAGGGCTGATGCCTTGTCAGGACAATTTTCCTCCACTTCCAAGATGAAGTCGGTTTCGGTTCCTGTGATTCCTCCTGATCGTAATCTGGCTACGGTTCGCACCAGTCTCACTTCTCCTTTTGGGTGACAAAATTCTTGCTGCTCAGGTCAATGCTCCTCCTGAGAAACCGTGTGACCGCTGCTTTTTCCCAGAGAGTCTCTGTACTGCCATTCTCCAGACTTGCCATTCTCCCAAGGCTGCTGGCCACCCACTCTTTTGGGCCATTTCCTAACAATTCTGGTGGCCTAGTCTACGTTCTGATGTAACCGCTTTTGTAGCTGCCTGTTCTGTGTGTGCTCAGAGTAAGACTCCACGACACCTTCCAGTGGGCCTCCTACAAACCATACCCAATGGAGAGAGGCCCTGGACCCACCTGTCTATGGATTTCATTGTGGAGTTACCTAAATCCCAGGGAAACACAGTTATCCTTATGGTGGTTGACCGGTTCTCGAAAATGTCTCATTGTATTCCACTTAAGAAGTTGCCCACTTACCTATATTAGGTAACCCTCAATTTATACCAGGTATACAGAAAGGACCCTTTGCGGTACTGATTGAACGAGGACTGTTAAAGACTAGATTACTTGTGCCCTCGGGTGGTAATCTATCACCCTCGATAACTAAAGTGCCACATTGAACGAGGACTGTATCAGGCCTCGCATTTTATGAGATCAGGCAACCGGCCAACATGCAGGAACTGATGTATAGAAAAAGCCCTTTCCAATTAGATTTTTGGCAAGCGGCACAATTAAGACATTTCCTAAGTACTGCAGTAGCACCATGCTCCCTGGACCGCAGTTTAACACCATTTGAGAAACAATGCATGGAAAAAGAACCAATTACGCACGCAGTATCTAAAATGTATGCGTTACTGATTAAACCACTGGAGAATTTTCAGTTGCCCTTTTTCCGTAAATGGGAAATAGACCTGGGAGGACCTTTTCGGAAGACCAAAAAAGTAAAATGATACAATCTATAATTAAGACAGCAACATGTACAAAAATATAGGAAACAAATTATAAAATTATTTCACAATGGTACAAAACCCCAGAAATACTTCAAAGGTGTTTCCCGAATATATCAGGGGAGTGCTGGAGATGTCAGATAGAACAGGGAACCTTGTTACATATTTTTTGGTCCTGCCCCAGAGTTGAGGAATTCTGGAAGGAAGTCCGAGAGATTACTCAAAAATTTAGTGAGGCAGAAATACAGGAGGATCCAGCGTTATTTCTTTTGCATCTATCAGAGATTCCGAGGGAAACATACAGGTATTCCATCCTGTGTCACCTAGTGAATGCTGCTAAAGCATGCATACCGCTCAAATGGAAACAGATACAATCCCCTACTGTGAGTATGTGGCTCAAAAAGGTGAAAGAGGTGAACAGGATGGAAGATCTAGTATGGACAAACAGGAAAAAAAGAGAAATCTATTTGAAAATTTGGTCACAATGGAATAGTTTCATTCCTTCAGAGGAAGGGAAGAAGCGAATTGATAGAAATTAGAAAAGAGATGGGGGGGGGGGGAGAGAGCCCCGGGGGAGGAGGGAGAGTGGAGGGGAACATTTGTTTGTTTTGTTTTTTTTGGGGGGGGGATAGGGAAGGGAATGGAAATGGACTATAAATAAGGGGGGTGGATGGAATATTGTGAGGTAGTAGCCAAACAGGCAGGGCCAGGGGATAGCGTCGTCCCATGATCAGACATAGGAAAATAATATGAGAGGTGGAATTTAGAGGGGAAGAACCCCCTTTCTTTTTCTTTCTTTCATTACTTTATTGTTGTTTCTTTTTTCACCTCGCTCCTTACTATGGTTTAGACTAAATGTCTCACTTTGTTCTCCCCACCCCTAGTGGATATTACCCTAGAAAAGAGGAGTTGGTAGAACTAGGGGGAATCAAATATACCAATTTACTTTTTGTTGTATATATCGAAGGAGGATATGTTAAAATATGTAAAGATGACTTTTTTTGTGTCTATTTTCTTTATTCCTTTCCCTGTATAAAGGAAAAAAAGTTAAAAAAATAAAGAAATTATAAAAAAAAAAAAAAAAAAAAAGAAGTTGCCTACTTCTAAGGAACTGGCTTCCATTTTTGCTCGGGAGATCTTTCGCTTACATTGGCTACCCAAGGTGATTGTCTCAGACAGGGGTGGTCAGTTTGTGTCTCGGTTCTGGAGAGCTTTTTGTGCACAGTTGGGAATTCAGTTTGTTTTCTCCTCTGCGTATCACCCGCAGTCTAATGGGGCAGCAGAATGAGCCAATCAGTCCTTGGAGCAATTCCTACGTTGCTATATTTCTGACCATCATAACAACTGGTCAAACCTCTTACCATGGGCGGAGTTTTCTCACAATAGTACCTTAAATTCTGCTTCTCGATTGTCCCCGTTTATGGCGAACTATGGTTTCCAACCTTCCATGTTGCCTGACTCGTTTGTTCCGCAGAGTATTCCTGCATTAGAGGAGCATCTCAGTGGTCTTCGTTCCACTTGGGCACAAGTCCAGGAGGCTTTGCGACATGCTAACGATAGGTACAGACTCCATGCTGACCGCAGATGCCTGCCTGCACCTTCCTACCAGGTTGGAGTCTGGCTGTAATCTCGCAACCTCCGACTTCGTGTTCCTTCTCTGAAGTTCGCACCTCGGTTTATTGGGCCTTTCCATATCCTTCGCAGGATTAACCCAGTGGCTTATACATTGGACCTTCCTTCTAGTATGTGTATCTCAAATGTGTTTCATGTCTCCTTATTGAAACCTTTGGTCTGCAACCGCTTTATCACCTCGGTGCCACGTCCTCACCCTATACAGGTTGAGAACCATGAGGAGTATGAAGTACAGTCCATTGTTGACTCCCATAGGTTCCGTGGGCGCATACAGTATCTAGTGCATTGGAAAGGGTACGGTCCAGAGGAACGCTCTTGGGTCTCATCCTCGGACCTACATGCCCCTGTCCTCCTCCGTGATTTCCATAGACGTTTTCCCCTCAAGCCTGGTGGTCCTCCAAGGGAGAGGAGTCGTTGAGGAGGGGGTACTGTCAAGACTGGGCTCAGCTCTTCCTTCTGAGCTGGCCGCCCAGCTGTCAGGGAATTGCCAGCTCCTATCTCTCCACAGTGACTCACCTGTTGATGATCCAGCTCGTCAGTCCTGCCTACTTAAGCCTTCCAGTTCACTTGCTCTCTGCCTTCGCCTTGGTCAACATCACAGAGACTTTCTCCTGCATTCCTGTTGAAGACTATGCTCCGCTGACATCCCTTCTGGCTCCTGATCCTGCTTGCTGTTCTACTACGTATATCTCTGGCTCTCTGACATTAGGCTTGGCTGATTATCCGATCCGGTTCCTGAACTCTGGCATTGTTTTGACTACACTTACTCTGTTTATCTTTTTATTATTATTATTATTATTATTATTAAACAAGTGTGATTTAACTGTACTTCTGTCTCGATTTGATTCATGGTTTCTGATGGCTGTGTCGAATCACACACAGAGCTCTGTGTTTACAAAGCACAGGACTCTGTGTACAGGGAACAGTGATCTGGCATCTTTTTCTTCTCCCTGCAAAGAAAAGATAGTAAAGCAAAAGCAGCCCACATTACACATTGTTAGACACACAACCCCGTGAATTGCCCCTAGATGTTAACCTTTTCCCAGCCAATGCCATCAGTACAGTGTCAGTGTACATTACTAGCACTGATCACTGTATTAGTGTCACTGTTGATGTCAGTGTCTGCTACTGACCCTTCCTGCCAGCATCAGTTAGTGCCATTTTGCCCGCAACATTACAGGCCACAGTCCCACTTTAAGTCACCGATCACCGCCATTACCAGTATAGCGTCTATAGCTGCATAAATTCCAGTATAATATCCCATAGTTTGTAGAAGCTGTAACTTTCACACAAACCAATATAAATACACTTATTGCATAGTTGCCAACAGTCCCAAATTTCCCGGGACAATCCCGAATTTGGGACCCTCGTCCCGAATTAAGCTTGTCCCGATTATTTTCCCGGGATTTTGCTTTTGTCCCGGGAAAATCGGGAGTGTTTTACGGAAAAAGCAGCCGACGGGCTACAGAAAAATGGCCGCCGTCGCCTCTGCCAGTACATTTCCCCTTGTGTTCAGTGGAGAGAGGATGGGCATCCAATCAGCTTCTCTCTTCAGTGTACAAGTATACACTGAAGCCTAGAGGCCCCTCCTCTCTACACTTAACACACATGGAAGCCAGGAACTGTGTAGCTGCCGCTGCACATGATGGCAGCCCGGGGAGTCAGAGGTCAGCAGCTCTGTACTAGAGGAGATCACAAACAGTGAGTGTGCATGTGCTCGGTTATAGAGAGGAGGTGTATGAGATCGGCTCATCGTATTACACCTGACTGTCATCACACTGCTACTCCCCGAGGAGGACACCAGCACAGGAGAGAGAGAGAGAGAGAGAGAGAGAGCGCTCTGCTCAACAGTGAGTGTGTGTGCTGCCAGCTCCGGGGATAATGGGCACCAAGCATAGCATTTCCACCCCTACCTACACAACACAGGGCAACCTGCCATCAAGCGTGCTGGGACATGTAGTGCCACAGCTGATCCTCACTCACACCTTATATAGGTCCTCCTCCTATTGTTGTTTTTATTTTTATTATTATTATTTTATTATTATTTTTATTTGTGTGTGTGTAAACAGTGTATAGTCATTTGGCAGCGTTCTGCTGCTAAAACACTGTGTTGCTTTTTATTTGATTGACGTCCACTAGTCCCGCCCCCATTACAACACATAGACTATAAGAAGTCTAGCCCTTATGGAACCATCGTCACTGGCTGAAGAAGGAACCAATGAGCTGTTCCGAAACGCGTCCCGCCTCCATGACACACTTCCTGTCCACTTCCTGTTCGTGTTCCATGCTGGTTTCTGTCTCGCTTCCTCTGACATCATCCCCAGGCTCCAGCGTTACTGTGTCCTCTGAACATTCACAGCACAATCAGCTGTTATCGTGGACTTTCCTGGAAGCTTTAACATCAGAGACTGGGACTGCCCTGCCACTGGAACATCTCCTGGACGCACTTACCTACTACATGCCTGTTTCATCCACTATCTTGTAAGTGTTTTTAACCCTTTTAGGGGATATTAAAAGTTTTATACTTCTGCACTTAGAGGCGCCTTGTTTGTTTTTCTACTCACACCTTATTACCTGCTGCTGAGACATGTAGTGCCACATCTGATCTTCAATCATATTAATTTTCTTAGTTTTTGGACCATGTGCCACCCCAAGCTGCCCTGTGCCACCCCAGCCTGCCCTGTACCACCACAGCCTGCCCTGTATTACCCCAACCTGCCCTATACCACCCCAGCCTGCCCTATACCACCGCCTGCCTGCCCTGTATTACCCCAACCAGCCCTACAGTATACCACCCCAGCCTGCGCTATACCATCCAGCCTGCTCTGTGCCACCCAAGCCTGCCCTATACCACCCCATCCTGCCCTGTACCACTCCAAACTGCCCTATACCAACCCAGCCTGCCCTGTGCCACCCCAACCTGCCCTATACCACCCCAACCTGCCCTATGCCACCCTAACTTGCCCTATACTACCCAACCTGCTCTGTGCCACCCTAACTTGCCCTGTACCACCCCAACCTGCCCTGTACCACCCCAGCCTGCCCTATACCACCACAGCCTGCGCTTTGCCATCCAAGCCTTCCCTGTGCCACTTCAATCTGCCCTGTGCCACTTCAACCTGCCCTGTGCCACCCTAACTTGCCCTATACCACCCCAATACCGCCCTAACCTGCCCTGTACCACCCTAACCTGTCATATACCACCTCAACCTGACACTATACCACCCTATTTTACCCTAATCTGCCACTATACCACCCTATACTATCATTTACAGGGGCTGGTTTGGGGTGCACCCTGTGACCGTGCGCTACCTGAATGGAGCTGGGTAGCCTAGACGGGGGGGGGGTGACACCATGTTTTACCCCACCAGGTGACACCAACCCTAGTGACGCCACTGCCGTACACAAGAGAGTGGAGAGTTTGTAAGGACAGACTCTGCTGGGGGCACCTGATGTAAGGATGGACTCTGCTGGGGGCACCTGATGTAAGGACTGACTCTGCTGGGGGCACCTGATGTAAGGACGGACTCTGCTGGGGGCATTTGATGGCATCTGGTGGCAGGCGAAGTGGCAGGTGACACGCTTAGGGGTCCCACTGATTCAGCATTATGGTGAGTTGAATGATTTAATTTTATATTACAATGTAATAATAGAAATAATGCGCTTCAATCACCCTGACACCATAACAAATATGGTGTCGGGATGATTGAAGCGCCAACAGGTGTTTTGGAGTATCCTTATCTGCCAATTTTGTTACACATTACTATTGTGGTGTAGGATCTGGCTTCTTTCTTTCTATTTCTTTCTCTCTCTTTCTCTCACCTCGGACTGTAGCCACACCCCTTTGAACCACGCCCATTCAAGCCACACCCAGTATCGTGCGTAAACCACGCCCATTTTTCGTCGCGACGCGCTTCGCGCGCCGCATTTTTCATTTCAGCATGACACGCCTGCAAACGAATGCCCCGCCCCCTAATTATAGCAAGGCTCCGCCTCAATACAAAAAAAGTGTCCCAGATGTTTTTTTTGCAATGTTGGCAACTATGTTATTGGGATTTATTTTTTCTATTATTTTGGGGTTTAGGGTGAAGAACGGATTAATATAAAAGCTGAAGTTAAAGAAGAAGAAGTAAAGACGTGTGTAGGGGGTGATCAGCCGTGCATGGAAGAGGTTGGGATGATTATGAAGAGTGAACAGGAAGAAATGTCTCTACCTATCAACATAGGTAAGTATAGGCACTATGGAAGAAACGGGTTACAGTCTCATTTTACTTCTGAGTATAAGGATTGTAGTTTAACCAGATTGGTTGTTGAACACATTTTTCGTATTTTGCACACAGGTAAAAATCTTCATTTTTTGGCAATAAAATAACTTCAACTCCCAAAGTTTAAAAGAGACTTGGTTCAATAAAAAAAGGATGATGGTTACAATTTTTTTATGTTGCATAATATTTGTGCAACTGTTTATTAAACGCAAAGTAGTGTAAGAAAAAAATAAATAATACAATGAATTTTACTACAAACACACACAATATAATACCCATTTTATTGGTAAAATATAAAAGATGGGGTTGCGTTGAGTAAATAGATACCAAGCATGTCAAGTCCTAAAATTGCGTGCACCCGTGATATGGCAAATAAACGATGGTACTCAAAAATCTCTATAGTGGACTATTTCAAAGTCTTTCCAGCTTATCAGTATTGAGTTAACCAGTGTTATGCCGCATACACACGACCGTTTTTCATGACGAGAAAAATTAAATTTTTTAAAATGGTCGTATGTATGCTCCAGAGCATTTTTTTCAATGAGAAAAATGCCCGAAAATAAAATAGAACCTGCTCTATTTTTTCTCGTCGTTTTTCACGTCGTTCTTTTTAACGTTGTGAAAAACGGTTGTGTGTATGCTTTTACGAGGGGAAAAAAATGCGCATGCTCAGAATCAAGTATAAGACGGTAAAAGTTTGGTAAAACTAGCGTTCGTAATAGAGATGGCACATTCATCGCGCTGTAACGGACTGAAAAGCACGAAGACTGAAAAGCGCGAATCGTCTCTCACCAAACTTTATTAACACGAGGATCAGCAAAAGCGTCCCAAAGGGTGGCGCCATTCGAATAGAACTTCCCCTTTATAGTGCCGTCGTATGTGTTGTACGTCACTGCGCTTTGCTCGAGCGTTTTTTTTTCATGAACATATGTATGCAAGGCAGGCTTGAGAGGAAACACGAAAAATCATGTTGAGAAAAACGTCGTTTTTTCCATGACATGAATAACAGTCGTGTGTACGCGGCATTAGAATTATTGCTTTCACTCCAAAATTTGCGGCAGTACATCACGCATGTGCTGTAACCGTGGTTTACATTTGTGTGCATTTGGACCTGTACGCAGGGCAGGAAGTTTAATGCAATGTTTTTTTAAAATACATTTTATTATAATTTAAAAAAAAAAATTCACTTGTTAATAAACCCCCATGTGATAGCATTGAGCAAGTGACAGGTACTCCCTTTTTTTGGAGACATTAGGGGTCTAATCTCCCCCCAATCTCCCCCCTGCCCTGCACACCATGTACCTGAGCACAGATCGGCTTGGCTAGATGTGTTCCCTGGTTGTACCAGCCAGTGAAGGGAAGGGAAGGGTTAACAGGGGCTACTCCAAAGTATTGCCCTATAACGTCATTTGTGTTGAAGGACTATCTCGGTACCCAGAAATTGAAACAGGTTTAGATAAAAGTTATACATTTATTAAGAAAAATACAAAAACAACAAGACAATGGTAGAATTGTTGTATGTGATTGCATTAAGTTAACACTTAGGAAACATGGAACCCAACTGGTAGATGGGAACACAAAGATGTTGGTACAGGCGCAGTCCTCTACATGTTTCGCGACATGTGACGCTTCTTCAGGAGGATTCAACCAAAAAACATCTAAAAAGAGATACGATCTCATAGTTACGATATAAAAAAACATTTGAGAAACATTGTTGTAGCACAGCTACCAATAAACCTTTTATTTTGGAGTATTAGGATAGCCAGCGCAACTCACCAATAGAAGCCCAAGTGGGCATCAGATGGCATTAGAGACACCCTAAATGGGTGTTCCCCCCAGAAGCGAACACGGAAGGCTATAGGTGGTGGATGAACTAAAATGATATGAAAGGTTATACATAGAAAATGAGTGTCGGTCCGATACTCAAGTAAGCACATTGGAATTGAGAAATGGGGGAGGGGGGTTTGTTGGGGGGGTGAGGGAAGAAGGGAGTGGGAATGTGGGGGAAAGGGAAAAGAGAAGGACACAGGGGAAAAGAGGGGGGGAGGGAGAAAGTAAAATAAAGAGAGGAAAAAGCAAGAAGGGGTGGGACGGAAAGAGGGAAAGGAGGACAAAAGGAAGGGCGAGAGGGGGAGGGTTTGGAGGGAAGGGGGGAAAACAGGGGAGTGAGATGGGGGAATGGGGAGTGAGTCCGTGAGGGAAGAAATGGTGGAAGTGGGGAGTGATAGAAATGATGGTGTGCATAGAATTTGAATAGGGTTACCCACCCATCGGCCAGGAGATAGTGGATCTGAAACATCGTCGCTTACATTTTTTTTGTGTACAGGTAAGATTAAGGCATGAATTTGCCTCACTCTCCCATAGCTCTCCATCCTGCAGCTGCCAGTTTTATTCCCGGGCTCCCAGTATCCGAAGATCCCAGGAACCATAGGAGGGGTGGTGGGGCGCTAGCAGGGAGGAGCACTGCACTGCCTGCTCTATAAAAGTGATTGGCGACGCATCATATTCACTTTCAAGTCGGGAGCCGGCTCTACAAACTGCGCAAAAGCTGATGGCTGCAGAAGGTTAGAACCTCAAACCTTTGCCTGTAAAGGGGTCTTCAAGGCCTGGGTGCCATAGGTATGGACCACTAGCCGGGTCACTCAGCCGCTAACTATACACATTGCACAAAGTGCAGAGGTGAGCGCCTATACAGGATCAAGTGCCCAATGCCACATTACAGGCGGTCCCTACAGGATGGGGTCCAAGTATTATTCCCGAGGTTTAACAGAGGTTGCACCGCACAGAGGTTGTTGTGATAGAAGAAGGTTGATTGAAGAATCACAAGATGAAACAACAGTTAAAAGGGAACCTCAGTCCCCTTTTTTAGTGGCTCTGCTCCCCCTGCTTTGCAGTGCCGCCATGATGGCGCTTGCGCAGATGTGGCAGGTGGAGATACTGTACATCATATGAAAGGTCCATCTCCATTCCTCAATATAACGTCATGTTCCCAACAAATGAGGAGGAGATACTGTACACCATATAAAATGTCCATCTTCATTCCTCAATATAACGTCATGTTCCCAACAAATGAGGGGGAGATACTGTACACCATATGAAAGGTCCATCTCCATTCCTCAATATAACGTCATGTTCCCAACAAATGAGGAGGAGATACTGTACACCATATGAAAGGTCCATCTCCATTCCTCAATATAACGTCATGTTCCCAACAAATGAGGTGGAGATACTGTACATCATATGAAAGGTCCATCTCCATTCCTCAATATAACGTCATGTTCCCAACAAATGAGGAGGAGATACTGTACACCATGTGAAAGGTCCATCTCCATTCCTCAATATAACGTCATGTTCCCAACAAATGAGGAGGAGATACTGTACACCATATGAAAAATCCATCTCCATTCCTCAATATAACGTCATGTTCCCAACAAATGAGGAGGAGATACTGTACACCATATGAAAGGTCCATCTCCATTCCTCAATATAACGCCATGTTCCCAACAAATGAGGAGGAGATACTGTACACCATATGAAAGGTCCATCTCCATTCCTCAATATAACGCCATGTTCCCAACAAATGAGGAGGAGATACTGTATACCATATGAAAAATCCATCTCCATTCCTCAATATAACGTCATGTTCCTAACAAATGAGGATGAGATACTGTACACCATATGAAAGGTCCATCTCCATTCCTCAATATAACGTCATGTTCCCAACAAATGAGGTGGAGATACTGTACACCATATGAAAGGTCCATCTCCATTCCTCAATATAATGTCATGTTCCCAACAAATGAGGAGGAGATCCTGTACACCATATGAAAGGCCCATCTCCATTCCTCAATATAACGTCATGTTCCCAACAAATGAGGAGATACTGTACACCATATGAAAGGTCCATCTCCATTCCTCAATATAACATCATGTTCCCAACAAATGAGGAGGAGATACTGTACATCATATGAAAGTTCCATCTCCATTCCGCAATATAATGTCATGTTCCCAACAAATGAGGAGGAGATACTGTACATCATATGAAAGATCCATCTCCATTCCGCAATATAATGTCATGTTCCCAACAAATGTTGTGACATCTCTGTTACTCCAAAAGAGCTTTTATTCATTCACAAAGAAACATTACCCAGCATGTCATAGTTGTTTTGGGTGTTGTAAGGGCCCTTTCACACGGGCGGAACACTATGCAGGGACCGCCCTGTCAGATCTCCGCTCTCCTCTATGGGGGGATCGGAGGAACATGGACCGTCTGTCCGTGTTCATCCGATCCGCTCTGCAGACGGATGGAAAAATAGGAAGTTTAGAGCTTTAAGGACATCACCACTCGATTTTCCTTCGTTTAAGGGCTGGTTTTGCCCAATTTCAAAAGATTCAACAAATACAGAAGATTCCCTCGCAGGGCTATTCAGCATTCCAGTTCTGCTACAGAAATAAGCCTCGTACACACGATCGGATATCCTATGGATTCTGATCCGATGGTTTTGTCCATCGGAAATCCGATGAAGCTGACTTCCATCCGTCTTGCCTACACACGCGGCGGCGACGGGCAGAGAGTCGCTGATTGCCGCCATTACTAGTAATAAAAAAAAATATGTCCCCGGATTTTATTTTAAAAATCTGGTCACCTTATCTTAAAGGCAATGTACAGGTACATTGATATGCCCAGTCATGCAATTCTGCCAACGTATATCGTCGTGCAGCGGTTGGCAAGGGGTTAAGTAATGACCAGACCAAGGTTCTTAGCTCCACTCTGGCAGATAGGAAGTCTGGCCCCGGAGTCAGGAGGATCTCCACCTAGATGAGGAGAGGTGGGAGGCCGTGCAGCACGAGGCTGCTGAGCGTCTGCTCTGTAGGAGACAGACCAAGGCCTAAAGCGTAAGGCCTGAGCAGGAGAGCTGCGGTGATTAGCCAAGTGGGCTGAATGTTGTTTATAGCCCTGTACACACGATCGGTTTTACTGATGAAAACAGTCCGATGGACTTTTTTCATCGGACAAACCGATCGTGTATGGGACCCATCGGTCTTTTTTCCATCGGTTTTAAAAAATAGAACATGTTTTAAATTTTTCCGATGGATCAAAAACCGATAGCAAATTCCGATCGTCTATGGGCAAGTCCAAAAAACCCACGCATGCTCAGAATCAAGTCGACGCATGCTCAGAAGCATTGAACTTAATTTTTCTCGGCTCGTCTGAGTGTTTTACGTCACCGGTCAGTTTTTTGACTGATGGTGTGTAGGCAAGACTGATGGAAGTCAGCTTCATCGGTTTTCCGATGGACAAAACCATTGGTTTAAAAACCATAGGAAACCCGATCGTGTGTACAGGGCTTAATAAGTGCATATTTATAGCACTGATCGCTGTATAAATGTGAATGGTCTCAAAATGACGTCAAAAGTGTCCGATGTTTCTGCATAATGTCGCAGTCACGATAAAAATCGCTGATCGCCGCCATTACTAGTAAAAAAAAAAAAAAAAATTATCAATATAAAATGCCATAAAACTATCCCCTATTTTGTAGACGCTATGACTTCTGCGCAAACCAATCAAACGCTTATTGCGATTTTTTTTTTTTCGATTGGTTGGCAACTTAATAATTAACTGTTCTCTGGAATGTCGAGATCTTCAAGTAATATCACCTTCAACCACCAGGTGTCTCCGAGTCTAATGCCGCGTACACAGGACCGTTTTTCATGGCGTGAAAAAATGCCATTTTTTTAAATGGGTCATTAAAAACGATCGTGTGTAGGCTCCAGAGCATTTTTAACGACGTGAAAAATGGCCTAAAAAAAATTAGAACCTGCTCTATTTTTTCACGTCGTTCTTTTTAACGTCGTGAAAAACGGTAGTGTGTATGCTTTAACGAGGGGAAAAAAACGTGCATGCTCAGAATTAAGTGATGAGTCGGGAGCGCTCCTTCTGGTAAAACTAACGTTCGTAATTGAGATAGCACATTTGTCAGGCTGTAACGGACTGAAGAGCACGAGGCTGAAATGCGCGAATCGGCTCTCACCAAACTTTACTAACACAAGGATCAGCAAAAGCAGCCCAAAGAGTGGCGCCATCCGAATGGAACTTCCCCTTTATAGTGCCGTCGTACGTGATGTACGTCACCGCGCTTTGCACAAGCTTTTTTTTTCACGATAGTGTGTGGGCAAGGCAGGCTTGAGAGGAAACACGGAAAATCACGTAGAGAAAAATGTTTTTGGACATTAAAAACGGCCGTGTGTACGTGGCATCACTCTTTAAGTTAATATATTCTATTTTCAGAATTTGTATAATGGTTTATATAATGCTGGGAAGAATATATAGATATATATTTTGAATTCTTCTGGTAACGGGTATACATAACGTACGATTGATTAATATACTTTTTGATTCATTTATATAACATAACTTGGTTCTATATTTCTGTATAAATGTATCTCTTTTAAAACAGTTTTTTCTAAACATGACACAGATTATATATCAATCAATAGCACACAAAAATAATTATCTATATATTTTGAATATGTGTTAATCTCTAAATGTAGGTTAATTTATATTTTTATAATCACAATTTGGCGTCTTTCATGATGCCAGTTACCGTATTTATTTATTTTTTCCACTGAAAACAGAGGGTAATCAGTGCCTGCGTGTTATACGCCGATATCATGTTTTACCAACAGGGGGCGGGGATCCGGCGGTCCACCCCAGGAGCCACCCATTGGGTGGGTGTCAGGCCGGCCGTCCCGCCTCTCCTGGCCCTGGGACAGCGCTCCCTGCTTGGTCTGAAGTTCAGAAAAAAAAAGTCACTTGCCAGCCCCTTCTACACCGCTCCTCCTGTGTCAGTGTCATTGTAAAACCGGTGCTTGTAAACATCTCTATAGCTCTGTTTTTTCTGTCTGCTCTCCTCCTTCTCTGAGTGTAGCTTTGATTGAAGGAGGAGAGCGGTCACATGACTATCTGTGTAACATCAGAGGAGAGCAGTCATGTGACCAGGTCAGTGAAAAAAAATGGAGCTATTGAGGTATATGGAAGCTTCGTTTTGCAATAGGAGTGACACAGGAGGAGCAGTGGAAGGGGCTGACAGTGATTTTTTTCTTAACTGTATGCTGGCAGTGCTGTCCCAGGAGACTGGGGGTCTCCTGGGAGTGCAGGGGGGCTGTGTACTGGATGGGGGATGTATAATGGAGGGGGGCTGTATAATGTATGGGGGGGTTGTATACTGTAGAGGGGGGCTGTATAATGTATGGGGGGTTGTATACTGTAGAGGGGGGGCTGTATAATGTATGGGGGGATGTATACTGGGGAGGGGGGCTGTATAATGTATGGGGGATGTATACTGGGGAGGGGGGGCTGTATAATGTATGGGGGGATGTATACTGGGGAGGGGGGCTGTATAATGTATGGGGGATGTATACTGGGGAGGGGGGCTGTATAATGTATGGGGGATGTATACTGGGGGGGCTGTATAATGTATGGGGGATGTATACTGGGGAGGGGGGCTGTATAATGTATGGGGGATGTATACCGAGGAGGGGGGCTGTATAATGTATGGGGGGATGTATACTGGGGAGGGGGGCTGTATAATGTATGGGAGGATGTATACCGGGGAGGGGGGGCTGTATAATGTATGGGGGGATGTATAATGTATGGGGGGCTGTGTACTGGATGGGGGATGTATAATCAATGGGGGCTGTATAATGTATGGGGGATGTGTACTGGATGGGGGTGTATAATGGATGGGGGCTGTATAATGTATGGGGGATGTATAATGTATGGGGGGGCTGTATAATGGATGGGGGATGTATAATGGATGGGGGGCTGTGTACTGGATGGGGGGATGTGTAAGGGATAGGGGGATGTATAATGTATGGGGGGATGTGTACTGGATGGGGGCTGTATAATGTATAGGGGGGCTGTATAATGGATGGGGGATGTATAATGGATGGGGGGCTGTGTACTGGATGGGGGCTGTATAATGTATGGGGGGGTGTATAATGTATAGGGGGCTGTGTACTGGATGGGGGATGTGTACTGGATAGGGGGGATGTATAATGGATGGGGGGCTGTGAATTTTTTTTTTCTTAAACGCCCATCTTAGGGGCGTGTCCAAGATGGCCACCAGAGCGGTCACGCTTTGAGAGAGCTCTGATTCTGAGCCTGGATTTTATCAGTTTTCCCTGCAGTTGGCTGTCAGTAAAGTGAACCAAGTGGACCGGGACCTCATCCGGACGGGTATGGCCAAGGGGAAATCCTCTGCGACGCCCCGCAAGCCTCCAATCCCCCCTAAAACGAATCCTCCATCTCCTGCAGGGCCGCCTTCTCCCGCCACAATAGCCAATATGGCATCGCAGACGGAGGACTCTGACCCAGGGCTGTGGGAGCACAGCAACTACACCGCTCTGATGCAGGCCATTACCACCTGCCAGACCACCCTGACGGGGAAAATCAAGGGTGTACAGCTGGACATCGTGTTAATGCGCAGAGATATGGATGTGTTCCGCTCCCGGCTCACTGAAACTGAGCGGAGGGTGGGGGAGGCGGAGGACACGCTGCAAACCCACGGAGTCTCCCTCCGCACGCTGCAGACCAAGATGAAGACCCTGGAGGCGCATGCGGAGGATGCAGAGAACAGGAATAGGAGGAACAACCTCCGGATAGTGGGACTCCCGGAGGGAACGGAAGGAAAAGACACCACAGCCTTCATTGAGCACCTGCTGCGCACTCTCCTCCCTGATGCCCGCTTTTCGGATTTCTTTGTCGTGGAGAGGGCACACAGGATGCCTTCTACCCGGGAGGGTCCCGGAGCTCCTCCACGAACTTTTATTTTGAAACTCCTGAACTTCAGGGACCGTGATGTGGTTTTAAGAGAGGCGAGGAAGATTGACGTGCTTCGCCATGAGGGAGCGAAGATTATGATATTCCCTGACTACTCGGTTGAGATGCAAAAGCAACGCAGATCGTTTGACCAGGTTAAGCTGGCCCTCCGCAACCGCAAGATTCAATACAGTATGCTGTTCTCAGCCCGCCTGAGAGTTCAAGATGGCGAGTCTGTGAGGTTTTTCACTTCCCCTGAAGATGCGTTCAGGTGGCTGGAGACACTGCCGAGAGGATGACCATGCTGTAGTTGTGAGTCCCCTCTCATGTCCTTCTACTGATTTGCGCTGGTCTACCTCACCTTTCGGATGTGAAGCCTAAGCACCTTCCTTCCCCCCCGCACCCCCTGACCCATTGCCTTACGATATATCGGCTCTGATCCTTCACCAGGTTCTGTACTGTGAGTATATGTTTGACTGTTTGGGGGCTGGGATGTGAAGCGGTGCAGGACTGTTCCTTTTGCACAACTAGACATTGATACCGGAGGTCACTGATGAGCGTGTCGTTCCGGAGGTCACGGGAGAGCTGACTACCTACTGGTCGTTTAATCGGAGATCGGCTTCTCCACCTATGGTTTGGGACGCCTATAAGGCCTATGCCCGGGGACAATACTCCACTATCATTAGTAGGGTCAGAAAGGAGGGTAAATTGGCGCTGGAGGAGGCAGAGAGGCAGGCCCAGATCCTAGAGGCTAGTTATGTGACAAATAGGGAAGGGAAGCAGGGACCTATGCTGCGCTCCAGACTGTGCATAGGGAGATCTCGGTGTTGAGGGCGAATGCGACGCAGAAGCTCTTACTGTCACAGTCGCAGAGGATATTTGAGCAGGGGGAGAGGTCGGGCAGGTTGCTGGCCTGGATGGCCAGAGAGCACTCCACTATAGCACACATTGTGAATATTAAGGATAATTGGGGGTGTTTGCTGGCTGACCCTGCCCTGATCAATACTAGGCTTGCTCAATATTATGAGCACTTGTACACCTCCAAGACTGACTATGCACCTTACTCTTTGCGGGACTTCCTGGCCCAGATAGACGTTTCGACCCGATCGGATGA
This sequence comes from Rana muscosa, assembly GCA_029206835.1. Classification (NCBI taxonomy): domain Eukaryota; kingdom Metazoa; phylum Chordata; class Amphibia; order Anura; family Ranidae; genus Rana; species Rana muscosa. The sequence goes on along the minus strand of CM055123.1, from coordinate 431,728,967 downwards.
AGCCAGGTCTCGGCTAGATGCGCCAATCACCCTTAAGGAAGTGCAGCGGGCGATCAACTCATATTTCCCACGCGACTGACGCTGAGTCTCCTGGAGTGGTGGCCTCCCTTGACGCCGTGAAGGCCTTTGACTCGGTTGAGTGGGAGTTCCTCTGGCAGGTCTTGGAGAAGTTCAGTTTTGGCCCTAAGTTTATCTCCTGGATACAGCTAATATACACCAACCCCTCTGCCAGAGTTAGAACCAATGGCATCCTTTCACCTCCCTTTCAGCTGTATAGAGGCACCACGCAGGGCTGTCCACTGTCACCAGGTCTTTTCGCCCTAGCCATTGAACCCTTGGCCCTCCTCCTTAGGTCGTCTGTAGAGGTGGGGGGAATAGTGGTGGGTCCGCTGACGGAGCAGATTTCCCTCTATGCGGATGATGCCCTCCTCTATCTTCCAGATGCCTCGGGCTCTCTTGAAGCGGCTCCGCGGGTGATTGACCTGTACGGGTCCTTCTCGGGGGTCTGTATTAATTGGACAAAGTCGGTGCTTTTCCGGCTTTCCCAATCGTCTCCCCTCCCACCTTTGCATATACCGCTACAGTCGGTGACCAAATTTACTTACTTAGGTATTGTGATACAGGCAGACCCAACCTGTTACCTGACGGATAATGTGTACCCTGTCCTTCAACAACTCACACAACGGTGCTTGACCTGGAAGTCCCTTCCCCTAACCCCAGTGGGGGGGAGGATCAACCTCCTTAAGATGACATTTCTCCCCAAATTTCTGTATGTATTCAGAAACACCCTGGTCCCTATTCCTAGCTCCTTTTTCCAACAGTTAGACCGTGTGATCACTGCCTTCGTTTGGGCAGGTGGGACCCCCAGGGTGGCCAAGGCGATCCTGCAGCTCCCTCTCTCTGCAGGCGGATTAGCGTTGCCTTGCTTCAGGCACTATTACTGGGCTGCAGTGGTGGTGACGGTCCGTTGGTGGTTTGTACAATCCAGATTCAATCCGTTGGTTAACCTAGAGGCGGCCATCCTGGGGTCATACTCGGCTCTAGGTAATGTGGTGTTTCAGGGCACAGGCAGCTATGACAATCCCGATGCGCACGACTGCTAGGGTCTGGGAGCAGATGTCAGCTAAACTTAACCCACCTAACACTAGGGGTGCGGAATTTAATCGGCGCATCGCGATTTGGGCGTCCCCGATGCGGCACCGATGCAGGGAAACCTAATAATCGATTATCCCCGATGTCTAGCCCCGCCCCTTCTTTCCCGAGAGAGCCGTTACCTCATTTGTTATTTTTTTCCTATGACGCGCTCATGTGACTGCCCGGCTCGCCTCTCTGCTTTCACGTCTCACGTCTCTCCTGGCGTCAGGAGAGACGTGAAAGCAGAGAGGAGAGAGGGCAGTCACATGAGCGCGTCATATACACACACTGTTCCCCCGCCGGATTCTGTTCCCCTGTCTCTCGGCTACTATCGGAACTCCGCCCCCCCAGCCCTGTACATTGCCGCTCCCTCCTCCTACGAATGCTAATGCTCCTAATACCGCCCTGCCCCGCCTCTCCAGCCCTCTGCTTACGCCTACTGTTTAACGAATGCTAATGAGCAGAGGGCTGGAGAGGCAGGGCGGGGCGGTATTAGGAGCATTAGCATTCGTAGGAGGAGGGTGCGGCAATGTACAGGGCTGGGGGGGCGGAGTTCCGATAGTAGCCGAGAGCCAGGGGAACAGAATCCGGCGGGGGGAACCAATCTCTGCACAACAGGAAAGTTCTCACTACTGCAGAAAAGGTTAGTTTGGAATTAGGAATTAGGTTAGGGATTAGAATAGGGTAAAGAAGAGTTACAGTACAATTAAAGGCAGCTTACATATTTTTAGTGTACTGTCAATAAAGTTCATTAAAGTGCCACATTTTAATAAGTATCATAAATAAGTATTACTTTTTCTTTAAAGTAAAACAGATATTATACTTACCTACTGATCTTCTGTAGCATGTCCGCAGTTACCGACCATCTCCTGTAGCATGTCCGCAGTCACCGACCATCTCCTGTAGCATGTCCGCAGTCACCGACCATCTCCTGTAGCATGTCCGCAGTCTCTCTGACCATCTCCTGTAGCATGTCCGCAGTCACCGACCATCTCCTGTAGCATGTCCGCAGTCTCTCTGACCATCTCCTGTAGCATGTCCTCAGTCACTGACCATCTCCTGTAGCATGTCCGCAGTCACTGACCATCTCCTGTAGCATGTCCGCAGTCACCGACCATCTCCTGTAGCATGTCCGCAGTCACCGACCATCTCCTGTAGCATGTCCGCAGTCTCTCTGACCATCTCCTGTAGCATGTCCGCAGTCACTGACCATCTCCTGTAGCATGTCCGCAGTCACTGACCATCTCCTGTAGCATGTCCGCAGTCTCTCTGACCATCTCCTGTAGCATGTCCGCAGTCTCTCTGACCATCTCCTGTACTATGTCTGCAGCCTCTGACCATCTCCTGTACTATGTACAGTACAAGCTGTTGTCTGCTTTGTTTAGACTTTGCTACATGCAGGGAGTGTTGTCTTTTTTTAAAAAGAACAGATAAAATAAAAAAACTGGAGATCTCCTGACTGCTTGAATTTTTTTGATGAAAACCATGCGCACTTGCGCTGTAATCATGATGCATCGCGGAATCGAATCGAATCGTTGACCTGATAATCGTAATCGAATCGAATCGTGAGGCCAGTGAAGATGCACACCTCTACCTAACACTCTCTCCCCCTATACCCCTCTCTGGGGTAATCCTAAACTGGCACACCTCTGCTCCGTACCGGATCCAGCAGTCTGGGCTCAATATGACGTTAAAACTCTGCAGCATGTCATGTCTGACGGTAAGCCACTTCCTTATAACAACCTAAAGCGCACCTTCCAGCTCCCAGCAAAAATTTTCTTTCGGTACTTACAATTACGGCATGCCCTCCAAGCCCAATTTCCTACTACTGTACACTTAGCATCGCATGTGGTGAAGCGTTTTCTCATCTCAAAAGGCACTGACCGTATCCTCTCTTCCCTGTATCTCCGAATATCCTCCGGGACTGGCTAGGGGGCGGGACCACTCCACAAATGGAGGATGGATGTGCCCTCCCTGACGGAAGATGACTGGATTGACGGGATCCAGCAATTTATCCCCCTCATGATCTCTGCCAGGGACAGGTACATACAATTGAATTTTCTACACAGTCTCCTCCAGTCTCCACTCCACACGAAACCCCCATGACGTAAGAGGGGGCGGGGTCACCCGTCACATCATAGGGTAAGCCCCGGCTTTCCCCACTTGCCGAGGAATACCCAATGACGTAGGCGGGACCCATCGCTGGAAATCGGATCACCGCGGGACATAGAGAACAATGTGGACAGACTGGATTACATCGCTGGAATGTTTTTTTTTTTTTTTAATCAAGGACTTATCCCAACTGTGTCTGTGTGTTTTTTTTACATTTTTTACACTTTCTTTGTGAAATGGTAGGGGTACAATGTACCCATTACCAATTCACATAGGGGGGGCCGGAATCTGGGGGTCCCCTTTGTTAAGGGGGGCTTCCAGATTCTGGTAAGCCCGCCGCCCGACAGACTGGATTGCATCGCTGGAATTGTTTTTTAATTTTTTTATTTTTAATAAAGGACTTATCCCAACTGTTTCTGTGTGGTTTTTACAATTTTTTACACATCCTTTGTGAAATGGTAGGGGTACAATGTACCCGTTACCAATTCACATAGGGGGGCCGGAATCTGGGGGTCCCCTATGTTAAAGGGGGCTTCCAGATTCCGATAAGCCCCCCACCTGCAGACCCCCACAACCACCGGGCAAGGGTTGTGGGGATGAGGCCCTTGTCCCCATCAACATGGGGACATCCTCCCCATGTTGAGGGCATGTGGCCTGGTACGGTTCAGGAGGGAGGCGCTCTCTCGTCCCCCCTCTTTTCCTGCGGCCTGCCAGGTTGCGTGCTCGGATAAGGGTCTGGTATGGATTTTTGGGGGGACCCCACGCCATTTTTTTGGGTTCGGGGTTCCCTTTAATATCCATACCAGACCTGAAGGGCCTGGTAATTGAATTTTGGGGGGACCCCCATGCACTTTTTTTTTGTTCTTTTTTAGTTTTGGTTCTCTGCGTAAAATGTCATTTTTGAAGGAAAAAAAGTCATTTAAAACTACTCGCATCTATCAATGAATTGTCGGGTCCGGCAATACAGATAAAAGTCATGGAAAAAACTTAGTTTTCAATGACTTTTCTCTGTATTGCCGGGGACCCGACAATTCATTACAGCCGCAAATAGTTTTAAATGACTTTTTTTCCTTCAGAAATTACATTTTGTGCAGGGACAATTCTAAACACGAGAAACATGCGCTACTTTACAGGCATAATATAGACACCCCCCAGGTACGAAATTTAAAGGAATATTTCACTTTTATTGTTTCACTTAAAGCATTATTAAAATTACTGCTCCCGAAAAAACTGCCGTTTTTAAAACTTTTTTTTGTATTGATACATGTCCCCTGGGGCAGGACCCGGGTCCCCAAACACTTTTTATGACAATAATCGGCATATTAACCTTTAAAATGAGCACTTTTGATTTTTCATGTTCCTGTCCCATAGACTTTAACTGTGTTTTTGCCTGTTCGCATGTTCTGGTGCGAACCGAACCGGGGGGGGGGGGGAGGTGTTCGGCTCATCCTTATTCCAAAAGCACATTTGTGAGGTCAGGCATTTGACTGGCCTGCACAGCGTCCTGACGTCAACCGAATAGAACACCTTTGGGATGAATTAGAGCACAGACTGCAAGCTAGGCCTTCTCATCCAACATCAGTGCCTGACTTCACAAATGCGCTTCTGGAAGAATAGTCAAAACATTCCCATAGACACACTCCAAGATCATATGCATGTAAAGGCAGGTGTCCCAATACTTTTGGTAATAAAGTGCAAGCCAGCACTGAGCTATTCCAATACTTGTTGAAGGATCATATCACCCCTGTCCTCTGTGCCTTACATTGTCTGCCGGTCCACTATTGCACCTTATTTAAGGCAGGATGTATTATGTTTAAGATTGTAAGAGGCCTGGCCCCAAGCTATCTCTGCTCTCATTTTCATAAACAAGCTCTTGCCAGATCACTCAGATCTACCATGAAGATCCGGCGTGGTGGTCGGGCCTTCTCCTACCAGAGTGCCGTACTATGGAATAGCCTCCCTGTCGACCTCCAGGAGGCCCCTACTATTCTGGTCTTCCACGGGTTACTGAAGACTTGGCTTTTGACGATGTAGTGTGGATGGTGGAGGAGAGCTGTCGGAGAATGTAGTGTGGATGGTGGAGAGCTGTCGGTGAATGTAGTGTGGATGGTGGGGGAGAGTTGTTCAGAGAATGTAGTGTGGATCGTGGGAGGAGAGCTGTCGGAGAAATGTAGTGTGAATGGTGGGAGGAGAGCTGTCAGAGAATGTAGTGTGGATGGTGGAGGAGAGTTGTTCAGAGAATGTAGTGTGGATGGTGGGAGGAGAGCTGTCGGAGAATGTAGTGTGGATGGTGAGGGGAGAGCTGTCGGAGAATGTAGTGAGGATGGTGGAGGAGAGCTGTCGGAGAATGTAGTGTGGACGGTGGAGGTGAGGTGTCGGAGAATGTAGTGTGGATGGTGGAGGAGAGCTGTCGGAGAATGTAGTGTGGATGGTGGAGGAGGGCTGTCGGAGGATGTAGTGTGGATGGTGGGAGGAGAGCTGTCGGAGAATGTAGTGTGGATGGTGGAGGAGAGCTGTCGGAGAATGTAGTGTGGATGGTGGAGGAGAGCTGTCGGAGAATGTAGTGTGGATGGTGGAGGAGAGCTGTCGGAGAATGTAGTGTGGATGGTGGAGGAGAGCTGTCGGAGAATGTAGTGTGAATCGTAGGAGGAGAGCTGTCGGAGAATGTAGTGTGGATGGTGGAGGAGAGTTATTCGGAGAATGTAGTGTGGATGGTAGGAGGAGAGCTGTCAGAGAATGTAGTGTGGATGGTGGGAGGAGAGCTGTCGGAGAATGTAGTGTGGATGGTAGGAGGAGAGCTGTCGGAGAATGTAGTGTGGATGGTGGAGGAGAGCTGTCGGAGAATGTAGTGTGGATGGTGGAGGAGAGCTGTCGGAGAATGTAGTGTGGATAGTGGAGGAGAGCTGTCGGAGAATGTAGTGTGGATGGTGGAGGAGAGCTGTCGGAGAATGTAGTGTGAATGGTGGGAGGAGAGCTGTCGGAGAATGTAGTGTGGATGGTGGAGGAGAGTTGTTCAGAGAATGTAGTGTGGATGGTGGGAGGAGAGCTGTCAGAGAATGTAGTGTGGATGGTGGAGGAGAGTTGTCAGACAATGTAGTGTGGATGGTGGAGGAGAGCTGTCGGAGAATGTAGTGTGGATGGTGGAGGAGAGCTGTCGGAGAATGTAGTGTGGATGGTGGAGGAGAGTTGTTCGGAGAATGTAGTGTGGATGGTGGAGGAGAGCTGTCGGAGAATGTAGTGTGGATGGTGGAGGAGAGTTATTCGGAGAATGTAGTGTGGATGGTAGGAGGAGAGCTGTCAGAGAATGTAGTGTGGATGGTGGGAGGAGAGCTGTCGGAGAATGTAGTGTGGATGGTAGGAGGAGAGCTGTCGGAGAATGTAGTGTGGATGGTGGAGGAGAGCTGTCGGAGAATGTAGTGTGGATGGTGGAGGAGAGCTGTCGGAGAATGTAGTGTGAATCGTGGGAGGAGAGCTGTCGGAGAATGTAGTGTGGATGGTGGAGGAGAGTTGCTCGGAGAATGTAGTGTGGATGGTAGGAGAAGAGCTGTCAGAGAATGTAGTGTGGATGGTGGGAGGAGAGCTGTCGGAGAATGTAGTGTGGATGGCGGAGGAGAGCTGTTGGAGAATGTAGTGTGGATGGTGGGAGGAGAGCTGTCAGAGAATGTAGTGTGGATGGCGGAGGAGAGCTGTTGGAGAATGTAGTGTGGATGGTGGAGGAGAGCTGTCGGCGAATGTAGTGTGGATGGTGGAGGAGAGCTGTCGGAGAATGTAGTGTGGATGGTGGAGGAGAGCTGTCGGAGAATGTAGTGTGGATGGCGGAGGAGAGCTGTTGGAGAATGTAGTGTGGATGGTGGAGGAGAACTGTCGGAGAATGTAGTGTGGATGGTGGAGGAGAGCTGTTGGAGAATGTAGTGTGGATGGTGTGAGGAGAGCTGTGGGAGAATGTAGTGTGGATGATGGAGGAGATCTGTCGGAGAATGTAGTGTGGATGGTGGAGGAGAGCTGTCGGAGAATGTAGTGTGGATGGTGTAGGAGAGCTGTAGGAGAATGTAGTGTGGATGGAGGAGAGCTGTCGGAGAATGAAGTGTGGATGGTGGAGGAGAGCTGTCAGAGAATGTAGTGTAGCGCCCTACTCCTGTTGGGTAGGCGCTATATGTAAAATTTAGTTATCTGAGCAGTAGTTCAGCTCAGAAAGAATTATGTAAATTGTTGGCTCTGTTTCGGTCTGGCTGGGCTGCGTGTTTTCCACCTGATACTAGGTGTCGCTGTCACCACAGGTCAGGGTTGGAAAAGCAGCAGGGTGGTGTATTGGGTATTTCTTTCCCAGAAGTGGCTCAGGGGGCGTGGTCAACCCGCTGTGCATTCTGGGAGGGTGTACTTAAGAGACAGAGACCGCACTTTCAGGGTTCGATGCCAGGGGTCGTTGCCAGATCCTGACCTGAGGGCCCTCCTGGTCTCAGGGATGAGCGAGCCATTTTCGGCCTCGGGGCCTGCTGGCCCGAGGCTCTGCAACTGAGAAGTAGGCCCAGAAGTTGCTGGGGCCTACTAGTCCCGGGATGGTCCTACGCGGTCTTGCCTGAGGGAAGAAGCGGAACAATTGGGGACTCGTTTGAAGGACGCATCCTGGCCAGTTGTCTCACTGTGCTGCCGGACGGCTGAAAGATTCTGGCACCGTGAGCTGTGTACTTTTTGAAGAAACTTTTGCAAAGTGTCAGTGTGGTTACACGATCTTGTGGCGGAAGGTTGTGGAACGACTAGACGGCACTCATCAAGTCTGTGGCAGAGACTTTTGAACGAGCTCAGCACCGGCTGCTAGGCCAGTGAGAGTTAGGCCTATCCGGTGGTTGCTGAATCCAGCGTGGAACTGTTTGTCCTCTGGATCTGAGATTGTGCCCGTGATCCGCAAAGCTAAGTACCTGAACCTCCCCTGTCCCTCTACCCCTCTGTTGGAACTGGTAAAATAAAGCCTCTTGAAGAAAACGTATACAGGTGTTGGTGTGAACATTTATAAAGCTCTTCAAGGTGGATCCCTGACACGAGTGTGGTGAACAGAAAAGGTAACGGTAGGCCCAAAACTTAAACCAGTAGCTCCTACGGGGGTAGTGGTACAGTAGTGTGGATGGTGGAGGAGAGCTGTCGGAGAATGTAGTGTGGATGGTGGAGGAGAGTTGTCGGAGAATGTAGTGTGGATAGTGGAAGAGAGCTGTCGGAGAATGTAGTATGGATGGTGGAGGAGAGCTGTCGGAGAGTGTAGTGTGGATGGTGGAGGAGAGCTGTCGGAGAATGGAGTGTGGATGGTGGGAGGAGAGCTGTCAGAGAATGGAGTGTGGATGGTGGGAGGAGAGCTGTCGGAGAATGTAGTGTGAATGGTGGGGGAGAGCTGTCGGAGAATGTAGTGTGAATGGTGGGGGAGAGCTGTCGGAGAATGTAGTGTGGATGGTGGAGGAGAGCTGTCGGAGAATGGAGTGTGGATGGTGGGAGGAGAGCTGTCGGAGAATGTAGTGTGAATGGTGGGGGAGAGCTGTCGAAGAATGTAGTGTGGATGGTGGAGAGCTGTCAGAGTATTTAGTGTGGATGGTGGGAGGAGAGTTGTCGGAGAATGTAGTTTGGATGGTGGAGGAAAGCTGTCGGAGAATGTAGTGTGGATAGTGGAGGAGAGCTGTCGGAGAATGTAGTGTGAATGGTGGGGGAGAGCTGTCGGAGAATGTAGTGTGGATGGTGGAGGAGAGCTGTCAGAGAATGTAGTGTGGATGGTGGAGGAGAGCTGTCGGAGAATGTAGTTTGGATGGTTGGGGGACAGCTGTCGGAGAATGTAGTGTGGATGGTGGAGGAGAACTGTCGGATAATGTATTGTGGATGGTGGAAGAGGGATGTTGGACAATGTAGTGTGGATGTAGTGAGGATTGTGCGCCACAATCTTGGGTGTGATGTCAGCACACTCAAGTGACATTCTATAGCAGTAGTTCCTAACCTCAGTACTTATTCCTAACCTAGTACTTAAACCAGCAGCTCCTACGGGGGTAGTGGAACAGTAGTGTGGATGGTGGAGGAGAGCTGTCGGAGAATGTAGTGTGGATGGTGGAGGAGAGCTGTCGGAGAATGTAGTTTGGATGGTGGGAGGACAGCTGTCGGAGAATGTAGTGTGGATGGTGGAGGAGAACTGTCGGATAATGTATTGTGGATGGTGGAAGAGGGATGTTGGAGAATGTAGTGTGGATGTAGTGAGGATTGTGCGCCACAATCTTGGGTGTGATGTCAGCACACTCAAGTGACATTCTATAGCAGTAGTTCCTAACCTCAGTATTTATTCCTAACCTAGTACTTAAACCAGCAGCTCCTACGGGGGTAGTGGTACAGTAGTGTGGATGGTGGAGGAGAGCTGTCGGAGAATGTAGTGTGGATGGTGGAGGAGAGCTGTTGGAGAGTGTAGTGTGGATGGTGGAGGAGAGCTGTCGGAGAATGGAGTGTGGATGGTGGGAGGAGAGTTGTCGGAGAATGTAGTTTGGATGGTGGAGGAAAGTTGTCGGAGAATGTAGTGTGGATAGTGGAGGAGAGCTGTCGGAGAATGTAGTGTGAATGGTGGGGGAGAGCTGTCGGAGAATGTAGTGTGGATGGTGGAGGAGAGCTGTCAGAGAATGTAGTGTGGATGGTGGAGGAGAGCTGTCAGAGAATGTAGTGTGGATGGTGGAGGAGAGCTGTCAGAGAATGTAGTGTGGATGGTGGGGGGAGAGCTGTTGGAGAATGTAGTATGGATGGTGGAGAGCTGTCGGAGAATGGAGTGTGGATGGTGGGAGGAGAGCTGTCGGAGAATGTAGTGTGAATGGTGGGGGAGAGCTGTCGAAGAATGTAGTGTGGATGGTGGAGAGCTGTCAGAGAATTTAGTGTGGATGGTGGGAGGAGAGTTGTCGGAGAATGTAGTTTGGATGGTGGAGGAAAGCTGTCAGAGAATGTAGTGTGGATAGTGGAGGAGAGCTGTCGTAGAATGTAGTGTGAATGGTGGGGGAGAGCTGTCGGAGAATGTAGTGTGGATGGTGGAGGAGAGCTGTCAGAGAATGTAGTGTGGATGGTGGAGGAGAGCTGTCGGAGAATGTAGTTTGGATGGTGGGAGGACAGCTGTCGATGAATGTAGTGTGGATGGTGGAGGAGAACTGTTGGATAATGTATTGTGGATGGTGGAAGAGGGATGTTGGAGAATGTAGTGTGGATGTAGTGAGGATTGTGCGCCACAATCTTGGGTGTGATGTCAGCACACTCAAGTGACATTCTATAGCAGTAGTTCCTAACCTCAGTACTTATTCCTAACCTAGTACTTAAACCAGCAGCTCCTACGGGGTGTGAGGGGGTTAACTCGGTAGCGGGTGTGTGTGACCCCCTGGTTGGGCTCCCCACACAAAAACAGGGCCAGCAGACGGAGGTTGTGGTTTTCAAAATCAAAAGGTGCGGTTTATTTCTCTATGTACAGTGACAAAAACACAGCAAAGCCAAAAAGAAACATAAACAAAATAAATCCTGGTCAGTTTGACCTCTGACTAAACATGCAGGTTTCCTAAACTAACAACTGGGATCAGCCTGGTGCTGTCCTAGTCCCTAAGTCCCTGGTTTAGTAAAAGTCCAAACAAATAGCCACACAGGCTTTGCCTCACCGCACAGGGGTTCACTCTCCCTAGACAGTCCACACAGGTCTTGTTCCAGGCATGAGCTAACACCTAATGAATCTGGGAGTTTTTATAGAGGCCTTAAACGAACTGACAGGCTTCAGCTGGTCTCATCAACTCCCTGCCTGCACGACGCCCAGCCCTCTCCCTAGAGGTATGAGTCATCCATGAGCCTACTAGCCTCAGCTGGGCTTATACAACTCTCCACCCTAGTTGTACAAGTCAGCATAAAGCCTGAATCTGGGAGAAATATATCTACCCCCCTGGATGCAACCAGGTGACTTTACCTTCCTGCTGTCACATACCCCCCCCTCTTGTTTTAACCTTGGGGTTGGAACACCAGCAATCAGGCATTCATGTACTCGAGACAAAGCATCCACATTCCCCATTTGAACGCCAGGGCGATGCTTTACTGTGAAGTTGAATTCCTGTAGGGCCAGGAACCACCTATTCACTCTTCTATTTGTCTCCTTGTTTTGAGCCATCCACTTTAACGGAGCGTGATCCGTAACCATGTCAAAGTGCCTACCTAGCAGATAGTACCGAAGGGAATCTAGAGCCCACTTCACCGCTAAACACTCCTTTTCAACCGTGGCGTAATTTACCTCATGGGACTTCAACTTCCTGCTGAGGTAAATGACTGGGTGCTCTTCCCCGTTCCAGACCTGGGACAATACTGCTCCTAACCCCACATCTGACGCATCACTTTGTACGACAAAGTCTTTAGAGAAGTCGGGTGAGTACAACACTGGCTGGCTACATAAGGCTTGTTTCAAGAATTGGAATGCTGCCTCAGCCTCGGGGGTCCATTTAATCATGACCGACCCTTTCCCTTTCGTCAGGTTGGTTAGGGGCACAGCCTTAGAAGCAAAGTGGGGAATGAAGCGCCGATAATAACCCGCGATTCCCAGAAAGGCCCGTACCTGCTTCTTGCTGTTGGGACGTGGCCAACTCTGGATGGCCTCGACTTTGTTGAGTTGGGGTTTTATCACTCCCCTGCCAATGGTGTACCCAAGATATTTGGCCTCCTCCTGCCCAATGGTACACTTCTTGGGGTTAGCCGTAAACCCCGCTTCCCGGATAGAGTCTAGGACTGCTTGCACTTTTGGCAGATGTGAGGCCCAATCTGTGCTATGGACAATTACGTCATCCAGGTAAGCCGCAGCATACTTCCGATGGGGCCTCAGTATCTGGTCCATTTTCCGCTGGAATGTGGCCGGCGCATTCTGTAACCCGAACGGCATTCTCTTATATTGGAACGCCCCGTCTGGGGTTACAAATGCGGTTTTCTCTTTGGCCGACTTGGCCAGGGGAATTTGCCAATACCCTTTTGTGAGGTCAAGAGTCGTCATGTATCAGGCTGTTCCCAGCCGGTCGATCAACTCATCTATACGTGGCATGGGGTAGGTGTCAAATTTTGTAACTTTGTTCAACTGACGAAAATCGTTACAAAATCGCCAGCTCCCATCCGGTTTAGGCACCAACACAATGGGACTAGACCAATCACTTTGGGACTCCTCTATCACCCCTAAGTTCAGCATTTTCTGTACTTCCTCCCGTATTGCCTCCCGTCGGGCCTCTGGGATCCGATAGGGTTTTAACTTCACCCTTTCACCGGGCGGGGTAATAATATCATGCTCTACCCCAGATGTTTGTCCCGGCAGCTCAGAGAACACCTCCTTGTTGCGAAGCACAAACTCCTTAACCTCCTGTTGTTGGGGTTGTGACAAGGTGGCTGCTATTCCAACCTCCGGAATCACGCAACCAGTTTGAGCTGGTGACCAAGTTTCTGCGACTAGGGACTCTCTATCCCTCCAGGCTTTCAACAGATTAACGTGATATATCTGTTCGGGCTTTCGCCTTCCTGGTTGTCTGACCTTGTAATTCACTTCGCTCACTTTTTCCATTATCTCGTAGGGGCCTTGCCATTTGGCAAGGAATTTACTTTCAACCGTAGGGACAAGTACCAATATCCTATCCCCCGGGGAAAAGGTACGGGTCTTTGCTCCACGGTTGTACACTCTCTGCTGTGCCAACTGCGCTTGGGCCAAATGTTCCTTCACGATGGGCATTACCTGTGCAATTCGATCTTGCATCAGGGCGACATGCTCAATCACACTCCTGTGGGGAGAACTCTCACTTTCCCAAGTTTCCTTGGCAATATCCAACAGCCCTCTTGGGTGTCTCCCATACAGTAACTCAAAGGGGGAGAATCCCGTAGAGGATTGGGGCACCTCCCTAATAGCAAACATCAAATAAGGAAGTAGACAGTCCCAATCCTTTCCATCTCTATCCACCACTTTCTTCAACATTTGTTTTAGGGTTTTGTTGAATCTTTCAACCAGCCCATCGGTTTGGGGGTGATACACAGATGTACGCAATTGCGTCACTTTGAACAATTTACACAGCTCTTTCATAACCCGGGACATAAAGGGTGTACCTTGGTCCGTAAGCAGTTCTTTACAAATACCCACCCGGCTAAAAACAAGAGATAGCTCTTTGGCTATGGTTTTGGCCGAGGTATTTCTGAGAGGGATCGCTTCTGGATAACGGGTGGCATAGTCCATTATAACCAATATGTACTGGTGCCCCCTAGCGGACTTGATTATAGGACCTACCAAATCCATTGCGATTCTCTCAAACGGGACCTCAATGATGGGTAGAGGGACCAGCGGGCTACGGAAATGTGGCATCGGGGCCGACCTCTGACACACAGGGCAGGAGGAACAATAATTTTCTATGTCCTTCATCACCCCAGGCCAATAGAATCTCTGTAATACCCTCTCTCGGGTTTTCTCTGTCCCCAGATGACCTCCAAGAATGTGCCCATGGGCCAACTCCAACACCAACTTCCTGTAAGGTTTGGGCACCACAAGCTGCTCAACGGTTTCTTCTGCCCTTTTTGCCACCCGATACAGTAGGTCCTTCTCTACGCTGAAGTATGGGTAAGTGCAGGTATTATCTGGGTTCACTAACTCGCCATCTATTTCCACTACGTTTTCCCGTGCCTTTATTAGGGCGGGGTCTTTTAACTGTTCTGTGGCAAAATTTTCCCTGTGAACCTCCAGATCAGAAAACTCCACAGACGGTAGGTTTTCGTCTGAGGAGGTGGGCTCCTCTCCAGTTTCTTGAGTCTCCCCTGCCAATACTGACAAGGGAAATTCTGGAGAGTCCTCACCACTCTCAGAGGAGTTCTGGCTATCACATTCCTGGTACATAGGGGCACCAGTGGGGGGCTCAGGATCATCCCACAGTTCCCAGAACTTCGGAAAATCTCTTCCCACAATGGCATCATGCGGTAATTGAGATACTAACCCCACTGGATGAGAGAGGGTACCTTTGGGGGTCTCGAAACACACTGTAGTCACTGGATACTCTCGGGTGTCCCCATGCACACAAATAACAGCTACCTTGCTATTCCCAGAGACCTCTGTTTTAACTAATTCAGCCTTTATCAGGGTCACAAGGCTACCTGAATCCAGTAATACCACAACATTTCTACCATTAATACACATTTTGCATAAATGTTTCTCAGTTCCCCGAATGGCAGTGCATGCGACTGTCGCACACAGCGACTGACGTCTGTCCGTCAGAAAGTCACATTGCATGGGTTCCTCCACAACCGGGCAATTTGCTGCAATATGTCCCGCTTGCCGGCAGCGGTAGCAAACAATCCTTTTGGCTGCCTCTTGAGCCCCTGACTTCCCAGGCTGTTCTCGCCAAACTTTGGGTAGAGCTCCCACCCTCTCACTCTCTCCACCCTCACCCCTTGGAATCCTCTTATCCGCCCCTGGGGATGGTCTGGTCTTAGGGTGGAAAGTCCGAGAGTCTCTGGAAGAGGCCGTCAGGTTCTCTGTAGCCAAGTATTTCTCTACACGATCCACAAGACCACTGGCCGTCTCTGGGTCTCCATGGCTTACCCACTTTTGGATGGCAGTAGGAAGAGCTCTCAAAAACCGATCCATTACAACACGTTCCACAATCTCTGGTGCGGACAAAGTCTCTGGCTGTAGCCACTTCCTGCTCAGGTGAATGAGATCATACATTTGAGACCTGGGGGGTTTTCCAAGCTGGAAAGTCCAGTTATGCACACGCTGAGCCCGGACAGCCAGGGTGACACCCAGCCTTGCCAATATTTCAGCTTTTAGCATCACATAGTCTTTTGCTTGGTCAGGCTCTAGGTCATAGTAAGCCTTCTGCGATTCACCAGTTAACAGAGGAGCCACCAGTCCAGCCCACTGCTCCTCAGGCCACTTTTCTCTTTCAGCAGTCCTTTCAAATGTGGTCAAAAATACCTCTGGATCATCCTCTCCAGTCATTTTTGTCAATAAACGACTCACCCCAAAGGACGCGGTATTAGTGGGACGGCTTTCCTCACTGGTCTGCGGACGTTGCTGCATTACTGCTTCCATTTGTTGTAGTCTCTGCTCTTGCTTCTGTAACAGGTCTATGAAGCGGGCCTCAGATTGCTGCTGGGCTTGTTGATGAGCTTGCTGCTGGGCTGCAAGGCTCCTTTGCAAACCTGCATTTGTCTGCTGTTGATTGGCATTTGCTAGAGCCAGCTGTTTCAGTATCTCCTCCATGCTGGCTTAAAAAAAACTGCCACTGGTTCTCCACCAACTGTGAGGGGGTTAACTCGGTAGCGGGTGTGTGTGACCCCCTGGTTGGGCTCCCCACACAAAAACAGGGCCAGCAGACGGAGGTTGTGGTTTTCAAAATCAAAAGGTGCGGTTTATTTCTCTATGTACAGTGACAAAAACACAGCAAAGCCAAAAAGAAACATAAACAAAATAAATCCTGGTCAGTTTGACCTCTGACTAAACATGCAGGTTTCCTAAACTAACAACTGGGATCAGCCTGGTGCTGTCCTAGTCCCTAAGTCCCTGGTTTAGTAAAAGTCCAAACAAATAGCCACACAGGCTTTGCCTCACCGCACAGGGGTTCACTCTCCCTAGACAGTCCACACAGGTCTTGTTCCAGGCATGAGCTAACACCTAATGAATCTGGGAGTTTTTATAGAGGCCTTAAACGAACTGACAGGCTTCAGCTGGTCTCATCAACTCCCTGCCTGCACGACGCCCAGCCCTCTCCCTAGAGGTATGAGTCATCCATGAGCCTACTAGCCTCAGCTGGGCTTATACAACTCTCCACCCTAGTTGTACAAGTCAGCATAAAGCCTGAATCTGGGAGAAATATATCTACCCCCCTGGATGCAACCAGGTGACTTTACCTTCCTGCTGTCACAGGGGGTAGTGGTACAGTAGTGTGGATGGTGGAGGAGAGCTGTCGGAGAATGTAGTGTGGATGGTGGAGGAGAGCTGTCGGAGAATGTAGTTTGGATGGTGGGAGGACAGCTGTCGGAGAATGTAGTGTGAATGGTGGAGGAGAACTGTCGGATAATGTATTGTGGATGGTGGAAGAGGGATGTTGGAGAATGTAGTGTGGATGTAGTGAGGATTGTGCGCCACAATCTTGGGTGTGATGTCAGCACACTCAAGTGACATTCTATAGCAGTAGTTCCTAACCTCAGTACTTATTCCTAACCTAGTACTTAAACCAGCAGCTCCTATGGGGGTAGTGGTACAGTAGTGTGGATGGGGGAGGAGAGCTGTCGGAGAATGTAGTGTGGATGGTGGAGGAGAGCTGTTGGAGAGTGTAGTGTGGATGGTGGAGGAGAGCTGTCGGAGAATGGAGTGTGGATGGTGGGAGGAGAGTTGTCGGAGAATGTAGTTTGGATGGTGGAGGAAAGCTGTCGGAGAATGTAGTGTGGATAGTGGAGGAGAGCTGTCGGAGAATGTAGTGTGAATGGTGGGGGAGAGCTGTCGGAGAATGTAGTGTGGATGGTGGAGGAGAGCTGTCAGAGAATGTAGTGTGGATGGTGGAGGAGAGCTGTCAGAGAATGTAGTGTGGATGGTGGGGGGAGAGCTGTTGGAGAATGTAGTGTGGATGGTGGAAGGAGAACTGTCAGAGAATGTAGTGTGGATGGTGGGGGGAGAGCTGTCGGATAATGTATTGTGGATGGTGGAAGAGGAATGTTGGAGAATGTAGTGTGGATGGTGGGGAAGAGCTGTCAGAGAATTTAGTGTGGATGGTGGGAGGAGAGCTGTCAGGGAATGTAGTGTGGATGGCGGAGGAGAGTTGTCGGAGAATGTAGTGCAGATGGTGGAGGAGAGCTGTCGGAAAATGTAGTGTGGATGGTGGAGGAGAGCTGTCGGAGAATGTAGTGTGGATGGCGGAGGAGAGCTGTCGGATAATGTAGTGCAGATGGTGGAGGAGAGCTGTCGGAGAATGTAGTGTGGATGGCGGAGGAGAGCTGTCGGAGAATGTAGTGTGGATGGTGGAGGAGAGCAGTCGGAGAATGTAGTGTGGATGGTGGAGGAGAGCTGTCGGAGAATGTAGTGTGAATGGTGGAGGAGAGATGTCGGAGAATGTAGTGTGGATGGTGGGGGGGGAGAGCTGTCGGAGAATGTAGTGCGGATGGTGGGAGGAGAGCTGTCAGAGAATGTAGTGTGGATGTAGTGAGGATTGTGCGCCACAATCTTGAGTGTGATGTCAGCACACTCAAGTGACATTCTATAGAAGTAGTTCCTAACCTCAGTACTTATTTACCCCCAATAGGGCATGTTTTGGGTATTTCCCTTAGATATAATAGCTGTCATGAATACTAAATCAATTACATAGATTTAAACCACCTGTGCAAGGTGAAGGAAATCCAGAAAACATGACCTGTTGGGATTATTAATGGAAGACTGAGGTTGGATAGAACTACTCTTTAGGATTCTTCTGCTCTCATCTAACAGTTACATAAAAGATTACATAGCGGTGTATATCCCCCAACGTAAGAAATCTAGTAAGAGGGGCACCCAAGGGAGAATATGATCTGTGGTGCTCCTGCAGCCAAAAGTGGGGGTGTTTAGGTTACACCGAAGGCTGGGTGTGGTATATTAGAGTCTGAGCCAACTTGTGTATACACCACACATGTATGCCATATTCCTTCTACTCACAGAATACAGACACATAAACACACAATGCAAGTATATAAAAAAGAAAATGATGTAAAGGAAAAAACGTGGCAAGTAAGTAATTAGTAAGGATGAGCTCCGGCGTGCTCGTACACCCCACGTGCAGAGCCCGCCAGGAAGTCGGCACTGCGCTAATCACAGGCAGTGAGACATGTCCCAATCTCTACAGCCAAGCATCGGAACAATGTCTCACTGCCTGTGATTAGCGCAGCGCAGTGCCGACTTCCTGGCGGGCTCTGCACGTGGGGTGTGCGAACACGCCAGAGCTCACCCTTAGTAATTACCATACTTTTATTTTTCTGTGCTTTTACCAGCAATTGTTTAAGATGGTTACAGGATCTGGTAGTTCTTCAGTGTTATCTTATAATATTCACATACTAATAGACGGGACTACCTCTATAATGACATTACTCTCAAGGTGGAGATCTTTTCGAAACATATGGAAAGGAACACGGAGACAGGGACACTGTGATTGTTCAGACACAGGAAGTGATACCACTAATGTGGAGGAAGTGATGTCAGCTACAGACAGGAAGTGATATATAGACAGGAAGTGATGTAGGGGACTGAAAACGAAGTTCTGGGTGAGAGGTGAGTTATGACGAAGTAAAGAGAAGACTTTGGAGCTCTTCAAGAGAAAGTTTTAAGTAGATTCTAGAAGTCACCAAAAAGATCATTGATCTGCTGACAGGAGAGGTGAGCGGTGCCGGGAATTCTGGGACATTATCCAGTAACAGACAAGGGATGTGTCTGGATGGTGACTGTATCATTGTGTGTGTCAGGTTCCTATAATGTGTCAGGATGTCACTGTCTATTTTTCCATTAAGGAGTGGAAGTATTTAGAAGGACACGAGGATCTCTACAAGGACGTCATGATGGAGAATCAGCTGCCCCTCACATCACCGGGTAAGAGGAGACTTTATTGTAAAGGAGAGAGCAGTACGGAGGCTCCACCTAGATCCCCCATCATCTGATAAACACATAGAAACAATGTATTCAGTCAGTGTGTGTGTTTCCTACAGATGGATCCAGTAATGGGAACCCACCAGAGAGATGTCCCTGTCCTCTGTATTCCCAGGATTCCACACAGGAAGGTCACACCCTCCCTCACCATCATCAGGTAGGTGGGAATGAGCAACTAGAACTCCAAAAGAATTTTAATCTTTGAAAGTACATTTTTCTATGTAATTCCTTGCTCCTTTTTACATTTGTATTCTATCATCTTTGGGGTTTAGAGCAAAGAACTGAAAAACATTAAAGCTGAGATTAAAGAGGAAAAAGAAGAGATGTTGATAAGTGGAGCTCAGCAGTTTATGGGAGGGGGAGGTCTTCAGCATTCCCAGAATTCCTATTCCCACCATGATCAGGTAGATGGAAAGAACATAAAAGTGGCTTCAGACTGTATGAGATTACATTTTTCTCTTAGCCTATTGTCCTCATATTTTAAAGTATTTTTTCCTTCTTTCTGTTGGTTTAGCATGAAGAACAGATGTATGTGAAAGTTGAGGTTAAAGAGGAAGAAGAGGTAAGGACTGTGATCGGTTATCAGAAGTCCACGGAGGAAGTTGGGATGATGGTGACAAGTAAAAAAGAAGAATTTTCTCTAGATATCAGGACAGGTGAGTAATGAACACTAATAAAGAAACTTTTCAAGTATATATGTTGACTATTGAAGATATGTAGACTTTCACATCCGGTAATATGATCTCTACAAGGACATCATGATGGAGAATCAGGCGCCTCTCACATCACCGGGTAAGAGGAGACTTTATTGTAAAGGAGAGAGCAGTACGGAGGGTCCACCTAGATCCCCCATCATCTGATAAACACATAGAAACAATGTATTCAGTCGGTGTGTGTGTTTCCTACAGATGAATCCAGTAATGGGAACCCACCAGAGAGATGTCCCCGTCCTCTGTATTCCCAGGATTCTACACAGGAAGATTACACCATCCCTCACCATCATCAGGTAGGTGGGCATGTAGACCTAAATACTGTATGTATTATGTTTCAATTTAATTTAAATTTAATTAAAGGTTCAAAATAATACATAAACAGGTGGAGGAACGTTAGTTTAACACTAAAATCATTGATAGTATGCCAATTAAAACACTCATCTCTCACCATGATCAGGTAGGTTGGCTCCGTGTAAAGAACACAGAAACGGTTCTGAATTTGTTGGATGACATTCTTCTGCTTGGTCTTTTGGTTTTTTATTGCTTAACCTTTTGCTGCCCAGCTGCTGTGCAATTGTGGAACAGGCAGGCACATTCACGTTTACATATGTGACTGTCTACTTCCGGGTCTGTGCGCACATGTGCATGCTCTGCCAACCCTTGCTGCGTTTGGACACAGCACGAGTTTGGCAGCCGATTTTAGCCATTCATTTTGGTTGAAGTCAGCTGATCGGCTGTGTCCAATCACACACAGAGCTCTGTGTTTACAAAGCACAGGACTCTGTGTACAGGGAACAGTGATCTGGCTTATTTTTTCTTCTCCCTGCAAAGCACAGATAGTAAAGCAAAAGCAGCCCACATTACACATTGTTAGACACACATTTAACCCCTTGAATTGCCCCTAGATGTTAACCTTTTCTCAGCCAGTGTCATCAGTACAGTGTCAGTGTATTAGTGTCACTGTTGATGTCAGTTTCCATTACTGACCCTTCCAGCCAGCATCAGTTAGTGCCATTTTGCCCACCACATTTTAAAGTCCACAGTCCCACTATAAGTCGCTGATCACCGCCATTACCAGTATAGCGTCTATAGCTGCATAAATTCCAGTATAATATACCATAGTTTGTAGACGATCTAACTTTCACACAAACCAATATAAATACACTTATTGGGATTTATTTTTTCTATTATTTTGGGGTTTAGGGTGAAGAACGGATTAATATAAAAGCTGAAGTTGAAGAAGTAGAGACGGATGTGGAGGTTGATCAGCTGTGCATGGAAGAGGTTGGGATGATTATGAAAAGTGAACAGGAAGAAATGTCTCTACCTATCAACACAAGTAAGTATAAGCACTATGGAAGAAACGGGTTACAGTCTCATTTTACTTCTGAGTATAAGGATTGTAGTTTAACCAAATTTGGTTGTGGAACCAATTTTTTGTATATTGCACAAAGGTAAAAATCCAAATTTTTTGCCAATAAAATAACTTCAACTCCCAAAGTTTAAAAGAGACTTTGTTCAATTAAAAAAAGGATGATGGTTACAAATTTTTATGTCGCATAATATTTGTGCAACTGTTTATTAAACGCAAAGTAGAGTAAGAAAAAAATAATAATACAATGAATTTTACTAGAAACACGCACAATATTATACCCATTTTATTGGTAAAATATAAAAGATGGGGTTGTGTCGAGTAAATAGATACCAAACACGTCAAGTCCTAAAATTGCTTCCCCCCTGTGATATCGCAAAAAACTACGGTACCCAAAAATCTCTATAGTGGACTATTTCAAAGCCTTTCCAGCTCATCAGTATTGAGTTAACCAGTGTTAGAATTATTGCTTTCAGTCCGACATTTGCGGCAGTACATCACACATGTGCTGTAACCGTGGTTTACATATGTGTGCATTTGCACCTGTACGCAGGTCAGGGGGTTTAATGTAATGTTTTTTTTTTTTTAAATACATTTGTAATATATATAAAATACATATTTTTTGTACTTGTTTGCTATTAAAAGGTTGTAATAAACCGCCATGTGATAGCATTGGGCAAGTGACAGATACTCCTTTTTTTTTTTTTTGGAGACATTAGGGGTCTAAAACCCCCAATCTCCCCCCTGTCCAGCACACCATGTACCTGAGCACCAATCGGCTTGGTTACATGTGTCCCCTGGCTGTACCGTCCAGGAGATGGTGGATCTGAAACATCGTCACTTACTTTTTTTTTTTGTGTACAGGTGAGATTGAGGCATGAATTTGCCTCACTCTCCCATAGCTCTCCATCCATGAGCTGACGGTTTTATTCCCGGGCTCCCAATATCCGGAGATCCCGGGAACCATGGGAGGGTGGTGGGGCGCTAGCAGGGAGGAGCACTGCACCACCTGCACTATAAAAGTGATTGGCGGCTCTAAAGTCGCCACATCATTTTCACTTTCAAGTCGGGAGCCGGCCCTACAAACGGCGCAAAAGCTGATGGCTGCAGTAGGTTAGAACCTCAAACCTTTGCCTGTAAGGGTGGTGTGACAGCAGGAAGGTGGGGTCACCTGGTTGCATCCAGGGGGGTAGATATATTTCGCCCAGATTCAGGCTTTACGCCGACTTATACAACTAGGTGGAGAGTTGTATAAGCCCAGCTGAGGCTAGTGGGCTCATGGATGACTCATACCTCTAGTGAGAGTGTGGGGCGTCGTGCAGACAGGGAGTTGATGAGACCAGCTGAAGCTTGTCAGCTCATTTAGGCCTCTATAAGAACTCCCAGATTCATTAGGTGTTTGCTCATGCCTGGAACCAGACCTGTGTGGACTGTCTAGGGAGAGTGAACCCCTGTGCGGTGAGACAAAGCCTGTGTGGCTATTTGCTTGGACATTTAAAACCAGGGACTTAGGGACTAGGACAGCACTAGGCTGATCCCAGTTGTTAGTTAGGAAACCTGTATGTTTAGTCAGAGGTCAAGTTGACCAGGATTTATTTTGTTTATGTTTCTTTTGCTTTGCTGTGTTTTGTCACTGTAAATAGAAAATAAACCGCACCTTTTTGATTTTGAAAACCACAACCTCCGTTTGCTGGGCCTGTTTTGTGTGGGGAGCCCATCCCGGGGGTCACACACACCCGCTGCCGAGCTAACCCCCTCACAGTTGGTGGAGAACCAGTGGCAGTTTTTTTTTAAGCCAGCATGGAGGAGATACTGAAGCAGCTGGCTCTAGCAAATGCCAATCAACAGCAGACAAATGCAGGTTTGCAAAGGAGCCTTGCAGCCCAGCAGCAAGCTCATCAACAGAGCCTTGCAGCCCAGCAGCAAGCTCACCAACAGAGTCTGGAAGCTCAGCAACAAGCCCAGCAGCAATCTGAGGCCCGCTTCATAGACCTGTTACAGAAGCAAGAGCAGAGACTACAACAAATGGAAGCAGTAATGCAGCAATGTCCGCAAACCAGTGAGGAAAGCCGTCCCACTAATACCGCGTCCTTTGGGGTGAGTCGTTTATTGACAAAAATGACTGGAGAGGATGATCCAGAGGTATTTTTGACCACATTTGAAAGGACCGCTGAAAGAGAAAAGTGGCCTGAGGAGCAGTGGGCTGGACTGGTGGCTCCTCTGTTAACTGGTGAATCGCAGAAAGCTTACTATGACCTAGAGCCTAACCAAGCAAAAGACTATGTGATGCTAAAAGCTGAAATTTTGGCAAGGCTGGGTGTCACCCAGGCTGTCCGGGCTCAGCGTGTGCATAACTGGACTTTCCAGCTTGGAAAACCCCCCAGGTCTCAAATGTATGATCTCATTCACCTGAGCAGAAAGTGGCTACAGCCAGAGACTTTGTCCGCACCAAAGATTGTGGAACGTGTTGTAATGGATCGGTTTTTGAGAGCTCTTCCTACTGCCATCCAAAAGTGGGTAAGCCATGGAGACCCAGAGACGGCCGATGGTCTTGTGGATCGTGTGGAGAAATACTTGGCTACAGAGAACCTGACGGCCTCTTCCAGAGACACTCGGACTTTCCACCCTAAGACCAGACCATCCCCAGGGGCGGATAAGAGGATTCCAAGGGGTGAAGGTGGAGAGAGTGAGAGGGTGGGAGCTCTACCCCAAGTTTGGCGAGAACAGCCTGGGAAATCAGCGGCTCAAGAGGCGGCAAGAAGGATCGTTTGCTACCGCTGCCGGCAAGCGGGACATATTGCAGCCAATTGCCCGGTTGTGGAGGAACCCATGCAGTGTGACTTTCTGACGGGCAGACGTCAGTCGCTGTGTGCGACAGTCGCATGCACTGCCATTCGAGGAACTGAGAAACATTTATGCAAAATGTGTGTTAATGGTAGAAATGTTGTGGTATTGCTGGATTCAGGTAGCCTTGTGACCCTGATAAAGGCTGAGTTAGTTAAAACAGAGGTCTTTGGGAATAGCAAGGTAGCTGTTATTTGTGTGCATGGGGACACCCGAGAGTATCCAGTGACTACAGTGTGTTTCGAGACCCCCAAAGGTACCCTCTCTCATCCAGTGGGCTTAGTATCTCAGTTACCGCATGACGCCATTGTGGGAAGGGATTTTCCGAAGTTCTGGGAACTGTGGGATGATCCTGAGCCCCCCACTGGTGCCCCTATGTACCAGGAATGTGATAGCCAGAACTCCCCTGAGAGTGGTGAGGACTCTCCGGAATTTCCCTTATCAGTATTGGCAGGGGAGACTCAAGAAACTGGAGAGGAGCCCACCTCCTCAGACGAAAACCTACCGTCTGTGGAGTTTTCTGATCTTGAGGTTCACAGGGAAAACTTTGCCACAGAACAGTTGAAAGACCCCGCCCTAATAAAGGCACGGGAAAACGTAGTGAAAATAGATGGCGAGTTAGTGAACCCAGATAATACCTGCACTTACCCATACTTCAGCGTAGAGAAGGACCTACTGTATCGGGTGGCAAAAAGGGCAGAAGAAACCGTTGAGCAGCTTGTGGTGCCCAAACCTTACAGGAAGTTGGTGTTGGAGTTGGCCCATGGGCACATTCTTGGAGGTCATCTGGGGACAGAGAAAACCCGAGAGAGGGTATTACAGAGATTCTATTGGCCGGGGGTGATGAAGGACATAGAAAATTATTGTTCCTCCTGCCCTGTGTGTCAGAGGTCGGCCCCGATGCCACATTTCCGTAGCCCGCTGGTCCCTCTACCCATCATTGAGGTCCCGTTTGAGAGGATCGCCATGGATTTGGTAGGGCCTATAATCAAGTCCGCTAGGGGGCACCAGTACATATTAGTTATAATGGACTATGCCACCCGTTATCCAGAAGCGATCCCTCTCCAAAATACCTCGGCCAAAACCATAGCCAAAGAGCTATCTCTTGTGTTTAGCCGGGTGGGTATTTGTAAAGAACTGCTTACGGACCAAGGTACACCCTTTATGTCCCGGGTTATGAAGGAGCTGTGTAAATTGTTCAAAGTGACGCAATTACGTACATCTGTGTATCACCCCCAAACCGATGGGCTGGTTGAAAGATTCAACAAAACCCTAAAACAAATGTTGAAGAAAGTGGTGGATAGAGATGGAAAGGATTGGGACTGTCTACTTCCTTATCTGATGTTTGCTATTAGGGAGGTGCCCCAATCCTCTACGGGATTCTCCCCCTTTGAGTTACTGTATGGGAGACACCCAAGAGGGCTGTTGGATATTGCCAAGGAAACTTGGGAAAGTGAGAGTTCTCCCCACAGGAGTGTGATTGAGCATGTCGCCCTGATGCAAGACCGAATTGCACAGGTAATGCCCATCGTGAAGGAACATTTGGCCCAAGCGCAGTTAGCACAGCAGAGAGTGTACAACCGTGGAGCCAAGACCCGTACCTTTTCCCCGGGGGATAGGATACTGGTACTTGTCCCTACGGTTGAAAGTAAATTCCTTGCCAAATGGCAAGGCCCCTATGAGATAATGGAAAAAGTGAGCGAAGTGAATTACAAGGTCAGACAACCAGGAAGGCGAAAGCCCGAACAGATCTATCACGTTAATCTGTTGAAAGCCTGGAGGGATAGAGAGTCCCTAGTCGCAGACACTTGGTCACCAGCTCAAACTGGTTGCGTGATTCCTGAGGTTGGAATAGCAGCCACCTTGTCACAACCCCAACAACAGGAGGTTAAGGAGTTTGTGCTTCGCAACAAGGAGGTATTCTCTGAGCTGCCGGGACAAACATCTGGGGTAGAGCATGACATCATTACCCCGCCCGGTGAAAGGGTGAAGTTAAAACCCTATCGGATCCCAGAGGCCCGACGGGAGGCAATACGGGAGGAAGTACAGAAAATGCTGAACTTAGGGGTGATAGAGGAGTCCCAAAGTGATTGGTCTAGTCCCATTGTGTTGGTGCCTAAACCGGATGGGAGCTGGCGATTTTGTAACGATTTTCGTCAGTTGAACAAAGTTACAAAATTTGACACCTACCCCATGCCACGTATAGATGAGTTGATCGACCGGCTGGGAACAGCCCGATACATGACGACTCTTGACCTCACAAAAGGGTATTGGCAAATCCCCCTGGCCAAGTCGGCCAAAGAGAAAACCGCATTTGTAACCCCAGACGGGGCGTTCCAATATAAAAGAATGCCGTTCGGGTTACAGAATGCGCCGGCCACATTCCAGCGGAAAATGGACCAGATGCTGAGGCCCCATCGGAAGTATGCTGCGGCTTACCTGGATGACGTAATTGTCCATAGCACAGATTGGGCCTCACATCTGCCAAAAGTGCAAGCAGTCCTGGACTCTGTTCGGGAAGCGGGGTTTACGGCTAACCCCAAGAAGTGTACCATTAGGCAGGAGGAGGCCAAATATCTTGGGTACACCATTGGGAGGGGAGTAATAAAACCCCAACTCAACAAAGTCGAGGCCATCCAGAGTTGGCCACGTCCCAACAGCAAGAAGCAGGTACGAGCCTTTCTGGGAATCGCTGGGTATTATCGGCGATTCATTCCCCACTTTGCTTCTAAGGCTGTGCCCCTAACCAACCTGACGAAGGGGAAAGGGTCGGTCATGATTAAATGGACCCCCGAGGCTGAGGCAGCATTCCAATTCTTGAAACAAGCCTTATGTAGCCAGCCAGTGTTGTACTCACCCGACTTCTCTAAAGACTTTGTCGTACAAAGTGATGCGTCAGATGTGGGGTTAGGAGCAGTATTGTCCCAGGTCTGGAACGGGGAAGAGCACCCAGTCATTTACCTCAGCAGGAAGTTGAAGTCCCATGAGGTAAATTACGCCACCGTTGAAAAGGAGTGTTTAGCGGTGAAGTGGGCTCTAGATTCCCTTCGGTACTACCTGCTAGGTAGGCACTTTGACATGGTTACGGATCACGCTCCGTTAAAGTGGATGGCTCAAAACAAGGAAACAAATAGAAGAGTGAATAGGTGGTTCCTGGCCCTCCAGGAATTCAACTTCACAGTAAAGCATCGCCCTGGCATTCAAATGGGGAATGTGGATGCTTTGTCTCGAGTACATGAATGCCTGATTGCTGGTGTTCCAACCCCGAGGTTAAAACAAGAGGGGGGGTGTGACAGCAGGAAGGTGGGGTCACCTGGTTGCATCCAGGGGGGTAGATATATTTCGCCCAGATTCAGGCTTTACGCCGACTTATACAACTAGGTGGAGAGTTGTATAAGCCCAGCTGAGGCTAGTGGGCTCATGGATGACTCATACCTCTAGGGAGAGTGTGGGGCGTCGTGCAGACAGGGAGTTGATGAGACCAGCTGAAGCTTGTCAGCTCATTTAGGCCTCTATAAGAACTCCCAGATTCATTAGGTGTTTGCTCATGCCTGGAACCAGACCTGTGTGGACTGTCTAGGGAGAGTGAACCCCTGTGCGGTGAGACAAAGCCTGTGTGGCTATTTGCTTGGACATTTAAAACCAGGGACTTAGGGACTAGGACAGCACTAGGCTGATCCCAGTTGTTAGTTAGGAAACCTGTATGTTTAGTCAGAGGTCAAGTTGACCAGGATTTATTTTGTTTATGTTTCTTTTGCTTTGCTGTGTTTTGTCACTGTAAATAGAAAATAAACCGCACCTTTTTGATTTTGAAAACCACAACCTCCGTTTGCTGGGCCTGTTTTGTGTGGGGAGCCCATCCCGGGGGTCACACACACCCGCTGCTGAGCTAACCCCCTCACAGTGGGTATACCCCGGAGGGGTCTTCAAGGCCTGGGTGCCATAGGAATGGACCACTAGCCGTGGACCTGTATAGCACTCAGCCGCTAACTATACACATTGCACAAAGTGCAGAGGTGAGCGCCTATACAGGATCAAGTGCCCAATGCCACATTACAGGCGGTCCCTACAGGATGGGGTCCAAGTATTATTATTCCCGAGGTTTAACAGAGGTTGCACTGCACAGAGGATGTTGTGATAGAAGAAGGTTTTTTGAAGAATCACAAGATAAAACAACAGTTAAAAAGGAACCTCAGTCCCCTTTTTTAGTGGCTCCGCTCCCCCTGCTTTGCAGTGTCGCCATGATGGTGCTTGCACAGATGTGGCAGGTGGAGATACTGTACACCATATGGAAGGTCCATCTCCATTCCTCAATATAACGTCATGTTCCCAACAAATGAGGAGGAGATACTGTACACCATATGAAAGTTCCATCTCCATTCCTCAATATAACGTCATGTTCCCAACAAATGAGGGGGAGATACTGTACACCATATGAAAGGTCCTTCTCCATTCCTCAATATAACGTCATGTTCCCAACAAATGAGGGGGAGATACTGTACACCATATGAAAGGTCCTTCTCCATTCCTCAATATAACGTCATGTTCCCAACAAATGAGGGGGAGATACTGTACACCATATGAAAGGTCCATCTCCATTCCTCAATATAACGTCATGTTCCCAACAAATGAGGGGGAGATACTGTACACCATATGAAAGGTCCTTCTCCATTCCTCAATATAATGTCATGTTCCCAACAAATGAGGAGGAGATACTGTACACCATATGAAAGGTCCTTCTCCATTCCTCAATATAACGTCATGTTCCCAACAAATGAGGGGGAGATACTGTACATCATATGAAAGGTCCATCTCCATTCCTCAATATAATGTCATGTTCCCAACAAATGAGGAGGAGATACTGTACACCATATGAAAGGTCCATCTCCATTCCTCAATATAACGTCATGTTCCCAACAAATGAGGGGGAGATACTATACACCATATGAAAGGTCCATCTCCATTCCTCAATATAACGTCATGTTCCCAACAAATGTTGTGACACCTCTGTTGCTCCAAAAGAGCTTTTATTCATGCACAAAGAAACATTGCCCACCATGTCATAGTTTTTTTTGGGTGTTATAAGGGGGGTTCACTCCAAGTTTAGAGCTTTAAGGACATCACCACTCGCTTTTCCTTCGTTTAAGGGCTGGTTTTGCCCATTTTAATGCAAAAGAAAGTTCAACAAATACAGCAGATTCCCTCGCAGGGGTATTCAGCATTCTAGTTCTGCTACAGAAATAAACAACATTCAGCCCACTTGGCTAATCACTGCAGCTCTCCTGCTCAGGCCTTACGCTTTAGACCTTGGTTTGTCTCCCACAGAGCAGACGCTCAGCAGCCTCGTGCTGCATGGCCTCCCACCTCTCCTCATCTAGGTGGAGATCCTCCTGACTCCGGGGCCAGACTTCCTATCTGCTGGAGTGGAGCTCAGAACCTTGGTCTGGTTATTACTTAAAGACCAGAACACAGATGACCAATTAGTGTACTGGCTGTCGTTCACTAGACCTGGACCCTGGTAGGGTACCGCCCTGCTACAGTGTTTTGTTTCCATGTACTGTTTTCTTTGTGTTTTTTATGTTACAATTGTAGCGCCCCCCTGGGTATACTGGGAGCAAAGAGGTACCTCCAGAGACAGGGAGCAAGCTTACATTCACCCCAGGGCTGAGTCCATGGCTATAATGGGAAGTTTAGAACAAATGCGGGCGCCAGTCACTTTTTAGTATTTTTCAATGCTTTAATGAATAACTTGGAAGTAGTAATAGGATAGAGGGTTAAGGGAGGTTTCAGATACCTTTAGCAGATTATTTGCGGACTCCTTGAATCCAAAAGACAAAACAACTTTCTTTAGAAGATCTTGGATACCTGGATAGGTCTCTCACACAGACCTAGCCACCGGTATGATTTCTGGATAAGCCTCTCTCACAGACTTAGCAGCCAGGAGTTCGTTACTTTGAAGTAGATTTGTAGAACAGCTTCACAGTACCAGAACCTTTAAGCCATCTGGCAGTACTGTGAGGGTAGATTAGTTTAGGTGCGTCCTCCAAACGAGTTACCAGGCCCTCCCGAGAGACCAGCCTTCATCCTGGCTCTCTCCAGCAAGGGTCCTCCCCTGGATCTCTTCAGCTTAGCTCGGCTTCTTCCACTCAGGCAAGACAGCCTAGGACCACCTCAGGATTAGTAGGCCCCAGACAGGCTTCTGGGCCTACTTGCAGAGCATACAGCAGCGTAGCCTCAGGCCAGAAGGGCCCCGAGGTCCGGACTGACTAGAGCACATGGCGTCTGTCCCATAAATACACTTTCCCAGCCTGCACAGCGGCAAAGAACCTCCTACTGGGCTGTTTCTGGGAAAATAATATATATTAGAGCTCAACTGTGTTGTAATTTTCATGCTGGCCTGTGGTACCAGTGACACCTACTGGCAACAGTGAGAAATGCACAACAAGCCAAGTTCAAGGCAGAATCCAAATAAACTGTATAAAATCAACCTGAGCTGTTTACAGCTCAGGCAAAAACTAAATTTACATTATAGCCCCAGTTCTTTAGGAACAGGGGGGGCTACACAATTGTACCCAGATAAAGCTAAAACTCCAGTTATTTGTTATCTACTGAGATTTTATATATTTTTTTCCTTCTTTCCAACAGATGGATGTGATGTCAGGAATTCCTCGGAGAGACATCTTCTATTATCTGCTGATTGTAAGTCAGAAGATAATGTCATCACACAGGATCCTCCAGGAGGAAATCCAAATCCACAAAATCTACATCACAGACCTTCCTGTCCGGAGACATCAATGGATCCCTCTGATCAGGGGGAATCTTCTCATCAATCACATCCTATGATTGTAAATATCCATGTAAGATCTCACACTGCAGATAGATCACCAGATCCTTCTAATCCCGAGGAATCTTCCTCACCCCATGAAGGAGATCACCGAGGTGACCATCTATTCCCATGTTCAGAGTGCGGGAAATCTTTCACTCAGAGGGGAGCACTTACTAGACACCAGAAACTTCACACGGGTGAGCGTCCTTATTCATGTTCAGAGTGCGGGAAATCTTTCCCTGAAAAAGGAAACCTTGTTAAACATTTTAGAATTCACACAGGAGAGCGTCCTTATTCATGTTCAGAGTGCGGGAAATCTTTCACTGGCAAAGCAGACCTTGTTAAACATTTTAGAATTCACACAGGCGAGCGTCCTTATTCATGTTCAGAGTGCGGGAAATCTTTCACTGATAAAGCTGCCCTTCTTAAACATTTCAGAATTCACACAGGTGAACATCCTTATTCATGTTCAGAGTGCGGGAAATCTTTCACTGATAAAGCAGCCCTTGTTAAACATTTCAGAATTCACACAGGTGAACATCCTTATTCATGTTCAGAGTGCGGGAAATCTTTCCCTGAAAAAGGAAACCTTGTTAAACATCAAAGAATTCACACAGGCGAGCGTCCTTATTCATGTTCAGTGTGCGGGAAATCTTTCACTCGTAAAGGAGTCCTTGTTACACATCAGAGAATTCACACAGGCGAGCGTCCTTATTCATGTTCAGAGTGTGGGAAATCTTTCACTAAGAGAGGAAGACTTACTGAGCACCAGAGAATTCACATGAGTGAGAGTCCTTTCCTTTGTTCAGAGTGCGGGAAATCTTTCACTCGCAAAGAAAAACTTATTCAGCACCAGAGCGTTCACACGAGTGAGCGTCCTTTGCCTTGTTCAGAGTGCGGGAAATCTTTCATCTATAAGGGAGCACTTGCTAGACACCAGAAACGTCACACAAATGAGTGTAATTTCCCTTGTTCAGAGTGCGGGAAATCTTTCACTCGGAAAGGAGCACTCGCTGAACACCAGAGAATTCACACAGATGAACGTCCTTATTCATGTTCAGAGCGCGGGAAATCTTTCACTCAAAAAGCAGTCCTTGTTACACATCAGTGAATTCACACGGATGAGCCTTCTTATTCATGTTAAGAGTGCGGGAAATGTTTTGCTTTTAAAAGAGACTTTGTAATACATCGGAGAATTCACAAGATTGAGTGTTTAGTGTGCAGGAAATATTTCCTAAAGGAAACTGATCTTGTTAATCATCATTGCCTAGCAACATGACTGGGATCTACTGCTCCCTGTCATCTGGAGCAGAGATCTCTGTCATGTTGTAGTGAGCCCATCCCCCCCTACAGTTAGAACACACTGAGGGAACACACTTAACCACTTGATCCCCCCCCTAGTGTTTAACCCCTTCCCCGCCAGTGACATTTATAAAGTAATCAGTGGCTATTTATAGCCCTGATCACTGTATAAATGTCAATGGTCCCAAAATAGTGGCAAAGGTGTCCGATCTGTCCGCCGCAATGTCGCAGTCACGATGAAAAATCTCAGATCGCCGCCATTACTAGTAAAAAATAAAAATAATAATAAAAATGCCATAAATCTATCCCCAATTTTGTAGACGCTATAACTTTTGCGCAAACCAATCGGTATACACTTAGGCAGGCCATACAAGGTTCGAATTTCGAAATAATTTTCTTTCGAAAATCGTATCAAAGAATTATCGTACGAATTTCGCACCGTTAGTGGGGCTGCAGCAACAGCCGATTTTCGTGCGGCAATCAAATTTCAGGAATCCGACATGTTGGAAGTTATTTGAAAAACAAACGATTTTCTGATCAATGATGGGAGAATCGTGCGAGAAATGTAATTGAAAAAAAAAATGCGCATGTTCAAGAAAATAATATTCCCGGAGAGAAAATAATATTCCCGGAGAGAAAAGGATATTCCCAGAGAGAACAGAATATTCCCGAAGAGAAAAGAATATTCCCGAAGAGAAAAGAATATTCCCGGAGAGAAGAGAATATTCCCGGAGAGAAGAGAATATTCCCGGAGAGAAGAGAATATTCCCGGAGAGAAGAGAATATTCCCGGAGAGAAAAGATTATTCCCGGAGAGAAAAGAATATTCCCGGAGAGAAGAGAATATTCCCGGAGAGAAGAGAATATACCCGGAGAGAAGAGAATATTCCCGGAGAGAAAAGATTATTCCCGAAGAGAAAAGAATATTCCCGGAGAGAACAGAATATTCCCGGAGAGAAAAAAGTATTCCCGGAGAGAAAAGAGTATTCCCGGAGAGAAAAGAGTATTCCCGGAGAGAAAAGAATATTCCCGGAGAGAAGAGAATATTCCCGAAGAAAAAAGAATATTCCCGGAGAGAAAAGAATATTCCCGGAGAGAAGAGAATATTCCCGGAGAGAAAAGAATATTCCCGGAGAGAAGAGAATATTCCCGGAGAGAAGAGAATATTCCCGAAGAGAAAAGAATATTCCCGGAGAGAAAAGAAAATTCCCGGAGAGAAAAGAAAATTCCCGGAGAGAAAAGAGTATTCCCGGAGAGAAAAGAGTATTCCCGGAGAGAAGAGAATATTCCCGAAGAGAAGAGAATATTCCCGGAGAGAAAAGAATATTCCCGGAGAGAAGAGAATATTCCCGGAGAGAAGAGAATATTCCCGGAGAGAAAAGAAAATTCCCGGAGAGAAAAGATTATTCCCAGAGAGAAAAGATTATTCCCGGAGAGAAAAGAATATTCCCGTAGAGAAAATAATATTCCCGAAGAGAAAAGAATATTCCCGGAGAGAAAAGGATATTCCCGGACGAATTTCGAAAATCAATGGTGGCATCATCGGATCACAAAAAAAATGAACTTTCTGATTTTGAAAAGAAAATTTGTTCGAAATTCGACCGTGTATGACCTGCTTTAGGCAGGCCGTACACGGGTCGAATTTCGAAAGAATTTTCTTTCGAAAATCTTATCTAAGAATTTTCGTTCGTATTTCGCACCATTAGTAGGCTGCAGCAACAGCGGATTTTCGTGCGGCCATCGAATTTTAATAATCGGGCGTGTTGAAAATTTTTTGAAAAACAAAAGATTTTCTAACCAATGATGGGAGAATCGTGCGAGAAATGTAATCACAAAAGAAATGCGCATGTGCATGAAAAGAAAATTTCCGGAAAAAAAAGAAGATTCCCAGACACGAAAATTATTTTCTGTAGGAACAGGAGGTAAAATTGAAGGTTTGTTGGTCGAATTTCGAAATCAATGGTGGCACCATCGGATCACAAAACGCCCAAATTTTCTGATTTTGAAAAGAAAATTCTTTTGAAATTCGACCATTATTGTTTTTTTTTTTTGTTTTTTTTTTACCAAAAATATGTAAAGCATGGTCAAATTTCGAACAAATTTTATTTTCAAAATCAGAAAGTTCGTGTTTTTTTTTGTGATTCGATGGTGCCCCCATTGATTTTCGAAATTCGGCCAACCAAGCCTTCAATTTCACCTCATGTTGCTACAGAAAACAATTTTCGTGGTCGGGAATCTTCTTTTCTCTCCCGGGAATTTTCTTTTCTTGCACATGCGCATTACATTTCTCGCACGATTCTCCCATCATTAATTAGAAAATCGTTTGTTTTTTTTAAAAAATCCAACATGTCCGATTCCTCAAATATGATTACCGCACGAAAATCGGCTGTTGCTGCAGCCCCACTAATGGTGCGAAATTCGTACAAAAATTCTTAGATACGATTTTCGAAAGAAGATTCTTTCGAAATTCGAACCTTGTATGGCCGGCATTAAAGAATACGTATCAGCCTAAACTGTGGAAGAAATTCTTTTTTATATATATATTTTTTGGGGGGATATTTATTATAGCAAAAAGTAAAAAATATTGTTTTTTTTTCAAAATTGTCGCTCTTTTTTTTTTGTTTATAGCGCAAATAATAAAAACCGCAGAGGTGATCAAATACCACCAAAAGAAAGCTCTATTTGTGGGTTAGCTTGCGGGCGCGCTCCCTGCGTCCATAGGCCTTCTCATCCAACATCAGTGCCTGACCTCACAAATGCGCTTCTGGAAGAATGGTCAAACATTCCCATAGACAAACTCCAAGATCATATGCATGTAAAGGCAGGTGTCCCAATACTTTTGGTAACATAGTGCAAGCCAGCACTGAGCTACTCCAATACTTGTATAGCTAGGGTGGAGCCTCTGACGGTGACGTCATTACGTTTTTCTTTCCAAGACGGTGGATGGGCGTATGATATAGGAAGTAGAGTGAAGCTAATGGAGACACTGCGGCTTTTGCAAACTTAGTTTTATCGTTTCGCTGACTGATGACTTCTTTCCTGTAAGTGCCAACTTATTTCTTTTATTAAACTGAATTTTATTGATATACTACACCATGGGAGGTTTTCTTTTTATGTTTTCGAGCACTGTTAATGACTAGCTGGAAGTTCTGGACATTACCAAGGTCCCAGGGAGACCATTATTTCCCTATGCTGGGCGAGACAGCTGCGGCGGTCATCGCTATTTGGTAAGCAGATTATTAAATCACCTTGGGTGTCGAGCTGGACGCACTTTGTATTCTTTGTGTGAAGATTTTGTCACGATTTTCTTCTTGCAATTTATCCCTATTTGCCTGGATGGATACTATTACATAGACGCCTATAGACTTTTATTTTTGATGGGACTTTGCCTTAGTTTTCTTTTTTCACTTTTTCTTTTTCACCTTTTGGTATATTTTTTTTAAATTTGTTTAAAAAATTAAAAAATAATATTAACTTAGCGCTGCATCCACTTTTGCATATATATTTTGGTTTTGGACTTTTTTGATGCTGGCAGCTTTTTTGTCATTAGACATTTGCAATTTGTTCAGTTTCTAATTTAGTTTTTCACGAATTTAGGGAAATTCGTTCATTCCGAAATTTCCGAATTTCAAAATTTTTTAATTTCAAAATTTTCGGATTTACGGATTTTTCAATTTACGAATTTTCGCATTTTCGGATTTCCGAATTTCCTAAATTCGGAAAATTTGAGATTCGAAAATTCAAAATTGCAAAATTCAAAAATCTAAAATGGGGAAATTTGGAAAGTCGAATTTCCGAAAATCGGAAATTCTTTTTTTTTTCGTTTTTTTTTGCTTTTTTCTGAGAAAATTTAGTACTGTCCGTGATACTTTTTTTATTTGCACTAACTAACAATTTTTCAGGACAAGCTTTCGGGGTATGTCCCCTTCTTCAAGGTCCAAGCAGTACATGTTTTGTACTGCTTGGACCTTGAAGAAGGGGACTTACCCCGAAAGCTTGTCCTGAAAAATTGTTAGTGCAAATAAAAAAAGTATCACGGACAGTACTCAATTTTCTGTCACAATTACACGTTAAGAATGATGGAGGGAGGGGGCGTGACCGGAAGCCGACCTGGACGGACGCTCAGCCTGAGAGCTCTCCTCCAGCCCGCAGCTATTAGGCCTAATATCGGGGGAAAATCCACCCATCCATGAGCCTGACTCGCACCACCCGCTCCTCCTCAGCCAGGGGATCATCCCTGCCGCCGCCGGGGGCTTCCGCGTCCTTCAGGGACTATTTCAGGCTCCCTGACATGCCGCCGGGCGGACACAGCAAAATGGCGCCGGACACCGAGGCACACCACCACAGAGCCTCCACACCGCCTTCCCCGCAGAATCGCCACCAGCCTCAGGATCTGCCTGCATCCTCTTCCCAGGCACCGAGTTCCGCTGAGCCTTCACAAGCGGTGAGTGCCCGCCAACCCCCCACACACGTCCCACCTGCTCCGTGCGGAGAGAAGGCCGCAACTCTCACTCCATCGCAGTACACGCAGTGTACCGAGGCCCTCCCCAGGCTGCTGAGAACAGCCCCGGAATGGGAACCGCAGGATGCCGGCTCTCTCCCCTTCCCCCCTGGGGGACTCGCATGACTTTCCGGCGCTCCCGAGCCCCGTACATCAATCGGGGGCCCCGGGGCTTGGGGGGGACAGGAGGCCCTCCCCCACCTTCGGGGGGGATCTGGCGCTCCCAGAGGCCTTCCCGCTTAGGGGACAGCAGCCGCACCGAAGGTCACCTAACGGCTCCGTCACCCCTCTCCGGGGCCCAGATGGCACAGACCAGGCCTCCATCTTCAAGGCCGGACTCCCCTGCACCCACCCCGAGCCCCCCTCACGCTGCTTCATGGTCTGAGCCTTGGGATCCGCCGTCTGTGCAGCATGCTGCCCAGGCTCGGGGGGACCCTGCTGGGGCTCATCACCTACACCCCCGTACACTCACCCACCCTGGGATCAGGACGGAGGGGGATACCCCTCCTGGCATTCAAATTTTCAAGCAATTTCCCATTAAGGAAGACTTTAAACAATTAATAGCAGATGTAAAGGCCACCTGCCGAACAGAAATTCAGATCATACAAGCAGGCCTCAAACACTTAGCGGACAGGGTGGAAATGGCAGAGGAAGAGATACAGGAGACCAAGCTGGCGGTCCATCGCACCCAAATCCAGGGCTCGGACCACCGTCTCATGCTACGCGACATGCAACGCCAGGTGGAGGACCTGGACAATAGGGGGCGCAGGAACAATATCCGAGTGCGAGGCCTACCCGAGTCAGAGGAAGCCGAAGATCTACAGACCACGCTACAGGTGATGTTCAACAACCTCTTGGGAGCCCCAGCGGATACACATATCGGTATGGACAGAGCCCACAGAGCCCTTCGCCTGAAAGGCCCTCCCTCTAAACCAAGAGACATTATTTGCCGGCTACAATCATACCCGCTGAAAGAGGACATTATGCGTAAAGCACGCTCTATCCGCAATCTGGTCTTTGACAACTCCCAAGTGCAGATCTACCCAGACCTATCGTGGATCACGCTCCAGAAGCGCAGGCTCCTGCAACCGCTGCTGCGCTCATTGCAAGAAAACAACATTCCTTACAGATGGGGCTTTCCCTTCAGCTTGAGCGCCCGGCATCAAGGAAAATCTGCTGCCCTACGCTACCCAGAGGATCTGGACTCCTTCTGTGACGCCTTGGGGATCTCCGTCCCCCAACTGCCGGACTGGGATTTGGTGGCCACCCCCCCCCCCACCTCCGGTATTATGGCAAAAGGTCCTGCCGACCAAGCGCTCCAGAGGACGGGAGCCCCTGCGCAAATCACCCACACATAAGGTACCCAGTTAATCTGCCCATGTTCCTCTCTCTGCCTGGCCAGGCAATGCTGAGAGCCACTCAGTGCTCATGGACGACTACAAGCCTTCTTTATGTGACTATCCCCCCGATGGCCCTTGCTTTGTTTTTGTTTTTGATGCCCGGGCTGTGTTGGTTCAGCCCTCCCTAGTTGGTTGACTTCACAGTTACAGACCCCCCCCCCGTGGTTTTACCACCAGTTAGTTCCTTCTTGGACCTTGGTCCATCCGAGTCTCCCCGACCTGAGTTTTTTTGACCCCCAGTCGGGGAGTCCAATCGGAACTGGTTAAGG
Organism: Rana muscosa; assembly: GCA_029206835.1. Taxonomy (NCBI): domain Eukaryota; kingdom Metazoa; phylum Chordata; class Amphibia; order Anura; family Ranidae; genus Rana; species Rana muscosa. The sequence goes on along the minus strand of CM055123.1, from coordinate 431,690,855 downwards.
CCCTGTGACCCCTCGGTCTATTAGTGCCTATTTGTGAAATGTTTGATTTGTTTGTTATTACTGTTCTTACCCTCTTTTTTCCCCTTTTTTGTAGATTTCTCTGTCTTTCTCTTCCGCAGTCTGCTTCCCGGCCCCATTGGCTCCTGGCCCTCCTCGTGTGGACGCCGCCCTCCTCAGCCTGGTCGAAACATCAGCCTCACTAGATAAGTACCGCTATAGCACACCCCTCACTGTACAATGGCTAGGATCTTCTCACTGAACGTACACGGACTTAACTCCAACAAAAAAAGACATTTGGCGCTTCGGGAGTTTAGGCAGTCAGGGGCGGACATTATTATGGTGCAGGAAACGCACTTTAACAAGGGGGACTCCTTCACGTTTGCCTCTAGACACTTCCCTCAAGTATTCCAGGCCTTCGGCCAGCATAAGCGGGCGGGCGTCGCCATCCTGTTTAGGAAGGGAACCCCCTTTACTTGCTCCTCCTCCTACCTGGATCCACGGGGACACTTTCTCATACTTCAAGGTCTCTGGCGGACACAGGCCATTACCCTCTGCGTCGTATATGCCCCGAATACGCGACAAAACCGCTTCCTCAGCAGGGTCCAAGCCCGCCTCTCCCGAGAGCCCCATGGCTTCCTGGTGATCGGGGGAGACTTTAACCTGGCCCACTCCGCAACCCACGACCGCCTAGTGGCAAGCCCCCGTGCACCACAACCCCGTACCCTCAGGGACTCAAAGATGTTTCGACAGCTTACCAGGAGACACGCCTGGTTCGATGCCTGGAGGGCCCTTCACCCGGGAGACCGCCAATTCACGTTCTACTCAGCCCCCCACCGCACCCACTCGCGCATAGACTATTTCTTCGTGAATAATAACACACTGCGTATCACGGAATCGGCGCGCATACTGCCCATCTCCTGGTCCGATCATGCCCCCATCACGCTCTCACTAAACCTAGACACCCCCCTACGCCGACCCTACAACTGGAGGATGAACACCTTCCTTCTACAGCACACCCCCTCGAAAGTTGAGTTAGAGACCACCCTACGGCACTACTTTGTCGAAAACGACACTCCGGACGTCACCCCCTCCATACTGTGGGCTGCCCACAAGGCTGTTCTGCGGGGACGATGCTTGGCTCTCTCCTCAGCAATGAAGAGGAATGCCAACGCAGCTAGACTGCTGGCAGAAAAACAACTGAGGGACCTTGAGGCCCAATTCCCGCGCTCACCGACCACCTCACTCCTACGTCGTATAGTGCGGGTTCACATGACGCTTCGAGACCTTGCGATGGGCCAAGTGGAAAGGCGCTGATACGTCTAAAACAGCTTTACTACGATAAAGGCAACAAGGCGCAATCACTCTTGGCTCGGAAATTGACAGATCGGGCACTAGCATCTACCCCTTTGCAAATACGGAACAGAGGGGGCGACCTGATCACCCACCCCCAGGACATAGCAAATACCTTCGCTGACTTTTACGCAGACCTCTACAACAAAGCAGAGATCCCACACTATCCCCCCTCACCCGATTTGACAGATCGGATGACTCAATACCTAGAACAGGCGGTACTACCCCGACTCCGCGAGGAAGACATACGGGACCTTAACGCCCCAATTTCGGCGGAGGAACTAGCGGCGACTGTTAAAGACCTACCAGCCCATAAGTCCCCTGGCCCGGACGGGTTGCCGTACGAATACTATAAAACCTTCTTGCCTCTCTTGAGTCCCCATATGACCAGGTTATTTAACGCCTTTCTCCAACAGACTCCCATTCCGAGTGACATGCAGGGTTCCTTTTTGACCCTCATTCCGAAGCCGGATAAGGACCCTGCCTCATGCGCCAGTTACAGGCCTATAGCCCTACTGAATTCAGACCTGAAGATTTTCACTAAACTTCTATCGATCAGGCTGAATGTTATCCTCCCCTCCCTGATACATCTGGATCAGGTGGGATTTGTCCCCCTACGTCAGGCAGGAGACAACACAAGGAAGGTCATTGACTTGATAGATGTTGCTAACAGAGATAAAGTAGAAGCCCTGATCCTCAGTCTTGACGCGGAGAAGGCCTTTGATCGCTTGAGTTGGCCCTTTATGTTAGCCACCCTGCGACATATGGGTTTCAGGGGCCCGTTCCTGCAGGCGGTGCAACACCTCTACACAAATCCCACCTCCCAAGTCAAAACCCCCTTTGCCTCATCCCCCTCCTTCTCAATAGCTAATGGTACACGCCAGGGCTGCCCGCTCTCGCCATTGCTCTTTGCCCTGTGTGTGGAGCCCCTGGCGGCGACCATCAGGGGGAATCCGGACATCAAGGGCGTTTCGGTGAGGGGGAAGGAATTTAAAATTTCCCTATTCGCGGATGATATCATCCTTACCCTAACTCACCCCGAGATATCCCTGCCTAACCTCCACGCTGAATTAGATAAATACGGGTTGCTTTCGGGGTATAAAACGAACGCGTCGAAGTCCACGGCCCTCCCAGTTAACATCCCGGTAGAGGGGGTCCATCAGTTAAAGTTGAACTTTCCCTATAAGTGGGAAGAGTCCTCTCTTAGATATCTGGGGGTCCGTCTGACCCCATCCTTTAGCTCCCTTTACCAAGCCAACTTCCCCCCCCATTGTATCAAACAATCAGAGAGCTCCTTCAAAAATGGAAAGCTCATCGTATTTCCCTCTTGGGACGAATAACGTCCATCAAAATGGTCATTCTCCCCAAGCTCCTATATCTATTTCAGACGTTACCTATCCCTATCTCATACGCCCAGCTACGCAAGCTCCAGAGCGATATCCTCCGGTATGTCTGGAACTATAAAAAGCACAGGATACCGTGCTCGGTCATGATGGCATCACGTAGGGAGGGGGGTCTGGCGTTCCCTAACTTTGTCCGCTACTACCAAGCAGCCCAGCTCCGTGCGGTTGTCTCCTGGTTTCCCCAGAGGTCCTACAATAAATGGACGGAGGTGGAGAAGATTTGGTTAGCCCCAGTACACCCCAACAGCCTCCTCTGGGATGCAGACGTGAAGGTGGACCCCGTTCGCCTATTAGGCTCCATGTCCTTGCTTCGAGGGCTCTGGCGCAAGCTGTCCCGTGAAACGGACCTCATGTCAAAATGTTCACTGATGAACTCTTTCATCTGCAACCCTAAAATACCAGACAGCCTAACCCACCAGATGTCCTGGCCCTGGGCCTCGCGGAACTTATTCCACTTCGGCCATCTAGTTGACCCAAGATCCCGTAGGCTGCTGAAATTCTCGGAGCTCCAAACCAAACACGACCTGCCACGACAGGTGTTCTATAGTTACCTGCAGATCAGGCATTTCGCCCAGACCATAGCCCCACAACTTCAATTCTCGCCCCCCTCCACGTTTGAACGTATTGTTCTGGAGGGACGTCACAGGAGGGGACAGATCACGGACATGTACCAGATTTTGAATGAGTTTAACATCCCGGCTCACGGGAAACATGCCTACATGCTGCGATGGGAGAGAGAGCTGGGAGAGGTGCTGTCGGAGGAGGCATCGCAGGCTGTCTGGAGGCAAGCTGCTAAAAGCTCCCTGTGCACCCTGTACAAGGAAAACTCGTACAAGATTCTTTTTTTTTGGTACCAGACCCCAGATATACTCCATAAAATTTACCCCTCCACATCCGATCGCTGCTGGCGCTGCCTGCAGGACAGAGGCTCTCTCTTCCACGTGTACTGGTCCTGTCCCCTCTTGGTCCCGTTCTGGCAATCCACACAACAACTACTGACCCGTCTCCTGGAGGTACCAATTCCCCTGACACCCAAACTGTTTTTGCTGGGCCTTGAGCAGCCTAAAATTGCCATGCCCTACAAAAAACTACTTAGACATATTTTGACGGCAGCCAGATGCCTAGTGGCTCTCAACTGGAAAAGGACCGTACCCCCGTCCCAGGAGGCCCTGTACTCCAGGATCAAAGATGTGGAGCTCATGGAAAGGATGACGGCCAGGATACGTGATAGGCTAGAGGACCATGATGAGGTCTGGAGGGAGTGGCGCCGGCAGGAGGACATCCCGGGAGCGGGCGTAGGAGCAGACGTGGTAACTTAGACCTTCTCTCCACTGTCTCTTCTCTTGATTTCTCCCCCCTTTTCTCTCTTTCTTCTCTCCCCCCCCCTTTTTTCTTTTTCCTCCCCTCTGATCTTTTACTTTTCTAATGTTGCAGAATACTGATGCAGTCGTGTTGGTGCTCCTCACTGTTTGATACTGCCCATTGTATTATGTTTGTAGACTTTGCCACTGACGGGGTGGGCGCTTCCATTTCCTATTTGCATCTCCCGGCCCACGGGCCCCAGCCCCACTATGCTTGCTTCTTGTATGACATAGGCTGCTGTCTATTGGCATATGTCCATTATCTCTTTTTTTGATCTTTTGGTATCTCTGTATTCTTATGACCTGTGAACTGCTTCATATAAATAATAAAAAAACGTTAATTGGAAAAAAAAAAAGAATGATGGAGGATTTGCTTTTTTCGGAAATTCAAAAAAAAAATTTTTGTTTTCGTTTTATTCATTTTTTGGGAAATTCAGAAATTCGAAAATTCGGAATTGCGAATTTCAGAATTCTGAATTTCCGAAAAAAGCAAAAAAAATTAAAACAAAAAAAAAATCAATTTTTCGAATTTCCTGAATTTCCGAAAAAAAAAACAATTTTTCGGCAGTGCACATGTCTATTTGTTATCTTAAATGTGATTATATTATTACACATCTGTTTCTGGCGCAATGTTGGCCTTTGGGCTTCTCTCTTCTTCCATTTGTATAGCTAGCCATGTAAATTGTTCAATCTGTGGATAACAAACTAGCAATTTTGACAATACAAGGACAATTTTATCATGACATGACAAGAACCAAGCAATTGTAGCAATACGTTGACAATAAAATGCAAGTACAATAACTGAAGCTCAGTCTGTCATTTCTTTTTGTCTTTTGCTGAATGTACTGTATATGGATCTAACCTACTGAATGCAGAAAGGATCGCTGTACAAAATGTGTCAACACACACTTACAATGGTAGAAAGTGAAGAATCTTCTTACACAGATGGTCACTGCAGATGGACTTCCTTAAATTGTTGCTCATTGGAAAGAATGTTCCTTTCACTGGCAGTCAGTTAGGTAAAATCACCTTTTATAGTAAACGCATTGGAAGAAGTTACTGCAGACGTCAGTGAGGAGTGAGCTGTCAAATAACAATGTGGGTGAGAGCTGTAAATGATTGTAGTGTGGACTGTGGATGCTGGAGGAAAGATGTTGGAGAATGTAGTGTGGACGGTGGAGGAGAGCTGTTGGAGAATGTAGTGTGGACAGTGGAGGAGAGCTGTCGGAGAATGTAGTGTGGACGGTGGAGGAGAGCTGTCGGAGAATGTAGTGTGGATGGTGGAAGAGCTGTTGGAGAATGTAGTGTGTATGGTGGAGGAGAGCTGTTGGAGAATGTAGTGTGTATGGTGGAGGAGAGCTGTTGGAGAATGTAGTGTGAATGGTGAAGGAGAGCTGTCGGAGAATGTAGTGTGGATGGTGGAGGAGAGCTGTTGGAGAATGTAGTGTGAATGGTGAAGGAGAGCTGTTGGAGAATGTAGTGTGGATGGTGGAGGAGAGCTGTCGAAGAATGTAGTGTGGATGGTGGAGGAGAGCTGTTGGAGAATGTAGTGTGTATGGTGGAGGAGAGCTGTTGGAGAATGTAGTGTGGATGGTGGAGGAGATCTGTCGGAGAATGTAGTGTGGATGGTGGGAGGAGAGCTGTCGGAGAATGTAGTGTGGATGGTGGATGAGAGCTGTCGGAGAATGTAGTGTGGATGAGAGCTGTCGGAGAATGTAGTGTGGATGGTGGAGGAGAGCTGTCGGAGAATGTAGTGTGGATGGTGTGAGGAGAGCTGTGGGAGAATGTAGTGTTGATTAGTGTTGGCAACCGTCCGTATTTTTACGGGAAGTCCGTAAAAAACGGGCATTTCCCCTGTCCGTAAATGTCCGTAGTTGCGGGAATGTGGCAGTAAAAATAGCCGAGATCGGTTCGGCTTGGAACTGCGCATGCGCAGTTCCGGAGCTTGCCGAGCATATGCTGTATTCGGCCGGCGGGGGGGGCGGATTTCACAGAGGCTGTGCCACGCGGCGCCGGCGAGTGATGTATTAGGACATCCCGCCAGGCGTGCGCGCGCCAGAGTTTTAAATCTGTAACTAACCAGGAGGTTGGAGGAGCACAGCACTGGAGCAGGAGTCAGGACTCGGAGGCTGAGCAGCACGCAGTGGTGGCGGAATGGAGGAGCCTGCTGCATCCAAGCAATACAAAGTTCACAGGGGATTCGGAGACGGACAGAGTGGCAGACAGCCCAGCCGACAGTGACATCAGGTGATGGAGGCAGGGGGTGATGGTGGCACAGCAGAGGGGGGCGATGGAGGCAGGGGGTGATGGTGGCACCGCAGAGGGGGGCGATTGGAGGCAGGGAGTGATTGTGGCACCGCAGAGGGGGATGGAGGCAGGGGGAGATTGGAGGCAGGGGGTGTCAGTGGCCGGGGGTGATTAGAGGCAGAGGGTGATGGTGGCGCCGCAGAGGGGGATGGAGGCAGGGGGTGATTGGAGGCAGGGGGAGATTGGAGGCAGGGGGCCTGGAAGAGATTGGAGGCAGGGGGAGATTGTGGCACCGCAGAGGGGGGTAAAGGCAGGGGGTGTTGGTGGCAGAGGGGGATGGAGGCAGGGGGTGATGTGACTAAATAATTTGCCCCTATTATATCGAAAATAACAAAAATATGTTTTTTTTTACCTTAATATCTACCTTAAATCACATTGCTATTTGCCTAGCGTACTTGCTTGTAGCCTAAATACTGAAATTTGCACCTAAAAATGTAATTTAGTAACTTTTGTGAAAATGTCAGTAAAAACGTGGTTGTGCCAGTAAATTTTGGGTGTCGTGCCAGTAAATTTCAATCTGGTAGGTTGGCAACACTGGTGTAGATGGTGGGGGGAGAGCTGTCGGAGAATGTAATGTGGATGGTGGAGGAGACTGTCGGAGAATGTAGTGGGGATGGTGGGAGGAGAGCTGTCGAATAATGTAGTAGGGATGGTGAAGGAGAGCTGTCGGAGAATGCAGTGGGGATGGTTGGAAGATAGGTGTCGGAGAATGTAGTGTGGATGGTGGAGGAGAGCAGTCGGAGAATGTAGTGTGGTTGGTGGAGGAGAGCTGTCGGAGAATGTAGTGTGGATGGTGGAGGAGAGCTGTCGGAGAATGTAGTGTGGATGGTGGAGGAGATCTGTAGGAGAATGTAGTGTGGATGGTGGAGGAGAGCTGTCGGAGAATGTAGTGTGGATGGTGGAGGAGATCTGTAGGAGAATGTAGTGTGGATGGTGGAGGAGAGCTGTCGGAGAATGTAGTGTAGATGGTGGGGGAGAGTTGTCGGAGAATGTAGTGTGGATGGTGGAGGAGAGCTTTCGGAGAATGTAGTGTGGATGGTGGACGAGATCTGTGGGAGAATGTAGTGTGGATGGTGGAGGAGAGCTGTTGGAAAATGTAGTATGGATGGAGAGGGAGAGCTGTCGGAGAATGTAGTGTTGATGGTTGGAAGATAGGTGTCGGAGAATGTAGTGTGGATGGTGGACGAGAGCTATTGGAGAATGTACTATGGATGGAGAGGGAGAGCTGTCGGAGAATGTAGTGTGGATGGTGGGAGGAGAGCTGTCGGAGAATGTAGTATTGATGGTGGGAGGAGAGCTGTTGGAGAATGTAGTGTGGATGGTGAGGGGAGAGCTGTCGGAGAATGTAGTGTGGATGGTGGAGGAGAGCTGTCGGAGAATGTAGTGTGGATGGAGGGAAGATAGGTGTCGGAGAATGTAGTGTGGATGGTGGAGGAGAGCTGTCGGAGAATGTAGTGTGGATGGTGGGGGGAGAGCTGTCGGAGAATGTAGTGTGGGGGGAGAGCTGTCGGAGAATGTAGTGTGGGGGGAGAGCTGTCGGAGAATGTAGTGTGGATGGTGGGGGGAGAGCTGTCGGAGAATGTAGTGTGGATGGTGGGGGGAGAGCTGTCGGAGAATGTAGTGTGGATGGTGGGGGGAGAGCTGTTGGAGAATGTAGTGTGGATGGTGGGGGGAGAGCTGTCGGAGAATGTAGTGTGGATGGTGGAGGAGAGCTGTCGAAGAATGTAGTGTGGATGGTGGGGGGAGAGATGTCGGAGTATGTAGTGTGGATGGTGGGGGGAGAGCTGTCGGAGAATGTAGTGAGGATGGTGGAGGAGAGCTGTCGGAGAATGTAGTGTGGATGGTGGGGGGGAGAGCTGTCGGAGAATGTAGTGAGGATGGTGGAGGAGAGCTGTCGGAGAATGTAGTGTGGATGGAGGGAAGATAGGTGTCGGAGAATGTAGTGTGGATGGAGGGAAGATAGGTGTCGGAGAATGTAGTGTGGATGGTAGGTGGAGAGCTGTCAGCTCCTGATTGAATGAAACTTTAGGAGTGAGGGACAAAACCGGGGACAGACTTGGTCCAGGGACAGTGTCCTCAGCCTGGGGACTGTCCCCGGAACCCGGGGATGTCTGGTCACCCTAACATAGCGGGGTATATCTCCCAACTGAAGAATTCTAGTAAGAGGAGCACCCAAGGGAGAAGAGTATCTGTGGTGCTCCTGCAGCCATAAGTGGGGGTGTTTAGGTTACACTGAATGCTTGGTGTGGTATAATAGAGTCTGAGCCAACTTGTGTATACACCACACATGTGAGTGAGTGAGAACTTGTATAGCGCTGCAAATGCAAACTAAATCGCCTCAAGGCGGGGGGCGTGGCCTGACGCAGCATGGAGTAGGACCTGTGTGCCCTGGGCTCCGTCTAATACTCCTGAAAGTACTTATCCTGCACTCCGCAATTCCGGTCATCTACCTTGGATAACTGCTTGGGGACCCTCTGCATACCCTACCTGAACTCCGCTGACTCCCAAACCACCCGACGGCTCGAACGGATCGACGATCTCCCGCACGCGGCGGCCGCATTCAGGCAAGTCCGCGGCTTCGGCCTACACACGGAGGTCGCGGCCATCTTGCTGCACCCGCTCTCCTGATTACCACTATAGCCGGCCAGTACACCGCCGGCCAGTACCCCTCTGGAGCCTCTTAACACACCTGGCCTTTGCCTGCAGGAACCCCCGACCGTCCACCCGCTGCATCCAGGCAAGTCCGCGGCTTCGGCCTTCACGCGGAGGTCGCGGCCATATTGCTACACCCAATATCCGGGCTGACACTGCTACCGGCCACTCTGGCATTGCCTGCTTTCTTAGGGCCCTCCGACACACCTGGCCTTTTGACTCTCTAGGCCCCGGCCGCCCATCGGCCAGCGCGGCCGCGATCAGGAGGGTCTGCGGCTTGGGCCTGCAGACGGAAGTCCGCGGCCATCTTGCTACACCTCCCCCTCAGGCCAGCCCCGTGTCTAGGCTCGGTCACCGGTCAGCCCAACGCTGATAGCCTTCCAGGGACCCCTCTACACGCCTAACCTTGATTTCACAGGCCTTTAGCCATCCTTTGACCTGTGCGGCCGCGTCCAGGACAGTCAGAAGCTTGGGCCCACTCTAGGAGTTCCGTGGCCATTTTGATCCTCTCGGTCCTTCGACACATGCACTAAACTGACATTACTGTTTTGCTGATTCACCTCTGCGAGCTAGGGGCGCCTTGTCACTGTACCCTTGATTCCCTCAGTATGTCGCCTTCCAAATCCCAGAAGGCGGCGGTAGCGGCGGCAACGGCGGCGGCGAAACTTGATCAGTACCGCCGACAAGAAGGGGAAGATATGGTGGGAGATGATGCCCCTGAGAAAGCAGGAGGGGGAGAACGAACAGCAGGCGATACTGACCGTCTACTTGAAGCGATTACCCTATGCAGAACTTCCCTTACAGCGCAAATTGAGGAGGTAAAGGTGGACATTTCCCTTCTTAGGCAGGATTTTCAAAAGCTCAGGGACCGGGTGACGGAGACAGAGACCAGACTGAGCACGGTGGAAGATATCATCCAACCCCTACAAACATCGTCAGACCGCATGCAACAGCAAATACGTCAAATCCTCGCTAAACAGGATGACATGGAAAACAGGCTTAGAAGATGTAATCTACGCCTTATAGGTCTGCCGGAGGGGGCCGAAGGTAGGGACACCACCACATTCCTGGAACAACTCTTAATCAACACCTATGGTAGAGAAGTCTTCTCCCCCATGTTTGCGGTAGAACGAGCGCACCGCATGCCAGCCAGACCCCCCCCCCCCCGCAGGGAGCCCCCCCTCGCACGTTTATAGCCAAACTCCTTAACTATAAGGACAGGGATGCAGCATTGAGAATGGCAAGAGAGAAAGGAAACATCCCTCTGGGAAACGCTAAGGTGGCAATTTTTCCTGACTTTTCGGCAGAGGTGCAGCGCCGTCGCCAGAGCTTCACTGAGGCCAAACGCAGGCTCCGGATCAAACACTACAAGTATTCTATGCTTTTCCCTGCCCGTCTTAGGGTGGAATGTGACGGCCGTGCTGTCTTCTTCGAGGATCCGGAGGAAGTAATATCCTGGCTGGATCGCCGCAATGACCCTGAGAGAGTCGCTTGACCGAGTCCCAAATATACAAATATGACTAACTTTGCTCACAATCATTGATAGTACCATTCTGTTCCGATGTCACATAGCCGCACAGTTTCCTGGAGCCACATGGACTTTTCCTTGCAACTATCTACTTCTGGAAATGGAACGTCTCGTGGCATACACGGCGCGCTCCCTGATGAGCTATGGAACTGATCGTGCATCAACGTGAGTACAAAATACGAACCCCAGGCATCTGCTATACAGGAGTCCATTCATTCATACCCATTATATTTTTGAGACACTATACACTATTTCAGAAAACATTGACCATAGGAGTCCTGGGATACAGAGGCCCTGCCAGCAACGTGCACTGTGCAGCGAGACTTTGCCCCATACACCACTGGGAATCATTCTCATGTCTACTGGAGCTCTTTCCAGGGCACACTTGGTGCCCTCTACAGAAAACGAGGAGACCGACCTGCTTTGACTAATCCTGCCCTGCCAATATGGAGGGTATCCCTTGACCCCTCTGGATCTCAGAGGCCCCACCAGCTCCACTATCTCCTTTATGTACTTTTGCAGATAGAGTTTTTCCCAGTTGGGTTACACAAGTTAAGGGATTACGCCCGCACCAGTTGGGGACGGTGCAGGGCAGGGAGGGGGGTGGGGGTTAATTTGTTTATTGTTTTGTTGAACTTGATTGTGCATGCTAACCTCAGAGAACAGGTAACGTTACGAGAGATATGTTTATGTGAGTGTTCATATATATTGGGTGTAACAGAACCGCTACATTTATGTCTGACTATAGGGAACCTAGGGAATGCCTACACTAGGGGAATATTACATGATAGGCCTGGGGCGCATGATTCCGACACCTTCTCCCGATGGCGTCTTTAAAATTTCTTACGTGGAATGTGAGGGGCCTGCGTGACAAGCTTAAGCGCGCGGCAGTCTTCACATTCCTTAAGAAACAACGTGCTGATGTGATAGTCCTGGTGGAGACACATGTGAAGGGGAGCGTTCGGATGGCATTACGCCGCCCTTGGATTGGGTGGACATTTCATTCTACCCATACATCCCACGCCAGGGGAGTGTCAATTTTGATAGCTAAATCTGTACACTTTGAGCTATGTGAGCTGTCCACTGACTCACAGGGGCGGTACATATTTCTCCTAGCTAAACTATATGGTGAACCCATCCTAATATTGGCCTACTATGTGCCACCCCCATTCAACATTACAATCATTAAAGAGGGATTGTCATTCATGGCCCGACACCCTGCCATTTCTGCGGTTTGGTTGGGTGATTTCAATACTACGCTAAATCCCACTCTAGACAGGTTACAACTGACTCCTCCCACCCTGATTGCCCCCAACGAAACTACGTTTTGTAAGCTTATTTCCACCTTTCACTTAATAGACACATGGCGTCACATGTTCCCAAATACGAAATCATACTCTTGTTTTTCATCTACCCATAATTCTCTGTCTCGCATAGACTTTATACTAATATCTCGTAGACTGACACCGCGATTAATTGAGGCCGCATTCGGTCCCAGAATACTTTCGGATCATAGTCCCTACTGGATAACTTTAAGCATACCCATTAATAAACCACCTAGATCCTGGCGTCTAAACCCGTTTTGGCTCTCACTCCTACCGGAGGATGACGAGCTTGCGAATGAATGGACACAATACTTTACAGAGAACGACAACTCTGCGTCACCCTCTGCGGTTTGGGACTCCTTTAAGTTGTTCGCTCGCTCCACACTAACGACCAGAATCAATAAAATTAAGGCTGACTCGGCTACCGTCCTTGATAAGGCAATGGCGGACTTGTCATCCTCTGAGCGAGATTTTGCCACCGCCCCGACTCCCGCAAAGGCAAACCAGCTCAAACTACACACTAGAGTAGTCGCCCAGCTTCAGTTCCAAAAAGCAAGACAAAAACTATTTTTCTCTAAACAAAAAATGTTTGAACATGGGGAAAAAGCCGGCAAGCTACTAGCATACCTGATACACAGTGAAGACAGACCCCCAGTGGTTATCACATTACATGGCCCTGATGGACAAAGCATTACGGACCCTCCCACGGTAACTTCAATGTTTAGAGACTTCTTTGCTGACTTGTACAAAACGACAGCCCCTACCGAGTCGGAATCGATGTCCCTCTTTCTAGAGGGGGTCGTTTTCCCGCAACTGACCAGGGAACAGATGGACCTTCTGGAGGCACCCCTCACCACAGACGAAATCGCAAAGGCAATTGCTAGCTTTGCCAGGTCTAAATCTCCGGGATCGGATGGACTTCCCATTGAGTTTTATTCCCAATTTAGCGAAACTCTCGTTCCGAAATTACTAGCGCTGTACAACCATCTTTTTGAGTCTGGCATACTACCTCCATCCATGACGGAGGCTACCATAGTCCTCATTCCTAAACCTGGAAAAGACCCAGGATACCCTGAATCGTACCGCCCCATATCCCTATTACAGGTTGACATCAAAATACTAGCCAAAGTACTATCTATTAGGCTCAATCAGGTCATCTTGTCCCTAATACACACGGACCAGGCGGGTTTCATGCCCGGCCGTAACACATCGTTTAATCTTAGAAAATTATATATAAATCTGCAAGCCACGCATGAGGAGGTTGGGTCCCGGGTTGTAGTGACGTTGGATACGGCGAAGGCTTTCGACTCGGTGGAGTGGAAATATCTATGGAGATGCTTGGAGGGATATGGCTTTGGTCCCAATTTCATTAAGTGGGTTCAATTGCTGTATCAGGCGCCCACAGCCAAGGTGGTGGCCAACGGGTGGCCGTCTCGAATGTTTGACCTCAGTAGAGGCACGAGACAGGGCTGCCCTTTGTCCCCACTGCTATATGCCCTTGCGGCAGAACCTCTTGCGATATCCATCCGAGCAAACCCAGGGATTAGGGGTCTGAGACTGGGTTCCCTGATTGAAAAAATCAGTATGTATGCTGATGATACGCTGCTGTATTTAGCAGATTCGGGCCCATCTCTACATACTGCACTCCGCACGATCGAAGGCTTTGGGATATTCTCAGGATTGAAAATCAATTGGGACAAGTCCCAAATTCTGCCTATTGACAGCTTCCCGCCCCCGGAATCCCAAACCAGATTGCCACTACAAAGAGTCGATGTCATTAAATACCTAGGGGTTCATATATCTAGGTCCCCGATGGACTACATTTCCCTCAATATAGAGCCCCTTCTCTCTATGGTTAAAACCAAAGTACGGATTTGGTCCCGACTTCCAATTGGGATCTGGGGCCGCATAAATTTAATTAAAATGGTCTTACTCCCTAAGATATTATATGTGTTGTGGCACACCCCAGTATACCTACCTCTGAAACATTTCAAATCGCTCGAGGCCATACTCAAGCCCTTTGTGTGGGGAGCCAATAGACACAAATTAGCATGGCAAACTCTCAAGAACCCGACCGATCTTGGTGGCACGGCTCTCCCTGACTTCAATCTATACTACATTGCATCACAGTTGTCACAGCTGTTCCACTTGGACAAGACGGACAGTGAGAGATTCCTCACCCTCTTATGTCCAAAGTGGGCGCAGCACACCAAAGACCCGATATATGCAATCGCATCGGGCTTGGGAGGGGCGGAGTCGGGGACAAATAGGCATACCATGTTATATCACTACAGGAAAATATGGGACTTAGCCTCTTCCAAACTCAGTACTCCACACTACAATGACTACACACCGCTATGGCATAATATGAATCTCCCTGAGCTCACCAAAATACAGGATACAGGTACGTGGTCCACGCAAGGGGTGTTTTACCTCCATCACCTCCTAGACAAGGGGCGCCTAAAAACCTTTGATTCCCTTAGAGAAGAATTTACACTTCAAAACCGAATGTTTTTTAGATTTTTACAACTCCGCCACGCGACGCAGTCGCAATTCCCTGGCTCCATCCCACGCCCCACGCCCAATGTAATTATGGCAGTAATTAAGAGCACAGATTCGCACAAACTGATCTCAGCATTTTACAATATGCTTTCCACTCCCATTTCTACCAAACTAGCATACGATCTGAAACCCAGATGGGAGCGGGAGGTTGGGCCAATAGAGGATGAGGAGTGGGGCGAGGCGCTGGAGTCCGGTAAAGCAGTGTCTCCCAAGCTGTCCGATCGACTTTCACAACTTTATGTCCTACATAGAGCGTACCTCACACCCCTCAGAGTGGCAAGATACAAGCGCACCTATTCTACAACATGTCTGATGTGTGGACAAGAGACGGGCACTTTTTTCCACCTGATCTGGGCCTGCCCTAAGATACAAGGTTTGTGGAAACAAATTGTGACATTTCTACACGACGAGATGGGTTCACCCCTTGCATTAGACCCCAAACAATGCCTTCTGGGAATGTTACCAGACACAATAGATAAATACACTAAAACATTTCTTCATGAGACACTGTTTTCAGCCAGGAAAGTCATTGCTAAAAAATGGATGAGACAAACACCTCCCAAAATAGTAGAATGGAAAATAGAAGTGAATAATACCCTGCCATACAAGAAATGTATATATATCAACAGGGGATGCCCCAATAAATATAACAAGATATGGGACCGCTGGCTTCAAGAGTCGAGTACCTGTACATAACAAGACCATATCAGTCAGAAATGAATGCTCAGACATAGGTTTTCCTAGGAAGTCTTTGGATCTGCAATGTATTCTTGTAGAGCACGCTCACATGACAATGATAATGAATCTGTTGCCTTACCTACCTCAAGTATGATTCTCAATGTATCAGTTACCAAGTTTATATGCAAAATATACTTCACATGTATGCACCCTTTGAGCAATAAAAACCTTTGTTTAACGTTAAAAAAAAATCGCCTCAAGGCGCTTTGCATCCAGAGTCGTCCCGATCCTTTCAGAAGAGGTCGGTCTTAAGTTTTTTCCTGAAGGCGCGATGGTTTTCTTCCATGCGGATGATCATTGGTAGTGCGTTTCACATCCGGGGCCCTTGATCTGCAAACCTTAGCCAATAAAGGGACCTCAGGGACGAGGTGATAGATTGCCAGGGTTTTTTTCCTGTTATCAGTCTGGCTGCTGTATTCTGGACGACTTGTAGACGTGAAATCTGGTATTTTGGTAGTCCGAGGTAGAGGGAGTTTGCGTAGTCGAGTTGAGAATTAATGATTGTTCCAACTACTACTACTGTGTCCTCTTCCGGGATGAAAGGGATGAGTCTACGTAGCAGGTGGAGAATATGGTGGGATCCACTGACTGACTGAGTAAGTAAGTAGTTACCATACTTTTTTTTTTTTTTTTTATTCTGTGCTTTTACCAGCAATTTTTTAAGATGGTTACAGGATCTGGTGGTTCTTCAGTGTTAGCTTATAATATTCAAATACTAAAAATAGACGGGACTCCCCCTATAATGACATTACTCTCAAGGTGGAGATCTTTTCGAAACATATGGAGTGGAATACGGAGACAGGGAGACTGCGATTGTTCAGACACAGGAAGTGATACCACAAATGTGGAGGAAGTGATGTCAGCTACAGACAGGAAGTGATATTTAGACAGGAAGTGAAGTAACATATAAACAGGAAGTGATGTAGGGGACTGAAAAGGAAGTTCTGGGTGAGAGGTGAGTTATGAGGAAGTAGGGAGAAGACTTTGAAGCTCTTCAAGAGAAACAGTTATAAAAAGATTCTAGAAGTCACCTACAAGATCATTGATCTGCTGACAGGAGAGGTGAGCTGTGGTGGGAATTCTGGGACATTATCCAGTAACAGACAAGGCATGTGTGTGGATGGTGACTGTATCATTGTGTGTGTCAGGTTCCTATAAGGTGTCAGGATGTCACTGTCTATTTCTCCATGGAGGAGTGGGAGTATTTAGAAGGACACAAGGATCTCTACAAGGACGTCATGATGGAGAATCAGCCGCCCCTCACATCACCGGGTAAGAGGAGACTTTATTGTACAGAAGAGAGCAGTATGGAGGGTCCACCTAGATCCCCCATCATCTGATAAACACATAGAAACAATGTATTCAGTCAGTGTGTGTGTTTCCTACAGATGGATCCAGTAATGGGAACCCACCAGAGAGATGTCCCCGTCCTCTGTATTCCCGGGATTCCACACAGAAAGATCACACCATCCCTCACCATCATCAGGTAGGTGGGACTGAGCAACTAGAACTAAAAAATAATTTAAATCTTTGAAAGTACATTTTTCTATGTAATTTCTTGTTCCTTTTTACATTTGTATTCTATCATCTTTGGGGTTTAGGGCGAAGAACTGAAAAACATCAAAGCTGAGATTAAAGAGGAAGAAGAAGAGATGTTGATAAGTGGAGCTCAGCAGTTTATGGGAGGGGGAGGTCCTCTGCATTCCCAGAATTCCTATTCCCACCATGATCAGGTAAATGGAAAGAACATAAAAGTGGCTTCAGACTGTATGAAATTAAATTCTTCTCTTAGCCTATTTGTCCTCATATTTTAAAGTTGTTTCTTTCTTTCTGTTGGTTTAGCATGAAGAACAGATGTATGTGAAAGATGAGGTTAAAGAGGAAGAAGAGATGATGACTGTGATCGGTTATCAGGAGTTAACGGAGGAAGTTGGGATGATGGTGACAAGTAAAAAAGAGGAATTTTCTCTAGATATCAGGACAGGTGAGTAATTTTTCAAGTATATATGTTGACTATTGAAGATATGTAGACCTTCACATCCAGTAATATGTTCTCTACAAGGACGTCCTGATGGAGAATCAGCCGCTCCTCACATCACCGGGTAAGAGGAGACTTTATTGTACAGGAGAGAGCAGTACGGAGGGTCCACCTAGATCCCCCATCATTTGATAAACACATAGAAACAATGTATTCAGTCAGTGTGTGTTTCCTACAGATGGATCCAGTAATGGGAACCTACCAGAGAGATGTCCCTGTCCTCTGTATTCCCGGGATTCTACACTGGAAGATCATAACTATGTACACCATGATCAGGTAGATAGAACTGAGCAACTGGAACTCAAATATAATTCTGCACTTTGAGATAACATTCTTCGTCACCTCTTGTTTCTTTTTACGTACCCATTCTATCATATTTGGGCTTCAGGGTGAAAATCTGAAAGACATCAAAGTTGAGGTTAAAGTGGAAAAAGAAGAGATGTTTGGGGATCAGCAGTCTATGGAGGAGGGAGGTCCTCTGTTTTCCCAGGATTCCACACAGGAAGATTACACCATCCCTCACCATCATCAGGTAGGTGGGCATGTAGACCTAAATACTGTATGTCTTTTGTTTCAATTTCCTTGAAATTAAAGGTTCAAAAGAATACATAAACAGGTGGAGGAACATTGGTTTAGCACGTACATCATTGATAGTATGCCAATTAAAACACCATCTGTCACCATGATCAGGTAGGTGGGCTCAGTGTAAAGAACACAGAAACGGTTCTGAATTTGTTGGATGACATTCTTCTACTTGGTCTTTTGTATTTTATTGCTTAACCTTTTGCTGCCCAGCTGCTGTGCATTTACGGCACAGGCAGGCACATTCTGGTTTACATATGTGACTGTCTACTTCCGGGTCTGTGCGCACATATGCACGCTCTGCCGACCCTTACTGTGATTGGACACAGCACGAGTTTGGCAGCTGATTTTAGCCATTCATTTTGGCTGAAGTCAGCTGATCGGCTGTGTCCAATCACACACAGAGCTCTGTGTTTACAAAGCACAGGACTCTGTGTACAGGGAACAGTGATCTGGCTTATTTTTTTTTTCTCCCTGCAAAGCAAAGATAGTAAAGCAAAAGCAGCCCACATTACACATTGTTAGACACACATTTAACCCCTTGAATTGCCCCTAGATGTTAACCTTTTCCTAGCCAGTGTCATCAGTACAGTGTCAGTGCACAGTACTAGCACTGATCACTGTATTAGTGTCACTGTTGATGTCAGTGTCCGTTACTGACCCTTCCAGCCAGCATCAGTTAGTGCCCGTTTGCCCGCAACATTACAGTCCACAGTCCCACTATAAGTCGCTGATCACCGCCATTACCAGTATAGCGTCTGCATAAATTCCATTATATACAGTGGTGAGAATTTGATACACTGCCGATTTTACAGGTTTTCCTACTTACAAAGCATGTAGAGGTCTGTAATTTTTATCATAAGTACTCTTCAACTGTGAGAGATGGAATCTAAAACAAAAATCCAGAAAATCACATTGTATGATTCTTAAGTAATTAATTTGCATTTTATTGCATGATAATAGGATTTTTATAACAGCTTACCTGTAAAATCCTTTTCTTGGAGTACATCACGGGACACAGAGCGACATAGTCATTACTAATGGGTTATATAGTTACCGTCAGGTGCTGGCACTGGCAACTTCCAAAACCGGAAGTACCCTCCCCTATATAAGCCCCTCCCATCCGGGAGCACCTCAGTTTTGTAGCAAAGCAATAAGTGTCCCCAAAGAGGGGTGGGAGCTCTGTGTCCCGTGATGTACTCCAAGAAAAGGATTTTACAGGTAAGCTGTTATAAAAATCCTATTTTCTTTTTCGTACATCACGGGACACAGAGCGACATAGTCATTACTAATGGGATGTCCTAAAGCAATGCCAAATGAGGGGGGGGATACACCATATATAAGCTGAGCGCTATCAGACATGAGGATCTTTTGCGGCCTGCAACACACTGCGCCCAAAGGCGACATCCTCCTGACTTCTAACGTCCACCTGGTAGAACCTAGTAAACGTGTGTACCGAAGACCATGTTGCGGCCTTACAGATTTGAGCCAGGGAGGCCTGGTGATGCACTGCCCATGAAGTTCCAACTGCTCTCGTGGAGTGCGCCCTAACTTTGAACGGAGGCGGTCTACTTCTCAAGCTATAGGCTTGTATTATGACCTGTCGAATCCACTTGGCTAAAGTAGATTTTGACGCTGCCTGACCCTTTCTGGGGCCTTCCGGCAGAATAAACAAAGTATCCGTTCTGCGAATCTGAGCAGTGGCTTTTAGATAAGGTTTAACTGCTCCTACTACATCCAAAGAATGCAATAACTTTTCCTCTACCGAAGTAGGCTTGGGGAAAAAAGAAGGAAGAACCACATCTTGGTTCAAATGAAAACTCGATACCACCTTAGGAAGAAAGGCTGGATGAGGACGTAACACTACTCTGTCCTTATGGATAACCAGATATGGCTCCTTACAGGACATAGCTGCTAATTCCGATACTCTTTTAGCCGAACAAATGGCTACTAGAAAAATCAATTTCCTGGTGAGAAGCACCAAGGAAATATGCTGTAATGGTTCAAATGGTTGTTTCTGTAGAACCGACAGAACCAAGTTTAGATCCCATGGACATATGGGAATATTAACCGGAGGACTAATACGCATCACTCCTTGTATAAAGGCTTTGACTAATGAATGCGAAGCCAAGGGCCTTTGAAAAAATATTGACAAGGCCGAAATCTGACCCTTGATAGTACTCAAGGCAAGCTTCCTATCTACAGCCCATTGTAGGAAGTCCAGAAACCTACCTATTACGTACTTATGTGGATGCCATTTCTTGGCCTCACACCACGCGATGTACGCCTTCCAGATTCTATAGTAGATCTGCCTGGATACCGGCTTCCTGGCATTGATCATGGTAGATACCACAGCATTAGAGAGCCCTCTCTTTTTTAGAATGTGGGCTTCAATAGCCAGGCCGTCAAACCTAGGGCTGGTAAGGAAGGGTGGTATATCGGTCCTTGCGAAAGCCGGACGACGTGGGAGAGTCCAAGGACTCCCCACTGAAATTTTACAATCTCCGCGTACCACGCTCTTCGGGGCCACGCTGGAGCCACCGGAATCACTGGTTTCTTTTCTACCCTGATTCTGCGGAGTAATCGAGGTAACCATTGTGGCGGTGTGAATGCATATATCAGCTTGAACTGATCCCCAGGGAACACTAGGGCATCCGAGCCGCAAGCTAGGGGATCCCTTGTCCGAGAGACAAACCTATCCCCCTTTGCGTTGAATCTGGATGCTAGAAGATCTACATCCGATGTTCCCCACCGCTGACATATTGTCCAGAAAACCTCGGGGTGAAGGGACCCTTCCTCTGGGCCTAATTGCTGGCGACTTAGAAAGTCCGCCTTCCAATTCTCCACTCCTGGAATGAATACCGCAGATATGGCTGGGACATATTTTTCCTGCCCATTTCAGGATGTAATTTACTTCCCTCTGGGCTGCACGACTCCTGGTGCCCCCCTGATGATTGAATTCTGACAGGGGACCCTTGGAGTTTGGATGTCCATGCTACTAGGGCATACCGGGCTGCTCGTATCTCTAAGAGATTGATGGGCAGGGCCTTTTCTGCATCCGACCATCTGCCCTGGAGAGACTATTGCTCCAGTACTGCTCCCCAGCCTATAAGGCTGGCATCTGTAGTGACCACCTTCCAAGAAATCGGACTGAAGGATTTCCTTTTTTCCAGATTCTGGGGAACCCACCACCAACGGAGGCTCTTGCGAACGGAAGGGGACAAGGACATTGTAAGTCTAGGGCCTGAACTTTTTTGTTCCAGGCTGACAGTATGGCCCCTTGCAAATTCCTTGAATGGAATTGACCGTAGGGTACTGCTTCGAATGATGCCACCATTTTTCCCAGCAGCCTCATATACAGGCGTATGGACGGCTGTCTTTTTTGTACCCACTAAGTGGATCAAATCTTTCAAAGACAACACCTTTCCTCGAGGCAAGAATATTTTTCTCTGGCCTGAATCCAACCTTAGCCCCAAGTATTCCAGACTTTTGACTGGTTTTTAGGGCTGACTTGTCTCGGTTGATAATCCAACCGTGAGATTCCAGATACTTGATCGTCTTGTGAACGACCACGTCTAGTTTTTTCACTGAGTGGTCTATCAGCAACAAGTCATCCAGATATGCCATTATCATTACACCTTGTGTTCTTAGATTGGCCAATAAAGGGCCAGAATTTTTGTAAACACTCGTGGTGCTGTGGCCAAACCGAAGGGTAAGGCTCTGAACTGAAAATGGCGCCCTTCTACTGCAAAGCGTAGAAATTTTTGGTGGACTGGAAAGATGGGAATGTGCAAATAAGCATCTTTGATGTCGATCGTGGCTAACCAATCCTCCCCTTGTAGGGCAGTGGCCACCGATCGGATCGACTCCATCGGAAAGTCCTGATATACAGGAATTTGTATAGCCCTTTTTGAATTAATATGGGCCTCCCGTCCGCGTTTGCTTCGGGACTGTAAAGAGGTTTGAGTAAACCCCGAACCCTCATTCTTCCAGGGGAACTTCCATAATTACTCCTTGGAGCAATAGTTGTTCTAGTGCCAACAGGAGGGACTCTCTCTTCCGGGGATCCCTTGGCACGTTTGACCTTAAAAATGGGAAGGAGGAGAGTCTTTTAACTCCAAACTGTATCCCAAACCTACTGCGGAGAGCACCTATCTGTCTTGATCGTGTCCCGCCAGGTCTCCTTGCGAACAACTGGAGTCCTCCCCCCACCCGACTGAGTGGGGGCTTCAATGAATTTAACTTTGGGGGAGGTTTTGTACCTCCCCTGACCCAGGGTTTCTCATTACCCTGCTACTGTCCCTGTTTTTTACCCCCGGGATTTGACCGAGGAGGCCGTCGGAACTGTTACACAGCCGATGCCCCAGGGACTGGAGAAGCAGGCCCCTTAAAGAGGGACCTCTAACTCTGCTTTTAACCGGCAAGAGCGTATTTTTACCGCTGGAAATTTTCTGGATATATTTGTCCAGGTTTTCCCTGAATAAGCGTTCACCATGAAATGGGACGCTAACCAGCCATTCTTTACAGGGAGCTTCAGCAGACCAGTTTCTGAGCCATAGGAGCCTACGCATATGTCTATAGACAGCGTAAGGCGGGAGGCCTGATGGACTGAATCCTCTATGGCGTCAACCGCAAAGCCTAAGGCTCTAGGTAGATCAGCTAGGGCAAAGCCTGCTGATCTGTCAAGTCCCTCAAGACCTGTTTCAACTGATCCTTCACTGCTTAGCAGACCCCAATAGCTGCTACTGCTGGTTGTATCACCAAGCAGATTTTCATAAGGACTCCAATCTTTTATCTATTGGGTTCTTGAACATTTGGACATTATCCACTGGACATGTCAGTGATTTATACATACAAGAGATGGCTGCGTCCACTGTAGGGACCTTCCATTTTTTTTTTTTTTTTTTTTTTTTTTTTGGATGAACTTATCCTCCATGGGATAGACCACCGGAAATCTCTTGGGGGAATAAATATTTTCTCAGGACGTTCCCAATCCTGGTAAATGAGCCCTTTCAGTAAAGGGTGAAGTGGAAAAGAACAAACAGTCTGGGGGCTTCTAGCGACCCCAACGAGGATACAGTAGTGGTTGATGGTTCCGCAAGGTGCATTTTTAAATGCTGATCGGACCATGTTAGTCAGAGACTGAACCCATAATCTTTCAGCTTGAGATGCTGAGAAAAGGTTCCCCCACTGTTGATTCCTCTATAACAGAATCAACCTTATCCTGATCCCCTTCAGGCAGGTCGATCCCTGTATGGGACTGTTGCTCTGCTAACAGGCACTCTGAAGGAGGAGACGGAGATCGGGCGTGCTTTCCCTGACAGGGAGGCAGCGATAAATTTTGACAATCTCTCTCTAATCCTCCCAGAGCTGAGGAAAAAACCTCCTCTGTTACATACACAGGAGCAGGTGAACTGAGGACAGCCACAGTACCAAGTACCCCTGCGGGGTCTCTACGGTCACTTACCTCTGAACTTCAGGGGAGACTGGTGCAGCAAGAGTATGCCCAAGATCCTCAGAGCCCGATGAGACCCCCTTCGCTTCCTGGAAGATTCAGTTCCGGAGCTACTGGACGGCATATTCCTAAGCCTAAAGCTGAGGTATTCCAGCCGTAATACACCACTTTTACTGAGAATAGTCTAGCACAATTGCTGCTATATCACAGTTGGTGTCTACTAATGTGCCCTTCTAGGGGATGCCTGTATCAACCGCTTGCTGTATGCCTTTAAATGTTGCCAGCTCTGTCTCTGTACTTCATAGCCAGCTTACTGCAATAATGTGGCTTTTAAAAAACCTGCTGGGACGCCCGCACATGCGCAGAAGCGCTGCGGCGCGCACAGAGCGTCATCCCCCAGGCCCCGCCCCTTTTTCCGGCCACCTCTATATATAGAGGCGCGCGCACGCGCGCGGCCACGTGCGCCTCGGCGCTAATTTTCAAACATGGAAACCAGGGACAGGAGCCAGGGCCCCCTTTGCCGCAGGCCGGGGGATAGACGAACACTGCAACATGGCAGAGGAAACAGTTTCCTGTAGGAGAACTCACCAGCTGCCTGGACTTTGCTCTCTGAGAAGAAACTAGTCCATATGACAAGAAAAACATTCCACAGCGGCCTCTAGTGGACAAACACAGGTACCGCAGTTTAATATACTAAACATATATAAAAAAACATTCCTTTTTTTTTTTTTTTTTTTTCTTGACCACCATTAAAAATTATTACATTTTTTTAGTAATTACAGGCATGCACAGATATTAGCGGGAATACCGTTAGGTAACAGACAGAAAGACAAATTAGGCTTGGGGGTCCCCCAATAGAACCAAGTTCCTGGGGGCCCCCACTTACCTGTTCCCCGCCGCAGGACTTTGTTTGGTCCACAAAAGCCCAAACTTCACCTATCACGGCAGGCATTGTAATCAAACCTTCAGGGACCGGGTTCCCAAGGATTCCACTCCCCTGGACCTGTATAGCACCCTGCACAGAAAACATCTTGGTCGTGGGTATGACCAGAGCTCTGGATCCCAGGGTCCAGCTCTCCTAAGAGAAGCATTACAGGCAGAACCTTGCTCTTCTCTGCAAGGCCCGGGTACCGACCGTTTAGCTATGAAGCTTTTTTGGTCGGATCCGGAATAGCTTACTGAGGCCCAAAAGAACCTGTACGCAAGCTCAGTGAAAAACACATGTTTCTTCTTGGCCAACACCTTAGACACTGGCAAAAAACTGAGGTGCTCCCGGATGGGAGGGGCTTATATAGGGGAGGGTACTTCCGGTTTTGGAAGTTGCCAGTGCCAGCACCTGACGGTAACTATATAACCCATTAGTAATGACTATGTCGCTCTGTGTCCCGTGATGTACGAAAAAGAAATAAGTATTTGATACATCAGAAAAGCAGAACTTAATATTTGGTACAGAAACCTTGGTTTGCAATTACAGAGATCATATGTTTCCTGTGGTTCTTGGTCAGGTTTGCACACACTGCAGCAGGGATTTTGGCCCACTCCTCCATACAGAGCTTCTCCAGATCCTTCAGGTTTCGGGGCTGTCGCTGGGCAATACGGACTTTCAGCTCCCTCCAAAGATTTTCTATTGGGTTCAGGTCTGGAGAATGGCTAGGCCACTCCAGGACCTTGAGATGCTTCTTACGGAGCCACTCCTTAGTTGCCCTGGCTGTGTGTTTCGGGTCGTTGTCATACTGGAAGACCCAGCCTCGACCCATCTTCAATGCTCTTACTGAGGGAAGGAGGTTGTTGGCCAAAATCTCACGATACATGGCCTTATCCATCCTCCCCTCAATACGGTGCAGTCGTCCTGTCCCCTTTGCAGAAAAGCATCCCCAAAGAATGATGTTTCCACCTTCATGCTTCACGGTTGGGCTGGTATTCTTGGGGTTGTACTCATCCTTCTTCCTCCAAACTCGGCGAGTGGAGTTTAGACCAAAAAGCTCTATTTTTGTCTCATCAGACCACATGACCTTCTCCCATTCCTCCTCTGGATCATCCAGATGGTCATTGGCAAACTTCATATGGGCCTGGACATGCACTGGCTTGAGCAGGGGGACCTTGCGTGCGCTGCAGGATTTTAATCCATGACGGCGTAGTGTGTTACTAATGATTTTCTTTGAGATTGTGTTCCCAGCTCTCTTCAGGTCATTGACCAGGTCCTACCGTGTAGTTCTGGGCTGATCCCTCACCTTCCTCATGATCATTGATGCCCTATGAGGTGAGATCTTGCATGGAGCCCCAGACCGAGGGAGATTGACTGACATCTTGAACTTCTTCCATTTTCTAATAATTGCGCCAACAGTTGTTGCCTTCTCACCAAGCTGCTTGCCTATTGTCCTGTAGCCCATCCCAGGATTGTGCAGGTCTACAATTTAAGGCTGGATTCACACCTATGCAGTTTTAGTGCTTTTTGCATTTTGCAGATTTGCACTACAGCCCATTTAACATGGTTTCCTATGGAACACGTTCTGTAGTGCAAATCTGCAAAATGCAAAAAGCACTAAAACTGCATAATTGTGAATCCAGCCTTATCCCTGATGTCCTTACACAGCTCTCTGGTCTTGGCCATTGTGGGGAGGTTGGAGTCTGTTTGAGTGTGTGGACAGGTGTCTTTTTATACAGATAATGAGTTCAAACAGGTGCAGTTAATACTAGTAATGAGTGGAGAACAGGAGGGCTTCTTAAAGAAAAAATAACAGGTCTGTGAAAGCCGGAATTCTTACTGGTTGGTAGGCGATCAAATACTTGTCATGCAAATTAATTATTTAAAAATCATACAATGTGATTTTCTGGATTTTGATTCCGTCTCTCGCAGTTGAAGAGCACCTATGATAAAAATTACAGACCTATATATGCTTTGTAAGTAGGAAAACCTGCAAAACTGGCAGTGAATCAAATACTTGTTCTCCCCACTGTATAACATAGTTTCAAAAAATACAACAAAAATAGTCTTTGCGCTAGAAATGTCCGATCCAAAGTGATAACACACTGACCAAGGAATCCCTTAATGAGAATGCTTAATGTGAAACAATCTGCCCAGCATCATGCTCCTTGCAGCTCAGTGATCAACGGGAAATTGATAGCTGTGAAAACAAAAGGGAAAATGAGCGCACAGGCTCATGGTGCAATAACGTCTTTTATTGGATATAAAAGAATAAAATCGATACACTCACCAGTGAAGGTGGATAAACAGCATCAAACAGTTCCTCCAATAGAAAGCCTTAGTGAGGGACACATCCGTGCTTCAGAGTAGATGGGAAGACCACTGGATGGATGGGCTGGCTCCACAGACACAGGATCATCAAGCAGTTGTCGACAGGCCGCGAGAGAGCCGCTTACTGACTGAAGAAACGGCCGGCCAGGAGAGGGCTATGGGGCACCTACAACACTTGTCCTATGGAGAGCTCTGGTAAAGCCAACTGATAGAGGACGCTTTAGTTGTCAGAATAACATGTTTCGGAGGGTGTGGCCTTCTTCCTCAGATCCACTCCCTGTTATTCAGAAAGCCCTTTTGTAGCTGAAATTATTGGCCTGGGTTATAATCAGAATTTATCGAACTTCAACTAAAAAACATATGGGGGGATTTCCCCCCCCCCCAGATTATAATTATATATTATAATAAATCATGAATTTCAATAAAATTGGATAGGTAGAAAATAGTACTAGGGTTCTATAATTCATTCCTTGGTTCTTTATATATATATATATATATATATATATATATATATATATATATATATATATATATAGTACACACATATATATATATACACACACACACATGTTAATTCTTTTATTATGTATACCATAGTTTGTAGAAGCTATAACTTTCACACAAACCAATATAAATATATTGGGATTTTTTTTCTATTGTTTGGGGGTTTAGGGTGAAGAACGCATTAGAATAAAAGCTGAAGTTAAAGAAGAAGAAGTAGAGACGTATGTGGAGATTGATCAGCCGTGCATGGAAGAGGTTGGGATGATTATGAAGAGTGAACAGGAAGAAATGTCTCTACCTATCAACACAAGTAAGTATAGGCACTATGGAAGAATCAGGTCACAGTCTCATTTTTCGTATGAGTATAAGGATTGTAGTTTAACCAGATTGGCTGTGGAACAAATTTTTTGGCAATAAAATAAATTCAACTCCCAAAGTTTAAGGCCCCTTTCACACTTGTGATCCGACTTTGATTTCCGACAATACCAGGCACTGTATGTCTGGTGTGAATCTTTAGGGGGAACTCCACGTCAATTTTTTTTTTTTAAACCAGCATGGGTTCCCCCTCCAAGAGCATACCAGGCCCTTCGGTCTGGTATGGATTTTAAGCGGAACCCCCACGCCGGGCCCCCCCAAAATCCATACCAGACCCTTATCCGAGCACGCAGCCCAGCTGGTTAGGAAAA
Source organism: Rana muscosa (assembly GCA_029206835.1). NCBI lineage: Eukaryota > Metazoa > Chordata > Amphibia > Anura > Ranidae > Rana > Rana muscosa. Next base: position 431,663,108 of record CM055123.1, on the reverse strand, counting down.
GGGGTGGGGATGAGTAAGTGCCCCCTTCCTGAACCGTACCAGGCCTCATGTCCTCAACATGGAGGGGTGGGTGCTGCGTCCCCCCACCCCAAAGCACCTTGTCCCCATGTTGACGAGGACAAGGGTACATTGTACCCCTACACATTCACCTGAAAAAAGTCTCAAAAATAAATCTACACAGGTGTTTAAAGTAATTTATTAGGCAGCTCCCGGGGTCTCTTCCGACTTCTTCTTCCCTCTCCAGGCCTTCTCCTCTCTCTGTTTTTTCTCCCTCTGTCTTCTGCCGGGTCTCCTCCGCTATCTTCTGCTCTTTTGCCCGCTCTTGCCCAGTCTTCTTTGTTGTCTTCTTCCCTCTGCGGACAGAGGGAGAAGAACCGGAGAGAGCGGAGGAGGCAGAAGAGCCGGAAGGTCCACCAAATGAAAAGTCCATCTCCATTCCTCAATATAACGTCATGTTTCCAACAAATGAGGAGAAGATACTGTACACCATATGAAAGGTCCATCTCCTTTCCTCAATATAACGTCATGTTCCCAACAAATGAGGAGATACTGTACACCATATGAAAGGTCCATCTCCTTTCCTCAATATAACGTCATGTTCCCAACAAATGAGGAGGAGATACTGTACATCATATGAAAGGTCCATCTCCATTCCTCAATATAACGTCATGTTCCCAACAAATGAGGAGGAGATACTGTACACCATATGAAAGGTCCATCTCCATTCCTCAATATAACGTCATGTTCCCAACAAATGAGGGGGAGATACTGTACACCATATGAAAGGTCCATCTCCATTCCTCAATATAACGTCATGTTCCCAACAAATGAGGGGGAGATACTGTACACCATATGAAAGGTCCATCTCCATTCCTCAATATAACGTCATGTTCCCAACAAATGAGGAGGAGATACTGTACACCATATGAAAGGTCCATCTCCATTCTTCAATGTAACGTCATGATTCCAACAAATTATGTGACATCTCTGTTACTCCAAAATAGCTTTTATTAATGCACAAAGAAACATTACCCAGCATGTCATAGTGGTTTTGGGCGTTTTGTTTCCATGAACTGTTATTTTTTTTCTTCATATTTTGATGTTACAATTGTACCCAGTTAAATCTAAGAACTCCAGTTATTTGTGAACTACTGACATTTGTTACTTTTTTTCTTTTTTTTATATTTCTTTCCAACAGAAGGATGTGATGTCAGGAATTCCTCGGAGAGACATCTTCTATTATCTGCTGATTGTAAGTCAGAAGATAATGTCATCACACAGGATCCTCCAGGAGGAAATCCAAATCCACAAAATCTACATCACAGACCTTCCTGTCCGGAGACATCAATGGATCCCTCTGATCAGGGGGAATCTTCTCATCAATCACGTACTATGATTGCATATATCTATTTAAAATCTCACACTGCAGATAGATCAACAGATCCTTCTAAACCCGAGGAATCTTTACCCAATGAAGGAGCTCACCAAGGTGACAATCTATTCTCATGTTCAGAGTGTGGGGCATCTTTCACGGTAAAGAAATTCCTTCTTTTACACCAGAGAATTCACACGGGTGTGCTTCCTTATTCATGTTCAGAGTGCGGGAAATGTTTTGCTTTTAAAGGAGACTTTTTAAAACATCAGAAAATTCACAGGGTTGAGTGTTCAGAGTGCGGGAAATATTTCATAAAAAAAGCTGATCTTGTTATTCATCAGAGAATTCACACGGGTGAGCGTCCTTATTCATGTTCAGAGTGTGGGAAATCTTTCACTAACAAAGCAGGTCTTGATCAACACCAGAGAAGTCACACAGAAAAGCGTCCGTACTCATGTTCAGAGTGTGGGAAATCTTTCACTCGCAAACGAGACCTTGTTCAACATGAGAGAATTCACACGGGTGAGCGTCCTTATTCATGTTCGGAGTGCGGGAAATCTTTCACGTATAAAGGAGTCCTTGTAAAACATCAGAGAATTCACACGGGGGAGTGTCCTTATTCATGTTCAGAGTGCAGGGAATCTTTCACTTAAAAATGGATCCTTACAAAACATCAGAGAATTCACACGGGTGAGCATCCCTATTCATGTACTGAGTGCGGAAAATCTTTTACTCAGAAAGGAGATCTTGTTGTACATCAGAGAACACACACCGCACAGCGTCCTCCATTGCCTTCAGATTGAGGAAAAAGCTTTACAGATGAATCTACATTAGAGGAAATGCCGATTCTTTTGACAAATGTATGATGTTTTTTTACTAGCGGAACTTATTGATCCATAACACAACTGTAGGAAAAAAATATTTAGTTTATAAATTGGTGCGTCGTGGAAAAAGTGGTATTCAGTTTATAGGTGGAGATGGTTGGCCCCGGGTCTTCTTCACTGCTTGTATTTCTTTTTCGTACATCACGGGACACAGAGCGACATAGTCATTACTAATGGGTTATATAGTTACCGTCAGGTGCTGGCACTGGCAACTTCCAAAACCGGAAGTACCCTCCCCTATATAAGCCCCTCCCATCCGGGAGCACCTCAGTTTTTTGCCAGTGTCTAAGGTGTTGGCCAAGAAGAAACATGTGTTTTTCACTGAGCTTGCGTACAGGTTCTTTTGGGCCTCAGTAAGCTATTCCGGATCCGACCAAAAAAGCTTCATAGCTAAACGGTCGGTACCCGGGCCTTGCAGAGAAGAGCAAGGTTCTGCCTGTAATGCTTCTCTTAGGAGAGCTGGACCCTGGGATCCAGAGCTCTGGTCATACCCACGACCAAGATGTTTTCTGTGCAGGGTGCTATACAGGTCCAGGGGAGTGGAATCCTTGGGAACCCGGTCCCTGAAGGTTTGATTACAATGCCTGCCGTGATAGGTGAAGTTTGGGCTTTTGTGGACCAAACAAAGTCCTGCGGCGGGGAACAGGTAAGTGGGGGCCCCCAGGAACTTGGTTCTATTGGGGGACCCCCAAGCCTAATTTGTCTTTCTGTCTGTTACCTAACGGTATTCCCGCTAATATCTGTGCATGCCTGTAACTACTAAAAAAATGTAATAATTTTTAATGGTGGTCAAGAAAAAAAAAAAAAAAAAAAAAGGAATGTTTTTTTATATATGTTTAGTATATTAAACTGCGGTACCTGTGTTTGTCCACTAGAGGCCGCTGTGGAATGTTTTTCTTGTCATATGGACTAGTTTCTTCTCAGAGAGCAAAGTCCAGGCAGCTGGTGAGTTCTCCTACAGGAAACTGTTTCCTCTGCCATGTTGCAGTGTTCGTCTATCCCCCGGCCTGCGGCAAAAGGCAAAGTTAAATTCATGAAGCCCCCACTCAGTCGGGTGGGGGGAGGACTCCAGTTGTTCGCAAGAGACCTGGCGGGACACGATCAAGACAGATAGGTGCTCTCCGCAGTAGGTTTGGGATACAGTTTGGAGTTAAAAGACTCTCCTCCTTCCCATTTTTGAGGTCAAACGTGCCAAGGGATCCCCGGAAGAGAGAGTCCCTCCTGTTGGCACTAGAACGACTATTGCTCCAAGGAGTAATTATGGAGGTTCCCCTGGAAGAATGAGGGTTCGGGTTTTACTCAAACCTCTTTACAGTCCCGAAGCAAACGCGGACGGGAGGCCCATATTAATTCTAAAAGGGCTATACAAATTCCTGTATATCAGGACTTTCCGATGGAGTCGATCCGATCGGTGGCCACTGCCCTACAAGGGGGAGGATTGGTTAGCCACGATCGACATCAAAGATGCTTATTTGCACATTCCCATCTTTCCAGTCCACCAAAAATTTCTACGCTTTGCAGTAGAAGGGCGCCATTTTCAGTTCAGAGCCTTACCCTTCGGTTTGGCCACAGCACCACGAGTGTTTACAAAAATTCTGGCCCTTTATTGGCCAATCTAAGAACACAAGGTGTAATGATAATGGCATATCTGGATGACTTGTTGCTGATAGACCACTCAGTGAAAAAACTAGACGTGGTCGTTCACAAGACGATCAAGTATCTGGAATCTCACGGTTGGATTATCAACCGAGACAAGTCAGCCCTAAAAACCAGTCAAAAGTCTGGAATACTTGGGGCTAAGGTTGGATTCAGGCCAGAGAAAAATATTCTTGCCTCGAGGAAAGGTGTTGTCTTTGAAAGATTTGATCCACTTAGTGGGTACAAAAAAGACAGCCGTCCATACGCCTGTATATGAGGCTGCTGGGAAAAATGGTGGCATCATTCGAAGCAGTACCCTACGGTCAATTCCATTCAAGGAATTTGCAAGGGGCCATACTGTCAGCCTGGAACAAAAAAGTTCAGGCCCTAGACTTACAATGTCCTTGTCCCCTTCCGTTCGCAAGAGCCTCCGTTGGTGGTTGGTTCCCCAGAATCTGGAAAAAAGGAAATCCTTCAGTCCGATTTCTTGGAAGGTGGTCACTACAGATGCCAGCCTTATAGGCTGGGGAGCAGTACTGGAGCAATAGTCTCTACAGGGCAGATGGTCGGATGCAGAAAAGGCCCTGCCCATCAATCTCTTAGAGATACGAGCAGCCCGGTATGCCCTAGTAGCATGGACATCCAAACTCCAAGGGTCCCCTGTCAGAATGCAATCAGACAATGCCACAGCAGTGGCATATATCAATCATCAGGGGGGCACCAGGAGTCGTGCAGCCCAGAGGGAAGTAAATTACATCCTGAAATGGGCAGAAAAATATGTCCCAGCCATATCTGCGGTATTCATTCCAGGAGTGGAGAATTGGAAGGCGGACTTTCTAAGTCGCCAGCAATTAGGCCCAGAGGAAGGGTCCCTTCACCCCGAGGTTTTCTGGACAATATGTCAGCGGTGGGGAACATCGGATGTAGATCTTCTAGCATCCAGATTCAACGCAAAGGGGGACAGGTTTGTCTCTCGGACAAGGGATCCCCTAGCTTGCAGCTCGGATGCCCTAGTGTTCCCTTGGGATCAGTTCAAGCTGATATATGCATTCACACCGCCACAATGGTTACCTCGATTACTCCGCAGAATCAGGGTAGAAAAGAAACCGGTGATTCCGGTGGCTCCAGCGTGGCCCCGAATTGCGTGGTACGCGGAGATTGTAAAATTTCAGTGGGGAGTCCTTGGACTCTCCCACGTCGTCCGGCTTTCGCAAGGACCGATATACCACCCTTCCTTACCAGCCCTAGGTTTGACGGCCTGGCTATTGAAGCCCACATTCTAAAAAAGAGAGGGCTCTCTAATGCTGTGGTATCTACCATGATCAATGCCAGGAAGCCGGTATCCAGGCAGATCTACTATAGAATCTGGAAGGCGTACATCGCGTGGTGTGAGGCCAAGAAATGGCATCCACATAAGTACGTAATAGGTAGGATTCTGGACTTCCTACAGTGGGCTGTAGATAGGAAGCTTGCCTTGAGTACTATCAAGGGTCAGATTTCGGCCTTGTCAATATTTTTTCAAAGGCCCTTGGCTTCGCATTCACTAGTCAAAGCCTTTATACAAGGAGTGATGCGTATTAGTCCTCCGGTTAATATTCCCATATGTCCATGGGATCTAAACTTGGTTCTGTCGGTTCTACAGAAACAACCATTTGAACCATTACAGCATATTTCCTTGGTGCTTCTCACCAGGAAATTGATTTTTCTAGTAGCCATTTGTTCGGCTAAAACAGTATCGGAATTAGCAGCTATGTCCTGTAAGGAGCCATATCTGGTTATCCATAAGGACAGAGTAGTGTTACGTCCTCATCCAGCCTTTCTTCCTAAGGTGGTATCGAGTTTTCATTTGAACCAAGATGTGGTTCTTCCTTCTTTTTTCCCCAAGCCTACTTTGGTAGAGGAAAAGTTATTGCATTCTTTGGATGTAGTAAGAGCAGTTAAAGCTTATCTAAAAGCCACTGCTCAGATTCGCAGAACGGATACTTTGTTTATTCTGCCGGAAGGCCCCAGAAAGGGTCAGGCAGCGTCAAAATCTACTTTAGCCAAGTGGATTCGACAGGTCATAATACAAGCCTATAGCTTGAGAAGTAGACCGCCTCCGTTCAAAGTTAGGGCGCACTCCACGAGAGCAGTTGGAACTTCATGGGCAGTGCATCACCAGGCCTCCCTGGCTCAAATCTGTAAGGCCGCAACATGGTCTTCGGTACACACGTTTACTAGGTTCTACCAGGTGGACGTTAGAAGTCAGGAGGATGTCGCCTTTGGGCGCAGTGTGTTGCAGGCCGCAAAAGATCCTCATGTCTGATAGCGCTCAGCTTATATATGGTGTATCCCCCCCCTCATTTGGCATTGCTTTAGGACATCCCATTAGTAATGACTATGTCGCTCTGTGTCCCGTGATGTACGAAAAAGAAAATAGGATTTTTATAACAGCTTACCTGTAAAATCCTTTTCTTGGAGTACATCACGGGACACAGAGCTCCCACCCCTCTTTGGGGACACTTATTGCTTTGCTACAAAACTGAGGTGCTCCCGGATGGGAGGGGCTTATATAGGGGAGGGTACTTCCGGTTTTGGAAGTTGCCAGTGCCAGCACCTGACGGTAACTATATAACCCATTAGTAATGACTATGTCGCTCTGTGTCCCGTGATGTACTCCAAGAAAAGGATTTTACAGGTAAGCTGTTATAAAAATCCTATTTTTTGCAGACTTCAATAATGTGCCTGCCACAGTTCCTGCTCTCCACATTTTTTTTCATTTGCCACATTTAAAGAGTGGTAGCCCTTCATTATAAGTTACTAGCGTACACAAAGATATAAGCATGCCACATTTCTTTTCCTTCTTGAGCCTCAGATACTCCAAGAGGGGCAGATAGGCCAAGTAGTGTACAGTGCACATCACAGTACATTGGGGGCATAGTGAAAATATTTGCGTTTTTAGGGTGATGGTTTGATAGTTCTATATCCATGAGGATCAAATTATAGTAATACAGTCTTTATATACACTAAATTACCAAAAGTATTGGGGATGCCTTCCTTTACACAAACATGAACTTTAATGGTATTCCAGTCTTAATCTTTAGGGTTCAATATTGAGTTGGCCCACCCTTTGCAGCTATAACAGCTTCAACTCTTCTGGGAAGGCTGTCCACAAGGTTTAGGAGTGTATCTATGGTAATGTTTTGCCTCGTGCACGCGATCGCGATTTCCGAAGAGAAAAGTGCACTTTTTTTGTCAGAATTCCGGCCAAGAAAAGATTGAGTGCAGGTTCTCAATTTTCGTGATGGGAAAAATTCCTAATGCGAATCGCGATCGTCTGTATGCAATTACGACGTGAAAAAAAACATGCATGCTCAGAATCAAGCAGAAGAGCCGAACTGCCTATAGAACTTCATTGATCTCGGCTCGTCGTACGTGTTGTACGTCACCGCGTTTTTGACATTCGGAATTTCAGCCAAGATTTGTGTGACCGTGTGTATGAGCCTTTTTCTGCTGAAAAAAAACAGCAGTTTTCTTGTCGGAAATCACGATCGCGTGTACGAGGCATAAGACCATTTTTCCAGAAATGCATTTTTGAGGTCAGGCACTGATGTGGACAAGAAGGCCTGGCTCGCAGTCTCCGCTCTAATTCATTCCAAAGGTGTTCTATCAGGTAGAGGTCAGGGCTGTGTGCAGTCAAGTTCCTCCACCCCAAACTCACTCATACATGTCTTTATGGACCTTGCTTTGTGCACTGGTAGGCAGTCATGTTGGAACAGGAAGGGACCATCCCCAAACTGTTCCCATAAAGTTGGGATCATGAAATTGTCCAAAATGTCTTGGTATGCCGACGCCTTAAGAGTTCCCTTAACTAGAACTCAGTGGCCAAGCCCAACCCCTGAAAACAACCCAACGCCATAATCCCCCCTCGACCCAATGATTTGGACCAATGCACAAAGCAAGGTCCATAAAGACATAGATGAGCGAGCATGCACAGGTCCTGACCTCAACCGAATAGAACACGTTTGGGATGAATTAGAGCAGAGACTGCGAGCCTTCTCTCCAACATCACTACCTGACCTCATAAATGCGTTTCTGGAAGAATGGTTAAACATTCTCATAGAATCACTCCTAAACCTTGTGGACAGCCTTCCCAGAAGAGTTGAAGCTGTTATAGCTGCAAAGGGTGGGCCAACTCAATATTGAACCCTACGGACTAAGACTGAGATGCCATTAAAGTTCATGTGCGTGTAAAGGCAGGTGTCCCAATACTTTTGGTAATAAAGTGTAAGCCAGCAAAGAGCTACTCCAATTCTTGTATAACTAGTCATGGAAATTGTCCAATCTGTGGATAACAAACTAGCAATTGTGACAATTGAATGATAATTTTATCAATACATGACTAATAAAGCAATTGTAGCAATACATTGGCAATAAAATGCAGGTACAATAACTGAAGCTCAGTCTGTCTTTTCTTTTTGTCTTCTACTGAGTGTACTGTATGGATCTAGAATGTAGTGTAAATGGTGGTGAACTGTCTAAGAATGTAGTGTGGACTGTGGATGGTGGGAGGAGAGCTGTCGGAGAATGTAGTGTAGATGGTGGAGGAGAGTTATCGAAGAATGTAGTGTGGATAGTGGAGGAGAGTTGTCGGAGAATGTAGTGTGGATAGTGGAGGAGAGTTGCCGGAGAATGTAGTGTGGATGGTGGAGGAGAGCTGTCGGAGAATGTAGTGTGGATGGTGGAGGAGAGCTGTCGGAGAATGTAGTGTGGATAGTGGAGGAGAGTTGTCGGAGAATGTAGTGTTGATGGTGGAGGACAGCTGTCGGAGAATGTAGTGTGGATGGTGGGGGGAGAGCTGTAGGAGAATGTAGTGTGTATGGTGGAGGAAAGCTGTCAGAGAATGTAGTATGGCTGGTGGGAGGAGAGCTGTCGGAGAATGTAGTGTGGATGGTGGGAGGAGAGCTGTCAGAGAACGTAGTGTGGCTGGTGGGAGGAGAGCTGTCGGAGAATGTAGTGTGGATGGTGTGAGGAGAGCTGTCGGAGACGGTAGTGTGGATGGTGGAGGAGAGCTGTCGGAAAAATGTAGTGTGGATGTGGAGGAGAGCGGTCGGAGAATGTAGTGTGGATGGTGGAGGAGATCTGTCGGAGAATGGTGTGTGGATATTGGGGGAGAGCTGTCGGAGAATGTAGTGTGGATAGTGGAGGAGAGTTGTCGGAGAATGTTGTGTGGATGGTGGGGGGGAGAGCTGTCGGAGAATGTAGTGTGGATGGTGGGAGGAGAGCTGTCGGAGAATGTAGTGTGGATAGTAGAGGAGAGCTGTTGGCGAATGTAGTGTGGATGGTGAGTGGAGAGCTGTCTGAGAATGTAGTGTGGATGGTGGAAGGAGAGCTGTTGCTGTCAGAGAATGTAGAATGCAGTGTGGATGGTGGAGGAGAGCTGTCAGAAAATTTATTGTACATGGTGAATGCTGAGTTATCGATGTTGCTTTTCCTACCATCTTCCCAACTGGTACAAGTGGGTCCTTTTCAGCCACTCTGCCCCCTAGTGGAAGTGGATTGCAAATCCCTGACAATGTGTATGTGGGGAGCTCCCAGAGAATGTAGTACAGACATTTAGAAAAGAGATACAGGGGTGTAGACAGTGTTTAGTGATGTGAATGAAATTGAAGTAGGACTTTTCTTTATATACCTTATTTATAGGTGTATAACACGCACCCCAATTTAAGAGGGAAGTTTCAGGAAAAAAACGTTTTTTTTTCAAATAAACTACTTTGAAGCAAAATAATGGTCAGTGCCAATCAATGCAGCCTGATTAGTGCCCATCTGCAGCCTCAATTCAGCCTCTGTGTCCATCTGCAGCCTTATTTGCACCCATCCATAGCAGCCTGATGCCCATCTGCAGCCTCAATGCAGCCTCTGTGCCCATCTGCAGCCTGATCTGCGCCCATCCAATGCAGCCTGATGCCCATCTGCAGCCTCAATGCAGCCTCTGTGCCCATCTGCAGCCTGATCTGTGCCCATCTAATGCAGCCTGATGCCTATCCACAGCCTCACCATCTCTCATGCAGTGCAGGAAATCAGAAGGGGGATGAGCGCCGCCGGAATCACAGAGCCGTCATCTTCTGTTTACAGTACTCGGCTCTCAGTCGGCAGTCACATACACAGTTCCGCCTTCGCCATCGGACCAGCTCCTGTGATTGACAGAACACTGGTCCAATGCCAGTGGCAGAGGCGGGACGTGTGTGTGACGTCAGAGCCGAGTAAACAGGACATGACGGCTCGGTGATACCGGCGGCACTCGTCCCCCTCCTTTTCCTCCGAGGTACGCTATCTGCGTATAACACACATCTGTGATTTCCCCCCTATTTTCAGGGGGGAAAAGTGCGTGTTATACGCCGATAAATACGGTAATTAAAGCTGAACTCAAGGTATGCTTTTTATTGTGCAGTTACATTGGACCAGCTTGGACTAATGTAAGTAAACATATACCCTCCCCGTGAAAGTGAAGAACAACTGCAGTAGTCCTTGTGCCAAGCAACTGCCCCTCTGCATAGTGAACACAGAGGTTTGCTTTTCAGCATGTCATAGAACATACCTCCCAAATTTTTGAGATGAGAATGAGGGACACCTATTAGCAAAAGTATGTAGACATAGGACACGCCCCCTTAAAGGAGAATTATAAAAACAAATGATTAGTTAAAACCACAAGTGCTTTTCTTTTGGACCACTACTATTCATTTATATTGGCTTTTGAAATTCACAAATGCAGCAATTTAGAAATTGGATGAAAGGTGGTGGGAAACACTTTTTGAAAGATAAAAAGTGCATTTTTTTATACAACTATATAGATCAGACCAAAATGAGGGAGGAATTAGGGACAGAGAGACTTTGTTCCAAATCAGGGACAGTCCCTCAAAATCAGGGACAGTTGGGAGCTATGATAGAATGCTGTACACACACACACACACATATATGTGTTAACATAGATGTCAACATTTATATTTAATTGGCATCTCACATGGGACGCAGAGACAGGAAGTTCAAGGTGAGAGTTGAGGTGCTAAAACTGGTAGTAGAGGAAGTAATAATAATTTGTTTGATATTTATACCTTGTAATCCTCCCGTCATGTCCGTCTTCTTCCTTCATAGTCATAGGGATGTTTTCTATGGTTTATAGACCAGATACATTCTAAATATAGAACCATTTATCCAACTGTCCATCCAGACATAAGACCACTGCTGGGTGACGCCATCTTGGATGTGATGTGACATTCTATAGCAGTAGTTCCTCAGTTCTCATGTATCCTCAATAGGACATGTCTTGGGAATTTCCCTCACATATAATAGCTGTCATGAATACCAAGCCATTGACATAACTTTAAACCACCTGTGCAAGGTGAAGGAAGTCTGGAAAACATGACCTGTTGGGGATAATTCAGGACTGCAGTTGGGTAGCACTGCTCTACAGTATTCTCTTGCACCCAGCCCCTAGCAGTTACAGGAATGAGTACATAGTGGGGCATACTTCCTGATTTTAAGAATTCGAGTGAGAGGGGCACCCAAGGGATCGGAGAATCTGTGGTGCTCCTGCAGCCAAAAGTGGGGATGTTTAAAAGGAGTTGTAAAGGCAGAAGGTTTTTTCTATCTTAATGCATTCTATGCATTAAGATAAAGAACCTTCTGTATGCAGCCGCCCCCCTAATACCTACCTGAGCCCCATCTCAACCGGCTGTCCAGGACTCTCCCTCCTTATTGACTGAGCAGACATCTCAAGTCTCCCGCATTTGGCTGCGGGCTCCTGGACACCCGCGAGCGCCGGGTGAACTCCCGGGCGCCGTGATCTGCAGGCTATAGCAAGCCTCCAGAGAATCTGCTCCCCCCTGGCAGGTCGTGGCGAGGAGTGGCAGCTCCCACAGGTCCATCTGGCTGGCTGCTGGTGCAAAGTAGCTGGGTGGGGAGAAGGAACAGGCAGATCCCTCCCCTTCCCCGGAGCCAGGGGCTGGCAGCCTGTAGATTCTCCCGAGCAGATCGAGATGGTGGGCGGGGCGGGGGCATAGCTAACTCCCACAAACATCGGTGTCCTCTCTGGCCGAAAATGCAAAGGACTGCACTGGGAGGAGGAGCCGAGATGGCAGCCCAGGAATCTTCACCTGTATCCATGGAGGTGAGTGACTGAAGTTTTCTCTTGCAGGAGTTCATTCTGTCCTTAATACTTCAGCTCCCTAACCTGCACACAAACAGCAGGCACTGCTTCCAGGGGTGCAACTTCATACTGCCCCCACCACCTACAGCCCCCAGCAGCCACTGTCCCCCCACCACCTACAGAACCCACTGTGCCCCAACACCTACAGCCCCCAGCACCCACTGTCCCCCCAGCACCCACTGTCCCCCCACCACCTACAGCCCTCAGCACCCACTGTCCCCCCACCACCTACAGCACCCACTGTCCCCCCACCACCTACAGTACCCAGCACCCACTGTGCCCCACCACCTACAGCCCCAGCACCCACTGTCCCCCACCACCTACAGCCCCCACTGTCCCCCACCACCTACATCCCCCAGCACCCACTGTCGCCCACCACCTACAGCACCCACTGTCCCCCCACCACCTACAGCACCCACTGGCCCCCACCACCCAATGTGGTGTAGCTGCATTTAATTGGCACCAATCGGGCTGCATTTAATTGGCACTGGTAAGGCTGCATTTTATTGGGGGGGGGGGGTTCAGCGAAACGTCACCTCCCTGAAATGATTTGCCACCTCCCTGAAATTTGTTTTTGCAGGTTGGGGTGTCTGGACTGAGGAACAAATGAGAGTCTGACAGACACATAAACAGACAATGCAAGGGAGGGAAAAAAATATGGAAAGGAAAAACACGGCAATTGACATACCTAATTAAGTGTTTTTATCTAAAAATTTTAAAGATGGCTACAGGATTTGGTAATTCCTTTTTTTTTTTTTTTTGTTAGCCACTGCAGTGTTATCTTATAATAGTCACATACTGAAAATAGACGGGACTCCCCCTTTTATGACATTACTCTCAAGATGGAAATATTTTCCTATTTTGTTGAGTGGAAGAAAAACTAAATTCTTTGTGAGATATGGAGACAGTAAGGCCCCATGTACACTGCTGCTGCTAAACGGACGTTCAGAGGCAGTTGGACACTTTTCAACTGCCCCTGAACTCATTCAATGTTATCTTATGTGTACATGTACACAGGTTCGTTTACTGTCATTTTCAGGCAGTTGCGTTTATAGGCCTTTTTTTTAAGGCAAAAAAATTAGTTCAGACGCCGAAGTTTCCAACGTTTCAGACGCCAAACGTGTCTAAACACGGTAACCTGTGTTTAGCCGCATTTCATTTATAGGCGTTTTTCATTTTTGCCCATTTAAAAAAAATATATAAAAACGCGGCATGTAAACGCGGCAAAACGGACGTTTTAAACGTTGGTTACTATCTGTCAAGTTAAATCGTTCAGGAGAGGTTGTAAAAACGTCCCATGTACATAAATCCTAAGAGTGTGATTGTACAGACACAGGAAGTCAGAAACAAGAAGTGATACCACAAATGTGGAGGAAGTGATGTCAGGTGCATACAGGAAGTGATAAACAGACAGGAAGTGATAAACAGACAGGAAGTGATGTAGGAGACTAAAAGTGAAGTTCTGGGTGAGAGGTGAGTTATGAAGAATTAGAGAGCCGACTTTGGAGCTCTCCATGAGAAACAATTAGAAGAAGATTCTAGAAGTCACCCACGATCAGTGAGCTGTTGACAGGAGAGGTGAGCGGTGCAGGGAGTTCAGGGACATTATCCAGTAACAGACAAGGGATGTGACTGGATGGTGACTGTAGCATTGTTCCTATAAAGGTGTCAGGATGTCAATGTCTATTTCTCCATGGAGGAGTGGGAGTATTTAGAAGGACACAAGGATCTCTACAAGGACGTCATGATGGAGAATCAGCCGCCCCTCACATCACTGGGTAAGAGGAGACTTTATTGTAAAGGAGAGAGCAGTACAGAGGGTCCACCTAGATCCCCCCCATCATCTGATAAACACATAGAAACAATGTATTCAGTCAGTGTGTGTGTTTCCTACAGATGGATCCAGTAATGGGAACCCACCAGAGAGATGTCCCCGTCCTCTGTATTCCCGGGATTCCACACAGAAAGATCACACCATCCCTCACCATCATCAGGTAGGTGGGACTGAGCAGCTAGAACTCAAGTAGAATCCTAGTCTATGAGATGATATTCTTCTATGTAATTTCTTGCTCCTTTTTACATTTGTATTCTATCGTCTTTGGGGTTTAGGATGAAGAACTAAAAGACATCAAATGTGAGATTAAAGAGGAAGAAGAAGAAATGTTGATAAGTGAAGCTCAGCAGTCTATGGGAGTTGGAGGGCCTCTGTATTCCCAGAATTCCATGCAGGAACATCACACCATCCCTCACCATGATCAGGTAGATGGGAAGAACATAAAGTAGCCCCAGACTGTATGAGATTATACTCTTCTCTGAGCCTATTGTTCCTCACATTTTTTAAGTTTTTTATTTCTGTTTGTTGGTTTAGCATGAAGAACAGATGTATGTGAAAGTTGAGTTTAAAGAGGAGAAAGAGGTGATGGCTTATCAGGAGTATACAAAGGAAGTTGGGATGATGGTGACAACTAAAGAGGAGAAATCCTCTCTAGATATCAGCACAGGTGAGTAATTAACACTAAATATAGAAACTGTTCATGATGGAGAATTATCCACCCCTCACATCACCTGGTAAGAAGAGACTTTATTGTAAAGGAGAGAGCAGTACGGAGGGTCCACCTAGATCCCCCATCATCTGATAAACACATAGAAACAATGTATTCAGTCAGTGTGTGTGTTTCCTACAGATGGATCCAGTAATGGGAACTCAGCAGAGAGATGTCCCCACCCTCTTTATTCCTGGGATTTCACATGGGAAGATCACAACTATGCACACCATGATCAGGTAGATGGGACTGAACAACTTGAACTGAAGGAGAATTCTATGCTTTGAGACAAATCCATCCTATCATTTTTGGGATTTAGGGTGAAGAACTGAAAGACATAAAAGTTGAGGTTAAAGTGGAAAAAGAAGAGATGTTTGGGCATCAGCAGTCTATGGAGGAGGGGGATCCTCTGTATTCCCGGAATTCCGCACCGGAAAATCACACCGTCCCTCACCAGGTAGATGGGCATGTAGACCTAAATATGTATTTTGCTTTAGTGTTTTTCATTGAAATGAAATAAAAGGTTCAGAAGAATACATAAACAGGTGGAGGAACATTGATTTAGCATTATGATTACTGATAGTATGCCAATCGAAACACACCATCTCTCACCATGATCAGGTGGGTGAATTTGGTGTATAGAATACAGAAACAGTTTTGAATTTTGTGGGATGAAATTCTTCTTAGTCTCTTGTTTTATTGCGTAATTCTATATCATTCAATGATGTATTAATAATTACAGAACTGCTGTCATTTGTGCCTTTTATAACAGTCTGGAGTTCAGCTTCAATAGAAGTTTTCTATTATTTTGGGGTTTAGGTTGAAGAACGGATTAATATAAAAGCTGAGGTTAAAGAAGAAGAAGTAGAGACGTATGTGGGGGGTGATCAGCCATTCATGGAGGAGGTTGGGATGATTATGAAAATGAAAGAGGAAGAAATATCTCCACCTACTCACACAGGTAAGTATAGACACTATGGAAGAAATAGCTCACAGTCTCATTTTACTTCTGAGTATAAGGATTGTAGTTTAACCAGTTCCAGACCACCCACCGCACATTTACTGCGGCAGGGCAGCCCATCTGTGCGAAACAACGTACATGTTAGTTGTTTGCGACTTCCGGGTCTTGGGTGCGTGCGCACTCTGTCAGAGACCCACTCCCACTGTGATTGGACACAGCGGGAGCCAATCAGCGGGTGCAGCGGCCGCTGGCCACCCACAATCGTTTGGGGAGAATGACAGAACGGCGGTCTGCTTATGTAAACAAGGCAGACCATCATTCTGTCACAGAGGAAAAGAGAGATCTGTGATTCCTACTAATCAGTCCATCCCCCACACAGTTAGAAAGCATTCCCTAGGAGCACATTTAACCCTTTTGGTTGCCCCTGATTTTAACCCCTTCTCTGCCAGTGTCATTTATACAGTGTTAGTGCATTTTTTTTAGCACTGATCACTGGTGTCACTGGTCCCTAAAAAATGTCACATAGCATCCAATTTGTCCGCCGCAAGATTGCAGTCCCGCTTAAAACCACTGATCGCCACCATTACTAGTAAAAAAAAAAAAAAAGAAGTCCCTAAATCTATCCCATAGTTTGTAGACGCTATGACTTTTGCACAAACCAATCAATATACGCTAATTTGGATTTTTTTTTAACCAAAAATATGTAGCAGGATACAAATTGGCCTAAATTGATGAAGAAATTTGAGGGGAGCACTGCCTGCTCTGTGAAAGAGATTGGCGGCTCTAAAGACTTTTCATATGGTGTACAACATCTCCTCCTCATTTGTTGGGAACATGACGTTATATTGAGGAATGGAGATGGACCTTTCATATGGTGTACAGTATCTCCTCCTCATTTGTTGGGAACATGACGTTATATTTAGGAATGGAGATGGACCTTTCATATGGTGTACAGTATCTCCTCCTCATTTGTTGGGAACATGACGTTATATTGAGGAATGGAGATGGACCTTTCATATGGTGTACAGTATCTCCTCATTTGTTGGGAACATGACGTTATATTGAGGAATGGAGATGGACCTTTCATATGGTGTACAGTATCTCCTCCTCATTTGTTGGGAACATGACGTTATATTGAGGAATGGAGATGGACCTTTCATATGGTGTACAGTATCTCCCCCTCATTTGTTGGGAACATGACGTTATATTGAGGAATGGAGATGGACCTTTCATATGGTGTACAGTATCTCCCCCTCATTTGTTGGGAACATGACGTTATATTGAGGAATGGAGATGGACCTTTCATATGGTGTACAGTATCTCCTCCTCATTTGTTGGGAACATGACGTTATATTGAGGAATGGAGATGGACCTTTCATATGGTGTACAGTATCTCCTCATTTGTTGGGAACATGACATTATATTGAGGAATGGAGATGGACCTTTCATATGGTGTACAGTATCTCCTCCTCATTTGTTGGGAACATGACGTTATATTGAGGAATGGAGATGGACCTTTCATATGGTGTACAGTATCTCCTCATTTGTTGGGAACATGACATTATATGGAGGAAAGGAGATGGACCTTTCATATGGTGTACAGTATCTCCTCCTCATTTGTAGGGAACATGACATTATATTGAGGAATGGAGATGGACCTTTCATATGGTGTACAGTATCTCCTCCTCATATGTTGGGAACATGACGTTATATTGAGGAATGGAGATGGACCTTTCATATGGTGTACAGTATCTTCTCCTCATTTGTTGGGAACATGACGTTATATTGAGGAATGGAGATGGAACTTTCATATGGTGTACAGTATCTCCACCTTATTTGTTGGGAATGTGATGGTATATTGAGGAATGGAGAAGAGGAGATACTGTACACCATATGAAAGGTCCATCTCCATTCCTTGATACCACATCATTTTGTGGTAAATTAATGTTATATCTCCATTACTCCCCATAACTAATAATAATGCACAAAGAAACGTTTCCCAGTGTGTCATAGTTGTTTTGTTCCATTAACTTTTTTTTCTTCAAACTTTGACGTAACAATCATAACCAGTTCAATGCCAGAGCTAAATCCAGGTAAAATATAGGCAATCCAGTGTGGTCACAAACCACTAACGCTTTTTGGCTAATGAAACCTTAATATTAAATAATTTGCAGACTTTATACAGACTCCAGTATGAATGTTTTTCTGACTGATTTTGGAGATTTCCACTTATTCCACTGACGGGGAGGAGGAGCTAAAACTCCAGTTATTTGTCATCTACTGAGATTTTTTATATATTTTTTTCCTTCTTTCCAACAGATGGATGTGATGTCAGGAATTCCTCGGAGAGACATCTTCTATTATCTGCTGATTGTAAGTCAGAAGATAATGTCATCACACAGGATCCTCCAGGAGGAAATCCAAATCCACAAAATATACATCACAGACCTTCC
The DNA here is from genome assembly GCA_029206835.1 of Rana muscosa. Taxonomy (NCBI): domain Eukaryota; kingdom Metazoa; phylum Chordata; class Amphibia; order Anura; family Ranidae; genus Rana; species Rana muscosa. Next base: position 431,645,069 of record CM055123.1, on the reverse strand, counting down.
TGTCCGGAGACATCAATGGATCCCTCTGATCAGGGGGAATCTTCTCATCAATCACGTACTATGATTGCATATATCTATTTAAAATCTCACACTGCAGATAGATCAACAGATCCTTCTAATCCAGAGGAATCTTCCTCACCCCATAAAGGAGATCACCGAGGTGACAATCTATTCTCGTGTTCAGAGTGTGGGGCATCTTTCACGGAAAACAATATCCTTCTTTTACACCAGAGAATTCACATGGGTGTGCTTCCTTATTCATGTTCAGACTGCGGGAAAAGCTTTGCTTTTAAAGGAGACTTTGTTAAACATCAGAGAATTCACAAGGCTGAGTGTTCTTATTTATGTTCAGAGTGTGGGAAATCTTTCATAAAGAAAGATAATCTTGTCAGTCATCAGAGAATTCACACGGGTGAGCGCCCTTATTCGTGTTTAGAGTGCGGGAAATCTTTTACTAAAAAAGGTGGTCTTGAAACACACCAGAGAATTCACACGGGTGAGCGTCCATATTCATGTTTAGAGTGCGGGAAATCTTTCCTTTATAAAGGAGACCTTGGCAAACACCAGAAAATTCACACGGGTGAGCATTTATGTACAGAGTGTGGGAAACCTTTCACTTCTAAAGGAAGCCTTGAATATCACCAGAGAGTTCACACAGGGGAGTGTCCTTATACATGTTCAGATTGCGGGAAATCTTTCACTCAAAAAGGAGATCTTAATACACACAAGAGAATTCACACGGGTGAGTGTCCTTATGCATGTTCCGAGTGCGGGAAATCTTTCTCTTTTAAAGAAGAACTTGTCAAACACCAGAGAATCCACACATGTGGGTCTCCTTTTTCATGTTCAGAGTGCGGGAAATGTTTCACTCAAAAAGGAGTCCTTGTTAAACATCAGAGAAGTCATACGGGTGAGCGTCCTTATTCATGTTCAGAGTGCGGGAAATGTTTCACTCAGAAAGGGAACCTTGCAAAGCACCAGAGAATTCACACGGGTGAGCGTCCTTATTCGTGTACTGAGTGCGGGAAATCTTTCACTCAAAAAGAAACTCTTGTTACACATCAGAGAACACACACTGCACAGCGTCCTCAATTCCTTTCAGACTGCGGAAAAAGTTTTACAGATAAAAGAAGTCTAATTAGACATCAGAGGAAATGCACCTGCTGATTATTTTGACAAATGTTGATTTTTTTTGACCAGCGGAACTCATGAATCCATAACACGACTATAGGAAGATTTTTTTTTTATTTTACAAAAATGTGCGCTTTGATAACGTGGTATTCAGTTTATAGGTGGAGAGGGAAGGGCCGGGTCTTCTTCACTTCTTTTATTTTTGGAGACCGAGAAGGTGGGATGTGCCTCCCACAGTTTCTGCTCTCCACATTTTGGTATCCCCATTTTACACATTTAATATAAATATAACATGGAGAGTGGTAGCCACTCCTAAAAGGTTACACAAAGATATAAGCATAACAGGGATACATTTTAATTTCTTGAGCCACAGATTCTGCAAGGAGGCAGATAGGCAAAGTGTTGCAAACTAGCCATGTAAATTGTCCAATCTGTGGATAACAAACTAGCAATTGTGACAATACAAGTACAATTTAATCAATACGTGACAAGAAACAAGCAATTGTAGCAATACTTTGACAATAAAATGCAAGTACAAAAACTGAAGCTCAGTCTGTCCTTTGTCTTTTGTGTTCTGCTGAAAATTTAAATCTAACCTACTGAATGCAGAAAGGATCACTGTAAAAAAAAATGTACCAATGCACACTTACATTGGTAGAAAGTGAAGGATCTTCTTACACAGGTGGTGACCGCAGGAAGGACTTTCTTGAATTGTTACTCATTGGAAAGAATGTTCCGTCCACTGGTGGTCTAATGGGTAAGACAATTCAAAAGAATGCATTAAAAGCATTGGGATAAATTGGCAAGAGAAGTTAGTGCAGATAATGAGGAGTGAGCTGCTGAAAAATTAATCTGGGTAAGAGCTTTTAAAGAATGTAGTATGGATGGTGGAGGAGAGCTGTCATAGATTGTGGATGGTGGAGGAGAGCTGTCGGAGAATGTAGTGTGGATGGTGGGAGGAGAGCTGTCGGAGAATGTAGTGTGGATAATGGAGGAGAGATGTCGGAGAATGTAGTGTGGATGGTGGAGGAGAGCTGTCGGAGAATGTAGTGTGGATGGTGGAGGAGAGCTGTCGGAGAATGTAGTGTGAATGGTGGAGGAGAACTGTCGGAGAATGTAGTGGGGATGGAGGAGGAGAGCTGTCGGTGAATGTTGTGTGGATGGTGGGGGGGAGAGCTGTCGGAGAATGTTGTGTGGATGGTGGGGGGGAAAGCTGTCAGAGAATGTAGTGTGGATGGCGGGTTGAGAGCTGTCAGAGAATGTAGTGTGGATGGCGGGTTGAGAGCTGTCGGAGAATGTAGTGTGGATGGTGGGAGAAGAGCTGTCGGAGAATGTAGTGTGGATGGTGGGAGGAGAGCTGTCAGAGAATGTAGTGTGGATGGTGGAGGAGAGCTGTCGGAGAATGTAGTGTGGATGGTGGAGGAGAGCTGTCGGAGAATGTAGTGTGGATTGTGGAGGAGAGCTGTTGCAGAATGTAGTATAGCTGGTGGAGGAGAGCTGTTGGAGAATGTAATATGAATGGTGGAGGAGAGCTGTTGGAGAATGTAATATGAATGGTGGAGGAGAGCTGTCATAGAATGTATTGTGGATGGTGGAGGAGAGCTGTCAGAGAATGTAGTGTGGATAGTCCAGAGAATGTAGTGTGGATAGTGGAGAGCTGTCCTGCTCAGCCAAATATGGCACAGTGGCTGGAGAGTATGAAAGCATATGGATTTGGGATTTCAGCAGCAATCTAAGAGGGGGAGGTTATTCCATTTGTATTCCCGAACTAACAACTAAAGAGTGCTTTTTCAAAGACAGCAGCCATTAATATTGTATAGACATGCTGTCCAGCATGCTTGCATTTCTACTTGACCACTATGAACCATATTTTAAGTCAAGACCCAGAAAATTTGCACAGACAAGCTGCACACCACGTAAAGTGTTTTTACTAGGCCACAATGGAAGAAGGAGAGACTATGCTGGTGTTATATGTAATTTAATTAATGTGGAATTTTCCTGAGCTACAAGCAAGAAAAACAGAAGTGTTTTTATTTGGGCAGTATGTTCACCTTTTGCTCTGTCGATCAAATTCAGTCAGCCAATGAGAAGAGAAAAGTGGCGGGAGGGGTTGCGGCTCCATGCCTGAATGGACACACGGAGCTGTGACTCAGCTCGGGTGCCCCCATAGAGAGCTGCTTGCTGTGGGAGCACTCAACAGCAGGGAGGGGCCAGGACCAGCAAAGAGAGACCTGAGAAGTGGAGGATCTAGGTAATTTCACTGAGCAGGTATGTATAACATGTTTGTTATTGTTAACTAAAAAAAAACAAGATTTTAAAATCACTTTAGCTCCGGTTACTGTGTGTTAATGATCTCTGTAGATAACGAGGACTCAGGCCTTTCAACAGTTGCTGGAGATCAGGTGAAAGTGTCCCAGGTATAGCTGCTTCTTGCTGGTACAGACCTTCCTGGGTGTTAAGCCATTATGGAGTCCTCGTCTATCAGTCTCTGTTGTTGGCTTTTATTTGGGAAGTTTCAGGTCGTCAAGCTAATGTTGACCACAGCTTCAAAACCATAGACTGGATCAACTGTAAATGCAACAAGGGTGTCTAAGTTCCTATTGTTTGAGGACAGCCTGTGTAATTGTTATCAAGGCATTTGTTTGACAAGTATCCCCGTAAACACTCAAAAGTAACCTGATTTCTGTTTCTATCTAAACAGATTGTTGTCTGATGGAAAAAATCATACATATAATATATATATTTATATCAAACGCAACACACCCCCTCCCGACATCAACCAGGTTTTCTGACAGCTGTCACTGCGGCCAGAGGCGCCGCTGGCTTCCTTAATTTTGCTGGCTATTTGGCGTCCTGGTGTTACATGAACATCTCGATATTGTGCTGACTTCCAAACAAACAATCTGCACCTCTGTCAATTGCTCATAAAATCTTCAATGTATTAATAAATCCACAGTGTACATGTCCAATACAGCAATTTTACGCGTTTCAGCCTAAACGGCTTTAGTCATATGAGTATAGCCTGTTAGGCTGAAACGCGTTAACTTGCTGTATTGGACATGTACACTGTGGACATTGTTTGCAGCCGTGTGATGGAGGATCATGCACTCGTTAGCTCAGAGGGATCTCTGTTATTCCATAGGGTAGTAGCAACACTTTGCTATATATTATTGTCATTAATCTGCAGTAATGTTTCATGCCCTGTCTGTCTGCTTACCTCTGGTCTGTGTATCAGCTTACGGATCACCCTCTCACACCTGCATGTTTATGTAATCTCTCAGCATGGCTCCACCCAAGGCCTCTAACAGGAAACACTATTTAACACTGTGCACTGCAAGCCAGCCTTGCCCGAGCAATAGTGTGTTTAGGCTCCCCTGTGTGTTTCTTGCCGTGTGCTCTACGTTTAATTTCTTGTACCGAATTTGGCTTGTTCTCCTGACCATCCCTGTCTGCTTGTTACCCTGACCTTTGGCGTGTTCTCCTGACCATCCCTGTCTGCTTGTTACTCCGACCCTTGGCTTGTCCTTCTGACTATTCCTTGTTGCCTTGCACTGCAGCTTCCTCTCCATCCACCAGAGTCTGTCGTGAACATGAGCTGGGAGACCTGGAGATAGCTGCAGCAAAGTCCATCCTCACCATCAGAGGCTCTGGTGAAAACCTGCTGGCTCATAGACTCCGTGCCCTGGGGAATCTTATGCTCTTGCTCCCTGTTCAATCTGTGTTGGTGCTCTGGTGGAGCTGCTTTCCTGAACCACCCAGAGCACCATCCGCAGCACTCAGCCAAAGGGTCCACAAGCTTAGCGGTACACTCCTAACCCCACCTGCATCTGGCACCTGGCCTTAGGTGACCTGACAGTTATGCTGTCTGGTGCCTCATGCCCTAGATGTCCACAATAGTGCTGCTCCCCAATACTGTCAAGAGGATTGGTGCATTTATACATGTAAGTGCACTGCTTTGCAATAAAGGTATTATTTGGTATTAACCCCCTTGTCCTGTTTGTTTGTTTTTGTGTACTCTTTTCACCTGAATGAGTGTATTGTTAATTTTCTTTCTGTTCATCTTCTTACCACCCTAAAGAGATTGGTCTTCACTCTGTAGATGTGATATAAGCGTTCAGGGTTTTCTGTCCAAGCAAATTCCAGCATCCTGTGAAACTATTTCACTCTGGAACAACAAGGTGCAACCTTTCGGCATTAGTATGTTGTCTATGTATGCAAGGTGGTCTCCTGGCCTTCAAGGTCCACTCTGAAGTTTAGGTGACTGTAACAGCAGCCAGCCATCAATGCCATTGGACGTAAATTTTTCAGGCAGTAGTGAGATTCAGTAACACAATGATACTGAGGGTTATCTATTGGTTTAAAATTTATTAACTTCCTGTTTTAAGGGACTGCGATTTCTCTAGAGGTCAGATGCTGTGTCCCCTGGAAAAACATACTTTCTTTTTTCAGTATTTTTTCTCTAGTATTTATTGGGGGTGATGGATCCCAACTATAATTTTTTATGCATTGTCTGTTGGCCATACTTAAGAAGATTTTTTCAGATAGTGATTTTCCTTATGCTCATTTGTTCACTGCTTGCTACTTCTGGGCTTGCACACTGTGTACAAAAGGTATTAGTATTATTATTATAATTTTTCTGTAATTACATGCCCCTGTTTAACAGGGGCATGTAATTACAATTTTTTATGTAATACTTTGCAGCAGGGCTCATTCCTGCACTCCAACTATAGTATCTGTGAGGGGTTGCAGTGTTGTGGCACCAGTGCCTAAGGCCCAATTTTTCTGCCCCTGTTTAACAGGGGCGTGTAATTACAATTTTTGCTGCAATAATTTGCAGCAGGGCTCATTCATGCGCTCCAACTAGAGTTTCTGGGAGGGGTTGCAGTGTTGTGGCACCAGCACCTGTGCCTAAGGCCCAATTTTTCTGCCCCTGTTCAACAGGGGCATGTAATTACAATTCTTGATCTAATATTTCACAGCAGGGCCCGTTCCTGCGCCCACCAAGAGTATCTGTGAGGCCTTACAGTGTTGTGGCAACACCAACACATCGTCCACCACCAAAGGTCCAATTTTTCCGACCCTGTTCAACAGGGGCATGTAATTACAATTCTTGATCTAATATTTCACAGCAGGGCCCATTGCTGCACCCACCAAGAGTAACTGTGAGGCCTTACAGTGTTGTGGCAACACCAACACCTAAGGCCCAAATTTCTGCAGAGTATGTAGGGCAGGCCACTACTTTCAAACATCAGACTTTCAAACGACTCCTACTTACAAACGGAGGGAGACAACAGGAAGTGAGAGGAAATCTATCCCTAGGAAGGGAAATTCTCTCCTGTAAGAGTTAATATGTGGGAAAAGGTGTCTCCTCTCCACTGATACTTTATCACCAATCCTTGTTTCCCTAAAAAAAACAAATTTTTCAAATCCAATTGTCATTGGGACAGAAAGTGAGGTGAAATCTTCTGAAGAGGTGCACAGACAGCAAAACAAATGTTACAGTGGTGATAACCCTTCCCTATATTTTCCAAAAAGCTTAAAAATAGATTTTTTGGCTTCAAGCTATACTTTAAAAATGTACCAGTTCAAAATTACAAACAGATTCTACTTAAGAACAAACCTACAGTCCCTGTCTTGTTTGCACCGCCTGTATACTGCTGTTCGGAGTATATAGGGCCTGGGGGCACCACGCCTTTCCTTTCTTTTTTTTTCGGTGCAGGGTTCCCCTTAATATCCATACAAGACCCAAAGGGGCTGGTAATGGGGGGGGGGGGATACCCATGCCGTTTTTCTCAATGATTTTCATCCATATTGCCGGGACTAGACATTACATTAAAGCCACAAGCAGTTTTAAATTACTTTTATTCCTTTAGAAATTACATTTTGTGCAGGGACAGTTATAAATACGGGAAACACGCGCCACTTTACAGGCATACTATAGACACCCCCCAGGCATGAAATTTAAAGGAATATTTCACTTTAAATGTTTTCACTTTAAGCATCATTAAAATCACTGCTCCCCAAAAAACTGCAGTTTTTAAAACTTTTTTGGGCATTGATACATGTCCCTTGGGGCAGGACCCGGGTCCCCAAACCCTTTTTACGTCAATAACTTGACTATTAGCCTTTAAAATTTGCACTTTTGATTTCTCACGTTCGAGTTCCATAGACTTTAATGGGGTTCGAAAGTTTGCGCAAACTTTCGGTCCGTTCGCATGTTCTGGATGCGAACCGAACAAGGGGGTGTTCGGCTCATCCCTACTATAGACACCCCCCAGGTACGAAATTTAAAGGAATATTTCACTTTTATTGTTTCACTTTAAGCATTATTAAAATCACTGCTCCCCAAAAAACTGCTGTCTTTTAAAACTTTTTTTTGCATTGATACATGTCCCCTGGGGCAGGACCCAGATCCCCAAACACTTTTTATGACAATAACTTACATATTAACCTTTAAAATTAGCACTTTGGATTTTTCACGTTCGTGTCCCATAGACTTTAACGGTGTTCGAATGAATTTTCTGCCTGTTCGCACGTTCTGCTGCGAACCGGGAAGTGTTCGGCTCATCCCTAGTGACAACACTGAAGAAATGACACTTTTCTACAATGTAAAGTAGTGAGTGTACAGCTTGTATAACAGTGTACATTTTCTGTCCCCTCAAAATAACTCAACACACAGCCATTAATGTCTAAACCGCTGGCAACAAAAGTGAGTACACCCCTAAGTGAAAATTTACAAATTGGCAATTAGCCATTTTTCCTCCCTAGTTTTATGTGACTCGTTAAGTGTTACAAGGTCTCAGTTGTGAATGGGAAGCAGGTGTGTTAAATTTGGTGTTATCACTCTCACTCTCTCATACTGGTCACTGGAAGTTCAAAATGGCACCTCATGGCAAAGAACTGAAAAAAAATAATTGTTTCTCTACACAAAGATGGCCTAGGCTATAAGATTGCCAAGACCCTGAAACTGAGCTGCAGCATGGTGGCCAAGACCATACAGGACAGGTTCCACTCAAAACAGGACTCACCATTGTCGACCAAATAAGTTGAGTGCACATGCTCAGCATCTTATCCAGAGGTTGTCTTTGGGAAATAGACGTATGAGTGCTGCAAGAATTGCTGCAGTGTTTGAAGGTGTGGGGGGGGGGGGTCAGCCTATCAGTGCTCAGACCATACACCGCACACTGCATCAAATTTGTCTGCATGGCTGTCCCAGAAGGAAGCCTCTTTTAAAGATGATGCACAAGAAAGCCCGCAAACAGTTTGCTGAAGACAAGCAGACTAAGGACATGGATTACTGGAACCATGTCCTGTGGTCTGATGAGACCGAGATAAACTTATTTGGTTCAGATGGTGTCAAGCGTGTGTGACGGCAACCAGGTGAGGAGTACAAAGGCAAGTATGTCTTGCCTACAGTCAAGCATGGTGGTGGGAGTGTCATGGTCTGGGGCTGCATCAGTCCTGCCGGCACTGGGGAGCTACAGTTCATTGAGGGAACCATGAATGCCAACATGTACTGTGACATACTGAAGCCGAGCATGTTCCCCTCCCTTCGGAGACTGGGCCACAGGGCAGTATTCCAACATGATAACGACCCCAATGGCACCTCCAAGACGACCACTGCCTTGCTAAAGAAGCTGAGGGTAAAGGTGATGGACTGGCCAAGCATGTCTCATGACCTAAACCCTATTGAGCATCTGTGGGGCATCCTCAAATGGAAGGTGGAGGAGCGCAAGGTCTCTAACATCCACCAGCTCTGTGATGTCGTCATGGAGGAGTGGAAGAGGACTCCAGTGGCAACCTGTGAAGCTCTGGTGAACTCCATGCCCAAGAGGGTTAAGGCAGTGCTGGAAAATAATGGTGGCCACACAAAATATTGACACTTTGGGCCCAATGTGGACATTTTTACTTAGTGGTGTACTCACTTTTGTTGCCAGCGGTTTAGACATTAACCACTTAACGACCGCCCACTGTAAATATACGTCGGCAGAATGGCACCGACAGGCAGAATCACGTACATATACGTGATTGCCTTTGTATAGTTGGGGGGGTCCGATCGGACCCCCCTTCTTTACAGTGGGTGGTCGTTTTACCTTCGGGAGCGATCCGGCATGAGGGGACGGCCGTTCGATTCCGGCCCCCCCCCCTCTCGATCGCTCCCGGCGAATGAGAGAGCTTCCCCTGCCTGCCAGGCAGGAGGAAGTGATGTCATCTCTACTGCGGCGCTCACATATACCGAGCGCCGTACAGGAGAAGATGCAGGTTAGTGCACACAACACTACACTGACACCAGGACACATAGGTACATAAATCGCCCCCCCAGGCCCCCCCAGACACCCCCAGATCACCCCCCAGATCACCCCCCAGCCCCCAGTCACAGTGTCACTGATTGCAGTGACCATTTATTTAGTGATCACTGCAATCAGTGACATTTGTGACTGTAAAAGTGTCACTACATTTAGTTTTAGGTCCAGTGTAGCCCCCTAACCCCCCCTAATAAAGGTTTAACCCCCTGATCACCCCCCAGATAACCCTTTCGCCCCCTAGCACCGCCGTCGCTATGCGATAATTTTTCTGATCGATGTCTTAGCGTCGGTGATGCTGATCGGTAGCCAGTAATTTTTTTTAGGTTCGCCGCAGGTTTTTATAGCGTCGGGTACCCCAATATATTACCTAATAAAGGTTTAACCCCCTTGATCGCCCCCCAGGTAACCCTTTCACCCCCTATCACCACTGTCACTAAGCGATAATTTTTCTGATCGATGTCTTAGCGTCGGCGATGCTGATCGGTAGCCAGTCATTTTTTTTAGGTTCGCCGCAGGTTTTTATAGCGTCGGGTACCCCCATATATTACCTAATAAAGGTTTAACCCCCTTGATCACCCCCCAGGTAACCCTTTCACCCCCTAGCACCGCCGTCGCTATGCGATAATTTTTCTGATCGATGTCTTAGCGTCGGTGATGCTGATCGGTAGCCAGTAATTTTTTTTAGATTCCCCGCAGGTTTTTATAGCGTCGGGTACCCCCATATATTACCTAATAAAGGTTTAACCCCCTTGATCGCCCCCCAGGTAACCCTTTCACCCCCTATCACCACTGTCGCTAAGCGATCATTTTTCTGATCGCTGTGTTAGCGTCGGTGATGCAGATCGGTAGCCAGTAATTTTTTTTAGGTTCGCCGCAGGTTTTTATAGCGTCAGGTACCCCCATATATTATCTAATAAAGGTTTAACCCCCTGATCGCCCCCCAGGTGACCCTTTCACCCCCTATCACCACTGTCGCTAAGCGATCGTTTTTATGATCGTTGTCTTAGTGTCGGTGATGCCGATAGGTAGCCAGTAATTTTTTTTTAGGTTCGCCGTCAGGTTTTTATATAGCGTCAGGTACCCCCATATATTACCTAATAAAGGTTTTAACCCCCTAATTGCCCCTAGTTAACCCTTTCACCAGTGATCATCATATAAGTGTTACGGGTGACGCTAGTGAGTTAGTTTGCTTTTTATAGTGTCAGGGCACCCGCCGTATATAACCCAATAAAGGTTTAACCCCCTGATCGCCCGGCGGGTGATATCAATTAGGTTTTAGCGTCAGAGAGGGTCTGCGTCACACCTCAGGCAGCGTCAGGTTAGTGCCAGTAGCGCTAACACCCACGCGTTAAGCATATACCCCCCTTAGTGGTATAGTATCTGAACAGATCAATATCTGATCTGATCAGATGTATACTAGCGTCCCCAGCAGTTTAGGGTTCCCAAAAACGCAATGTTAGCGGGATCAGCCCAGATACCTGCTGGCACCTGCGTTTTGCCCCTCCGTCCAGCCCAGGCCACCCAAGTGCAGTATCGATCGATCACTGTCACTTACAAAACACAACACACATAACTGCAGCGTTCGCAGAGACAGGCCTGATCCCTGCGACTCCAGTGCTGTAGGAGGTGATTTCACCACCACAGTTAAAAAAAAAAAAGCATATATGCCGAAGCATTGGGGCAGCAGGAGCGGAGGAGCGATTTTGCTCCTAATGCCGCGTACATACGGTCGAAATTCCGACGGAGGCTTGCCCGTGGAAAAGTCCAACCATGTGTGTGCGGCATAACTTTTGCGGGAAGATGCCCCCATGCTTCGGCATATATAAATGGTGCATGTATGCCCATCATTAGAAGTGGGTGGATGAAGGGTGGTATTCTAATGGTGGGCATACCCACCGATCAATCTTTTTTTTTCGTTCAGCCAACTGGCTGCATGAAAAAAAAAGATTACAATACATGTCCAACAAGGACCAGCAACGTACTGGTATGTTGCTGGACTTTGAATGTTTATACCAGAATGATGCCTGCGGGTTTAGGTATCATCTTGGTATCATTCTTTTCAGCCAGCGGCCGGCTTTCATGTAAAAGCAATCCTAGTGGCTAATTAGCCTCTGGACTGCTTTTACAAGCAGTGGGAGGGAATGTCCCCCCCCCCCCGGATATAAAAAGCGCCATTGGGAAATTGGGAAAGCATTTTATCACACTGATCTTGGTGTGGTCAGATGCTTTGAGGGCAGAGGAAAGATCTAGGGTCCAATAGACCCCAGTTTTTTCAAAAAAGAGTACCTGTCATTACCTATTGCTATCATAGGGGATATTTACATTCCCTGAGATAACAATAAAAATGATAAAAAAAAAAAAAAATATGGAAGCAACAGTTTAAAAATAAAATAAAAAAGCAAAATTAATAAAAAAAAAAAAAAAAAGCACCCCTGTCCTGCCCTGCTCTTGCCCAATGGCGAACGCAAGCGTCGGTCTGGCGTCATATGTAAACAGCAATTGCACCATGCATGTGAGGTATCACCGCAAAGGTCAGATCGAGGGCAGTAATTTTAGCAGTAGACCTCCTCTGTAAATCTAACGGGGTAACCTGTAAAGGCTTTTAAAGGCTTTTAAAAATGTATGTAGTTTGTCGCCAATGCGCGTTTGTGCGAAATTTTAAAGCATGTCGTGTTTGGTATCTATGTACTCGGCCTAAGATCATCTTTTTTATTTCATCAAACATTTGGGCAATATAGTGTGTTTTAGTGCGTTAAAATTAAAAAAAGTGTATTTTTTCCCCAAAAAATGCGTTTGAAAAATCGCTGCGCAAATACTGTGTAGAAAAAAAAAATGCAACACCCACCATTTTATTCTGTAGGGCCTTTGCTTTAAAAATATATATAATGTTTGGGGGTTCAACATAATTTTCTTGGAAAAAAAAATATGTTTTCATGTAAACAAAAAGTGTCAAAAAGGGCTTTGTCTTCAAGTGGTTAGAAGAGTGGATGTAAGCTTCCTAATGTTGTGTATAAAATACCAGAACAGTTCAAAACCCCCTCAAATGACCCCATTTTGGAAAGTAGACACCCCAAGCTATATACTGAGAGGCATGTCGAGTCCATGGAATATTTTATATGTTGACACAAGTTGCGGAAAAAAGACAATTTTTTTTTTTATTTTTTTGCACAAAGTTGTCACTAAATGATATATTGCTCAAACATGCCATGATCATATGTGGAATTACACCCCAAAATACATTCTGTTGCTTCTCCTGAGTACGGGGATACCACATGTGTGAGACTTTTTGGGAGCCTAGCCGCGTACGGGACCCCGGAAACCAAGCACCGCCTTCAGGCTTTCTAAGGGTGTCAATTTTTGATTTCACTTCTCACTGCCTATCACAGTTTCGGAGGCCATGGAATGCCCAGATGGCACAAACCCCCCCAAATGACCCCATTTTGGAAAGTAGACACCCCAAGCTATTTGCTGAGAGGTATTGTGAGTATTTTGCAGATCTCGCTTTTGTCACAAAGTTTTGAAAATTGAAAAAAAAAAAGAAAAAAAAAAATTTTGTTTCTTCATTTTCAAAAACAAATGAGAGCTGTAAAATACTCACCATGCCTCTCAGCAAACAGCTTGGGGTGTCTACTTTCCAAAAATGGGGTCTTTTGGGGGGGTTTTGTGCTATTTTGGCATTTTATGGCCTTCGAAACTGTGATAGGTAGTGAGGAGTCAAATCAAAAATTTGTGCCTAGAAATCCTGAAGGCGGTGATTGGTTTTCGGGGTCCCGTACGCGGCTAGGCTCCTAAAAAGTCCCACACATGTGGTATCCCCGTACTCAGGAGAAGCAGCAAAATTTATTTTGGGGTGCAATTCCACATATAACCATGGCATGTGTGAGCAATATATCATTTAGTGACAACTTTTTGTAATTTTTTATTTATTTTTTTGTCATTATTCAATCACTTGGGACAAAAAAAAAATATTCAATGGGCTCAACAGGCCTCTCAGCAATTTCCTTGGGGTGTCTAGTTTCTAAAATGGGGTCATTTGGGGGGGTTTTGTGCTATTTTGGCATTTTATGGCCTTCAAAACTGTGATAGGTAGTGAGGAGTGAAATCAAAAATTTGCGCCCTTAGAAATCCTGAAGGCGGTGCTTGGTTTCCGGGGTCCCGTACGTGGCTAGGCTCCTAAAAAGTCCCACACATGTGGTATCCCCGTACTCAGGAGAAGCAGCAGAATGTATTTTGGGGTGCAATTCCACATATAACCATGGCATGTGTGAGCAATATATCATTTAGTGACAACTTTTTGTATTTTTTTTTTTTTTTTTGTCATTATTCAATCACTTGGGACAAAAAAAAAAAATTCAATGGGCTCAACATGCCTCTCAGCAATTTCCTTGGGGTATCTACTTTCTAAAATGGGGTCATTTGGGGGGGGTTTTGTACTGCCCTGCCATTTTAGCACCTAAAGAAATGAGATAGGCAGTCATAAATTTAAAGCTGTGTAAATTCCAGAAAATGTACCCTAGTTTGTAAACGCTATAACTTTTGCGCAAACCAATAAATATACGCTTATTGACATTTTTTTTACTAAAGACATGTGGCTGAATACATTTTGGCCTAAATGTATGACTAAAATTGAGTTTATTCGATTTTTCTTATAACAAAAAGTAGAAAATATCATTTTTTTTCAAAATTTTCGGTCTTTTTCCGTTTATATCGCAAAAAATAAAAATCGCAGAGGCAATCAAATACCATTAAAAGAAAGCTCTATTTGTGGGAAGAAAAGGACGCAAATTTCGTTTGGGTACAACATTGCATGTCCGCACAATTTACAGTTAAAGCAGCGCAGTGCAAAATTCTGAATTCACCTCTGGTCCTTTAGCTACAAAATGGTCCGGGGCTTAAGTGGTTAATGGCTGTGTGTTGGGTTATTTTGAGGGGAGAGCAAATTTACACTGTTATCCACTTAACGACCGCTCACTGTATATATACGTCGGCAGAATGGCACCGACAGGCACAATCACGTAGAGCATACGTGATCGCCTTTGTATAGTTGGGGGGTCCGATCGGACCCCCTTCCTATACAGTGAGCAGCCGTTAATCGTTGGGCAGTGTTCGGAGATGAGGGGGAGACCATTCGATTTCGGCCACCCCCTCGCGATCGCTCCCGGCCAATGAAAATGCTTCCTCTGCCATGTGATGTAAACACAGGCAGGAGGAAGTGATGTCATCTCCCTCGCGGCGGTCTTTTCGATTCCGGCGCCGAGGAGAGAGGAAGCAGGTTAGTGCACCAACAGTCCACTGACACGTAGGTACACATAGGCACACATTTCACCCCCCAGTCACCCCCAGATCACCCCCCAGGTCACCCCCCAGCCCCCAATCACAGTGTCACTGATTGCAGTGATCATTTATTTTACTGATCACTGCTTTTAGTGTCATCTGTGATAGTAAAAAGTTGCAGGGCAGTTAGGATTAGGCCCCTTTAGGTCCAGGGTAGCCCCCTAACCCCCCCTAATAAAGGTTTAACCCCTTGATCTCCCCCCAGGTAACCCTTTCACCCCCTAACGCCAGCGTCGTATTTTCGATCGCTGTATTTAGTGCCGGTGGTGCCCTAGATAGCCAGTTAATTATTTTTAGGTTCGCCGCAGGTTTTTATTAGCGTCAGATACCCCCATATATTATTTTAACCCCCTGATTGCCCCTAGAGTTAACCCTTTCACCAGTGATCACCGTATAAGCGTCACTGGTGACACTGGTTACCCAGTTAGTTATTTAGTTATTTAGGTAACCCGTCAGGTTTTTATATAGCGTCGGTTACCCCCATATTTAACCTAATAAAGGTTTTAACCCCCTGATTGCCCCTAGTTAACCCTTTCACCAGTGATCACCATATAAAGGTTACGGGTGACGCTGGTTGGTTAGTTTGCTTTTTATAGCATCAGGGCACCCGCCGTATATAACCCAATAAAGGTTTAACCCCCTGATCGCCCGGCGGGTGAGATCAATTAGGTTTTAGCGCCAGAGAGGGTCTGCGTCGCCCCAGGCAGCGTTAGGTTAGTGCCAGTAACGCTAACACCCACGCGCAAAGCATACACCTCCCTTAGTGGTATAGTATCTGATCAGATCTATACTAGCCTCCCCAGCGGTTTAGGGTTCCCAAAAACGCAGTGTTAGCGGGATCAGCCCAGATACCTGCTAGCACCTGCGTTTAGCCCCTCCGCCCAGCCCACCCAAGTGCAGTATCGATCGATCACTGTCACTTACCAAACACAAAACACATAACTGCAGCGTTCGCAGAGACAGTCCTGATCCCTGCGACCGCTAACAGTTTTTTTTGTAGCGTTTGATATATTTGCTGACGACAGTCGGGTGCTTTTTTTTCCTGTGAATCTTACTAGTGTACCCCTAAATTTAGAGCCCAAAATGGCAAGTCGAAGGTACACTAGTAAAGAGGCCTACGAGATTCTGAGCATGACAGATAGTGAAGAGGAGGTCACGTATCTGTCAGATTCAGGCTCAGAATATCTTCCCGTAGAAGACAGTGACGTCAGCGGCCCCACGTCAGATAGCTCTGATGACGAAGTTGAGGTCCCTGCTAAGGTCAGGCGTACCCGATCCCGTACTTCTGAGGTTGTTGAGGAGCAAGAACCGCAGGGCTCTCGTATCATGGAGCAGAGGAGTACTAGCGCCGCTATTCCTTCTGGTGAATTGGCAAGCACCAGCGGCCTAGTACAGCCTGGGCGTACATCCAGCACTGCAGTATCACGTGGTGACGTGGCGAGTCCCATAAGTGCAGTTCAAGCTGGCGAGGTGGCAAGCACAAGTAGTGTCCCGCTGCCACCAATAAGAAGACAAAGGCAGGCCCGTCGTGCCCATAGTAAGCTTCCTGCAGAATTCGCCTATCCTGATTGGGTCCCCACCACTTCTGCAGAACCCGTACTTCCCCCATTCACTGCCCAACCCGGTATTCAGGTGGAAACAGCTGATTTTATGCCAATCGATTATTATTCGCTGTTTTTCACGGAAGATCTCTATAGATCTATTGTGGACCAGAGTAATTTATATGCTGGTCAATTCATCGCCGCTAATCCCCAGTTGCCTTCCATTGCCAAAGATTGGAAACCAATTACGGTTTCCGAATTTAAGACCTTTCTGGGCCTTTCCCTCAACATGGGCACACATAAATTCCCGTCATTGCGTGCTTATTGGTCCACGCACCCAATTGACCACATGCCCGTGTTCTCTGCCTCCATGCCCAGGAAACGATACGAGCAGATTTTGCGGTTCATGCACTTCAACGACAATGAACTTTGTCGTCCACGTGGGGACCCTGAGTACGACCGGCTCTATAAAATTCGGCCCCTCATAAACCACTTCAACGAACGTTTTGCAGCCTTGTTTATTCCCGATCAAGCTGTCTGCGTTGATGAGTCCCTGATTAAATTTTCTGGCCGCTTGGCTTTCAAGCAGTACCTTCCCAGCAAGCGTGCCAGATACGGGGTCAAGCTCTATAAGTGCTGTGACAGGGCAACAGGCTATGTATGGAGCTTTATGGTTTATGAGGGAAAAGATAGTCAGGTTGAGCCGGTCAACTGCCCGGATTACATAGGGAGCGCTGGCAAGATAGTGTGGAACTTGGTGTCACCCTTATTCGGAAAGGGGTACCACTTGTATGTGGACAATTATTACACGAGCGTGCCACTGTTTAGTCACTTGTTTGATCATCAGATTGGAGCATGTGGCACCGTGCGACCTAATCGCCGGGGCTTTCCCCAGCGGCTTGTAGATGCCCGTCTTAGGCTGGGGGAGAGAGCCTGCGTAAAGTGTAATAACTTGCTCGCTATGAAGTGGAGGGACAATAAGAATGTTTTCCTTCTTACCTCCCTTCATGCAGACACGACAGTCCAAATTCGTACGGCGACTGGTGTTGTGGAGAAACCCCTCTGTGTCCACGAATATAACAAAAATATGGGAGGGGTGGACCTCAACGACCAGTTGATGGCGCCGTATCTAATTGACCGTAAGGCGAGACGCTGGTACAAAAAAGTGTCTCTATCCTTATTTCAATTGGCTTTGCTGAACGCTCATGTGCTATACAGAGCTTCAGGCGGGACTTTATCTCTTCTAAAATTCCAGAATGAGATAGTCACAGAACTCCTGTATCCAGGCGGTTCTGCACCTCACCATCCCCTACCAAATGCAGTAAGCCGGCTGCATGAGAGGCATTATACGCATCTCCTTCCGAGTACCCCTACCCAACGAACCCCCCAAAAAAGATGTCGTGTCTGTAGCAAGCGCAGATTTAGGCGTGACACCCGTTATTATTGTCCACTCTGTCCTGACAAACCTGGTCTTTGCCTTGGTGAATGTTTTGAACGCTACCACTCAAAAGTGAAGTTTTAGCGTAGGGTACAGCATTTCACAGACAAGGACACACTTACACAGGGTCTCCCAAGATGCCATTACATTTTGAGAGACCCGAACCATTACAGTTGTTAAAGTTTAAAAAAAAAGTGTAAAAAAGAAAAAATAAACGTAAAAAACAAAAAAACACAAAAAAAATATAAAATAAAAAAAACAAAAATAGTTGTAGTTTTATTGTTCTCTCTCTCTCTCTATTTTCTCTCTATTGTTCTGCTCTTTTTTACTGTATTCCATTCTGCAATGTTTTATCATGCTTGCTTTTCAGGTATGTAATTTTTTGTTTTCAGGTGCGCCATTCAACTGCAGCGCGGAATTATTTATCTTGACAGCAACAGCGTTTGCTCCCACGATACATAAAGCCGTGACTCCAGTGCTGTAGAAGGTGATTTCACCACCACAGTTAAAAAAAAAGAGCATATATGCCGAAGCATGGGGGCAGCAGGGGCGGAGGAGCGATTTTGCTCCTAATGCCGTGTATATACGGTCGAAATTCTGACGGAGGCTTGCCCGTGGAAAAGTTCGACCGTGTGTACGCGGCATAACTTTTTTGCGGGAGGATGCCCCCATGCTTCGGCATATATATATTTTAAGCACAGGTTGCGTTAAAAAAATGTTTTATTTTTTACTAGGTTTTGTTTTGGTATTTGCTTTGCAGGTATGGTATGGTAAGGTCTTACTGTTGTACTGTAATGTTACTTTGTTTTAATGTTAACCATCATTTGCTTAGCAGGTACGCCATTCAGTTGCATCGCGGATTTTTCTTGTTCATACATCACGGGACACAGAGCAGCATAGTCATTACTATGTGGGTTATATAGAATTACCTTCAGGTGCTGGCACTGGCAACTTCCAAAACAGGAAGTACCCTCCCCTATATAAGCCCCTCCCATCCGGGAGTACCTCAGTTTTTTGCCAGTGTCTAAGGTGTTGGCCAAGGTTAACATGTATTCATCTGGGCTTGTGTACAGGTTCTCTGGGTCTTAGCAAGCTATTCCGGATCCGACCAAAAAAGCTTCATAGCTAAACGGTCGGTACCCGGGCCTTGCAGAGAAGAGCAAGGTTTTGCCTGTAATGCCTCTCTTAGGAGGGCTGGACCCTGGGATCCAGAGTTTTGGTCATACCCAAAACCAAGAGGCTATCTGTGCAGGGTGCTATACAGGTCC
Organism: Rana muscosa; assembly: GCA_029206835.1. Classification (NCBI taxonomy): domain Eukaryota; kingdom Metazoa; phylum Chordata; class Amphibia; order Anura; family Ranidae; genus Rana; species Rana muscosa. The sequence goes on along the minus strand of CM055123.1, from coordinate 431,626,051 downwards.
AGGGGAGTGGAATCCTTGGGAACCCGGTCCCTGAAGGTCTAGTACAATGCCTGCCGTGAAAGGTGAAGTTTGGGCTTCTGTGGACCAAACAAAGTCCTGCGGCGGGGAAAAGGTAAGTGGGGGCCCCTCAGGAACTTGGTTCTATTGAGGGGACCCCCAAGCCTAATATGTCTTTCTGCCTGTTACCTAAAAGGTATTCCCGCTAATAGCTGTATATGCCTAAGAAATCCTAGAAATGTTGCTATGGACACAGAGCATGAAAAGGAGCTGGTAGCATGGTATAGGGGCTTACAGCGGGCGGTTGATACAGGCATCCCCAGAAAGACGCATTAGTAGACACCCACTGATGTACATAGCAGCAGATTGCATTAGACTATTTCAGTAAGGGGTGTATTGCGGCTGGAATACCTCAGCTTTGAACTAAGGAATATGCCGCCTAAAAAACTCTGAGATATACCTCTCAGGAAGTGTAGGGGGTCTCCATCGGGCTCTGAGGATCTGGAGCAGTCATCTGCACCCTCCTCCCCTGAGAAATCAGAGGTTAATACCCATAAGGAACCCCCGGGAGTGCCAGGTACTGCGGCTGTCCTCAGTCCACCTGCTCCTGCATATATAACAGAGGAGGTTTTTTCCTCAACTCTGGAGGGATTGGAGCAGAGATTGGCAGCATTGATCGCATCTTCTCTACAGGAAAGAAAGCGCGCCAGATCTCCATCACCTCCATTAGAGTGCCTGTTGGCAGAGCAACAGTCCCAGGAAGGGACCGACCTACCTGAAGGGGATCAGTAGGAGGTTAACTCTGTTTTTGAGGAATCGACAGTAGATGAACCATTTTCAGCATCACAGACTGAAAGATTGTGGGTCCAGACCCTAACTGACATGGTTCGATCTGCATTTAAAATGCCTCTTGTTGAACCATCAACTACTGCTGTCTCCTCATTGGGGTCGCTAAAAGCTCCCCAGATTAATTGCTCCTTTCCAATACATCCATTATTGGAAGGACTTATATACCAGGACTGGGAACATCCTGATAAACTATTTGTTCCGCCTAAGAAATTTCCGGTGATCTATCCCATGGAGGAAAAGTTCACCCAGAGATGGAATGTTCCTACGGTGGATGCAGCCATCTCTTCTGTGAACAAATCACTGACATGTCCAGTAGATAATGTTCAAATGTTCAAAGATCCAGTAGATAAAAAATTGGAATCTTTATTAAAATCTGCTTTTTCCACAGCAGGGGCTGTTACACAGCCAGCAGTGGCAGCTATTGGGGTCTGCCAAGCTTTAAAGGATCAAATGAAAATGGTCCTGAGGGATTTGCCAGACCAGCAGGCCCAGGCTCTGGCTGATCTGCCTAGAGCATTATGCTTTGCGGTTGACGCCATCAAGGATTCTATCCATCAGGCCTCCCGCCTCACGCTGTCTTTGGTACATATGCGTAGGCTTCTGTGGCTCAAAAACTGGTCTGCTGAAGCTCCCTGTAAGAAGCTCTTAGTTAGCTTCCCATTTCATGGGGAACGCCTTTTTGGCGAGGACCTGGATAAGTATATCCAGAAGATTTCCAGTGGTAAAAGTACTCTCTTACCGAGTAAGAAGAGGTCTAGGGGTCCATCTTTTAAGAGGACTACCTCTCCTATCCCTGCGATGTCTGCTACTAAGCAGTTCCGACGGCCTCCTTGGTCAAACTCAGGGGGTAAAAATCAGGGACAGTCACAGGGTAATAAGAAACCCTGGATCCGAAGGGGTACTAAACCAGCCTCCAAGTCAAGCCTATGAAGGGCTGCCCCCACTCAAACGGGTGGGGGGAAGACTTCAGTTGTTCGCAGAGACCTGGCGGGAGACGATCAAAGACAGATGGGTGCTCTCCGCAGTAACTCTGGGATACAAGTTGGAGTTAAAAGAGTCTCCTCCTTCCCATTTTATGTGGTCAGGCATGCCAAGAGACCCTCTCAAAAGAGGGTCTCTCCTATTGGCGTTAGAACAACTATTGCTCCAAGGAGTAATTATGGAGGTTCCTATGGAAGAGTGGGGGTTGGGTTTCTACTCAAACCTTTTCACAGTCCCGAAGCCAAACGGGGACATAAGACCCATATTGGACCTAAAGAGTCTAAACAAATTTATAAACGTCCGGTCTTTCCGGATGGAGTCGATCCAATCGGTCACTGCTGCCCTACAAGGGGAGGAATGGTTAGCCTCGATCGACATCAAAGATGCTTACTTGCATGTTCCCATCTTTCCAGGTCATCAAAAATTTCTACGCTTTGCAGTAGAAGGGCGCCATTTTCAGTTCAGAGCCTTACCATTCGGTCTGGCCACAGCACCACGAGTGTTCACAAAAATTCTGGCCCCACTGTTGGCCGATCTAAGAACACGAGGTGTAACGATAATGGCATACCTAGACGACCTGTTGTTGATGGACCACTCAGTTGCCAAGCTAGAAGTGGTAATTGTCTATACAATCAAGTATCTAGAATCTCACGGTTGGGTCATCAACCTGGACAAGTCAGCCCTACAGCCAGTGAAAAACTTGGTATATCTAGGGCTACGGCTGGATTCAGACCAGAGGAAGATTTTCTTACCTCTAGACAAGGTATCCTCTTTGAGGGGCTTGGTCCGTCTGCTTTGTGCAAAAAGACAGCCGTCCATACGCCTGTGCATGAGGCTGCTAGGAAAGATGGTAGCATCATTCGAAGCTGTGCCATACGCCCAATTCCACTCAAGGAATTTACAGAGGGCCATATTGTCAGCCTGGAACGGAAAAATTCAGGCTCTAGACTTCCCGATGGCTTTGTCCCCTTCCGTTCGGAAGAGTCTCTGCTGGTGGTTGATCCCCCAGAATCTCCAGAAGGGAAAACCCTTCAGTCCGATATCTTGGAAGGTGGTCACTACAGATGCCAGCCTTATAGGCTGGGGGGCAGTACTGGAGCAATGGTCTCTCCAGGGCAGATGGTCAAATGTAGTAAAAACCCTGCCCATCAATCTCTTAGAGATACGAGCAGCCCGGTATGCCCTAGTAGCCTGGACTTCCAGACTCCAAGGGTCCCCTGTCAGAATTCAATCAGACAATGCCACAGCAGTGGCATATATCAATCATCAGGGAGGCACCAGGAGTCGTGCAGCCCAGAGGGAAGTAAGTCACATCCTGGAATGGGCAGAAAAGCATGTCCCATGTATATCAGCTGTCTTCATTCCAGGGGTGGAGAATTGGAAGGCGGACTTTCTGAGTCGCCAACAGTTATGCCCAGGGGAATGGTCCCTTCATCCCGAGGTCTTCCGAGCAATATGTCAGCGGTGGGGAACACCGGATGTAGATCTGCTAGCATCCAGATTCAACGCAAAGGTGGACAGATTTGTCTCCCGGACAAGGGATCCCCTCGCTTGTGGCTCGGATGCTCTGGTGTTCCCTTGGGATCAGTTCAGACTGATATATGCATTCCCTCCGCTACAATTGTTGCCTCGACTCCTTCGCAGAGTCAGGTTGGAGAAGAAGCCGGTGATCCTGGTGGCTCCAGCGTGGCCCCGAAGGGCCTGGTACGCGGAGATCATCAAAATGTCTGTGGGGAGTCCTTGGACCCTTCCACGTCGTCCGGACCTGTTTTCGCAAGGACCGATATACCACCCTTCCTTACTAACTCTAAGTTTAACGGCCTGGCTATTGAATCCCACATCCTAAAGAAGAGAGGTCTCTCTAACTCTGTGGTATCAACTATAATCAATGCCAGGAAGCCTGTATCCAGGCAGATCTACTATAGAGTTTGGAAGGCGTACATCACTTGGTGTGAGGCCAGAAAATGGCATCCACGCAAGTACGTTATAGGCAGAATTCTGGACTTCCTGCAGTGGGCTGTAGACAGGAAGTTTGCCTTAAGTACTATCAAGGGCCAGGTTTCGGCCTTATCAATACTATTTCAAAGGCCCCTGGCTATGCATTCACTTGTCAAATCCTTTATGCAAGGGGTGACTCGTATTATTCCACCGATTAAAGCTCCCATATGCCCATGGGATCTAAATTTGGTTCTGTCGGTTCTGCAGAAGCAGCCGTTTGAACCTTTGCGGCACATTTCCTTGGTTCTACTCACCAGAAAATTGATATTTTTAGTAGCCATATGTTCGGCTAGAAGAGTGTCGGAATTAGCCGCCATGTCCTGTAAAGAGCCATATCTGGTTATCCATAAGGACAGAGTAGTATTACGCCCTCACCCAGCCTTTCTTCCTAAGGTGGTATCGAGGTTTCACTTGAACCAGGATGTGGTTCTTCCTTCTTTTTTCCCCAAACCAAGCTCGGTAGAGGAAAAGTTATTGCATTCTTTGGATGTAGTAAGAGCAGTTAAAGCTTATCTAAAAGCCACTGCTCAGATTCGTAGAACGGATTCTTTGTTTGTTCTGCCGGAAGGCCCCAGAAAGGGTCAGGCAGCATCAAAATCTACTTTAGCCAAGTGGATTCGACAGGTCATAATACAAGCCTATGGCTTGAGAAGTAGACCGCCTCCGTTCAAAGTTAGGGCGCACTCCACGAGAGCAGTTGGAACTTCATGGGCAGTGCATCACCAGGCCTCCCTGGCTCAAATTTGTAAGGCCGCAACATGGTCTTCAGTACACACGTTTACTAGGTTCTACCAGGTGGACGTTAGAAGTCAGGAGGATGTCGCCTTTGGGCGCAGTGTGTTGCAGGCCGCAAAAGATCCTCATGCCTGATGGCGCCCAGCTTATGTATGGTGTATCCCCCCCTCATTTGGCATTGCTTTGGGACGTCCCACATAGTAATGACTATGCTGCTCTGTGTCCCGTGATGTATGAACAAGAAAGTAGGATTTTTAAAACAGCTTACCTGTAAAATCCTTTTCTTGGAGTACATCACGGGACACAGAGCTCCTACCCCTCTTTTGGGGACACGTATTGCTTTGCTACAAAACTGAGGTACTCCCGGATGGGAGGGGCTTATATAGGGGAGGGTACTTCCTGTTTTGGAAGTTGCCAGTGCCAGCACCTGAAGGTAATTCTATATAACCCACATAGTAATGACTATGCTGCTCTGTGTCCCGTGATGTACTCCAAGAAAAGGATTTTACAGGTAAGCTGTTTTAAAAATCCTACTATTTATCTTGACAGCAACAGCGTTTGCTCCCACGATACATAAAGCCGTGACTCCAACGCTGTAGGAGGTGATTTCACCACCACAGTTAAAAAAAAAGAGCATATATGCCGAAGCATGGGGGCAGCAGGGGCGGAGGAGCGATTTTGCTCCTAATGCCGTGTATATACGGTCGAAATTCTGACGGAGGCTTGCCCGTGGAAAAGTTCGACCGTGTGTACGCGGCATAACTTTTTTGCGGGAGGATGCCCCCATGCTTCGGCATATATATATTTTAAGCACAGGTTGCGTTAAAAAAATGTTTTATTTTTTACTAGGTTTTGTTTTGGTATTTGCTTTGCAGGTATGGTATGGTAAGGTCTTACTGTTGTACTGTAATGTTACTTTGTTTTAATGTTAACCATCATTTGCTTAGCAGGTACGCCATTCAGTTGCATCGCGGATTTATTTATCTTGACAGCAACAGCGTTTGCTCCCACGATACATAAAGCCGTGACTCCAACGCTGTAGGAGGTGATTTCACCACCACAGTTAAAAAAAGAGCATATATGCCGAAGCATGGGGGCAGCAGGGGCGGAGGAGCGATTTTGCTCATAATGCCGCGTATATACGGTCGAAATTCAGACGGAGGCTTGCCCGTGGAAAAGTTCGACCGTGTGTACGCGGCATAACCTTTTATGCCGCGTACATACGGTCGAAATTCCGACGAAGGCTTGCCCGTGGAAAAGTCCGACCGTGTGTACGCGGCATAACTTTTTTGCAGGAGGATGCCCCCATGCTTCGGCATATATGCCCATCATTAGAAGTGGGTGGATGAAGGGAGGTATTCTAATGGTGGGCATACCCACCGATCAATCTCTTTTTTTCGTTCAGCCAACAGGCTGCATGAAAAAAAAGATTACAATACATGTCCAACAAGGACCAGCAACGTACTGGTATGTTGCTGGACTTTGAATGGTTATACCAGATTGATGCCTGCGGGTATCATTCTTTCCAGCCAGCGGCCGGCTTTCATGTAAAAGCAATCCTAGTGGCTAATTAGCCTCTAGACTGCTTTTACAAGCAGTGGGAGGGAATGCCCCCCCCGGATATAAACAGCGCCATTGGGAAATTGGGAAAGCATTTTATCACACCGATCTTGGTGTGGTCAGATGCTTTGAGGGCAGAGGAAAGATCTAGGGTCTAACCCCCCATTTTTTTTCAAAAAAAGAGTACCTGTCACTACTTATTGCTATCATAGGGGATATTTACATTCCCTGAGATAACAATAAAAATGATAAAAAAAAAAAAAATATGGAAGGAACAATTTAAAAATAAAATAAAAAAGCAAAATAAATAATAATAAAAAAAAAACACCGCTGTCCCCCCTGCTCTTGCGCAAAGGCAAACGCAAGCGTCGGTCTAGCGTCATATGTAAATAGCAATTGCATCATGCATGTGAGGTATCACCGCGAAGGTCAGATCGAGGGCAGTAATTTTAGCAGTAGACCTCCTCTGTAAATCCAACGTGGTAACCTGTAAAGGCTTTTAAATGCTTTTAAAAATGAATGTAGTTTCTCGCCGCTGCGCGTTTGTGCGCAATTTTAAAGCATGTCGTGTTTGGTATCCATGTACTCGGCCTAAGATCATCTTTTTTATTTCATCAAACATTTGGGCAATATAGTGTTTTTTAGTGCATTAAAAATAAAAAAAGTGTGTTTTTCCCCCAAAAAATGCGTTTGAAAAAATCGCTGCGCAAATACTGTGTGGAAAAAAAAATGCAACACCCACTATTTTAATCTGTAGGGCCTTTGCTTTAAAAATATATATAATGTTTGGGGGTTCAACATAATTTTCTTGCAAAAAAAAAAATGTTTTCATGTAAACAAAAAGTGTCAGAAAGGGCTTTGTCTTCAAGTGGTTAGAAGAGTGGATGATGTGTGACATAAGCTTCCTAATGTTGTGCATATAATGCCAGGACAGTTCAAACCCCCCCCCCCCCAAATGACCCCATTTTGGAAAGTAGACACCTCAAGCTATTTGCTGAGAGGCATGTTGAGCCCATTGAATATTTTTTTTTTTGTCCCAAGTGATTGAATAATGACAAAAATAAAAAAAAATAAAAAATTTACAAAAAGTTGTCACTAAATTATATATTGCTCAAACATGCCATGGTTATATGTGGAATTGCACCCCAAAATACATTCTGTTGCTTCTCCTGAGTACGGGGATACCACATGTGTGAGACATTTTGGGAGCCTAGCCGCGTACAGGACCCCGAAAACCAAGCACCGCCTTCAGGATTTCTATGGGTGTAAATTTTTGATTTTACTCCTCACTGCCTATCACAGTTTCGGAGGCCATGGAATGCCCAGATGGCATAAAACCCCCCCAAATGACCCCATTTTGGAAAGTAGACACCCCAAGCTATTTGCTGAGAGGTACGTTGAGTATTTTGCAGATCTCGCTTTTTGTCACAAAGTTTTAAAAATTGAAAAAAGAAAAAAAAAAATATGTCTTTCTTCATTTTCAAAAACAAATGAGAGCTGTAAAATACTCACCATGCCTCTCGGCAAATAGCTTGGGGTGTCTACTTTCCAAAATGGGGTCATTTGTGGGGGTTTTGGGCTATCTTGGCATTTTATGGCCTTCAAAACTGTGATAGGTAGTGAGGAGTGAAATCAAAAATTTGTGCCCTTAGAAATCCTGAAGGCGGTGCTTGGTTTTCGGGGGCCCGTACGCGGCTAGGCTCTCAAAAAGTCCCACACATGTGGTATCCCCGTACTCAGGAGAAGCAACCAAATGTATTTTGGGGTGCAATTCCGCATATAACCATGGCATGTTTGAGCAATATATCATTTAGTGACAACTTTTTGTACATTTTTTTTTTCTTTTTGTCATTATTCAATCACTTGGGACAAAAAAAAATATTCAATGGGCTCAACATGCCTCTCAGCAATTTCCTTGGGGTGTCTTCTTTCCAAAATGGGGTCATTTGTGGGGGTTTTGGGCTATTTTGGCATTTTATGGCCTTCAAAACTGTGATAGGTAGTGAGGAGTGAAATCAAAAATTTATGCCCTTAGAAACCTTGAAGGCTGTGCTTGGTTTTTGGGGTCCCGTACGCGGCTAGGCTCCCAAAAAGTCCCACACATGTGGTATCCCCGTACTCAGGAGAAGCAGCAGAATGTATTTTGGGGTGCAATTCCACATATAACCATGGCATGTGTGAGCAATATATCATTTAGTGACAACTTTGTGCAAAAAAAATAAAGTTTGTCATATTCCCGCAACTTGTGGCAAAATATAAAATATTCCATGGACTAATCATGCCTCTCAGTAAATAGCTTGGGGTGTCTACTTTCCAAAATGGGGTCATTTAGGGGGGTTTTGTGCTATTTTGGCATTTTATGGCCTTCGAAACTGTGATAGGTAGTGAGGAGTGAAATCAAAAATTTGCGCCCTTAGAAATCCTGAAGGCGGTGCTTGGTTTTCGGGGGCCCGTATGCGGCTAGGCTCCTAAAAAGTCCCACACATGTGGTATCCCCGTACTCAGGAGAAGCAGCAGAATGTATTTTGTGGTGCAATTCCACATATAACCATGGCATGTGTAAGCAATATATCATTTAGTGACAACTTTTTGTAATTTTTTTTATTTTTATTTTTTTTGTCATTATTCAATCACTTGGGACAAAAAAAAAAAATATTCAATGGGCTCAACATGCCTCTCAGCAATTTCCTTGGGGTGTCTACTTTCCAAAATTACTGCCCTGCCATTTTAGCACCTCAAGAAATGAGATAGGCAGTCATAAATTTAAACCTGTGTAAATTCCAGAAAATTTACCCTAGTTTGTAAACGCTATAACTTTTGCGCAAACCAATAAATATACGCTTATTGACATTTTTTTTACTAAAGACATGTGGCTGAATACATTTTGGCCTAAATGTATGACTAAAATTTCGATTTTTCTTGTAACAAAAAGTAGAAAATATCATTTTTCTTCAAAATTTTCGGTCTTTTTCCGTTTATATCGCAAAAAATAAAAATCGCAGAGGCAATCAAATACCATTAAAAGAAAGCTCTATTTGTGGGAAGAAAAGGACGCAAATTTTGTTTGGGTACAACATTGCATGTCCGCACAATTTACAGTTAAAGCAGCGCAGTGCAAATTTCTGAATTCACCTCTGGTCCTTTAGCTACCAAATGGTCCGGGGCTTAAGTGGTTAATGGCTGTGTGTTGAGTTATTTTGAGGGGAGAGCAAATTTACACTGTTATACAAGCTGTACACTCACTACTTTACATTGTAGCAAAGTGTCATTTCTTCAGTGTTGTCACATGAAAAGATAGAATAAAATATTTACAAAAATGTGAGGGGTATACTCACTTCTGAAAGATACACTATTATTATCATACATTTATATAGCTCTGACATACACCGCAGTGCTGTACAGAGAACACTGAGCCGGTCCTCCATCAGTATCTGTAGAGGAGCTTATGCCATGGAGGAGAAGGAGAGGTGGGGCTTTAGTACTCAAAAACGAGTTTCCCCCTTATCGAAACATCAAATCAAATTTTATCAAAGAGTGTTTACATTTCAAGCCTTTTGAGTACCACCTTATTTTTTTGAATGTTATAAATATATATACACATACATACATTGAACTGGATTGACTTGTGTCTTTTTGCAACCAAACCAACTATGTAACTATACATATATATGTGAACATAGTCAGCCGTATTTGTATTGAAGTGGAAATCTCAAACAGACAGGAAGTAATGTAACTTACAGACAGGAAGTGATGTAACTTAGACAGGAAGTGATGTAGGCACGCAAGCAGGAAGTTCCGGGAAGTTCCGGGTGAGAGGTGAATCGGGAGGATGTAGAGAGGAGACATTGCTGGAACTGGCAGCAGAGGAGGTAATAAGATATTATTTTCTATTTACACTCAGTAACCCCGTCATGTCTGTCCTCTTCCTCCATAGTCACTGTGATGTCTGTTATGGTTTAAAGGACCATATACATCCTAAATAGCGAACCATTTATCCAACTGTCCATCCAGAGCCTTTGGTTTATAGGCCAGATCAGTGACGGCTGGTGGTTTGTTTTTTGGGGGCAGCAAACAACCACCCCCTTAGACGGCTGGCTGGCAGCACCTCCCCCGCCAGCCCGCTGTCCGCTGGTCGATCCGGCACTTACCCCATCTAGGTGGCGGGCGGCGGCTCCTGCATCCTCTTCTCCATCATTACAAAACAGATTAAAGCGCACACATACAAAAATTACATATCTCCTGCAAGGCTATTTAATAACACCTGAGCATATTCGAAAAAATTTGGGGGTTTGGTCACGCTATATGGTCATATAGTGCTAAGCCCACTTACTGCAACAAAGTACCCCAAATTAGTGGGTCCTACCCTAGTAATAGAATGAAAGATCCTGCGTCTCAACCAAGGGAGACAAACTCCTCTATGTGGGAGAACTGAGGGGGATTCCTCCTATGCACTGGTGCCAACTAATAAGAGGTAATGAGGGGGGGGGGTGCTCCGGCCCAAGGAACCTAGTCAGGTTCCATACAATATACATACATAATCATACTTGGGGGGCACATCCTAGCTCTTCTCCATCATGGCAGCTTCCACCGTGCGTCTCCTCCTAGGCGTCCAATAGGATCGCCTGTCCTTTCAGCCAATCGGGTGATGGGTCTCAAGACCATTTATCCAACTGTCAATCCAGAGCCTCTGGTTTATAGACCAGATACATCCTAAATAAGGATGAGCTCCGACGTGTTCGCATAGTACACGTGCAGAGCCCGCCAGGAAGTCGGCGCTGCGCTAATGACAGGCAATGAGACATTTCCCGATACTCGGCTGCAGAGATCGGGAAATGTCTCCCTGGCTGTGATTAGCACAGCGCGGTGCCGACTTCCTGGCGGGCTCTGCATGTGTACTATGCGAACACGCCGGAGCTCATCCTTAATTCTAAATATAGAATCAATTATCCAACTGTCCATCCAGAACCTCTGGTTTATAGACCAGATACATCCTAAATATAGAACCATTTATCCAACTGTCCATCCAGAACCTCTGGTTTATAGACCAGATACATGCTAAATATAGAACCATTTATCCAACTGTCCATCCAGAGCTTCTGGTTTATAGACGAGATACATCCTAAATATAGAACCATTTATCCAACTGTCCATCCAGAGCCTCTGGTTTATAGACCAGATACATCCAAAATATAGAACCATTTATCCAACTGTCCATCCAGATCCTCTGGTTTATAGACCAGATACTTCCTAAATATAGAATCAATCATCCAACTATCCATCCAGATCCTCTGGTTTATAGACCGGATACATGAAATTGCTGTTGGGCGCCACCACTTGTCTAAGAGTTCTAATAACCAGAGAAGCCGCTATATTATCTGTCTACAAAGATCAGAGTCTTCTATGGATCACATCAGTGAAGATGGAGGAAGACTGAGAGGATAGAAAAATAGAATTCCAGCTAAAGCCCTACTAGTCTTAAAAATGTTCCTTCCCCTCGCTTAATACATATACCGTATATACTGGAGTATAAGCCGACTGAATATAAGCCGAGGCACCTAATTTTACCACAAAAACTGGGAAAACTTATTGACTCGAGTATAAGCCTAGGGTGTCTATCTGCATGCCTCATTGTGCCTCACTTTGCCTCCCTGTGTCCATGCCTCACTGTGTCCATGACTAGACTTATGTCTAACATGGGAGTATATGGAAGGGGTACCCGGCTTTGAAAAATCGGTGCTCCCCAGCCATAGGTCTCACAGACAGAAAACTTTGCACACTTGTAGAGGAGAACTGGGGCTACATGTGTGCCACGTTTTGGGTCATGGGGACGGCCGGTACTGGGTCCCGAAAGCTACCGGAGAAATTACCGTTTAATATGGGAGTCTATGGAAGGGGTTCCCGGCTTTGAAAAATTGGTGCTCCCCGGCCCTAGGTCTCCCAGACAACAAACTTTGCACACTTGTAGAGAAATAGTGGGGATATATGTGTGCCAAGTTTGGGGTCTAGAGGACCTACGACCGGCCGGTACCGGGTCCCCAAATTCCGGGAGATCAGGCACAAAAAGGTGACTCGAGTATAAGCCGAGGGGGGCATTTTCAGCATAAAAAAAATGTGCTGAAAAATTTGGCTTACACTCGAGTATATACGGTACTAGATAAGCTGTGTAAAAAGATGTCTGGTCACATGATTCAGCTCTCTTGTGTCAGCCATCAGCAGCTGCAGGGGAGAGGAAGTACTGCAAACAATGTCTCCATTGTTGCAGCCTATGGGTGATGGAATTACTCCAGACTTCTTACTCTTGGCTTTCAAAGCCGTTGTTAGACACTCTTCCCATTTCCTTGTATCACGTGACTGGACTGGAGCAAGCTGAAAATAGGGAAGTACGTACTTTTTTACACAGGTGAGTTAGTACAGGTGTTAGGAGGGGGAAGTGAACATTTTTATACTAGTTAGGCTTTAACTGGAATTCTAGCGTGCTAACCGCAGAGGTGAGGAGGATTCTGGGAGGTCCTGGGACATAACTTATCTCTACTAAGAGAACACAGACCTGACCAGAGAGGTGAGGACTATTTTGGGAGGTCACATGACATCACTCTTATCTCTATTATTACCACAACAATACCAGGCACTTACACCCCCTTCCTGCCCAAGCCAATTTTCAGCTTTCAGCGCTGTTGCTGTTTAAATGACAATTGCGTGGGCACGCTACACCGTACCCAAACAGAATTTTTATCATTTTGTTCTACAAATAGAGCTTTCTTTTGGTGGTATTTGATCATCTCTGCGGTTTTTATTTTTTGCTAAACAAATAAAAAAATACCGAGAATTTTGAAAAAATAAAATCTTTACTTTCTGTTATAAAATTTTGTAAATAAGTAAGTTTTCTCCTTCACTGATGGGTAGTAACAAGGTGGCACCAATGAGGCGGCACTGATAGGCGGCACTGGTAGGTGGCACTGGTGGGCATTGATAGGCGGCACCGATGGGCACTCATTGGTGGCACTGGTGGGCACTGATAGGCGACACTGGGCAATGAAAGGCTGCACTGACTGGTGGCACTGATAGGCGGCACTACTGGACACTGATAAGTGGCACTGATCGGCACTGATATGCGGCACTGAAAGATGGCACTGATAAGCATCCCTGTTGGCACTGGCAGGCATTGTGGATGGGCACTGATTGGCAACTGCCTGGGCATTGATTGGCATATACCTGGTGGTCTAGGGTGGCATACCTGGTGGTCCAGTGTGGGTGGCAATCCCTGGTGGTCCTGGCGGCATCCTGGTGGTCCTGGGAGGGCATCCGAGGGGGGGCTGCAGACCTCCGTCAGGAGAGCAGCCGATCTGCCTCCTCTACTCGCGTGAGTGAGTGAGGAGAAGCCGATCAACGGCTCTTCCTGTTTACATCGTGATTAGACACGGCTGATCACGTGGTAAAGAGCCTCCGATTAGGGCTCTTTACCCAGATCGGTGTAGCAGTGTGTCAGACTGACACGCCGCACCACCGATCGCCGCAATGCTCGCCCCCACGGGCGCGCGCCGGCTGTTATCCTGCTGGACATCATATGACGCCTAATCAGGATAACTGAACCACCGCCCGGCCGTCATTCTGCTATAGGCCGGGCGGGAAGTGGTTAAACAACAGACCTGACCGGACAGGTGAGGAGGATTCTGGGAGGTCACATGACATCACTCTTATCTCCAATAATAAAAAAACAGACCTGACTGGAGAGGTGAGAAGGATTCTGAGAGGGTTACATGACATTGTTGCCGTTTTAATGTAGAGTTTTTCTCCGGTGAAGCTTGGTGGCCATTTACCTCATTCCCTGAAATCCAAGAGAAACAGAAGAAGATTCTAGAACTCGCCAGCAAGATCGTTGATCTGCTGACAGGAGAGGTGAGCGGTGCCGGGAATTCTGGGACATTATTCAGTAACAGACAAGAGATGTGTCTGGATGGTGACTGTATCATTGTGTGTGTCAGGTTCCTATAAGGTGTAAATATATCACTGTCTTTTCTCCATGGAAGAGGAGTATTTAGAAGAACAAGAGGATCTCTACAAGGACATCAAGATGGAGAGTGAGTCCCCCCTCACATCACCGGGTAAGAAGAGACTTTATTGTAAAGGAGAGAGCAGTACGGAGGGTCCACCTAGATCCCCCATCATCCGATAAACACATAGAAACAATGTATTCAGTCAGCGTGTGTGTTTCCTACAGATGGATCCAGTAATGGGAACCCCCCAGAGAGATGTCCTCATCCTCTGTATTCCCGGGATTCCACACAAGAAGATCACACCATCCCTCACCATCATCAGGTAGGTGGAACTGACCAACTGGAACACAAATACAATTCTACGCTTTGAGATAATATTATTTTGTCATCTCTTGTTTCATTTTACATTTTCATATTTGTACTTTAGGATGAAGAACTAAAATATATCAAAGTTGAGGTTAAAGTGGAAGAAGAAGAGATGTTTGAAGATCAGTCTATGGAGGAGGGAGATCCTCTGTATTCCCGGGATTCCACATGGGAAGATCACAAATCCCCTCACCATCATCAGGTAGGTGAGGCCAAGCATGTAGACCTAAATATGTATTCTAAGCTATGGGAGGACAATCTTCTATGTAGTCTCTTGTTTTAATGCTTACTTTTACATCTGAAGTGTGGCCTTTTGCTTTTTGCACCCCCATTCCACATTTCTAGCTTCTTTTGAGCACCCTACACTTTCACCCCCATTTTTATTTTTTTTATTTTTCTTCTTTAAAGCAATATACATCCCTTTTTTCTGTGGGTCTTAGGTCCAGTCACATGTCATCATGGGTAATCTTCCTCCATTTGTTCCTCCATGGAGGTGGGGTGCATACTGAATGAGGTGGTGCTGTTCGTTGCTCCTGTAAGTCCAGGCTGATGTGATGATGTGCCACTAGGGGACGGGTCTCTGGCTTCCTATGCTCACAGGAATACGGCAGTAGAACTGATTTATCTCTGCTTCCCGGTCAGTAACACCTGCTGGTCTTGTCTTGTCCCCCCCAGCCTGTGACTGGACAGTGAAAGGAGAAGCAGCAGAGTGATGAGCTTATCTTTTTGCTCTCTCCTGCTATCTGAATGTAACTGGTTAGCGCTACATTACAGCTGATTGGCTCCTTGTTCTGCTTCTCTCTCTCCCAGTCTGAGTTGTTGTGTACAGGTAACGCAAGAGCCTGATACCAGGTCATATTCAGGTACTTACACTGCTTACACTTTTTTTAAAAACACATTTAATTATATTTTCGGGAAAGCAGAGCTGCTGTCATTTGTGTATTTTATATCTGCCTGGAGTTCAGCTTTAATAGATGTTTTCTATTATTTTGGGGTTTAGAGTGAAGAACGGCTTATTATAAAAGCTGAGGTTAAAGAGGAAGAAGAAGAGGAGACGTATGTGGGGGGTGATCAGCCGTCCA
Organism: Rana muscosa; assembly: GCA_029206835.1. Classification (NCBI taxonomy): domain Eukaryota; kingdom Metazoa; phylum Chordata; class Amphibia; order Anura; family Ranidae; genus Rana; species Rana muscosa. The sequence goes on along the minus strand of CM055123.1, from coordinate 431,610,489 downwards.
TGGAGGAGGTTGGGATGATTAAGAAAAGTGAACAGGAAGAAATGTCTCTACTTATCGACACAAGTAAGTAACAGACACTATGAAGGAAACAGGTCACAGTCTCATTTTACTTCTGAGTATAAGGAATGTAGTTTAGGGAAAAAGTTAGATCATTATCAGATCTTCACATCACCTATAATAAAGGGTTAATGTGTAGTGTGTGAAGGGTTAATACTTGGTGCTGTGATGTGCCTCCCCTGCATATGTCACTTCCTGCTTCTGTGCCTTCCCCTGCATGTGTCACTTCCTGCTTCTGTGTCTTCCCCTGCATGTCACTTCCTGCTTAAGTGCCTTCCCCTGCATGTGTCACTTCCTGCTTCTGTGCCTTCCCCTGCATGTGTCACTTCCTGCTTCTGAAGTGATATATATGTAGGAGGAGACCGGACCTTGTGGTCTGTCCATGTATGGGAGGTGATCAGTGAGGATGCTGTAAAGATGTAAACTGAACTGTACAGTGGAGTTCCCCCTTAGTGGGACCCCGGCATGGGTTCCAAGGACTGGACTCTTGATGATATTTACTGGGATGCAACTAAGCTATAAAAAGATATGGACAACGCCGTACAGCACAGCCAAATCGGAAACATTGTTATGAGAGAGAGTGGAAAGGCAATTGGTTAAGAGTAACCGTCTGTGTTACTTTGGAAGAGAATGTGCTTTTACAGTTTATCTGGAGAACAAAATGTACAATTCTGTCAACTCTGGAGGTTATGGAGTGAAGTGTGATAAGGAGGAGGAGCAAACAGTTAAGCCCCGTACACACGATCGGTTTAACTGATGAAAACTGTCCGATGGATGGTTTTCATCAGACAAACCGATCGTGTATGGTACCCATCGGTCTTTTTTCCATCGGATGGAAAAAATAGAACTTGTTTTAAATTTTTCCGATGGATCAAAAACCGATGGGAATTTCCGATCGTCTATGAGCAAGTCCATCGGATAAAAAACCCACGCATGCTCAGAATCAAGTCGACGCATGCTCAGAAGCATTAAACTTCATTTTTCTCGGCTCATCGGAGTGTTTTACGTCACCGCGTTTGGAACGGCCGGTTTTTTGACTGATGGTGTGTGGCCAAGACTGATGAAAAACAGTTTCATCGGATTTCCGATGGTCAAATCCATCGGACGATTATCCATAGGTTATCCGATCGTGTGTACGGGGCTTTAGGGAGAGGGAACAGTGGTGGCTGGTGATGAAGGTTCTGTAAGTGGGAAAAGCTTGGCACTTGGCGAACTGTACTGGGCGGCTGGGCCCCCAACTTAGGGCCCACTGCAGAATAAAACCCTCCTACAGACTATGCCTAGAACCACATCAGTAGGCTCTGAGGAAGAAGGTACTCCTTCGAAACACGTAAGCCACTAGCGGTCCTGATGCCCTCCCCTCTGTTTTCTGGAGACTGTTGGTTTCAGGACTGATTGTATGTGAAAAATCTGCGCTATCTCCCTAGGCGGTATCAATACCCAAGTGTTAACACACTACGCCAAGAAAATTAAATGATATAATTGTGCAATGAAGTAAAAAAGTGATGGTGCTGCAAATACAAAAAAGCTGCAATATGCAGCTAGAAAAATGTGCAAAAATAAATAATAAATGCGCAACCGTATAAGTGGCAACCAATGTGCCAAAAAGTGATATATGTATGAACTAACACACAAAAAAAGTTTTTGATATTAAACAAAAACAAAAAAAATTAAACAAAAAAAAAATTATATAATTAATATATATTCCCTACTAGGTAAGTATATAAACACACCAAGGAAGTCCATAAGCTTCAACTGCCTGACTCTCACGGCAGTAGGAGAAGCAGTAAAACATAAACAAACAAACAAAAGAAAAAGTCCATAAATAATGCAGAGCCAGCCAGCGTGTATCAAAATGATGACAGATCTTCAAAAAGTTGGAATATACTTCAATCAAGATGTATAGATGGGAGGCTTACCAGACCAGGTGGGTCCCAATTACAGGGACCAAAAGGGCTCAGCAACTACACCGAATAAGATGTCAACGATGCAGTCCTCTGTGTCCTCACTCCACTCGTTGAAACTCCAGCTCCTGGTTTGCCTTGTGACTGCAGGCACGCTCATACAATGTAAAGGATACCAATTTAGGAGAGAAAATAAGAAGACTTCATGGTGCAGCATGTAAAAAACGAAGTACCCTTTATTCTTAAAACGGGTAAACTGACATCCATATGGAGAAAAAACAAAAACTTTTCAAAAGAGCACTAAAACCCCGCTGTGGCGGCAGCCAGTCAGCTGGGGGCGTGGTGACGTCAGGGTCCTGAGCTCCACCCTACGCGGCGTTTCCCCGTAAGAGGCGTCGTCTGGGAAAGGAGGCTTGGACCAGGACGTCACTCACCACACTTATATTGCGAAGGACAGGAGAGTGACACCGGAAGTCCCGATGTATTTCATCGGTTCCACGGCGCACAAAACTAACTATATGGCAGGCGCACAGAGGATATTGAATACCCACTGTGCCCCTGCCATGCAAATTTTATCCACATGACATATATACATATGCGGGAATCTACCCATGTTATCCTAAAAAATTAGTAAACATAAAAACATAAGGAATACATACATATATATATATATAATAAACAATGTGTTTTTCAGAAAACATATATTAATAGAGCAGCGGTGGCAACTAAATGCCTTATAGAAAAATTGCTACTAAACACTGCTAGCAACCCTGCTCAAAAAATATCTATACCCACATCATTAATTCATACATAAAAAATGACTAATACTTTTATGCTCACCCACAAAATGTCCGTAACTCAAAACGGGCACTGAGAGGGTTAAACAAAAAGTATATACATATAAACCAAAAACATAATACTTGATATAAAAATCAAACATTACTACATACATATATCCCCATATGTCAAACTAAAAAATTATTAAATTATTAAAAAACTGAATTAATAAAATTTAATTATGAAGAACAATTTTCATATTTATCTATATTGAAAAAAGAGCCCCCTGACCATATTCCCTGTCTCCTATGAATTTCCTTGTTAAAAAAAAGGGTGAGAGGGACAAAAAACCCTTATCACAAGCCCAGTGCATATCTGAGTGCACCAAAACCAGGAAGGGGAAAGGGAAAAAAAGGGGAGGGGGATGGCCGCATAGGAAGGAACTACAGAACTGCGGGGAAGAACACATATAAATGCATATATATATATATATACATGCACACCAAGATATATGTGGGCACACATATACATACATAAATGCGCATAATGGGTCATAAGAATAAAAGAAAAGGGGACACTAAAAGTGAGACGGGTGATTATAATGAGACCCATCAACTGTTATTAATATAACAATTGATGTCCCATTCGATGTTAAGGCCCCAGGGGCTATAACACCGCATATCAAAAATCCACCTGGTCTCTCTACGTGAGATCTGACGTTTCAAGTTGTCACCTCTCCAGTGTGGCACATACTTCTCAATACTCAAGGATCGTTTTTTGGAAAAAGGGTATCAGTCATCCGTATTAGATAAAGATCTCCGAGAGGTTATGTCCATGGATAGACAAGCCCTTTTGATTCCTAAAACAAAAGAAAAAAATCCTATGCCGAATGATTTCCAATGGTCCTTTTTGACCACTTTTTCTTCCCATTTCTGGTGGGTCAACAAAATAATTAAGAAGCACTGGCCAGTTTTGAAAAGCGATAAGATTTTGGGCCCCACGCTCCCGGATTGTCCAAAGATCTTATACAGAAGAAACCAAAATTTAAAAGACCTTGTGGCACCAAGTGTGGTTGATCCTCCACCCAGGGTTCTTATGTTTGGTCATCTAAAGGGTTTCTTCCCGTGCAAGAGATGCAAGATGTGCAGAACATCCAAAACTTTGAAAACCTCCACCTTTACTTCACATACTACCTCACAAGAATACAATATATCTGACTTCATAACCTGCGGCACTGTAGGGGTTATTTACCTTTTACGGTGTCCGTGTGGTTTTCAGTATATTGGAAGGACCACCCGTGCCCTTAAAATAAGGATAGGGGAACACCTGTCCAACATACGTAGGGGTTTCAGAAAACAGTGTATCATGGCATTTTCGTCAGCACCACAACAGAGATCCTTCAGTACTGGAAGTAGTGGGCATTGAGAAGTATGTGCCACACTGGAGAGGTGACAACTTGAAACGTCAGATCTCACGTAGAGAGACCAGGTGGATTTTTGATATGCGGTGTTATAGCCCCTGGGGCCTTAACATCGAATGGGACATCAATTGTTATATTAATAACAGTTGATGGGTCTCATTATAATCACCCGTCTCACTTTTAGTGTCCCCTTTTCTTTTATTCTTATGACCCATTATGCGCATTTATGTATGTATATGTGTGCCCACATATATCTTGGTGTGCATGTATATATATATATATATATATATATATATATATATATATATATATATGCATTTATATGTGTTCTTCCCCGCAGTTCTGTAGTTCCTTCCTATGCGGCCATCCCCCTCCCCTTTTTTTCCCTTTCCCCTTCCTGGTTTTGGTGCACTCAGATATGCACTGGGCTTGTGATAAGGGTTTTTTGTCCCTCTCCCCCTTTTTTTTTACAAGGAAATTCATAGGAGACAGGGAATATGGTCAGGGGGCTCTTTTTTCAATATAGTTAAATATGAAAATTGTTCTTCATAATTAAATTTTATTAATTCAGTTTTTTAATAATTTAATAATTTTTTAGTTTGACATATGGGGATATATGTATGTAGTAATGTTTGATTTTTATATCAAGTATTATGTTTTTGGTTTATATGTATATACTTTTTGTTTAACCCTCTCAGTGCCCGTTTTGAGTTACGGACATTTTGTGGGTGAGCATAAAAGTATTAGTCATTTTTTATGTATGAATTAATGATGTGGGTATAGATATTCTTGAGCAGGGTTGCTAGCAGTGTTTAGTGGCAATTTTTCTATAAGGCATTTAGTTGCCACCGCTGCTCTATTAATATATGTTTTCTGAAAAACACATTGTTTATTATATATATATATATATATATGTATGTATTCCTTATGTTTTTATGTTTACTAATTTTTTAGGATAACATGGGTAGATTCCCACATATGTATATATGTCATGTGGATAAAATTTGCATGGTAGGGGCACAGTGGGTATTCAATATCCTCTGTGCGCCTGCCATATAGTTAGTTTTGTGCGCCGTGGAACCGATGAAATACATCGGGACTTCCGGTGTCACTCTCCTGTCCTTCGCAATATAAGTGTGGTGAGTGACGTCCTGGTCCAAGCCTCCTTTCCCAGACGACGCCTCTTACGGGGAAACGCCGCGTAGGGTGGAGCTCAGGACCCTGACGTCACCACGCCCCCAGCTGACTGGCTGCCGCCACAGCGGGGTTTTAGTGCTCTTTTGAAAAGTTTTTGTTTTTTCTCCATATGGATGTCAGTTTACCCGTTTTAAGAATAAAGGGTACTTCGTTTTTTACATGCTGCACCATGAAGTCTTCTTATTTTCTCTCCTAAATTGGTATCCTTTACATTGTATGAGCGTGCCTGCAGTCACAAGGCAAACCAGGAGCTGGAGTTTCAACGAGTGGAGTGAGGACACAGAGGACTGCATCGTTGACATCTTATTCGGTGTAGTTGCTGAGCCCTTTTGGTCCCTGTAATTGGGACCCACCTGGTCTGGTAAGCCTCCCATCTATACATCTTGATTGAAGTATATTCCAACTTTTTGAAGATCTGTCATCATTTTGATACACGCTGGCTGGCTCTGCATTATTTATGGACTTTTTCTTTTGTTTGTTTGTTTATGTTTTACTGCTTCTCCTACTGCCGTGAGAGTCAGGCAGTTGAAGCTTATGGACTTCCTTGGTGTGTTTATATACTTACCTAGTAGGGAATATATATTAATTATATAATTTTTTTTTTGTTTAATTATTTTTTGTTTTTGTTTAATATCAAAAACTTTTTTTGTGTGTTAGTTCATACATATATCACTTTTTGGCACATTGGTTGCCACTTATACGGTTGCGCTTTCAGGACTGATTGCCACAAATAGGTGGCTTTTACAAGCAATATTTCTCCACATGTTTGTGAGAAGTTTTTACCTTGTTTTTATCAATAAATATTTATGTAATGTAATTGGGATAATGCAATCTTTTTTTATGACTACTAGGATATCCCCTAACCTGGAGGGCAGCAAGGCCAGAGAAACTATCCCTTGAGTAGTAGATCACCCGGACATCACACTAATGCGCAAGAGAGTTTGTTTGCTGTTATCTGGAACCACATGTGCGAGGCCTTCTGAAGTATGTGCGGTGGTTCCCCTTTTCGCCTTTGGGTTGGATATGGGGAAGTGTACAGTGCACAGTGTTGTGGTAAGCTGGTAGAGGATAATCAGTGCTCAGCACTATTTTCCTTAAAATCTCTCTGTAGCCAGTGCCAGGAGACTGTATGTGTCACTGGCAGATGATAAGACGTAATATATTTGATGTGGGGCCTAAAGTAATTTAGCCTCCAGTCATGAGAGGGCACTAACACACATATGAAGGTCTGACCCCCTGATGAAGCCATTTTAATGGTGTAACGCATAAGGAGCAGAGCAGTTGACATCGCACAACTCAAAGGAAGTGTTTTTTTGTGGGTCAGGAGCATGGCTGCACAGGTATCTTAAAGTGGCCAGTTACTTGTTAAATACTAAATTATGTTTCAATTTTCTTTCCCACAGATGGAAGTTACGCCAGGAATACCTCGGAGAAGTATCTTCTATTAACTGCTGATTGTAACTCAGAAGATAATGTCATCACACAGGATCCTCCAGGAGGAAATCCAAATCCACAAAATCTACATCACAGACCTTCCTGTCCGGAGACATCAATGGATCCCTCTGATCAGGGGGAATCTTCTCATCAATCACATCCTATGATTGTAAATATCCATGTAAGATCTCACACTGCAGATAGATCACCAGATCCTTCTAATCCCGAGGAATCTTCCTCACCCCATGAAGGTGACAATCTATACCCATGTTCAGAGTGCGGGAAAAGTTTCACTCATAAAGAATACCTTGCCAAACATCAGCGAATTCATACAGGTGAGCGCCCTTTTTCATGTTCAGAGTGCGGGAAATCTTTCACTATAAAGGGAAGCCTTGTTGCACACCAAAAAGTTCACACGGGTGAGCATTCATGTTTACAGTGTGGAAAGTCTTTCGCTCAGAAAGGAAACCTTTTGCAACACCAGAGAATACACACGGGTGAGCGTCCTTATTCATGTTCAGAGTGCGGAAAATCTTTTGCTCAAAAAGGAAACCTTGCAAAACACCAGAGAATTCACACAGGCGAGCGACCGTATTCATGTTCAGAGTGCGGGAAATCTTTCTCTAGAAAAGAGAACCTACATGAACACCTGAGAAATTACAAGGGTGAGCGAAACTATTCATGTTCAGAGTGCGGGAAATCATTCTTTAAGAAAGATAATCTTGTTAAACACCAGAAAATCCACACGGGTGAGCGTCCCTTTTCATGTTTAGAGTGTGGGAAATCTTTCTTTAAGAAAAATAATCTTTTGAGGCATCAGAGATTTCACACAGGTGAGCGTCCTTATTCCTGTTCAGAGTGCGAGAAAGCTTTCAGTCATAAAGGAGACCTTGTTATACATCAAAGAATTCACACGGGAGAGCGCCCTTATTCATGTTCAGAGTGCGGGAAAGCTTTCGGTCATAAAGGAGACTTTGTTAAACATCAGAGAACTCACACAGGTGAGCGCCCATTTTCTTGTTCAGAGTGCGGGAAATCTTACACTCATAAAGGAGACCTTGTTAAACATCAGAGAATTCACTCAGGTGAACTTCCATATTCTTGTTCAGAGTGCGGGAAATCTTTCAGCCATAAAGGAAACCTTGTTAAACATCAGAGAACTCACACGGGTGAACATCCTTATTCATGTTAAGCGTGCGGGAAATCTTTGACTTATGCCTCGTACACACAACCGTTTTTCTCGGCAGGAAAAAGAAACTGCGTTTTTTCCAACGGGATTCCTCTCAAGCCTGCCTTGCATACACACGTTTAGGCCAAATACCGACCGTCCAAAGCGCAGTGACGTACACCACATACGACGGGACTATAAAGGGGAAGTTCCATTCAAACGGCGCCACCCTTTGGGCTGCTTTTGCTGATCCTCGTGTTAGTAAAAGTTTGGTGAGAGACGATTCGCGCTTTTCAGCCTCGTGCTCTTCAGTCCGTTACGAGCGCTAGTTTTACCAGAACAAGCGCTCCCGTCTCATACTTGATTCTGAGCATGCGCGTTTTTTTTTTCCCCCATCGGAAAAGCATACATACGACAGGTTTTCCCGACGGGAAAAAATAGAACATGTTCTCTCTTTTTTTTCCTACAGTTTTCCTGTCGGGAAAACTGCGATGGAGCATACATACTGCCGGGATTCCCGGCCAAAAGCTCTCATGGCAATTTTCCTGCTGGGAAAACCAGTCGCGTGTACGAGGCAATATAAAGGAGTCTTTGATTAGCACCAGAAAATTCACTCCAGTAAGCGTCCTTATTTATGTTCAGAGTGCGGGAAATCTTTCTCTAAGGAGAAGAATCTGGATGATCACCACTGAAAACACGCAGGTGAGCATTCATGTTAAGAGTGCGGGAAATCTTTCACTACAAAGGGAAAACGTGTTTGACATCAAATAACGCACACGAATGAAGTCTGGTAATGAGTGTGGGAAACCTTTTGATCAGATAGAAACCCTTGTTACACATCCCAAAAGAGACACTGCGCAGCATCGTTAATGCATTAAGACTGCGGGAAATGTTTTACAGACATAAGAAGTCTATTTATACATCCGAGGAAAAGGACCTGCTGATTCTTTTGACAAATGTATGATGGTTTTTAGACATGTGCACTGCCGAAAAATTTGTTCATTTTCGTTACATTTGTTTTTTTTTGCATTTTTCGGAAATTCAGTAAATTCAGAAGTTCGAAAATTCGTAAGTTAGAAAATTTGGATTTTTGAGTTTCCGATTTTCTCATTTTGAATTTTCGAAATTTTGAAGATTCGGAAATTAAAAAAATTCTGAAATTTCGGAATTGACGAATTTGTCAAAAATCGTTAAACTAATTCGGAACTAAACAAATTGCACATGTCTAATGGTTTTTACTAGTGGAACTTATTATCTCATTGTAAATATTTTGTTTATAAAGGGGTGCATGCTGGCACAAGTGATGTTACATTTTAGGGTAGAGAAGATGGGTGAGCCGTGTCTCCTCCTTGGCTTCTTGTATCTCTTGGAGACTTCAATAGTTGGATGTGCCTGCACCTGCGTTTTGGTAATCCTGTTTCTCTGTTTTCCATTTTGCACATTTAAAAATACAGATTTAAAAGTTATCGCGGCTCAAAATAGGTTATGGGGGTACACAAAGATAGAAGCATACCAGGGAAAAATATTTAAATTCTTGAGCCACAGATTGTCCAAGGGGGACAGATAGGCCACGTTTTGTACAGTGCACATCACCATACATTGGGGGCATAGTGAAAATATTTGGGTGGTGGTTTGATACTTCTAAATCCATAAGGAATAAATTATAGTACAGTCTTCATATGAACCAGGATTGAGCTACTCCGATACTTGTATAGCTAGCCATGGAAACTGTCCAATCTGTGGGTAGCAAACTATCAATTGTGGCAATACAAGGACAGTGTTATTAATGTATGGCAATGGTAGCAATTAATAGGCAATAAAATGCAGTTACAATAACTGAAGTTCCGTCTGTCTTTTATTTTTGTGTTCTGCTGAAAGGCATTTATATGGATCTAAATAAACTGAATGCAGAAAGGATCCCTAAAGCCCTGTACACACGGTCTGACTTTTTGCCAACAAACTTCATTTTGAGCAAGTTTGCCAAAAAATCTGACCGTGTGTACGCTCCATCGGACAAACTTTTTTGGTTTTCATCGGACAAAAGTTCGGTCTGCAAACGGACAAACTTTTGGCCAACAAAAGTTCGATGGAGCAAAGTCCGACCGTGTGTACAGAAAACCATCGGACTTTTGTCCGATGGACAAAACAAATAATGTTAAAATCAACCAACAATAGCAGGAGTTGACCAAAGAGTGGCGGTAAAGAGCAGAAAAACCACGTGATGTTGGAAAAAGTTTTGGGAAAGTTTGCAGAAAAGTCCTGTGGTGTGTATGCTATGGCAGGGCTTGACAAATTTGCTTGGAATCTAGGAGCCAGCTAAAAAAGTTAGGAGCCAGGAACGCGCACCGTACCGCTTGCGCGCAGAATTGAACGCATACATGAGTAGCGCCCGCATATGAAAGCGGTGTTAAAACCACACGTGAGGTATCGCCGCGATTGGTAGATCAAGAGCAATAATTCTAGGCCTCCTCTGTAACTCAAAACCTGCAACCTGTAGAATTTTTTAAACTTGGCCATGGAGATTTAAAGGGTAAAAGTTTGTCGCCATTCCACGAGCGGACGCAATTTTTAAGCGTGACATGTTGGGTATCAATTTACTCAGCGTAACATTATCTTTCACAATATAAAAAAAATAAAATTGGGCTAACTTTACTGTTTTTTTGTTAATTAAAAAATAAGACAAGTGTATTTTTTCTCAAAAAAAGTGCACTTGTAAGACCGCTGCGCAAATACGGTGTGACAGAAAGTTTTGCAATGACCGCCATTTTATTCTCGAGGGTGTTAGAATAAAAAATATATATAATGTTTGGGGGTTGTAATTAGAGGGAAGGAGATGGGGCAGTGGAAACAGACAGGGGAAGCTCCATTAGCATTGCTGGTTGTATGTCATACCAACGGCCACCACAACATGGCGCCTGATCACAGAAGAAAGCATAGGCCTACATACAGAGAAGCATAGGCCTTCAGAAGGCCGCAAAGCCGCGGCCTCAATTACCGGCCGGCCTGACGCGATCACAATTGCGCGGCGCGGGGGGGGGTTTCACGGAGACACAGGATACCCCAGCTGTGCTGCCCCAGGTCACTAATTCTAGTCGCAATGGCGACCTGGCGCCCGGGGATTGTCGAGCCCTGTGCTATGGGTGTGCCCGGCCAACTCCATTCGGACAAAAATCCATGGAAAAGTGCGATGGAAGTCCGACCGTGTGTACGGGGCTTTACATTGGTAGAAAGTGAAGGCTCTTGAAGGACATATGTGCTCAATGTGGAAGGACTTCCTTAAATTTGTGCTCATTGGAAAGAATGTTTCTTCCACTGGTGGTCAGCACTGGTAAAAGTACAAATATAGACCACTCAAAATAATGCTGCAGTAAATGCATTAGGAAGAGTTTGCAAGATAATTTGCTACATGCAGTGTGGAGTGAGCTGTCAGAAAATGAATGTGGGTGAGAGCTATCGGAGAATGTAGTGTGGATGGTGGGGGAGAGCTATTGGAGAATGTAGTGTGGATGGTGGGGGGGAGAGTTGTTGGAGAATGTAGTGTGGATGGTGGGGGAGAGCTATTGGAGAATGTAGTGTGGATGGTGGAGGAGAGCTGTCGGAGAATGTAGTGTGGATGGTGGGGGAGAGCTGTCGGAGAATGTAGTGTGGATGGTGGGGGAGAGCTGTCGGAGAATGTAGTGTGGATGGTGGGGGAGAGCTGTCGGAGAATGTAGTGTGGATGGTGGGGGGGGAGAGATGTTGGAGAATGTAGTGTGGATGGTGGGGGGGGAGAGATGTTGGAGAATGTAGTGTGGATGGTGGGGGAGAGCTGTCGGAGAATGTAGTGTGGATGGTGGGGGGGAGAGATGTCGGAGAATGTAGTGTGGATGGTGGAGGAGAGCTGTCGGAGAATGTAGTGTGGATGGTGGGGGGGAGAGATGTCGGAGAATGTAGTGTGGATGGTGGAGGAGAGCTGTCGGAGAATGTAGTGTGGATGGTGGAGGAGAGCTGTCGTAGAATGTAGTGCGGATGGTGGAGGAGAGCTGTCGTAGAATGTAGTGCGGATGGTGGAGGAGAGCTGTCGGAGAATGTAGTGTGGATGGTGGAGGAGAGCTGTTGGAAAATGTAGTGTGGATGGTGGGGGGGGAGAGTTGTTGGAGAATGTAGTGTGGATGGTGGGGGAGAGCTATTGGAGAATGTAGTGTGGATGGTGAGGAGAGCTGTCGGAGAATGTAGTGTGGATGGTGGGGGAGAGCTGTTGGAGAATGTAGTGTGGGGGGGAGAGATGTTGGAGAATGTAGTGTGGATGGTGGGGGAGAGCTGTCAGAGAATGTAGTGTGGATGGTGGGGGGGAGAGATGTTGGAGAATGTAGTGTGGATGGTGGAGGAGAGCTGTCGTAGAATGTAGTGCGGATGGTGGAGAAGAGCTGTCGTAGTGTGGATGGTGGAGGAGATCTGTCGGAAAATGTAGTGTGGATGGTGGAGGAGAGCTGTCGGAGAATGTAGTGTGGATGGTGGAGGAGAGCTGTCGGAGAATGTAGTGTGGATGGTGGAGGGGAACTGTCGGAGAATGTAGTGTGGATGGTGGGGGGAGAGCTGTCGGAGAATGTAGTGTGGATGGTGGAGGGGAACTGTCGGAGAATGTAATGTAGATGGTGGAGGAGAGCTGTCGGAGAATGTAGTGTGGATGGTGGGAGGAGAGTTGTCAGAGAATGTAGTGTGGATGGTGGAGGAGAGCTGTCGGAGAATGTAGTGTGGATGGTGGAGGAAAGCTGTCAGAGAATGTAGTGTGGATGGTGGAGGAGAGCTGTCGGAGAATGTAGTGTGGATGATGGAGAGAAGCTGTCAAAGAATGTAGCGTGGATAGTGGAGCAGAGCTGTCGGAGAATGTAGTGTGGATGGCAGAAGGAGAGCTGTCGGAGAATGTAGTGTGGATAGTGGAGGAGAGCTGTCAGAGAATGTAGTGTGGATGGTGGAGGAGAGCTGTCGGAGAATGTAGTGTGGATGGTGGAGGAGAGCTGTCGGAGAATGTAGCGTGGATAGTGGAGCAGAGCTGTCGGAGAATGTAGTGTGGATGGTGGAGGAGAGCTGTCAGAGAATGTAGTGTGGATGGTGGAGGAGAGCTGTCGGAGAATGTAGCGTGGATAGTGGAGCAGAGCTGTCGGAGAATGTAGTGTGGATGGCAGAAGGAGAGCTGTCGGAGAATGTAGTGTGGATAGTGGAGGAGAGCTGTCAGAGAATGTAGTGTGGATGGTGGAGGAGAGCTGTCGGAGAATGTAGTGTGGATGGTGGAGGAGAGCTGTCGGAGAATGTAGTGTGGATGGTGGAGGAGAGCTGTCAGACAATGTAGGGTGGATGGTGGATTTGCAATGCCAAATCATGTTCCATGTTGATGTAATTTGTAGGGTGGAGTCTGATGACTTACAATACATAATTCCTTTTAATTTACCCTGCTGAAGTCTAAATATGACTTAAAGCGTTTGTTACCCTAAAAAAAAAAGAATCTTGTTTCTTTAAAGCATAAATAACAGCACAGTGCTTGTACTGTGTAATTTGGTCCCCTGTATCACCTGAAATACCTATCTGATCCTGCCTGGTTCTGCCGTGAACTGATCACAGTTTATCATGGCTGCTGAGCCCTGACACAATGATCAGTTTACGTGCCTCTGTCTCCCGCAGCTCTCCTGTCCTCCTCTCCCTGCCTGTCAGCTCTGTGTGTGAGCCACTCCTCTCCTTGTAGCACCGTTCTGAGCAGTATAAAAATTACTGCTCACAATCACTGCCAGCCTCTCTGCTAGGATAACATGTAGTCTATGCCTTTTTTTGAAATGTATCTTCTAAATACCTTATTTATCCTTGACGATTAGACGACTGCCTGTCGATCTCTTCCTTCGATGTAGAGGGAGGTCACGTGACTGCCTGGCAGACGTCAGAGGGAGACCTCCGTAGTACATAGATTGGAGGAACAGAGTGACGGGCGGTCACGTGACCGCTGATCATGGAGGATAAATAAGGTTAGATTAGTTAATTTTAAAAAACGGCATACACCATATACTACATCAGGGCTCAAAGTTTCAAGTCCTGAGCTACTAGCCAGGCCTCAAGGGTTACTCGCCACCAGTTGCCCCACCCCTAATCGCGCCCTCATAAATTATCTCATGAAATTACACTTAAATGTTTTATGCAGAATTAAGTTACAAAAATAAATATTAACAACAACTTCATCAGTTCCCCTCAGCACAGCCTCACCGAGACTTTTTTCAACGTAAGCTGTTACAGCTCGGTGATCCCGCAGCTCTTCTTTAACTCCATGCTCTCTTCCACCGTGGCAATCGCTGGGAGAACAGCTCCCGATCAACCCCGCCCGCAAGCGGTGCTCGCGCCCCCCCCCCCCAGCTCCCAGGCAGCCCAGCTCCTCGCCAACCCTCATTTTCCACTACTCGCAAAATGCGAGTAGGTGAGTGGAAAATTTGAGGGCTGTACTACATGCTATCCTAGCAGAGAGGCTGGCAGTGATTGTGAGCATTGCCTTAACCACTTCTCTACTGTGCACGAAAACCCCCTTCCTGCCCAAGCCATTTTCAGCTTTCAGCGCTGTCACACTTTGAATGACAATTGCGTGGTCGTGCGACATGGCTCCCAAACAAAATTTGCGTCCTTTTTTTCCCACAAATAGAGCTTTCTTTTGGTGGTATTTGATCACCTCTGCGGTTTTTATTTTTTGCGCTATAAACAAAAGAAGAGCGTCCAGTTTGGAAAAAAAACACTATTTTTTAATTTTTGCTATAATAAATACCCATTTTTTTTTTTTAAATAAAATTTTCCTCAGTTTAGGCCGATACGTATTCTTCTACATATTTTTGGTATAAAAAAAAATCGCAATAAGCGCGTATTGATTGGTTTGCGCAAAAGTTATAGCGTGTACAAAATAGGGGATAGATTTATAGCATTTTTTTTTTTTTTTTTTATTAGTAATGGCGGCGATCTGCGATTTTTTTATTGTGACTGCGATATTGCGGCGGACACATCGGACACTTTTGACACATTTTTGGGACCATTCACGTTTATACAGCGATCCCTGCTATAAAAATGCATTGATTACTGTATAAATGTGATTGGCAGGGAAGGGGTTAACCACTAGGGGGCGGGAAGGGGTTAAATATGTTCCCTCAATGTGTTCTTACTGTGGGGGGAGGGGACTGACTGGGGGAGGTGACCGATGGTTGTCCCTATGTACAAGGGACACACCATCGGTCCCCTCTCCCTCACAGGACGTGGATCTCTGTGTTTACACACAGAGATCCACTTTCCTGCTCGTTTCCCGGGCAATCGCGGGTGCCCGGCGGCAATCGCACGCGCACCAGGGCCTCGTGAACGCGGCGGGCGCGCACGCGCGCCGCTGGCTTCAAGCGCGCGCCTCCTAGCTCGTTTTAAAGGGAGGACGTCATATGACGTCCTCCCAGAACGAGAGTATCCTCCGCCCGCCGTCAATTGACAGTGGGCGGGGGACAAGTGGTTAAAAAGCTCTTGAAACTAGACCCCACCCCAAAGCAGTTACATATAGAGTTTCTGCCTATTTACCATGTATAGCAGCAGAGGAGGTAATAAGATATTATGGGCGTGGTTTACGCACGACAGTGGGTGTGGTTTAAATGGGCGTGGTTCAAAGGGGTGTGGCTAGAGTCCGAGGAGAGAGAAAGAAATAGAAAGAAAGAAGCCAGATCCTACACCACAATAGTAATGTGTAACAAAATTGGCAGATAAGGATACTCCAAAACACCTGTTGGCGTTTCAATCATCCCGGCACCATGGTTGTTACGGTGTCAGGATGATTGAAGTGCATTATTTCTATTTTTACATTGTAATATAAAATGAAATCATTCAACTCACCATAATGCCGAATCAGTGGAAGCCCTGAGCGTGTTACCTGCCACGTCGCCTGCCACCAGATGGCCTCCCCAGCAGTCCGTCCTTGCATCAGGTGCCTCCCCAGCAGTCCGTCCTTGCATCAGGCGTCCCCAGCGGAGTCCCTCCTTACATCAGGCATCCCCAGAGAAGTCCCTCCTTACATCAGGCGTCTCCAGAGGAGTCCCTCCTTACCTCAGGCGTACCCAGCGGAGTCCTTCCTTACATCAGGTGTACCCAGAGGAGTCCCCCTTACATCAGGCGTCCCCAGCAGAGTCCCCCCTTACATCAGGCGTCCCCAGCGGAGTCCCCCCTTACATCAGGCGTCCCCAGCGGAGTCCCCCCTTACATCAGGCGTCCCCAGCGGAGTCCCCCTTACATCAAGTGTCCCCAGCGGAGTCCCCCCTTACCTCAGGCGTCCCCATCGGAGTCCCCCTTACATCAAGTGTCCCCAGCGGAGTCCCCCCTTACCTCAGGCGTCCCCAGCGGAGTCCCCCCTTACATCAGGTGTCCCCAACGGAGTCCCCCCTTACCTCAGGCGTCCCCAGCGGAGTCCCCCCTTACATCAGGCGTCCCCATCGGAGTCCCCCCTTACATCAGGCGTCCCCAGCGGGGTCCCCCCTTACATCAGGCGTCCCCAGCGGAGTCCCCCCTTACATCAGGCGTCCCCAGCGGAGTCCCCCCTTACCTCAGCCGTCCCCAGCGGAGTCCTCCCTTACCACAGGCGTTCCCAGCGGAGTCCCCCCTTACCACAGGCATCCCCAGCGGAGTCCCCCCTTAACCACAGGCGTCTCCTGTCTCGGCCGCCATTATTGTTTCCCCTTCCCCGAAGGGGAACAAAATAGAGGCGGAGCCGACAGTGTGGCTGAAAAAAAAAAAATAATTAAGCTGTGGCGCTGCCGACCCCCGCCCCTTTCCATTACAGACAGACCTGCAGCGGGGCGGGGCGGGGGGGTGGCCTGCCGGCCAGCCAAAACACAGATGTAGTACAATAGAAGATAAAGCTGCTGCGGCGCCGCCCACCCCCGGGGAGGTGCGGGGTGTGGGTGGCGCCGCAGCGGCTTTATTTTCTATTGTACTACATCCGTGTTTTGGTCTTCTTGAACATGGCGGCCGGCCGAGACATTGTCTCCGCCAGCCGTGGACCTCTAGCGGCGGCGGCCTCCAAATTCGGGGAAAACGGGAAAAATCGGATTGGCCGGGACAAAATAAATCCGGGAACAGGGTTTGAATCCCGGGAACGTCCCGGCCAATCCGTGACTGTTGGCAACTATGATATATATATATATATATAGCTCTGACATATACCACAGTGCTGTACAGAGAACACTGAGCCAGTCACATCAGTCTCTGTACCAGAGGAGCTAGTCCCCCCCCATGCTTGTCTGGTCTCCTATATGCTCCTCCCCCCCATGCTGCTCTGGTCCCCCATATGGTCCTCCCCCCATGCTTCTCTGGTCCCCCATACGCTCCCCCCCCATGCTTCTCTGGTCCCCCATATGCTCCTCCCCCCATATGCTCCCCCCCCCATATGCTCCTCCCCCCTAGAGTTGCCACCTCATCCCTTTAAACCCGAACACATATTGATTACACAGGTTCTGTGGCTGATTAAGGTGGTAATTAATCTCACTTGGTGCCTTATCTGCAATAAATTAGCCTCAGAACCTGTGTAATTCATATGTGTTCGGGTTTAAAGGGATGAGGTGGCAACTCTAGCTTACACTCTAATCCCCCCCACAGTCACACACTATTATTATACATATATATATATATATATATATATATATATATATAGCTCTGACATATACCAGTGCTGTACAGAGAACACTGAGCCAGTCACATCCGTCTCTGTACCAAAGGAGCTTACACTCTAATGCCCCCTCCCCCACAGTCACACACTTATATTATTATACATTTATACTTATATAACGCCATCAATTTACGCAGCACTTTACATATATATAATACATTCAGATCAGTCCCTACCCTCAAGGAGCTTACAATCTAGCTCTGACATATACCGCAGCGCTGTACAGAAACACAGAGCCATGCTGAGTGCTGCCATATAATATTCCCATACTGAAAATAAATGGGACTCTAAATCATTTCCAATTTTATTAGGGGTGGCACATGGAGAAAAGAAGCTCAAGATCTACAGACACAGGAAGTCAGGGACAGGAAGTGATGTCAGGTGCAGACAGGAAGTGAGGTACTAAATAAACAGGAAGTGATGTGGGGTCTAAATAGGAAGTTCCGTGTGAGAGCAGTGAGTTGGGAAGGAATATAGAGAAGACGTTGAAGCTGGCAGCAGATGAGGTAATAGGATATTTTATAATCAGTACAGAAATATTACCTATAAAGAGAAGAGGGCCATATATTCCATATAATAAATGTATGATGTCTCTTTAAACAGAACTTCTACTTATCTTATTTTTAACGTTAAATATAACATAAAATATTAAGAGCCGGTTCACACAGGGGCAACACGACTTCAACACGACTCAGACACGACTTGAGCATGAATCACAGAGCGACTAATGGTGATTTACAACACGACTGAAGTTGCCTCCAGGACAGGAGACATTCCAATGGCCAATAAAACAATAATCAGCTCTGGGGGAGGGAGGAGGAGGGAGGGGTTTGCCTGAGAAATGTATGTTATCTTCCTGTAAAGTTGCCTTCAAAATGAACACTGATCAGACTTCTAAGCGACTTCCATTGAAATCAATGGTACAAGTTGCCTACAGGTCGCCTAGAAGTCTGATTGAAGTAGTACAGGAACCTTTTTTGAAGTCGGAGCGACTGCAGTCGTGTGCATTAAAACATCTCCATTCACTTCAATTCGTTTTAAAAATAGCACGACTTGGGGCAACTCGGGGCGACCAGAAGTCGCATCCGGAGTCGCTTCTGTGTGAACCGGGTCTTAAAGAATTATTGAACACCACATCACATGTTTTTATTTGTTGCATATTAACAATTTGGGGTATTATAGTTTTTTTTTTTTTTTTTTTTTTTTTTAGTCTTTCATGGTTCAAGCTTTCGTGGTTTCTTGTTGAATATATTTGGTTTAAACACAGGCACAGCTCTAACCCTCCCTCAGTTTTGGACGGAAGGTTTAAAATGAATCTCTACTGGTCTATGAGTTCTAAATTACCAGTGAGGGCGCTATATTATCTGTCTACAGAGATCAGCGTCTTGTATGGATTACATGATCTCATCAATAACGATGGAGAAGGACTCGAGTCACATGACTGAGAGGATAGTAAAGTAAAATTCCAGCTAAAGGCTAGTGATTCTTAAAAATGTTCCCTCCATCCTCCTAACACCTATACCAGGGGTAGGCAACCTCAGCCCTCCAGCTGTTTTGAAACTACAAGTCCCATGAGACATTGCAAGACCCTAACAATCACAGACGTGACTTCTAGAGGCAGAGGCATGATGGGATTTGTAGTTTCACCACAGCTGGAGTGCCAAGGTTGCCTCCAGCAAGATGCATCTACTTACCAATTTTCAGCCTGCTCTGGTCACATGATCCGGCTCCCCTGTGTCATTTACTGATAGCTGCATGGGAGAAGAGGGCCCATGAACAATGACTACACCATGGCAGCCTATGGTGATGTTAATATTCCCAATTTTCACAGCCATTGTTGGGCGCACTCTCCAGTCTCCTGCAGCCACAGATGCTTGACATGGGATCACCTAACCGGACTGGAGCAGGATGAAAATAGGCAAGTGTGTACATCCTTTCACAGGTTAGTAAAGGTGTTAAGAGGGGGGAAGGGAAGTTTTAAGACTAGTTAAGCCTTAGCTGGAATTATACTATAAACCTCACCCTGGAGATCATCTACCTGCTGACCGGAGAGGTGAAGAGGATTCTGGGAGGTCACATGACATCACTTTTATCTCTATTAATAAAACACAGACCTGACCGAATAGGTGAGGAGGATTCTGGGAGATCACATGACATCACTCTTATCTCTATTAATATAACACAGACCTGACCGGGGAGGTGAGGAGGTCACATGACATCACTCTTATCTCTATTGATAAACCAAAAACCTGACCGGAGAGAAGGGGAGGATTCTGGGAGGTCACATGACATTTTTGTTGCTCTTTCAATGCAGAGTTTTCCTCCAGTGAAGTCTGGTGACCATTTAACCATCACAGTGCCTTCACCTCATTCCCTGAAACCTAAGACGAATAATGACAAGAAGATTCTAGAAGTCACCAAGAAGATCATTGGTCTAGTGACAGGAGAGGTGAGCGGTGCCGGGAATTCTGGGACATTATCCAGTAACAGACAAGGCATGTGTGTGGATGGTGACTGTATCATTGTGTGTGTCAGGTTCCTATAAGGTGTCAGGATGTCACTGTCTATTTCTCCATGGAGGAGTGGGAGTATTTAGAAGGACACAAGGATCTCTACAAGGACGTCATGATGGAGAATCAGCCGCCCCTCACATCACCGGGTAAGAGGAGACTTTATTGTAAGGGAGAGAGCAGTACGGAGGGTCCACCTAGATCCCCCATCATCTGATAAACACATAGAAACAATGTATTCAGTCAGTGTGTGTTTTCCTACAGATGTATCCAGTAATGGGAACCCACCAGAGAGATGTCCCCGTCCTCTGTATTCCCGGGATTCCACACAGGAAGGTCACACCATCCCTCACCATCATCAGGTAGGTAGGACTGAGCAACTACCATAGAACTCAAATAGACATTATTTTATGTCATCTTTTATTTCTTTTTACAAATCCGTTTTATCATATTTGCTGCACTTTAGGGTGAAGAACTGAAAGACATCAAAGTTGAGGTTAAAGTGGAGAAAGAAGAGATGTTTGGGGATCAGCATTCTATGGAGGAGGGAGGTCCTCTGTATTCCTGGGATTCTATACGGGAAGGTCACATCATCCCTCACCATCATCAGGTAGATGGGACTGAGCAATTAGAACTTAAAAGTAGGGATGCACCGAAATTTCGCCCACTGAGACATATCGGGCGATAATGGCTCTTTCGGCAAAAAGCCGAAAGAGAAATTTGGCCGATACTGGAGTCGAAAATGGGGCGGGGCCTACGGGGGTGTCGTTGTGGGAGAGGAGAGCTTCTGCCACCTGGTGATTAGAGCGACGGGAACATAATAGCTTTCATTTCAATAGCTGTGTGTTCCCTGCGGCGCGCCATCACATACAGCCACTCCCCCTTGTCCGGGGAACTTTGATAGACAGATCACCTGTCCCAGGATTGGACGGGTGATCTGTCTATCAAAGTGCCCGGACAAAGGGGGGGCTGTATGTGATGGCGCGCCGCAGGGAACACACAGCTATTGAAATGTAAGCTATTATGTTCCCGGCGCTCTAATCACCAGGCAGCAGCTCTCCTCTCTCTTTCTCTGCACAGGTAGGCTGAACTGGGGACACGGGCTGGCTGAACTGGGGACACGGGCTGGCTGCATCTGACGGGCACTGGTGAGGCTGCATTGATCTCCTGTACACCGTCTGCAGTCTCTGACCATCTCCTGTACACCATCTGCAGTCTCTGACCATCTCCTGTAATGTGTCTGCAGTCTCTGACAATCTCCTGTAATGTGTCTGCAGTCTCTGACAATCTCCTGTACCATGTCCCTGCAGTCTCTGACAATCTCCTGTCCCATGTCCCCAGTCTCTGACCATCTCTATGTATAAAAATATTTTTTAAAAACAGTAACTTTCGGTATCGGCTTTCGGGATCAATCAAGATTTGTTTTCGGCACCAAAAAACACATTCGGTGCATCACTACTTAAAAGTATTCTAAGCGATGAGGTGATATTTTTCTGTGTAATCTCTTGCTCCGTTTTATAAATGTATTTTATCATCTTTGGGGTTTTGGGTGAAAGATGTCCCCACCCTCTGTTTTCCAAGGATACCATACAGAAGGATCACGCCATCCCTCACCAGGTTCTAGTTGGTGGATCTGGGCAGGTAGACCTAGATATGTTCTAAGTTATGAGATGACATTCTTCTGTGTATTCAGATGTAGAAATAAGCATTAAAACAAGAGAAGTACAATTTTGCTCCCCGCACCCCCCATCCCGGTTTCCAGCTTCGTAGAGCACCATACATTTTTCACCCCTATTTTATTTATTTATTTTTAAGCAATATACATTTCTTTCTTCTGTCACATGTTGTCATGGATCCTCTTCCTCCCTGTGTTCAGGGGGTGCCTATTGAATGAGGTGGTGCTGTTCATTGCTCCTGTAAGTCCAGGCTGATGTGATGATGCGCCATTAGGGGATGGGTCCTGAGCTTCCTAGGCTCACAGGAAATGGACAGTAGACCTGATTTATCTCTGCTTTAGGTCAGTAGCACTTGCCAGTCTTGTCCCTCCCCCAGCCTTGTGACTGGACAGTAAAAGGTGAAGCAGCAAACTGATGAGCTCATCTCCCTGTCACTCTGCTCTCTCCTGATATCAGTATGTCCATTGCTAGAACTGCAGTATAGCTGATTGGCTCATTGTTCTACTTCTCCCAGGCTGAGCTTTTATGTACAGGTATTGCAAGAGCCCGATACCAGGTCACATTCAGGTTCTTATATTGCTTATATTTATTAACACAAACATATTTAATGATGTTGTAGGGAATGCAGAGCTGCTGTCCTTTGTGTCTTTTATATCTGCCCGGCGTTCTGAATTAATAGATGTTTTCTATTATTTTGGGGTTTAGGATGGAGAACAGATTATTAATATAAAAGCTGAGGTTAAAGAGGAAGAAGTAGAGACGTATGTGGGGGGTGATCAGCCATTCACAGAGGAGGTCGGGATGATTGTAAAAAGTGAACAGGAAGAAATGTTACTACCTATCGACAGAGGTAAGTACCAAACACTGAAATTGGGGAACGAAATGTATAATCCAGTATAAATGAATAATCCAGTTAACCTTTTGAGGTCATAGAGTGAAGCGTGATAAGAAGGAGGAACTGCCATTTGGGTAGAGAGAACAATGGTTGCTGGTGATTGGGGTTCTGTAGGTAGGGGTGGCTTGGCACTTGACGAACTGTACTAAAGCTGGGTTTCTAATAGACATGTGCACTGCCGAAAAAATTATTATTTTTTTTTTTTTGCTTTTTTCGGAAATTCAGGAAATTCAAAAAATTTTTTTTTTTTTTGCTTTTTTCGGAATTACAAATTTTTGAATTACGAATTTTCGAATTTCCGAATTTCCAAAAAAAACGAATAAAACAAATTTTCGAAAAAAGCAAAAAAACGAATTTCCGATTTTTGGAAATTCAACTTTCCAAATCTCCCATTTTCGAATTTCGGAATTAACAAATTTCTCTAAATTCGTGAAAAACGAATTAGAAACTAAACAAATTGCACATGTCTAGTTTCTAACTTAGGGTCCACTGTAGAACGAAACCCTCCTGGGCACTGTGCTTTTAACCATGGCGTGACCCCTCGCATTGGTGGTTCCCCTTATCGCCTTTTGGGTTGGACATGGTGAGGTTCCAAGGATCTGCCAAAGAGATGTTTAAGATGATTTGGCACGTTTACGGCGATGCTGCAATGAGTCGTTCGAGGTGTTTTTTAGTGGCACTCGTGCTTCAAGAGCGGGAGAACATCACTGGAACACGAGAGATCAGGAAGACCTTCAACCAGTTCAACTCCGGAAAATGTTGAAACTGTTTGGCAACTTGTGCATGATGATCATCGGAGAACAATCGCACGTGCCACCAAAAACACCTCGAATGACTCATTGCCGTAAACTTGCCAAATCTTGTCAAACGTCTCTGTGACAGATTTGCCCAGTTTCACGACGAATTTCACATTTTGCTTTTTGTTCTAACTTGCTGTCCATGATGAAATAGCAAACGTGGTAACGCACGTGGTCAGAATAGCAACAGTTGCACAGCTCCCGATGTACACAGAATGATGTCTTTCGGCACACTGACTTCTGAAGGTCGGTGCTCCCTGTGACTGTGCATGAAGCCTTGTGCTGCCATCTGTAGGCAAGTTACAAAACCTTTTGATACCGCCTCGTAACAAAAAGGTATAGAAAGCACTGCTTAGCACAGCCAAATCCGGTATGGTGTTCTAGAACAGGGGTCTTCAAACTTTCTAAACAGGGGGCCAGTTTACTGTCCCTCGAATTTTAGGGGGGCCGGACTGTGGTCATTGGGAGTAGAAAAGGTCCTGACGTCAGTGGGAATAAATAATGTCCCATCTTTGGTGTCAGTGGGAGGAATTGTGCCCCATCTTTGGTGTCAGTGGGAGGAATTGTGCCCCATCTTTGGTGTCAGTGGGAGGAATTGTGCCCCATCTTTGGTGTCAGTGGGAGGAATTGTGCCCCATCTTTGGTGTCAGTGGGAGGAATTGTGCCTCATCATTGGTGTCAGTGGGAGGAATTGTGCCTCATCATTGGTGTCATTTTGCCCAATTGTTGGTGTCATTGGGAGGAATTGCACCCCATCTTTGGTGTAACTGGGAGGAATTGTGCCCCTTCACTGGTCTCAGTGAGAGGGAATTATGCCCAATTGTTGATATCGGTGGATGAAATAGTGCCTCAAGGGCCGGATAAAACCAAGTAAAAGGCCGCATCTGGCACCTGGGCCACAGTTTGGAGACCACTGTTATAAAGAGTGGAAATGCAATTGTGATTCCATATATAGCACAAAAGTACTTCCATGGAACCTGTACAGAACTGTAAATATAACTTTATTCAGTAAAGAAGTTATTGGTTAAGGCTGCATTTACACCTGAGTGTTTTTAAAGTCGCGCGTTTTTTACCGCAATTTTTCAGCGCTTTTGCCGCAATTTTGTTCAGGTCCCCAATGTAAAGGCCAGTTCACACCATAGAAACGCAGTCCGGGTGCGTTCCAAATGCTTTTCTGCATGCGTGTTTTTGGTGCGGTTTTTGATGCGTTTCCGGATGCATACCAGGTGATTTTTTTTTTTTTTTTTTTTTTTTTTTTTTTTTCAGTTTTGCTAGCTAGGGTCCCGTGCGGTTTTTGATGCGTTCTAGTGTGTTTCAGTGCATTTTTGATGCGTTTTACTGCATTCCAGTACAATCCAGTGCAGGAAAAATGCAGCATGTTCTATTTTTTTTTTTTCTGGAACTGAAAAGCCCTGGAACTGACTGCACTGGTGTGAACTATGCCATTGGAAACCATATAACCTACTTTCCATGCGTTTTTGATGCAGAACAAAAACTCACTGGACTGCATGTGATGTGAACTGTCCCTAAAAGGCAGAAAAATGCCTGTAATCTGCCCCAAAAAAAGCTCATGTTCTTTTTTTTGAGCTTAGGGCATTTTTTAGGCATTTTGCTGCAGGTGACAAAACGCTTAGATGTGAACAGGTGCTATTGAAATTAATGGGATTAATGGGATTTTGCTTGTTTTTCAGGTGTTTTTTTTCTGGCGTTTTATGAGTTGAAAGCGCTCAGGTGTGAATGCAGCCTAATGCCGCATACACACGGTCGGAATTTCCGACAACAAATGTTCGATGGGAGCTTTTCATCGGAAATTCTGACCGTGTGTGTAGGCTCCGTCGAACATTTGCTGTCTCAAATTTTTCCGACAACAAAATCCATTCTCGTAAATTCCGAGCGCGTGTGTAGACCATTCCGACGCACAAAATTCCACGCATGCTCTGAATCAAGTACGAGACGGAAGCGCTCGGTCTGGTAAAACTAGCGTTCGGAATGGATATAGCACATTCGTCACGCTGCAAACACGTCACGGACTGAAAAGCACGAGGCTGAAAAGCGCGAATCGTCTCTCACCAAACTTTTACTAACACGAGGTTAGCAGAAGGAGCCCAAAGGGTGGCGCACTTGGTATGGAACTTCCGTTTTATTGTGCCGTCGTACGTGCTGTACGTGACCGCGTTCTTGACGTTCGCAATTTCCGACAACATTTTTGCCACCGTGTGTATGCAAGACAAGTTTGAGCTAACATCCGTCGGAAATTTATCCACAGTTTTGTTGTCGGAATGTCCGATCGTGTGTACGCGGCATAAGAGTAAACCATCTGTGTTACTTTGGAAGAGAAGGTGCTTTACAGTGTATCGGGGAGAACTGGGGAACAATATGTACAACTCGGTTTACCGTTGAGGTTATGGAGTAAAGCATAAGGAGGAAGAGCAGTCAGTTTGGGAGAGGGAATGGTGGTGGCCGGTTCTATTCTGTAGATGGAGATAGCTTGGCACTTGTCGAACTCTACGGAGTGGCTGGGCTTCTAACTTAGGGCCCACCAGGGCACGAAACCCTCCTTGGGACCATGCCTCAAAATGTCTTTCCAGTGCCAGGACAGGTGTCACTGGCAGGTGATAAGACGTAGTCCTTTTTCAGAGGCGGCTCTAGGCTTTGTGAGGCCTTAAGCAAAACTTAGACACGGGGGCCCCACCATGGCCATAATTGGTAACAAATTTCAAGCAGAGGCAAAATTAGGCAGCCGCGAGGCCCCTGTGAGTGCGAGGCTTTAGGCGACCGCCTAATTAAAGAGCCGCCTCTGTCCTTTTTAGTGTGGGGCCTGGTGAAGTAGTTTGGCCTTCAACCATGAGGTGACGGTAAAGCCTCATACACTTGATCGGACTTCCATCGGACTTTTCCGTGGATTTTGGTCCGAAGGGTGTTGACCGTGAACTTGTTCTGCATACACAAAAATAGAAAATGACCCGACGCACTCAAGGGAAACAAGGGCATGCTTCCATCCCTATATAAAGTAGGGGGGAAGGAAATGGGACTTTAAATGAAGCATGTCGTTGTAAAATGAAACTAAAAAGGGAGTATTGATTTAAAATTTAAATTTAATTAAATACCATATACCCCTAAGGGCTGCCCATAATATAAAAGAGCGCAAACATTCATTTGTATACCATAATAAAATATAGGCAATCATACATGATTTACAGGATAATCATGGTATTAAATAGACATGTGCACTGCCAAAAAATTCGTTAGATTTCGTTTTCATTTCATTCATTTTTTTTTTGTTTTTTGGGTCATTCGTTATGATCGCAATTCGTAAATTTATACATTCGTAAATTCGGGAATTTTGGAAATTCGGAAATTCGAAATTCAAAAATCCGAAAATCTGAAAAAATAACTATTAAATTATAGGTATTGTAATTTCCTTTCAAATTTGGCTGTTAGCAAATGTAACGAATACAAATTTATCCGAAGTTACGCATAACCTGAAATAACAAATGCCACATCTAAACAAATGGAACGGAACAAATTAATAACAATAATAATAATAAAAACGTTTTATTATTATTAATTATTTATTATTATTATTAATTCATTACGTTCCATTCGTTTAGATACGGCATTCATTATTTCGGAAAACAATTTGTAACTTCGTTAAGTTCACTAACAGCCAAATTTGAAAGGAAATTCCAATACCTATAATTTAATAGTTAAGTTATTATTAGTTAATTATTATTTCAGATTTCCGAATTTACGGATATTCGAATTTACGAATATTCGTTAAAATTCGTTTAAATGAGTATTCGTTAATTGGGATATTTCCGAATTAACGAATTTGTCTAAATTCGTTAAAAAACTAATTCGGAACGAAACGAATTGCACATGTCTAGTATTAAATGTTATGCTAATAATCAAAGGACATGGTTGAAACAATCAATATACACATATAACAAAAGTTACAAGATCAGGACACAAAGCAAATAAATATAATAAAAAATTCATGATTAAAAAGACGAAGGCTGAGCTGAACATCATAGGTTGACAACAAAATAATATACAGAAAAACTGGGCTGGACATCATGAGTTGAGAACCTGACGCGTTTCTTGGCTTCTACCAATCATCAGGGGTATGATCTATAATTATATAAACTCTAAAAATTAAGAAAATAAATGGGTAATTAATTGGTGAAATAAGGATTGAAAATTACAATAGAGGATTGACAATGGGGGCCATATGATGGAATTACTACACAGAACAGCCCGTGAGTTAAGTCCAGGTCCGGCAGCAGATTTAAAAAGTGATCCAAATACGCCATCTCACCCGGGGTTGAGGCAGGGTATAAACCGTTTCCCCCATGGACCAAATAGGCACAAGGCTAAGGGCAGGCATGGCAGCCGGGATTGTTCTGCATACACACGGCAGGACTTTTTCAGCCAACTTTCAACAAATCACGTGGTTTTTCTGCTCTTTACCGCCACCCTTTGGACAACTTCTACTATTGTTGGTTGATCTTTAGCATTGATTCTGAGCATGCGTGTTTGTACTTTTGGACTTTAGTCCGATGGACTTGTGTACACACGATCGGATTTTTCTCCATCGGACATTTGTTGCCAGAAAGTTTGTCTGTTTTCACAGCGAACATTTGTTGAAAAACACAAAAAATTTGTCCGATGGAGTGTACACACGGTCGGATTATCTGCTAAAACAGGTCCGTCGGACGTTTGTTGTCAAAAAGTCAGACCGTGTGTATGGGCCTTTACCCACATGTGAGACAATATAAATGCTTCAGCATGCAGTTCCCCCCCATACTGCCTACAATCCAATTCCACGTACTTACAGTATGCCCTGGGCCTTGTCCCAAAGTACCACAAGAGATACATTATTAAGTTTACTCCCCTCCTATGCAGTCGTCCTCTCCTCCCCTCTTTTTTAGTACTATCTCACTCTCCTCAGGGTGGGACACTCGTCTATCTCTACCCTCCAGGCTATTAAGCTGCTTGTAGATTATACGCAAACTCCAGCGTGAATAGGGTTGCCACCTTTTGTTCAAGCCAAACCAGAACACTTTTTACGGCACAGGGCAATTTTTTATTTTTTTTTTGCAGTAAACTCTATAGGACAGTGATGGCGAACCTTGGCACCCCAGATGTTTTGGAACTACATTCCCCATGATGCTCATGCACTCTTCAGTGTAGTTGAGCATCATGGGAAATGTAGTTCCAAAACATCTGGAGTGCCAAGGTTCGCCATCACTGCTCTAGGATTATAAAAGACCTGGGACACATTTCGGTGCCCCTAGGAGAGTAGTAAAGTAGCACACGGAGTGCGCCAGTGGGTGTGGCCAAATTGCTCTTGCTGACATCATCACTGCACCCTTTAGTGATGCCAAACCTGCCCCCAAACAGCTGCCTGCAGCGGCATCAGATTTGTGTATGACTATCTTGGTTACTTTGGGAGCCACAGCCTGGTCTGAATAATGTGTCCGGGTTTAAGGTGGACTGAAATCCGGACACATGATTCAAAACCCGAACTGTCCGGGTGAATCCTGGACAGGTGGCAACCCTAAGTGTGAACCTTTGTCTTATTTAAATTGAAGGGATATTTGAGGGGGTAAGTGTATGCTCTCTAAATGCGGCCCAGTGGCTCACGCAACTGTATATTATTCTGAGGGTGTACTAAACGCCGCATAGACTACAGCTGATGGGGTTGCAGACGGATGGTACCTGTACCAGATGTAGGAGGGACCATGGGGATCTTATTCACCTCCTGTGGCGCTGCCCCAAACTGCATTTATATTGGAATGAGGTGGTGACTTTGGTCAATTCTGTGCTCAAGATATCTTTACCAGTAGATCCCAAGGTCTGCCTCTTGGGGGTGGTGGAAGAACATGTGATAGAAGTGCACCCCAGGGAAGCAGTTCGGAGGGTGATGTTCCAAGCCAGGAGGCTGATTATGTTGTATTGGAAATCTGAGGCGCCCCCAACTTCGAGGGAATGGATATGTAAGATAGGGGATATGCTACATATGGAAAAGCTCATCTACCAGCACAGGGGGAGCATGCAGAAATATGAAAATCTCTGGGCGCTGTGGCTGGATACACCGGGGGGAACACTTTGCTTGTGAATGCCATATTGTAGGACGAGAAGTATTATGAGGTTGCTACTTTAACCCTGTTTTGTATCAATCGGTCATGTGCATGGAAGTGCTGATTATTGTTTTTGATGTATATGGCTGTGTACCACCTTTTGAATCAATAAACACATTTTTGTTGGTAAAAAAAATTGAAGGGCAAAGAGGATCCCAGCTGTGAGATCGGCATTTCCACTTATTCCACTGACGGGGGGAGGAGCTAAAACTCCAGTTATTTGTCATCTACTGAGATTTTTTATCTTTTTTTTCCTTCTTTCCAACAGATGGATGTGATGTCAGGAATTCCTCGGAGAGACATCTTCTATTATCTGCTGATTGTAAGTCAGAAGATAATGTCATCACACAGGATCCTCCAGGAGGAAATCCAAATCCACAAAATCTACATCACAGACCTTCCTGTCCGGAGACATCAATGGATCCCTCTGATCAGGGGGAATCTTCTCATCAATCACATCCTATGATTGTAAATATCCATGTAAGATCTCACACTGCAGATAGATCACCAGATCCTTCTAATCCCGAGGAATCTTCCTCACCCCATGAAGGAGATCACCGAGGTGACCATCTATTCCCATGTTCAGAGTGCGGGAAATGTTTTACCCATAAAGAATACCTTGCCAAACATCAGAGAATTCACACAGGTGTGCGTCCTTATTCATGCTCAGAGTGCGGGAAATCTTTCACTGTAAAAGGAAGCCTTGTTGCACACCAGAAAGTTCACACTGGTGAGCATTCATGTTCAGAGTGTGGAAAATCATTTGCTCAGAGAGGAAACCTTTTGCAACACCAGAGAATTCACACGGGTGAGCGTCCTTATTCATGTTCAGAGTGCGGGAAATCTTTTGCTCAGAAAGGAAACCTTGCAAAACACCAGAGATTTCACACCGGTGAGCGACCGTATTCATGTTCAGAGTGTGGGAAATCTTTCTCTAGAAAAGAGAACTTGCATGAACACCAAAGAAATTACAAGGGTGAGCGAAACTATTCATGTTCAGAGTGCGGGAAATCATTCTTTAAGAAAGATAATCTTTTTAAACACCAGAAAATTCACACAGGTGAGCGACCCTATTCATGTTCAGAGTGCGGGAAGTCTTTCTTTAAGAAGGATAATCTTATTAAACACCAGAGAATTCACACGGGTGAGCGTCCCTATTCGTGCTTGGAGTGCGGGAAATCTTTCACTCATAAAGTAGACCTTGGTATACATCAAAGAATTCACACGAGTGAGCATCCCTATGCATGTTCTGAGTGCGGGAAATCTTTCAATTATAAAGGAGACCTTGTTAAACATAACAGAATTCACACCGGTGAACGTCCTTATTCATGTTCAGAGTGCGGGAAATCATTTACTCATAAAGGAGACTTTGTTAAACATCAAAGAATTCATACTGGTGAGCGTCCTTATTTATGTTCAGAGTGCGGGAAATCTTTTGCTTATAAAGGAGACCTTGTTAAACATCAGAGAGTTCACACAGGTGAGTATCCTTGTTCATGTTCAGAGTGCGGGAAATGTTTCAGTCATAAAGGAGACCTTGCAAAACACCAGAGAAGTCACACGGGTGAGCGTCCTTATTCATGTACAGAGTGCGGGAAATCTTTCACTCACAAAGGAGTCCTTGCCAAACACCAGAAAATTCACACAGGTGAGCGGCCTTATTCATGTTTACTCTGCGGAAAATCTTTCACTGAGAAAAACGTACTTCTTAGACACCAGAGAATTCACACGGGCGAGCGTCCTTATTTATGTTCAGAGTGCGGGAGATCTTTCTCTAAAAAAGAGAGCCTGGATGATCACCAGAGAAAACACACAGGTGAGCATTCATGTTCAGAGTGCGGGAAATCTTTTACTACTAAAGGAAGCCTTGTTATACATCAGATAATTCACACAGGTGAGCGTCCTTATTTATGTTCAGAGTGCGGGAAATCTTTCACTAAAAAAGGAGGGCTTGTTAGACACAAGCTAACGCACACGGGTGAGTGTCCCTATTCATGTACTGAGTGCGGGAAGTCTTTCAATCAGAAAGAAACCCTTGTTACACATCAGAGCTCTCACACCGCACTGCGTCCTCAATGATTTCAGACTACGGGAAATCCTCCACAGAAAGAAAAACTCAGAGCGAAAGAACCTGATGATTATTTTGGCAAATGTACGATGGTCTTTACTGCTGGAACATATTAATCCATAGCACAACTGTATAATGAAGATGCATCCTAGCAAAAAGTGATCTTAAAGGTGTAGGTGGAGTTTTGGCTTTTTGTATTTCTTCAATGTTGGAATGTGTCTGCTACAGTTTCTATCCCTACTTTGTGATATCCCCGTTCCCTTTTCTTTCATTTTGCACATTTAACAAACACACAACACGGAGAGTGGTAGCCCCTCATAATAAGTTATATGATACATAAGGATATAAGCATATCAGGGAACAAGTTTAATTCCATGAGCCCCAGATTCTCCAAGGGGGTAGATAGGCTACTCAAAATAATTGAGTTTTTTTAGGGGGTGGTTTGTAGTGTGGATGGTGGGGGAGAACTGTCGGAGAATGTAGTGTGGATGGTGGGAGGAGAGCTGTTGGAGAATGTAGTGTGGATGGGGGAGGAGAGCTGTCGGAGAATGTAGTGTGGATGGTGGAGGAGGGCTGTCGGAGAATGTAGTGTGGATGGTGGAGGAGAGCTGTCGGAGAATGTAGTGTGGATGGTGGAGGAGAGCTGTCGGAGAATGTAGTGTGGATGGTGTGGGGAGAGCTGTCAGAGAATGTAGTGAGGATGGTGGAGGAGAGGTGTCGGAGAATGTAGCGTGGACGGTGGGGGAGAGCTGTCGGAGAATGTAGTGTGGATGGTGGAGGAGCTGTCGGAGAATGTAGTGTGGATGGTGGAGGAGAGCTGTCGGAGAATGTAGTGTGGATGGTGGGGGAGAGCTGTCGGAGAATGTAGTGTGGATGGTGGAGGAGAGCTGTCGGAGAATGTAGTGTGGATGGTGGGAGAGCTGTCGGAGAATGTAGCGTGGATGGTGGAGGAGAGCTGTCGGAGAATGTAGCGTGGATGGTGGAGGAGAGCTGTCGGAGAATGTAGTGTGGATGGTGGAGGAGAGCTGTCGGAGAATGTAGTGTAGATGGTGGAGGAGAGCTGTCAGAGAATGTAGTGTGGATGGTGGAGGAGAGCTGTCGGAGAATGTAGTGTAGATGGTGGAGGAGAGCTGTTGGAGAATGTAGTGTGGATGGTGGGGGAGAGCTGTCGGAGAATGTAGTGTGGATGGTGGAGGAGAGCTGTCGGAGAATGTAGTGTGGATGGTGGGAGAGCTGTCGGAGAATGTAGCGTGGATGGTGGAGGAGAGCTGTCGGAGAATGTAGCGTGGATGGTGGAGGAGAGCTGTCGGAGAATGTAGCGTGGATGGTGGAGGAGAGCTGTCGGAGAATGTAGCGTGGATGGTGGAGGAGAGCTGTCAGAGATTTTAGTGTGGATGGTGGGGGGAGAGTTGTCGGAGAATGTAGTGTGGATGATGGAGGAGATCTGTCGGAGAATGTAGTGTGGATGGTAGGGGGAGAGCTGTCGGAGAATGTAGTGTGGATGGTGGAGGAGAGCTGTCGGAGAATGTAGTGTGGATGGTGGAGGAGAGCTGTCGGAGAATGTAGTGTGGATGGTGGAGGAGAGCTGTCGGAGAATGTATTGTGGATGGTGGGAGGAGAGCTGTCGGAGAATGTAGTGTGGATGATGGAGGAGATCTGTCGGAGAATGTAGTGTGGATGGTAGGGGGAGAGTTGTCGGAGAATGTAGTGTGGATGATGGAGGAGATCTGTCGGAGAATGTAGTGTGGATGGTGGAGGAGAGCTGTCGGAGAATGTAGTGTGGATGGTGGAGGAGAGCTGTCGGAGAATGTGGTGTGGATGGTGGAGGAGAGCTGTCGGAGAATGTAGTGTGGATGGTGGGAGGAGAGCTGTCAGAGAATGTAGTGTGGATGGTGGAGGAGAGCTGTCGGAGAATGTAGTGTGGATGGTGGAGGAGAGCTGTCGGGGAATGTAGTGTGGATGGTGGAAGGAGAGCTGTCGGAGAATGTAGTGTGGATGGTGGAGGAGAGCTGTCGGAGAATGTAGTGTGGATGGTGGAGGAGAGCTGTCGGGGAATGTAGTGTGGATGGTGGAGGAGAGCTGTCGGAGAATGTAGTGTGGATGGTGGAGGAGAGATGTCAGAGAATGTAGTGTGGATGGTGGAGGAGAGCTGTCGGAGAAAGTAGTGTGGATGGTGCAGGAGAGCTGTCGGAGAATGTAGTGTGGATGGTGGGAGGAGAGCTGTCGGAGATTGTAGTGTGGATGGTGGAGGAGAGCTGTC
The DNA here is from genome assembly GCA_029206835.1 of Rana muscosa. Classification (NCBI taxonomy): domain Eukaryota; kingdom Metazoa; phylum Chordata; class Amphibia; order Anura; family Ranidae; genus Rana; species Rana muscosa. The sequence goes on along the minus strand of CM055123.1, from coordinate 431,576,489 downwards.
GGAGAATGTAGTGTGAATGGTGGAGGAGAGCTGTCGGAGAATGTAGTGTGAATGGTGGAGGAGAGCTGTCGGAGAATGTAGTTTGGATGGTGGAGGAGAGCTGTCGGAGAATGTAGTGTGGATGGTGGAGGAGAGCTGTCGGAGAATGTAGTGTGGATGGTGGAGGAGAGCTGTCGGAGAATGTAGTGTGGATGGTGGAGGGGAGCTGTCGGAGAATGTAGTGTGGATGGTGGAGGAGAGCTGTCGGAGAATGTAGTGAGGATGGTGGGGGGGAGCTGTCGGAGAATGTAGTGTGGATGGTGGAGGGGAGCTGTCTGAGAATGTAGTGTGGATGGTGGAGGAGAGCTGTCGGAGAATGTAGTGTGGATGGTGGAGGAAAGCTGTCGGAGAATGTAGTGTGGATGGTGGAGGAGAGCTGTCAGAGAATGTAGTGTGGATGGTGGAGGAGAGCTGTCGGAGAATGTAGTGTGGATGGTGGGAGGAGAGCTGTCGGAGAATGTAGTGTGGATGGTGGAGGAGAGCTGTCGGAGAATGTAGTGTGGATGGTGGAGGAGAGCTGTCGGAGAATGTAGTGTGGATGGTGGAGGAGAGCTGTCGGAGAATGTAGTGTGGATGGTGGAGGAGAGCTGTCGGAGAATGTAGTGTGGATGGTGGAGGAGAGCTGTCGGAGAATGTAGTGTGGATGGTGGAGGAGAGCTGTCGGAGAATGTAGTGTGGATGGTGGGAGGAGAGCTGTCGGAGAATGTAGTGTGGATGTGGAGGAGAGTTGTCGGAGAATGTAGTGTGGATGGTGGAGGAGATCTGTCGGAGAATGCAGTGTGGATGGTGGGAGGAGAGCTGTCGGAGAATGTAGTATGGATGGTGGAGGAGAGCTGTCGGAGAATGTAGTGTGGATGGTGGAGGAGAGCTGTCGGAGAATGTAGTGTGGATGGTGGAGGAGAGCTGTCGGAGAATGCAGTGGGGATGGTGGGAGGAGAGCTGTCGGAGAATGCAGTGTGGATGGTGGAGGAGAGCTGTCGGAGAATGTAGTGTGGATGGTGAAGGAGAGCTGTCGGAGAATGTAGTGTGGATGGTGGAGGAGAGCTGTGGGAGAATGTAGTGTGGATGGTGGGAGGAGAGCTGTCGGAGAATGTAGTATGGATGGTGGAGGAGAGCTGTCGGAGAATGTAGTGTGGATGGTGGAGGAGAGCTGTCGGAGAATGTCCCATCTCCTCCATCCCATGTCCTTATTCTCCTCCAGTCCCATCTCCTCCATCCTGGGCCTCCGGTTCTGGTGACAACTGTCTCCAAGGGCATTTCTCTATCACTACCTGTTGTGTCTATGGGACACAGATGGTAAATAAAAGAATGTGGTTTTAACTCTTCTTTCATCTTGCATAATTTAGCCAAAATGGAAAAAAAAGTGCTTGCCTTATATATACTTTTTATACATAACGAGAACATCTAATAGGGTTATATCATTGCATGAGATTTTCTGTCTTAGTGTCACCAGAACAGGAAGTGGGGGAATCTCACTGTGGGGAAATAGCTTGCAATTGTTGCCTTACAATGTCCATATTATGTATGTAGCACACGGACCATTTTTCCCTACCTTTGGCTCACTTGTAGGAAAAGGGCACACCGTACTATATGCCCGTACCCTCCTGTGTGAAGAGGTTGAGCGGTGTCATTTTTACGGGTCCAACAGCGGAGTTCCTCCATCAGTTGGTTCTCATCCCTAGAATATAGGGACAAGTCTCTGTTTCTCCCAGGTAGTTCCAATGTCCACACCACTCTAAACTCCAACGTTGAGTTTATTTTCTTCTTATAGTTAGCAGATAGGAAAGGGTGGATAGAAGACAGGACAGCAAGGTTTTTGGGAGATAGGTCCAGGCACAAGCAAACACTACTCTCACCACTCTGTTCCCAAGTGGGTTCAGCTCACCTGGATAGTCTCCAGTAAAGTGGATCCCAGCAGCCGAAATGATGCTCGGATACTTAATCAGGTTCCTTCTTAGATGCAATCGGTAGATCCCCTGCCACAGAATCTATAATATCCCGAACCTCTTGACTGTTGCATTATTAAGCCCTTGACGGATACATGACATCCCTCCAGAAAGTTATCGGGCCCCTTCCTTCACCCTGATCTCTCACTGGTCCTTCGGAAAGGTCCTCCCCCGGCCTCCTCTTCTTAGATGCGGGTCCACTCGCAAGGTGGCACCCTGGGACTCCTCTTCCCCGAATTGGGCTCCAGCTAAAAGGTGCTGGGCCCAGGGCTGAAGTTGCGGCCCCAGGACTAAAGGTGCCTGGGACTAAGGCGCACGTGGCCCCATGGCCTGGAGAGCCACGCGCCGGAACCGACCTCCCAGAACTAGAACACAAACCCGAACCCCCTCTCCAGGCGGTGCCTGTCCCCTTTTGTACCCTCTCCCAGCATGCACAGCAGGCCGACCCCGCCCACTGTACTGCTGCCGAGAGAGGACACCCAAGGCACAGCACTATTACTGGTGGTTCAACCCTGACCTGTCATGACAGTGCCACCTACAGGCCACAGGGAACTGCACACCAGTATACCACCTGCAGAATAAAGTAGCCCATACACACGGTCGGACTTTTGGCCAACAAACTTCATTTTGAGCAAGTTGGACCAACAATCCGACCGTGTGTACGCTCCATCGGACAAACTTTTTTTGCTTTTTTCTTGTTTTCATCGGACAAAAGTTGGGTCTGCAAACGGACAAACTTTTGCCCAACAAAAGTCCGATGGAGCAAAGTCCGACCGTGTGTACAGAAAACCATCGGACTTTTGTCCGATGGACAAAACAACTAATGTTAAAATCAACCAACAATAGCAGAAGTTGACCAAAGGGTGTCGGTAAAGAGCAGAAAAACCACGTGATGTTGCAAAAAGTTTTGGGAAAGTTTGCAGAAAAGTCCTGTGGTGTGTATGCTATGGGTGTTCCCGACCAACTCCGTTCGGACAAAAAAACACGGAAAAATACGATGGAAGTCCGACCGTGTGTAGGAGGCTTAAGAATGATAACGGTCTGAGTCTAACTACTGCTCAGACCAGCCCCTAAATTTGGGTGATGGGACCCCCTGAATTTGGGGCACCCGCTACATATATTATATTACATATAATATATACAGTGGAACCTTGGATTACGAGCATAATCCGTTCCAGGAGAATGCTCGTAATCCAAAGCACTCGCATATCAAAGCGAGTTTCACCATAGAAGTCAATGGAAATGAAAATTATTTGTTCTACATTAACTTCTATGGCATGCAATACCGCATGTGGGCATAGGTGGGGAGGCGCCGGAGAGCCTCAGAAACACTCGGAACAGCGCTGAAAGGTTCGGGGATGGAGTATTTCCGAGTTTTTCCAAGCATTTCCGAACGGCTCCGGCGCCCCCCCACCTTAGGTGAAACTCGGTACTGCACACCGCTGTGGCTTGAATCCTGCTCGTTTTGCGAGACAACACTCGCAAACCGAGTCAGGATTTTTAACCACTTCACGCTGGTCATCTCTATGTCCGTCGGAGGCCCGGGCGCAACGTTATGACGTCACACCCGGGTACCCGGAAGTAAACAAAGCCGCAATCGCGGCTGTCGGCATGAGATCGGTGAATTTTTTTCACGATCTCATGCTTTCCAGCCTGGAGGAGAGATGTGGGGTCTTATTGACCCCGCATCTCTCCATAAAGAGGACCTGTCACACACATTCCTATTACAAGGGATGTTTACATTCCTTGTAATAGGAATAAAAGTGATCAAAAAAAATTTTTTTTTTTAAAAAGTGCAAAAATAATTAAAATAAGTAAAATTAAAAAAAAATAATTAAAACGCCCCTGTCCCCGGTAGCTCGCGCTCTGAAGCGAATACACACGCAAGTCCCGCCCACATATGTAAACGCCGTTCAAACCCTGCATGTGAGGTATTGCCACGTGCGTTAGAGAGCCAGCAAAAATTCTAGCACTAGACCTCCTCTGTAACTCTAAACTGGTAGCCTGTAAAAAAAAAATTAAGCGTCGCCTATGGAGATTTTTAAGTACTGAAGTTTGCCACCATTCCATGAGTGTGCGCAATTTTAAAGCATGACATGTTAGGTATCTATTTACTCAGCGTAACATCATCTTTCATATTATACAAAAAAATTGGGCTAACTTTACTGTTTTGTTATTTTTAATTCATGAAACCGCTTTTTTTTTCCCAAAAAAAGGCGTTTGAAAAATTATTGCGCAAATACTGTGCGAGATAAAAAGTTGCAATGACTGCCATTTTATTCCCTAGGGTGTCTGCTAAAAAAAAACATATATATAGTAGGGCTGGGAAAAAAATCGATTTTAATCTTGAATCGAGTTTGGAGCTCAAATCGATTCAGTTTTGAAGAAAATCGATTTTTTTAGATTTTTTTTTTTTTTTTCCCCTTCAAAGTTTCCGTAGCAGGACTGCAGGGGGCGTATCCGGAATGGCACTGGGCAGCGTTACCCCAATTACATCTACTCGCTGCAGCCGCTGTCTGCCTACCTGATCAGCGTGTCATGCAGACAGACGGCGGCCATTGCAGTGTTCAAAAGCCGCGCCTCCCGAGTCCTCGTCGTCTGTGATAGGCAGAACACTCAATTTCACAGCAGGCAGTATTCAGCCTATCACGGACATCCTCTCATCCTCGTCTGTGTTATGAGGATGACCATGATAGGCGGAACACTGAATGCTGGGAAATTGAGTGTTCCGCCTATTACAGACGAGGAGGAGGCGCGGCTTTTGAATACTGGAATGGCCACCGGTGTAGCAGTAAAATCCGTATACCATGAAAATCTGCATCAGGTACGGGCACAGTGATTGAAGCATGGGCACAGTGAGACACGGGCACAGTGAGACACGGGTACAGTGAGGCATGGACACAGTTCAATTCAACTAAGAGTAACCTCAGGATTTTTTGTTGTTTTATTAGCTAAATCCAAATACAGTATTAATAATTTGGATGTTTAACAATCTTTGTTGCACACTGCAAAAAACAACAAAAGGTCACAAGCGCTAAATTGGTGGATAAAGAAAAAAATATAATGGATGATAATAATAATAAGAAAAAAATCCCAAATATTTTGGGAAGTACAAAGTATCCAAAAGGGGGAAAAAACAGGATCCAGCGCAGCAAGAAAAAATCCGTACCCAGAAGTACAAAATACACAACATGCACACAATATAATCCAGCGCTCATGGAACATACATTATTAACTATTGAAAACTCTTGAAGAATTGATAAAAAAGCTTAGTCCATTTATCACAATAAAGAGAGGGATCCAATCTCAAATGTGCAGAGGGCAAATGAATCTTAACTCTCCAGTTGCCAGTGGTGACAAACTTGTTAAACTTGCAGTGACATCCGTGGAGCAAGGAGGGGTTAAAAAAGTCAAAACAAAGCCTGTGGCATGATCTCCGTGTGAGCACAGTACCTTGAATGATGGACAACAGGCAGACCAGCGTGTGGAGGGCCCTCCAACACAAAAGGATGCAGAGCCAGGATCACAGCAAGGCTGGGACAGAAGGAATCACACACAGAGTTTCAATAGTTAATAATGTATGTTCCATGAGCGCTGGAATATATTGTGTGTTTGTTGCACACTGACTTTGCAGTTAGAGAAAGGGTTTGCCTTTGCAATTTTGTTTGTTGATGCACTTTAATTAATATAATAAAAGAAAAATCGAATCGAATCGTAAATCGAGTTTTTTATAAAAAAATCGCAGTTTTTTTTTTGGGGGGAAATCGCCCAGCCCTAATATATAGTGTTTGGGGGTTCTGAGTAAATTTCTAGCAAAAAAAATGATGGTTTTTGCATGTAGGAGAGAAGTGCCAGAATAGGCCCGGTAAGGAAGTGGTTAAAAAAAACAGTGCTCGAAAATCCAATAAAAATATTATAACAGAAATAGAAAAAATAAACAATAAACCAGTGCTCGTATTGTGAATAGCTCATTAACCGCGTTACTCACAATCCGAGGTTTCACTGTGTATATATATACGGTAGTTTGAATCTTGGCCAGTTTCTGCTCAACAGACTGAGATTCAAACCGTCTATGGCTGGCCTTATATGCACTCTAGCTGCAATCTTCACACAGGCCCGATCCAGTTTTTTTCAGCGGGGCATCTGTCTGTGGATCCCTTGCTGAGCTGAGCGCCAACTGACAGGTCTGTGTACACTCATGCTGTCCATTTACTAGAGGTCGACCGATATAGGTTTTTCTCTGGCCGATGCCGATGCCGATATTTAGAAATTGGGGCGGCCGATGGCCGATTTTTGTGGCCGATATTTTAGGCCGATTTAAAAAAAAAAAAAAAAAAAAAAACTCACCCACTCAACTCCTTGCTTACTCCTGTCACTCTAGCACACCCTTGATGTCCTCAGTACAGATGGCACTAGTTGGACCTGGCAGGTGGCACTGGTTTGGAACTGACAGATGGCACTGGCAGGTGGCACTGGTTTGGAACTGACAGATGGCACTGGCAGGTGGCACTGGTTTGGAACTGACAGATGGCACTGGTTTGGAACTGACAGATGGCACTGGTTGGCATTGGCAGGTGGCACTGGTTTGGAACTGACAGATGGCACTATTGGCACTGGCAGGTGGCACTGGTTTGGAACTGTCAGATGGCATTGGCACTAGCAGGTGGCACTGGTTTGGAACTGACAGATGGCACTAGTTTGGGACAGATGGCACTGGCAATTGGCACTGGCTGGCAGGGGCGGGTGGCACTGGCTGGCAGGGGCGGGTGGCAGTGGTGGGTGGCACTGAGAGATGGCACTGATTGGCGGTGACACTGGCAGGTTTCACACTAAGCCGAGTGTAACTGTAACCAGTGCTGGGACAAGGTCATCCAGTGCCCAGGGCAAAGTGCGCCCCCTCGGGTTCGGACTTGGGCCCCTTTTCACACAGGCTTTCTGATCAGGTCTGTCTGTCAGTTTTTCAGGCGGACCTGATCGGAACCTCCATTCACTCCTATGGAGCAGCGGATGTCAGCGGTGACATGTCCGCTGACACCCGATCCTGTCAGTGAAATCCAGACAGATGGAAAGCCTATCGATCCGTTTTCATCCGATCTCCCCATAGAGGAGAGCGGGTCTCTGACAGGTCCATCTCAGCACAGTGAGCGGAGACGGGCCTGCTCAGCGGGGATCAGAGGAACGATCCCCCACTGAGTAATGTTTGTGACATGCACTATAATAGTACTTAAAGTGTTGCACTGCAGCAACCTGAGAGTAATGGGTGCACACATATGGGGTAGTGGTCAGTGGTGCCAATTTGGAAATGTGGAAATGAAGGCCAAGACCCTTTTCTAAAAATGTCCTGTACCAAACCACATGTGTGATGAGTGGGGGTGCCTTTAACAATCAATGGCACTACTGTGTATCTACTAAAGGACAGTGCGCTTCTGTGTTTGTTAAGAAAACCACAATTTTGTGCGTGATCCTGACTGCGCGTGAACCTAGCTGTATAGCGGTTTCACACTGGTGCGCTTTGGTTTGACCACAGTGCGATTGTATGTGTGATTTACTTGCAGTTGTAGGTGTGCTCCTGATGAATTCTAGTGGACTGTGTGTTTTCTGATTGTGCATCAAAGATGCAGCACGCAAGACTGTAATTTGCTTTCGTGAAAACAGACAGTCTAATAGAATTGAATGGGAGCGCACCTAAAACTCTGGGTAAACTGAATATACAAATCGCACTGTGGCCAGACCACAGCACACCAGTGTGAACCTACTATTAGCCCCCGTTCACATTGACTGTGGCTTTGAAATTGTGCGACTTAACCTGAAATCGCACAATTTCAGAGCTGCATCTCAGTGCGACTTTGAAGACATCTGTGTGGCTATTGAAGTCACATCCTAAATCGCAAAAGTAGTGCATGTACTACTTTTTCAAATTTATGCGGCAACTCAAAGTCAGTGTCGCATTGATTTGAACAGTGCCTTGCCGGCAATAGGATGTGACTTGTCAAATTGCTACAATGTGAAGGGGGAGGGGGGGAGGGTAAGATATTATAAAAGAGAGAATGGTGAGGAGGTTGGGGTGGTAAATGTAAGTGCTAATGACTTTATTAGTGACAGAATGCAGGGAATGTGCTAGGCTGCATGGTGGGGACAGGACAATTATGAGAGCTAAAAGCAAACTGGGATGGAAAGGGTGTAAGATCTGTGTGTGTGGAATGCAAAGCTGAGACAGGACAGGAGGCAGCATGATACAGCATGATAGATTTATGGAGAGGACAGCAGATAAGATACGGGAAAAATTAACTAGGCATGGGAGCGAGGAGAATCGGTGCTGACTTACTGTGTGATCATGCAGAGAGATAAGTGCAGAAGGGAGGAGCTGCCTGGACTACTGACCATAAAGTAACAAGGAAGTGAAGTGATCTGCTACACCGCCCACCCCCTCCCCCCTACTCCCGACATCAAGCTGACAGCTTCTCTCTCTCTCTCTCTCTCTCTCCCTCCTCTCTGTTCACACACTCAGCGCAGCACTTGATGCTGCCAGAGCTGCTGAGTGTGGAGAAGAAAGGACAGGAGGGACGGCCAGTGTAAAATATCGGCCTAATTTTGATAATAATCGGCCCGATGCCGATTTATCAAAAATGGCCAAATATCGGCCAGCCGATATATCGGTCGACCTCTACCATTTACACCCAACTGCCCCCTGATCCGGACAGACGGAGGGGAATGGAGGCCTTCCATCTTTTCTTTTTTAGATCAGATTGGAGGTAGTCGGGTGTAAAAGGACACATTTCCATTTACATCTGCCATTTCTTAGGGAACAATGGGTGTCCGATCAGGGTGCCTCAAAAGCGAACAGGAGGACCCGATCGGACCACTCATGTGAAAGGGGCCTGAAAAGCAATCTGCATGGATTGCTTTTCAGAGCATGGGCTAGTTTAGTAAACCTGGACTAATAACAGTCACTGTAATGCTACCCATATTGCTGTCCTTTGAACATGGTGACATAAGCTGACAACTATGCTGCACATGTCTAAAGTTACTTTCATCCTGCTAAAAGGACAGCAATATGGCTGACAATACAGTGACTGATATTACCAGGGGAGCACAGGCCATGCATGTACATGTCTTCTAGCAGCTTCAGGGAAACACTTTTTTATTTTTTTTCACTCACCTCGATCTCTGCAGCAGCTTCTTTTCAGAGGAATTCTGTCTCTCCCACCAACACATGAGTCTCTGCAGTGATGGACAGTGCACCCTGTGTACCTATTGGCTAAGGAGGCAGCAGGAGGTGGAGCAGCACGTCGCCTCAGCCAATGAGCAACTGAAAGGCTGTTAAGTCCCTCCCTCATAACATCTCCAGAGTCCCAGCCCTGTCAGCTTACTGTAATTAGCCTACGGTGCCTTTCCTGCACTATTTTTCCTCTGGCTCCTCTCTCCTGCACACTTCTTGATTGCCACCGGGCCACGGGCCCCTCTAGACGCTCGGGCCCGGTTAGGGTTTCCACCTTTTCTTCAAGCCGAACCCGAACACTTTTGCGGCACAGGGCAATTTTTTATGTTTTTTTGCAGTAAACACAATAGGATTATAAAAGACCTGGGACACATTTGGGTGCCCCAAGGAATATAGTAATGTAGCGCACAGAGTGTGCCAGTGGGTGTGGCCAAATTTCTCTTGCTGACATCATCACCCCACCCTTCAGTGATGCCAAACCTGCCCCCAAACAGCCGCCCACAGCGGCAAAAGATTTGTGTATGACTATATCGGTTACTTGGGGAGCCACAGCCTGGTCTGAATAATGTGTCCGGGTTTCAGATGGACTGAAACCCGGACACATGATTCAAAACCTGAACTGTCCGGGTGAATCCTGGACAGGTGGCAACCCTAGGCCCGGTACATGTGTATCGGCTGTACCCCCCTAATGGCGGCCCTGTGGATGGTGAAGGGCAAGCTACACCCCTGAACTTCTTGTTCATTCCCTACTTAAAGTGACCCCCTGTGATTCTGTGCAACTCCACCCATCCCTAATTCTTCTGCATGTTTTTGGACTCCTGCCTGCTTAGACTGCGTTGCCCACTGACAAGTGAGTCCTGAGTCCCAGCATTGCTGCAGACTTTTTCCAGCATACCTACCCTCAGTTCCAGTGACGGCTGGTGCTCAATATTTTGGGGGGACGGCAAGTCAAAACCCTGCCACCCCCCCCTCGTGGGAGACAGATGGGAGGGCAGCGATCAGAGGCCTCCTTACTTTAGGAGGCAGATGACAAGGATCCGGGGTAGGGCTGCTACTCTTCACTCCGGGGCCATTGCTTCTTCTACCGGCTGAACAGGAAGTGGGACCCGCTTCCTGATTGGCCTGGAGGGGAATCAGGAAAACAATAGCAAATATTAATTCGCTATTGTCACACAACTGGGTGGGCTCAGGGCACAGTGCAGTCCATTGAGAGCCGGTCACACTCTCCTGTTATGCGAATTAAATGCAGGAATCCAATTCGCATCCGTGTGAACCCAGCATAATAGTGCGCTTCTGATTACTATACAAGAAATTAAATACTGAAAATAAAAAACAGTGAATGGAAAAGTCCACAAAGGTCAATATGGAAATAAATCTATGTGCCAATAGCAATGAAAGCATATAGTGGAATGAAGATGTAGCGGCTTTCTGTGGGGGTACCTAGTGTAGGGGAGGAGCCTGGAGTGCTAGCGGGGGTCCCCAGAAGAAGAGGATTGGGGCTGCTCTGTGCAAAACCCTTGCACAGAGCAGGTACGTATGACATGTTTGTTATTTTGATTAAAAAAATGCGAACCTTTACAACCACTTTAACATACTTAATTTTTCTGTGGTTTTATCTACATTTTTTAAGATGGTTACAGGATCTGCTGGTTCTTTTTTTTATAAACATTGCAGTGTTATCTTATAATAATCACATTGAAAATACATGGGAATTCCCCTTTAAAAAACATTACTTTTACAGTGGAGATCTTTTCCTATTATATCGAGTGGAACCTGGAGACAGGAAGAGTGTGATTGTACAGACACAGGAAGTGATGCCACAACTGGAGAGGAAGTGAGGTCAGTTGCAGACAGGAAGTGATGCACAGACAGGAAGTGAGGTATCTTATGAACAGGAAGTGATGTGGGAGGCCAGAAAAACTTCTGGGTGAGCTGTGAGGAAGTAGACAGAAGACTTTCCATGTGGCAGCAGAGGAGGTAATAAGATATTATTTTATTTTTACACTCAGTAACCCCCGTCATATCCGTCCTCTTCCTCTTTTCTTCCTCACTGTGATGTTTCATGTTGTATATATTTGGTATTTATTAACACAATACAGACACAAAACCTCCCTCTCTTTTGGACAAAGGATTTACAATGAACCTCTACTTGTCCATGAGTTCTAATGACCAGCGAGGCCGCTATATTATCTGTCTACAGAGATTAGGGTTGCCACCTTTTCCTCAAGCCAAACCCGAACACTTTAGCGGCGCATGGCATATTTCTTGTGGTATACAATAAAGGATTTTAAAGACCTGGAGGAGAGCAATAATGTGTCACGGTTAGCGTGGATGGTAACTACTGGTACCATCCACTGCCCTACTGACACCGTCCACCTCCCTCCCCACAGACTCCCCTCCCTTATATCGGTCCCCCCTCGATTAGATCAGGGAACCCCCCCCCATCAGTGTCCCTTGCCCTGAAAGACCCCCATTAGACTGCCTTACCGAGAGCCGCTTCAAGCCAGGAAGTGTGGGAGCTGGAGTTTGGGGGCGGAGCTCCTCTACTGTAGTGCTGTTTTCCTTCCTTCCTTCCATTGGTGGGGAGCCTTGGGGAGAAGTGTGTTGGCAAGACACAGGATTCGGGACACATCCGAACTGGTGCGCTCACTCACAGGGCTACTGTTAGCAAATATTGGGGCCCCATACAGCCATCCTCATGGGGCCCCCACCCCCTGAGGTGGGTGGAGGGAGGTGAGAAAGGGGAAGGTGAGAGAGAGGCGGCAGTGAGGGGGGTGAGAGAGGAGGAGGTGAAAGAAAGGGGGGGAGGAGGCAGGTGAGAGAGAGAGAGGGTGGAGTGAGAGGGGTGGGGTGAGAGAGGGGGGATTAGAGAAAGAGTGGTGGGTGCGAGAGAGGGGGTAAGCGAGAGACTGAGAGAGACAGAGGGAAAAGGGGGCTTACACAGAGGAGGGGGAGCTGACACAGAGGAGGGGGAGCTGACACAAAAGAAGGGGGTGAGGATGGGGGGGGAGACGCAGAGGAGGATGGGGGGGGAGACGCAGAGGAGGATGGGGGGGGAGACGCAGAGGAGGATGGGGGGGGGGAGACGCAGAGGAGGATGGGGGGGGGAGACGCAGAGGAGGATGGGGGGGGGAGACGCAGAGGAGGATGGGGGGGGGGGAGACGCAGAGGAGGATGGGGGGGGGAGACGCAGAGGAGGATGGGGGGGGGAGACGCAGAGGAGGATGGGGGGGGGAGACGCAGAGGAGGATGGGGGGGGGGAGACGCAGAGGAGGATGGGGGGGGAGACGCAGAGGAGGATGGGGGGGGGGAGACGCAGAGGAGGATGGGGGGGGGGGAGACGCAGAGGAGGATGGGGGGGGGGAGACGCAGAGGAGGATGGGGGGGGAGACGCAGAGGAGGATGGGGGGGGGGCGCAGAGGAGGCTGTGGGGGGGGGAGACGCAGAGGAGGATGGGGGGGAGACACGGGAGGATGGGGAGCTAACACAGAGGAGTGGGTGAGGAGGGGGAGTTGACACAGAGGAGGGGGAGCTGACACAGAGGGGGGGGTGAGGATGGGGGGTGACACAGAGGAGGATGGGGGGGTGACACAGAGGGGGAGGGGGAGCTGACACGGGGGAGGGGGAGCTGACACGGGGGAGGGGGATGGGGGTGACACAGAGGAGGAGGAGGGGGGGCAGACACAGAGGAGGGGGGGTGACACAGAGGAAGGGGGGGTAAGCTGACAGCAGATGAGACCTCAGGATAAACACATTGTGAGGCAGTACTCCGTCTCCGGGAGCAAGCAGGCGCGATTATCGAATCCACAGTCCAGCCCCGCCCCCGCCTCCACATGTGATCAGCTCCGCAGGGCCATTCACAGACCCCCATGTCTGCCGCTCGGCCCGCCCCGCACATGGCCCATTCAGCCAATTACAGGGCACCTGCTGGCTCAGAGCGCACCGTGCCACCTCTGTGTGACAATGATAGCGGGCTCGGGATCATGCGCGCAGCGCGCCGCCTCTCTAGAAGTTGCGGCCGGGGACAGAGATCTGGCTGCCACTGGCCACAGGAAGTTGGAATGTGTGCCCGGGTTTCCAGCGGGTGGAAACCCGGGCACATGTGTCAAAATCCGTACTGTCCGGGTCAAAACCGGACAGGTGGCAACTCTAACAGAGATCAGAGTCTTGTATGGATCACATTAATGAGGATGGATGAGAACCCGAGTCACATGACTGAAAGAAAATGAACCATCTCCAGTCCAGACCATTTCTGACATTTCTCGTCTACATGTAAAAATCTTCTTTTTTTTTTCTTGCTAGAAATGTATTTAGAACCCCCAATTGTTATGCATTTTCAGTACAATCTTTGTTTGTGGAAATATTTGAGAGGTAAGAACAACAGTAATGATCCCATGCAGGGGATATAAACATAAAGTATATCATGGCACAGCTTAATAATTTTATTGTAGAAGTTGTCAAACATCAACAGTCCTCCGGCCAAAAAAATCACGGTTTGGTTCGTTCCTCGGATCACAGTCACGGATCGGATCATTTTTCGGATCGCCACCATATATAGTCCCCACTGTAATGTCCACATCTCCCCCCCACTGTAATGTCCACATCTCCCCCCCACTGTAATGTCCACATCTCCCCCCACTGTAATGTCCACATCTCCCCCCACTGTAATGTCCACATCTCCCCCCACTGTATATAGCCCCACTGTATAGGAAGATTGTCTGCTCTTACCAGCAGGTGGGTGATGATATCAGCGCGCGCTCTAGGGGAGCTCACCTAGGCCGCCGCCGGGTGTACTAAGATGGCCGGAGCTAGGCCGAAGCTGCGGCCTTTCCTAGGAGCTCAATCCGCGGATCGCGTGGTGTGCCGATCCGAACAGGTTGACCCGTTCGGATCACGGATCAATGACGATCCGTCACACCACTAGTCAACATAGGGTAAATGAGCTTAATTGCTCAGGGGTTAAGGTGTAGTCCACAAAAATTTCGGAAAATAAGACTAGAATCGTAGTGTTACGGACAAAGAACAAAAATAGAAAAAACACCAAAAAAAGAGATGCGAGAGAGAGAGAAGGTTCCCCCAGGTCGGGAGGGTAGGGGAGGTCAGTAAGCGAAGCCTAGGCTGGTCGGTGCAAAGTGGGAAGAGCGTAGGACCAATTTGTTATACATTTTAAGCAGAGGCCCTGGAGAATAAAATGGTTGTTGTCACAATTTTTTTATGACACATGACATTTGCGCTGTGATTTATCAAACGTAAATTTTCAGGAAAAATACACTTTAATGAATTTTAATGCACACAAATACAATATAATACCCATTTTTTTGTGGTAAAACATAAAGATGATGTTATGGCACGGTAATAGATACCTTACATGTCACAGGACGGGAGGTGGTTAATGTAGAATTTCACCTAAAGACTAACTATTCTTAAAAATGCTCCTTCCCCCCTTCAGACACCTATACTAACTATCCTGGGTAGAACAAATGTATATACTTACCTAGTTTAAGCCCACTCATAATTCTGCAGTCATGTCATTCGGCTTCTATGTGTCAGCCATCGGAAGCTGCAGAAGAGAGGAAGCGCCGCTGACAGTGACCTCACCATGGGATCTTAAGTCATGGCTCCCAGTTTTCACAACCATTGTTGGGCGCTCTCTCTATTCCTCTGCAGCCAATGCAGGCTGACAAAGGGGAACACGAGACTGTGCTGGAGCGGGTGGAAAATAGGTAAGTATGCATCTTTTTTACACACATTAGTTAGTATAGGTGTTAGGAGGGGGGAGGGAGCATTTTTAAAACTAGTTAGGCATTAGCTAGAATTCTACTTTAAACCTCACCCTGGAGATCATCTACCTGCTGACCGGGGGGTGAGGAGGATTCTGAGAGGATCACATGACATCAGTCAATTTTATTAATAAAACAATCGTGACCGGAGAGGTGAGGAGGATCCTGTGAGCTCGCATGACATTAGTGTTGTTCTTTCAATACAGTGTGTCCCACCGGTGAAGTCTGGTGACCCTTTAACCATCGCAGTGCTTTCACCCAAATTCCTGAAAACAAAGAGAAATAATGACTAGAAGATAGTAGAAGTCACCAACAAGATCACTGAGCTGCTGACAGGAGAGGTGAGCGGTGCCGGGAATTCTGGGACATTATCCCAGTAACAGACAAGGGATGTGACTGGATGGTGACTGTATCATTGTGTGTGTCAGGTTCCTATAAGGTGTCAGGAGGTCACTGTCTATTTCTCCATGGAGGAGTGGGAGTATTTCGAAGGACACAAGGATCTCTACAAGGACGTCATGATGGAGAATCAGCCGCCCCTCACATCACCGGGTAAGAGGAGACTTTATTGTAAAGGAGAGAGCAGTACGGAGGCTCCACCCAGATCCCCCATCATCTGATAAACACATAGAAACAATGTATTCAGTCAGTGTGTGTGTTTCCTACAGATGGATCCAGTAATGGGAACCCACCAGAGAGATGTCCCCGTCCTCTGTATTCCCGGGATTCCACACAGGAGGATCACACCATCCCCCACCATCATCAGGTAGGTGGGACTGAGCACTTAAAATGCAAAAGCTATGAGATGACATTTATATAACCTCGGCTCTTGCTCCATTTTATAAATGTATTTTATCACCTTTGGGGTTTAGGGTGAGAGATGTCCCCCTCCTCTGTATTCCCAGGTTTCCATACAGGAAGATCTCCCCATCCCTCACCAGGATCAGGTAGGTGGGACTGAGCTACTAGAACTCGTAGAATTCTACCCTTTGGGATATCATTATTCTATGTCATCTTTTTACTTTTTACAAATCCATTCTCATCATATTTGCACTTTAGGGTGCAGAACAGAAAGACACCAAAGTTGAGGTTAAAGTGGAAAAAGTAGAGATGTTTGGGGATCCACAGTCTATGGAGGAGGGAGGTCCTCTGTATTCCCAGGATTCCACACAGGAAGATCCCACCATCCCTGACCATCATCAGGTAGGTGGGACTGAGCAATTCAAAAGCTATGAGATGATATTTATGTAATTTCTTGGTCCAATTTATGAATGTATTTTATCATCTTTGGGGTTTAGGGTGAGAGATTTCCCCCTCCTCTGTATTCCCGCGATTCCATACAGGAGGATCACACCATCCCTCACCATCATCAGGTAGGTAGGACTGGACCTGTAGAACTAAATATATATTCTAAGCTATGAGAGGACATTTCTATGTAGTCTCTTGTTTTAATGCATACTTCTACATCTTTGGTTTCTAGCTCCTTTGAGCACCCTACATTTTTTTATTGTATTTTTTTATCAATATACGTTCTTTTTTCTGTGGGTCTTAAGTCCAGTCAAGTAAAAGCATATATACAAAATACAAAAGCATATATACAAAATTCCTGTTAGCGCTACAAACTTCCAGTCTTATACGTGGATATGTGCAACCTGGAACAGTTCAAAAATGCTAAATACCAGAGCGGCCAGCAACCACTGGAAAATGGATATCAGGAAACAACAAAACACAAGGGCAGCGCTCAATGGAATTAATAATAAAACTTTATAGTCCTGAGAAATAAAAATAAAAATGACATAAATTCAATATTGTACTGAAAAAATAGAAGGTAATGCTGTAGCTACATAAAATAGATTAAAATCAGACAGTCATTGTATCCAATAGATAATGGGTAAATAATTGGAACGATACCACTGCTGAGTCCAGGGAGGAAGCGGTTAACATTAGTCCATTGATAACAAAGATCCCTTGATTAGAACTGCCAAGACTCAAAAATAGAGGGTTGTATGGTCCCAGGTGGAAGGAGAGAAGTGCGGTGTGATGACTTCCAGCATAGGTAGGTGCTGTGACCGATCAGTGGACACAAGTGTGAACACAATGGAGGGGCCCCAGGAAGAATGCGGCAGGCGGCGCACGGCGCCGTGTAGTGCAGACAAGCCGCTCACTACACCAACCAAGGATCCGGTCACTGCGGGAGCCAGAAAGGGTAGCTGTACTGTATGGGGGCCTCCGTGATGGCGGCACTGGAAGGATTAAAACAATCCAATGGAGAGCCGGGCGCGCTCGGATGATGTCAGCGTTGCCTTAGCGATGGGGGCAAGGAAAGAGACACATAGAGGCAGGGCATACCTAATACATTGCAATACAGGATTAAAGTGGATGTAAACCCACTCTCATCCTTTCTAAACTACTGCCATAGTGCTGATCTATAAGGATATAGATGCCTCCTGCATGTATCCTTATCTGTCAAATATCTCCCCTCTGTCTGTTATAAGAACTGAAAAACTGCAGATTCTGTGGGTGGATCGGTTGTCTGGAGCTCGGTGGGTGGAGTCGTGATGTCAGTAGGCTCCCCGCCCACCTCTACACTCCCCTTGTCAACATGCATTTTCTCCTGTGTATTCCTTCTGCTATGATCACTAACATCCAGTCAAAATCCTGAAAAGTAACAACATGACTTCAGAAAAGGAGTGGGGGTGGGAATTAAAAAATAATGCCTGTCTAAAGCTAGTGCACGAGATATGTAAACTAACCTGTCACTCAAAGCAAGGGGGCGGAACGGACAAAGGTTTTTCTCTGTTTGTCCGTTTTATCTCACTGAACAATAAAAGAGGATTGCTCAGAGCTGGATTAACTCTTTGGGGCAAGACCTGGCACAAATGATAGGAAATCTTATACTCTACATTGTGACCGCAAAAAATAATAATTGGGGTTTACATCCACTTTAATGTATAAGACTAGCAGGACACCTAGAATAGGGATACAGGGTTCATACACATTTTTACCAATCAAATTCCATGACTTTTCCATGACTTCACGTAAATATTCATGCCCTTATGTTTCATGAAATGTCTATGTATACATGTTAAATAAGAAGAAAATCCATGTCACACCCAGCATATTTTTACTAATATAAATTAGGGCTGTTACTGATTTAAATTTTTGTGTTCGATTAATCTTTTTTTTTTTTTAATCAGTAACAGCCCTAATTTATATTAGTAAAAATATGCTGGGTGTGACATGGATTTTCTTCTTATTTAACATGTATACATAGACATTTCATGAAACATAAGGGCATGAATATTTACGTGAAGTCATGGAAAAGTCATGGAAAAGTCATGGAATTTGATTGGTAAAAATGTGTATGAACCCTGTATCCCTATTCTAGGTGTCCTGCTAGTCTTATACATTAAAGTGGATGTAAACCCCAATTATTATTTTTTGCGGTCACAATGTAGAGTATAAGATTTCCTATCATTTGTGCCAGGTCTTGCCACAAAGTTAATCCAGCTCTGAGCAATCCTCTTTTATTGTTCAGTGAGATAAAACGGACAAACAGAGAAAAACCTTTGTCCGTTCCGCCCCCTTGCTTTGAGTGACAGGTTATTTTACATATCTCGTGCACTAGCTTTAGACAGACATTGTTTTTTTAATTCCCACCCCCACTCTTTTTCTGAAGTCATGTGGTTACTTTTCTGGATTTTGACTGGATGTTAGTGATTATAACAGAAGGAATACACAGGAAAAAATGCATGTTGACAAGGGGAGTGTAGAGGTGGGCGGGGAGTCTACTGACATCACGACTCCACCCACCGAGCTCCAGACAACGGAACCACCCACAGAATCTGCAGTTTTTCAGTTCTTATAACAGACAGAGGGGAGATATTTGACAGATAGGGATACATGCAGGAGGCATCTATATCCTTATAGATCAGCACTATGGCAGTAGTTTAGCAAGGATGAGAGTGGGTTTACATCCACTTTAATCCTGCATTGCAATGTATTAGGTATGCCCTGCCTCTGTGTCTCTTTCCTTGTCCCCATCGCTAAGGCAACGCTGACATCATCCGAGCGTGCCCGGCTCTCCATTGGATTGTTTCAATCCTTCCAGTGCCGCCATCACGGAGGCCCCCATCCAGTACAGCTACCCTTTCTGGCTCCCGCAGTGACCGGATCCTTGGTTGGTGTAGTGAGCGGCTTGTCTGTACTACACGGCGCCGTGCGCCGCCTGCCGCATTCTTCCTGGGGCCCCTCCATTGTGTTCACACTTGTGTCCACTGATCGGTCACAGCACCTACCTATGCTGGAAGTCATCACACCGCACTTCTCTCCTTCCACCTGAGACCATACAACCCTCTGTTTTGGAGTCTTGGCAGTTCTAATCAAGGGATCTTTGTTATCAATGGACTGATGCTAACCCCTTCCTCCCTGGACTCAGCAGTGGTATCGTTCCAATTATTTACCCATTATCTATTAGATACAATGACTGTCTGGTTTTAATCTATTTTATGTAGCTACAGCATTACCTACCATTTTTTCAGTGCAATATTGAATTTATGTCATTTTTATTTTTATTTCTCAGGACTATAAAGTTTTATTATTAATTCCATTGAGCGCTGCCCTTGTGTTTTGTTGTTTAAGTCCAGTCACATGTCATGGTGGGTCCTCTTCTTCAATGTGTTCCTCTAACCGAGGGTGCATTCTAAATGAGGTGTTGCTGTTCTTTGCTCCTGTAAGTCGAGGCTGATGTTATAAACTGCCACTAGGGGATGGGTCCTGGGTCTCCTAGGCTCACAGGAAATGGGCAGTAGACTTGATTTTATTTTTGCTTCTGATCAGTAACACCCGCCGGTCTTGGCTCTTTCCCAGCCTGTGACTGGGCAGTGAAAGAAGAAGCGGCAGACTGATGAGCTCTTCTCTCTGTTACTCTGCTCCCTCCTGCTATCAGCATGTCCCTTGTTAGAAATGCTGCGCAGCTGATTGCCTCCTTCTTCTGCTTCTCCCTCTCCCAGTCTGAACTCTTATGTACAGGTACTGCAAGAGCCTGATACCAGGTCCCATTCAGGTACTTACACTGCTTACATTAATTTAAAGAGAAATAAAACACACACATTTAATGGTGTAGTAGGAAATGCAGAGCTTCTGTCATTTGTGTCTTTTATATGTGCCTGGAAATCGGCTTTAATAGATGTTTTCTATTATTTTGGGCTTTAGGGTGAAGAATGGATTAATATAAAAGCTGAGAATAAAGAAGAGACGTATGTGGGGGTTGATCAGCCATCCATGGAGGAGGTTGGGATGATTATGAAAAGTCAACAGGAGGACATTTCTCCATCTATTAACACAAGTAAGTATAGGCACTGTTTTAAGAAATAGTTCAGTCTCATTTTACTTCAGAGTATAAGAATTGTAGTTTAACCACTTCCCGCCCAGTCAATAGGAGATTGACGTCCGGGAAGTGGTTCAGTTATCGACACTGGATGTCATATGACGTCCTGCAGGATAACAGCCGCCGCGCGCCCGGGAGGGGGGGGGGCGCGCGCGCGCATCGCGGCGTGTCAGTCTGACACACCGCTACACTGATCTCGGTAAAGAGCCTCCGGCGGAGGCTTTTTACCACGTGATCAGCCGAGTCCAATCACGGCTGATCACGATGTAAACAGGAAGAGCCGTTGATCGGCTCTTCTTCACTCGCGTCTGACAGATGCGAGCCGATCGGTGGCTCTCCTGACAGGGGGGGGTTCGCGCTGATTATTTATCAGCGCAGCGCCCCCTCAGATACCCACACTGGACCACCAGGGAAGCCCCTCAGGACCACCAGGGAAGCCCCAAGCATGTGGATGGCCAGGTAAGTCCCCCATGGCCATCCACATGCACAAATACACACAAAAAATATGCCAATCAGTGCCCACAAATGGGCACTGACTGGCACCATCATGGCATGTGATGCCCAGCAATGCCACCTACCGGTGTCATCAGTGCCCATCTGCCCATAAGTGCCCACCTATCAGTGCCGCCTATGAGTGCCCATCAGTGCCGCCTTATCAGTGCCCGTCATTGAAGTAGAAAAGGTACTTATTTACAAAAAAAAAATGAACAGAAACAAAGAAACTTATTTTTTTTCAAAATTTCCGCTCTTTTTTATTGTGCAAAAAAAAACAAAACGCAGAGGCGATCAAATACCACCAAAAGAAAGCTCTATTTGTGGGAACAAAATGATAAAAAAAATTGTTTTGGTACACTGTTGCATGACCGCGCAATTGTAATTCAAATTGCGACATCGCTGAAAGCTCAAAATTGGCTTGGGCAGGAAGGTGTATAAGTGCATGGTATTGAAGTGGTTAAGAAAACTGGTAGATAATTATCAGATCTTCACAACACCCTGTAGGCAGATGTTAAAAAGTCAAATATGTGTTTGCCTCCTAAAGGTGTGGGAAGGGTTGACACTTGGTGCTGTGATGTTCCTTCCACTACATGTGTCACCTTCTGCTTCTGAAGTGATATCCGTGGTCTGTCCATGTATGGGAGGTGATCAGTGAGGACGCTGTAAAGATGTGAACTGAACTGTGTGGTGGAGTTTCCCCTTAGCGGGCGGGACCCCAGGATGGGTTCCGAGGACCGGTACCGTGTTCTACGAGAGAGAGAGTGAAAATGCAATTATGATTCCGTATATTACACAAATGTCCCATACAAGCATGTACATAACTATGAATATACAGTTGTGCTCAAAAGTTTGAATCGCATGGCAAAAATTTTGAAATTTTGGCATTGATATTGAAAATATGACTGATCATGCCAAAAAACTGAATATTTCCTATCAAATACTTACCGTTATTTTCTTTTGGATGGACGATGTACTGAGCTGTATGTGTGCTGCAATGTATTTCCTGATATGTAAACAAATGATGCATTCTGTATGCAGGCCAACTAATCGGCTGGCCGATTAATCGATTATGAAAATAGTTGACAACTATTTTCATAATCGATTAGTTGTTTTTCGGCCCCAGTGCTTTTCATTTACGTATTATAAAGTCCAAAATTTGGGGATCTGTTGATACCAAGCCAAGGTCAGGTAGACCAAGAAAGGTTGCAGCCACAACTTTCAGAATTGTTCGGAATACAAAGAACACAGGTAACCTCAGGAAAAATACAGGCTGCTCTGGAAAAAGAAGGTGTGATTGTTTTCAAGGAGCACATGACGATGATACTTGATCAAAAATGAGCTACATGGTTGAGTTGCTAGAAAGTAGCCATTATACAGGTCCTTCTCAAAAAATTAGCATATTGTGATAAAGTTCATTATTTTCTGTAATGTACTGATAAACATTAGACTTTCATATATTTTAGATTCATTACACACAACTGAAGTAGTTCAAGCCTTTTCTTGTTTTAATATTGATGATTTTGGCATACAGCTCATGACAACCCAAAATTCCTATCTCAAAAAATTAGCATATCATGAAAAGGTTCTCTAAACGAGCTATTAACCTAATCATCTGAATCAACTAATTAACTCTAAACACCTGCAAAAGATTCCTGAGGCTTTTAAAAACTCCCAGCCTGGTTCATTACTCAAAACCGCAATCATGGGTAAGACTGCCGACCTGACTGCTGTCCAGAAGGCCATCATTGACACCCTCAAGCAAGAGGGTAAGACACAGAAAGAAATTTCTGAACGAATAGGCTGTTCCCAGAGTGCTGTATCAAGGCACCTCAGTGGGAAGTCTGTGGGAAGGAAAAAGTGTGGCAGAAAACGCTGCACAACGAGAAGAGGTGACCGGACCCTGAAGAAGATTGTGGAGAAGGACCGATTCCAGACCTTGGAGGACCTGCGGAAGCAGTGGACTGAGTCTGGAGTAGAAACATCCAGAGCCACCGTGAACAGGCGTGTGCAGGAAATGGGCTACAGGTGCCGCATTCCCCAGGTCAAGCCACTTTTGAACCAGAAACAGCGGCAGAAGCGCCTGACCTGGGCTACAGAGAAGCAGCACTGGACTGTTGCTCAGTGGTCCAAAGTACTTTTTTCGGATGAAAGCAAATTTTGCATGTCATTCGGAAATCAAGGTGCCAGAGTCTGGAGGAAGACTGGGGAGAGGGAAATGCCAAAATGCCTGAAGTCCAGTGTCAAGTACCCACAGTCAGTGATGGTCTGGGGTGCCATGTCAGCTGCTGGTGTTGGTCCACTGTGTTTTATCAAGGGCAGGGTCAATGCAGCTAGCTATCAGGAGATTTTGGATCACTTCAGGCTTCCATCTGCTGAAAAGCTTTATGGAGATGAAGATTTCATTTTTCAGCATGACCTGGCACCTGCTCACAGTGCCAAAACCACTGGTAAATGGTTTACTGACCATGGTATTACTGTGCTCAATTGGCCTGCCAACTCTCCTGACCTGAACCCCATAGAGAATCTGTGGGATATTGGGAAGAGAAAGTTGAGAGACGCAAGACCCAACACTCTGGATGAGCTTAAGGCCGCTATCGAAGCATCCTGGGCCTCCATAACACCTCAGCAGTGCCACAGGCTGGTTGCCTCCATGCCACGCCGCATTAAAGCAGTCATTTCTGCAAAAGGATTCCCGACCAAGTATTGAGTGCATAACTGAACATAATTATTTGAAGGTTGACTTTTTTTGTATTAAAAACACTTTTCTTTTATTGGTCGGATGAAATATGCTAATTTTTTGAGATAGGATTTTGGGGTTTTCATGAGCTGTATGCCAAAATCATCAATATTAAAACAAGAAAAGGCTTGAACTACTTCAGTTGTGTGTAATGAATCTAAAATATATGAAAGTCTAATGTTTATCAGTACATTACAGAAAATAATGAACTTTATCACAATATGCTAATTTTTTGAGAAGGACCTGTAGAGCCAGTGCCAAAAAAAAGCCCGGTTACGATGTCCCCGACAACACCTTGACACGCCTCACAGCTTCTGGCACACTGTTATCTGGAGTGACAAGACCAAAATAAAGTACAGTTGAACCTTGGATTACGAGCATAATCCTTTCCAGGAGAATGCTCGTAATCCAAAGTACTCACGTATCAAAGCGAGTTTTCCCATTGAAGTCAATGGAAACGAAAATAATTTATTCCGCATTGACTTCAATGGGATGCAATACCGAATGCGGCCAGAGAGCGCCGAAAAGGCCCGAGGACACGTCGGCTGACCTCGGCAAACATCGGAAAGGCACGGAAACTGTGTCTTTCCGAGCATTGCCGAATGGCGACGATCGTCGCTTTTCAGCTCTGCTCCTTAGTACCTCAGGCCAAATGCGGTACTGCAGGCCTATTTAGGCTCTGCTCGGCCTATGCGCCCCCGTACCTCAGGCCAAATGCGGTACTGCATGCCTATTTAGCTTGAATTCTGCATGTCTTGCGAGTCAACACTCGCAAACCGAATCAGAATTAAAAAAATAATAATTGCTTGCAAATCAAATTGCTCTCAAACCAAGTTACTCTTAAACCGAGGTTCCACTGTAATATGGTCACAAAGTGC
Organism: Rana muscosa; assembly: GCA_029206835.1. Classification (NCBI taxonomy): domain Eukaryota; kingdom Metazoa; phylum Chordata; class Amphibia; order Anura; family Ranidae; genus Rana; species Rana muscosa. The sequence goes on along the minus strand of CM055123.1, from coordinate 431,552,006 downwards.
TTTGTATTCTATAGGAACAAGAATAACATCCACACTGTGAAGCATGGTGGTAGCTCACTGATGTTTTGGGGGGGGTGTGAGCTATAAAGGTACGGGTAATCTTGTGACTTTGATGGCAAGATGAACGCAGCATATAAAACAAAAAAGAAAATACTGGCAGACAATTTGCCTTCTTCTGCATGAAAGCTGGGCATGGGACACACTTGAACTTTCCAGCATGACAATGACCCTAAGCCAGGGCTCGGCAAACCCCAGGCGCCAGGTCGCCATGGCGAGTAGAATTTTCATCCTGGCGCCTGGGGGTTTGTCAGCCCCAGTGGCTGTAGCATGAGGGGGCAGCCTGGCACAACGGGAGTCGGGGGAAAGCTCCGACGATCAGAGGCTTAATGTTGCGGCTGCCTGTGAGCTCCATGGCCAGACAGTGGAGACTGGAGAGAGAGAGGACGGAGCCGTGGCTCTGTCTGTGTCCTGGGGAGGAGGTGGGACCAGCACTGTTTTGTCTGGGGGAGAAGGGGAGGAGACTCATTCCAGCAGCAATGATTCCCGCTACTCTGGGGACGCAGATGGGGCCCCCCCCCGTCACCCCCCACTGGGCCACTGGAGTGCTGTGCTCAGCAATCCCTGCACACCTGTAGGAGGCGTACGGCGTCTGGTAAGCAGAGGGGAGGAGGGCCCCACCGGGGAGGAAGCCTTACTAGGGCTGTATGAAGCTGATGGGAGGTAGGAGAGAAGAGGTCTCCGGGCCGCCCCTCTCAGGCTGTCAGTCAGGGCGGAGGGATCTGGGGCTCCAGCTGCAGGGAAAGGCACAGCTATCATGCCGCAACCCCCCTTATGCAGCCAGCTACCACCATCATCGGAGAGAGAGCCAGCCCCCATCCCTGCTTCTCCAGCATCCCTCAGCCATTGGTTTTTATATCCACTTCTGCCCCCATCCCTACACTCCCTTCCTCCTGATCATCAGTGCCACAGTGAGGGCAGCTCAGTCCTGTGCCAGTGTGCCAACCTGTGCTTGACAGCCCCTGACCCCTCCACCCTGCGCTTACCCCCACCTATGCAGGGCACCACTGCGGGGTCGGGAGGTCCCAACCCAGTCCAGTGCGGATCCTTAGTTGTGGACCGGGCGTTCCGCATCCTGTGCTGGCACTGCCTGCTGATTGGCTACTCCACTGCTACCTCCCTCACTGACACCAGCACCAAGATAGAGAACACTGACACCAGCACCGAGATAGAGAGCATTGACACCAACACTGAGCTAGAGCTCTGTATCTTGGTGCTGGTGTCAGTGTCTCTATCTCGGTGCTGGTGTCATCAATACCCTCTCATCAGTGAATAAGAAAAATTACTTATTTGCAAAATTTTATAGCAGAAATTATGAAAAAAAAAATATATTTTTTTATTTTGTGTTTGTTTTTTTTGCAAAAAATAAAACCCACATTGATGATTAAATACCACCAAAAGAAAACTATCTGTGTGCAAAAAAAAATTATAAAAATGTCATATGGGTACAGTGTTGCATGACTGTGTAATTGTCATTCAAAGTGTGACAGCACTGAAAGCTGAAAACTGGCCTGGGCAGGAAGGGGGTGAAAGTAACCAGTAGGCAAGTGGTTAAAAAAAAAAAAACTGGCTCCTAACTTTTTTAGCTGGCTCCTAGATTCAAAGTAAATTTGTCAAGCCCTGCCCTAAGCACAAGGCCAAGTTGACTCTCCAGTGGTTACAGTAGAAAAAGGTGAAGGTTCTGGAGTGGCCATCACAGTCTCCTGACTTTACAGTGTACTGTGATTTAAGAAAGGGTGGGGTACTGTTGATGTCAGATGGTGGTGGACTCTTGACATCTGACATAAGGGGGGTTGGGGTGTTTGGATATACAGTATGCTTATAATTCTGAGAATAATAAAATTCTATGCCAGTTGAAAAGGAGAGTCGCATACCGCTGGTATCATCCACAAGAAGCTTTACTGGAGACTCTCTCAGACAGAAAACCATGTCGGAACCATCTGAGCAGTCTCCAATAAAGTTTCTTGTGGATTATACCAACTGTGCAACCCTCCTTTTCAGACTTGCATCATCTGCTACAAGAGTGTGAGTGGTCTGTACCTGCCCTTCACAGCTTGGAGTGTTACTAAACCCAGGACCCTGCATTCACTATATCTGGCCTCCCACAGTACACAGAACATGGAAAAGCAATCATTTTTAGTAAATATAAACAACTTAATACCTTTTCTCATCAGCAGTTCAGAGCAGTGACTTCTCTGTGTCTGGATAAAGCTTGTAAGGAGCAGTTTTCATACTCCACTGGCTGTCCTTTCAGGATCTACAGTAGAACCCCTGACCCTCTATCTGGACAGTGCTGATTTGCCCTGTCCTGATCACATGCACTCTCCCAAGAAAAAAAAAACTCTCTAACAACACACACCAAACTGAGCATGTGCAGCCTGACTCCAGTAACTCTGTCTTATCCGGACCTGTTTTGTAGTCAGTGGAAGAAGAGGAGGATCTGTGCACACACGATCAAACAGCCTTTTTACACAATGCAGAGGATTAACCCCTTTAGGTTCCACAGTGAGTATTACAAACATGCTTTACTGCATATACAGACTGATTTTACTGATGTGGGTTTAGCAACACTTTAAGTCTAAAGTTATTACTAAGTCCAGTAACAATCAAATGCAGAGGCAGTAATTTAACATGATAAAGAGTAGATACATTTATATAGTCTTAAGCCTCGTACACACGATAGGTTTTTCCGATGAAAACAGTCTGATGGATTTTTTTCATCAGACAAACTGATCGTGTATGGGCCCCATCGGTCTTTTTTCCATCGGTGTGAAAAAATAGAACATGTTTTAAATTTTTCCGATGGATAAAAAACCAATAGCAAATTCCGATCGTCTATGGGCAAGTCCATCGGTTAAAAAACCCACGCATGCTCAGAATCAAGTCGACGCATGCTCAGAAGCATTGAACTTCATATTTCTCGGCTCATCGGAGTGTTTTACGTCACTGCGTTTGGAACGGTCGGTTTTTTGACTGATGGGGTGTAGGCAAGACTGATGGAAGTCAGCTACATCGGATTTCTGATGGAAAATTCCATCGGTTTAAAATCCATAGAAAATCCGATCGTGTGTACAGGGCTTAACAGATACAAATGGCCCTTTGAGGCCAACCATAATGTTGATGTAGCCCGTGGTGAAATTGAGCTTGATACCCCTCCTGTACACCATATGAAAGGTCCATCTCCATTCCTCAATATAACGTCATGTTCCCAACAAATGAGGAGGAGATACTGTACACCATATGAAAGGTCCATCTCCATTCCTCAATATAATGTCATGTTCCCAACAAATGAGGGGGAGATACTGTACACCATATGAAAGGTCCATCTCCATTCCTCAATATAACGTCATGTTCCCAACAAATGAGGAGGAGATCCTGTACACCATATGAAAGGTCCATCTCCATTCCTCAATATAACGTCATGTTCCCAACAAATGAGGAGGAGATACTGTACACCATATGAAAGGTCCATCTCCATTCCTCAATATAATGTCATGTTCCTAACAAATGAGGAGGAGATACTGTACACCATATGAAAGGTCCATCTCCATTCCTCAATATAACGTCATGTTCCTAACAAATGAGGAGGAGATACTGTACACCATATGAAAGGTCCATCTCCATTCCTCAATATAACGTCATGTTCCCAACAAATGAGGGGGAGATACTGTACACCATATGAAAGGTCCATCTCCATTCCTCAATATAACGTCATGTTCCCAACAAATGAGGAGGAGATACTGTACACCATATGAAAGGTCCATCTCCATTCCTCAATATAACGTCATGTTCCCAACAAATGAGGAGGAGATACTGTACACCATATGAAAGGTCCATCTCCATTCCTCAATATAATGTCATGTTCCCAACAAATGAGGAGGAGATACTGTACACCATATGAAAGGTCCATCTCCATTCCTCAATATAACGTCATGTTCCCAACAAATGAGGAGGAGATACTGTACACCATATGAAAGGTCCATCTCCATTCCTCAATATAACGTCATGTTTCCACAAAATGATCTGGCATCCCCATTACTCCCCATAGCTGGCATTAACGCACAAGGAAATGTTACCCCCTGTGTCATAGTTGTTTTGGGTGTTTTATATCTTTTAACTGGTTTGTTTTCATATTTTGATGTTAGAATTGTACCAAGTTCCATGCCAGAGCTCTGTGAAACTGTTGAATGTTAGACCAACATGACTCTTCTATTAATGAACTTTTTAGAAAAGTGTTCACACTGGAGTCCATAAAGGATCTGCAAATTCTTTATAATTTCAAATACAAACAAATAGTGGCAATCCGATGTCGTAACAAATCACAAATGCATTTTGGCTAGTGAAGACTCAGGGCTGGCTCACACCATGCCCACACATGAATCACGCATGGACTCGGTGTGAAGACTTTTCTGATTGACTTTGGAGGGAGAACAGGAGCCCAGCTGTGAGATCGGCATTTCCACTTATTCCACTGACGGGGGGAGGAGCTAAAACTCCAGTTATTTGTCATCTACTGAGATTTTTTACGTTTTTTTTTTTTTTTACTTTTTCCAATAGATGGAAGTGATGCCAGGAGTATCTCAGAGAGACCTCTTATATTATTATTATATTTTGGTAACTCAGAAGATAATGTCATCACACAGGATCCTCCAGGAGGAAATCCAAATCCACAAAATCTACATCACAGACCTTCCTGTCCGGAGACATCAATGGATCCCTCTGATCAGGGGGAATCTTCTCATCAATCACATACTATGATTGTAAATATCCATGTAAGATCTCACACTGCAGATAGATCAACAGATCCTTCTAATCCCGAGGAATCTTCCTCACCCCATGAAGGAGATCACCGAGGTGACCATCCATTCTCATGTTCAGAGTGCGGGAAATCTTTCACTCAGAAGGGACACCACCTTCAGCACCAGAGAGTTCACACAGGAGAATGTCCTTATTCATGTTCAGAGTGCAGAAAATCTTTCCTTAGGAAAGATCATCTTGTTAGACATCAGAAAAATCACACGAGTGAGTGTCCTTTCCCTTGTTCAGAGTGCGGGAAAACTTTCACTCAGAAAGGAAACTTTATGCAACACCAGACATTTCACACGGGTAAACGTCCTCATTCATGTGCAGAGTGTGGGAAATCTTTCACTCGCAGAAGAGGCCTTGTTAATCATCAGAGACTTCACACGGGTGAGCGTCTTCATTCATGTTCAGAGTGCGGGAAATCTTTCATTCATAAAAAATATCTTGCTAAACATCAGAACATTCACACGGGTAAGCGTCCTTATTCATGTACAGAGTGTGGGAAATCATTCATTTACAAACAACACCTTGTGCTTCACCAGAAATTTCATATGGGTGAACGTCCGTATTCATGTTCAGAGTGTTGTAAATCTTACCTTCAGAAAGCTCATCTTGTTCAGCATCAGAGAGTTCACACGGGTGAACGTCCTTATTCATGTTCAGAGTGCGGAAAATCTTTCACTCAGAAAGGAGACCTTGTTAAACATCAGAGAAGTCACACAGGTGAGCGTCCCTATTCATGTTCAGAGTGTGGAAAATCTTTCATTCAGAAACAAGCTCTTGTTCAACATCAGAAAATTCACACAGGTGAGCGTCCTTATTCATGTTCAGAGTGCGGGAAATCTTTCATTCACAAAAAAAGCTTTGCTCAACACCAGAGAATTCACACAGGTGAGCGTCCTTATTCATGTTCAGAATGTGGAAAATCTTTCATTCAAAAAGGAGACCTTGTTATACACCAGAGAATTCACACAGGTGAGCGTCCTTTTTCATGTTCAGAGTGCAACAAATCTTTTTATAAAAAATATAATCTTGTCCAACACCAGAAAGTACAGTGTAGTGTGTATGGCAGAAGGAGAGCTGTCGGAGAATGTAGTGTGGATGGTGGAGGGAGATCTGTCGGAGAATGTAGTGTGGATGGTGGAGGAGAGCTGTCGGAGAATGTAGTGTGGATGGTGGAGGAGAGCTGTCGGAGAATGTAGTGTGGATGGTGGGGAGCTGTCGGAGAATGTAGTGTGGATGGGGGAGGAGAGATGTCGGAGAATGTAGTGTGGATGGTGGGGAGCTGTCGGAGAATGTAGTGTGGATGGGGGAGGAGAGATGTCGGAGAATGTAGGGTGGATGGTGGGAAGAGCTGTAGGAGAATGTAGTGTGGATGGTGGGAGGTAAGCTGTCGGAGAATGTAGTGTGGATGGTGGGGGGAGAGTTGTCGGAGAATGTAGTGTGGATGGTGGGGGGAGAGATGTCGGAGAATGTAGTGTGGATGGTGGAGGAGAGCTGTCGGAGAATGTAGTGTGGATGGTGGAGGAGATCTGTCGGAGAATGTAGTGTGGATGGTGGAGGAGAGTTGTCGGAGAATGTAGTGTGGATGGTGGAGGAGAGCTGTCGGAGAATGTAGTGTGGATGGTGGAGGAGGGCTGTCGGAGAATGTAGTGTGGATGGTGGAGGAGAGCTGTCCGAGAATGTAGTGTGGAAGGTGGGGGGAGAGCTGTCAGAGAAATATAGTGTGAATGGGGGGAGTTTTCAGAGAATGTAGTACAGAGATTGAGAAAAGAGATATAACACAGGGGTGCATAGTTAGTGATGTAGACAGTGCTGAGGGAACTATGTGTGGTGAGGATGTAGTTACTGATAATAAAGGAATGTTCCTACCCGCGTGCCATATGGAGAACTTTTCTGGATTGCAGTGTAATACTCCAGAAGAGGCTGGATCTGGTAAGAGCTGTAAATCCTTTAGTAGTACATTCATTTCTGGTGATAGAATTCTCCAGCACTGTAGGTCGGGCTAATTACTCAGATCTGGTCTCTACGCACTGAACACTGTCAGGAAACGTATGGTAGAATCCCAGATGGGAAAATAAATGATGCACCAAATGGAGCAACTATAGAAGAAGAATTTACAGTGATGTCAAATCTGTAGGTTTACAATGAAGGGACATGAAGGATTTTCATTAAATAAGTACCGTTTATATTGATAACCATTTGAAAATGCTGTTAAAAATATAATATCTTTATACAATGAATTTGTGTACTTTAAAAATTTGTGCATCACTTAGCGTTTGTTTTTCATTCTTTTGTTTTGCCCTAATTATAAATAGGGATGAGCCAAACGTACCTTGGTTTGGTTCAGCGAATGTTACTGAAGTTTGCATCCTGAAGCCGAACCTTATCTCTCGGTAATGGCCATTTTCTGGGCTATTAGGCAAGGGATTGTCGAAGAACAGAGAGCTGGGTAGTGGCCTGAGAGATATGAACCAAAGCTAAAAAAAAAATAAAAAATAAAAAATTATCTTGCAGCTGGAAGAGGGTCTTTTTATGCAGCTTTAACGGCAATATTAAAAAATAAATAAAAATTCCTTCACACTGCTTGCTTAGGGGATGTCCTAAAACTGTACATGATCTCTCAGTGACAGCATATTGTGGCATCAAATTGCGTATGTAATCATTTCCTTTTCCCATTGGCTCACATTCAGCAGCAGCAACCCAATATGGTTGATTTCCAATCCAAAAAGGTCTTCATTGGGTAGTCTTTTCAAGGACGGCAACGTTTTGTTGTATCAAAACCAGAGAAAAGGAAATATATATACCAAAGTGCATATACCTGTACAGTGCCTTGCTAAATGATTCACCCCCTTGGCTTTTTACCTATTTTGTTACATTACAGCCTTTAGCTCAATGTTTTTTTAATCTGAATTATATGTGATGGATCAGAACACAATAGTTTAAGTTGGTGAAGTAAAATTAGAAAAATATATATACATAAAACAATTTTTCAGAAATAAAAAACGGATAATTGTCATGTGCGTATGTATTCACCCCCTTTTCTTATGAAGCCCATAAAAAGCTCTGGCGCAACCAATTACCTTCAGAAGTCATAGAATTAGTGAAATGATGTCCACCTGTGTGCAATCTAAGTGTCACATGATCTGTCATTACCTATACACACCTTTCGCCTAAGTAAGAGGCACCACTAACCAAACACTGCCATGAAGACCAAGGAACTCTCCAAACAAGTAAGGCTACTTTCACACTGCCAGCGCGGGGGCATCGGCGGTAAAGCGCCACTATTTTTAGCGGCGGTTCACCCTCATTTTATGGCACTATTTGGTCGCTAGCGCGGCGCTTTTAACCCCCGCTAGCGGCTGAAAAAGGGTTAAAACTGCCAGCGGCGGTTTGTCGGCACTGCCCATTGATTTCAATGGGCAGGGGCGCTGTAGGAGCGATGTTTACACCACTCCTACAGTGCCTCAAAGATGTGGCTAGCAGGACTTTTTTTTTTTACTGTCCTGCCAGTGCACCGCTCCAGTGTGAAAGCCCTCAGGCTTTCACACTGGAGTGAAAGAAGAGGCTCTTTCAAGGCGCTTTGCAGACAGTATTTTTAGCGCTATAGCATCTGCAAAGTGCCTCAGTGTGAAAGTAGCCTTAGGGACAATGTTGAGAAGTACAAGTCAGGGTTAGGTTATAAAAAAATATTCAAATCTTTGATGATCCCTAGGAGCACCATCAAATCTATCATAACCAAATGGAAAGAACATGGCACAACAGCAACCCTGCCAAGAGACGGCCGCACACCAAAACTCACAGACCGATCAAGGAGGGCATTGATCAGAGAGGCAGCACAGAGACCTAAGGTAACCCCGGAGGAGCTGCAGAGACTGGAGTATCTGTACATAGGACGACAATAAGCCGTACATTCCATAGAGTTTGGCTTTATGGCAGAGTGGCCAGAAGAAAGCCATTACTTTCAGCAAAAAACAAAATGGCACGTTTTTGAGTTTGTGAAAGGGCATGCGGGAGACTCCCAAAATGTATGGAGGAAGGTGCTCTGGTCTGATGAAACTAAAATCTAACTTTTTGGCCATCAAAGAAAACGCTATGTCTGGTGCAAACCCATCACATCACCCAAAGAACACTATCCACACAGTGAAACATGGTGGTGGCAGCATCATGCTGTGGAGATGTTTTTCAGCAGTCGGGACTGGGAAACTGGTCAGAGTTGAGGGTAAGCTGGATGGTGCTAAAATTAGAGGTCGACCGATATGGGTTTTTCTCTGGCCGATGCCGATATTTAGAAATTGGGGCGGCCGATGGCCGATATATGATGCCGATTTTTGTGGCCGATATTTTAGGCCGATTAAAAAAAAGAAAAAAAACCTCACCCACTCCACTCCTTCCTGCTTACTCCTGTCACTCTAGCACACACTTGATGTTCTCAGTACAGATGGCACTGGTTTGGAACTGGCAGGTGGAACTGACAGATGGCACTGGTTTGGAACTGACAGGTGACACTATTGGCACTGGCAGGTGGCACTGATTGGCACTAGCAGGTGGCACTGGTTTGGAACTGACAGATGGCACTGATTTGGAACTGACAGATGGCATTGGCACTGGTTTGGAACTGACAGGTGGCACTGGTTTGGAACTGACAGATGGCACTGGTTTGGGACAGATGGCACTGATTGGCAGTGGCACTGGCAGGTGGCACTGATTGGCGGTGGGACTGGCTGGCAGTGGCGGGTGGCACTGATTTGCGGTGGCAGTGACACTGGCAGGTATCACACTAAGCCGAGTGTAACTAACTGTGAAACTGACAACAGAGGAGAGACAGAGCTGTCAGAATTGAGCTCAATGTTGTAGTGGGTGGGACCCAGCAGCTAAATTACACCAGCCAATGATTGGGCTGCTTTACAAAGGGGCGGGGCCACATGCACGTAGCGGCCCGCCCAGATACCATCCCTTTAGCTGGTGTAATATAGCTGCTGGTGGGTCCTGCCCACCCCAGCCGGGTCCCGCCCACCCCCGACATTGAGCTGACAGCTCCTCTTTCTCTCTCCTCTCTGCTCACACACTCAGTGCGGCGCTTGATGCTGCTAGAGCCGCTGAGTGTGGAGAAGGAAGGACTGGAGGAACGGCGGTCAGTGTGAAATATCGGCCTAATTTTGATAATAATTGGCCGATGCCGATTTATCAAAAATGGCCAAATATCGGCCGATATATCGGTCGACCTCTACGCTAAATACAGGGATATCCTTGAGCAAAACCTGTACCACTCTGTGTGATTTTAGCCTAGGACGGATGTTCACCTTCCAGCAGGACAATGATTCAAACACACTGCTAAAGCAACACTTGAGTGGTTTAAGGGGAAACATGTAAATGTGTTGGAATGGCCTAGTCAAAGCCCAGACCTCATTCCAATAGAAAATCTGTGGTCAGACTTAAAGATTGCTGTTCAAAAACGCAAACCATCCAACTTGAAGGAGCTGAGCAGTTTTGCAAGGAGGAATGGGCAAAAATCCCAGTGGTAAGATGTGGCAAGCTCATAGAGACTTATCCAAAGCGACTCGGAGCTGTGATAGCCGCAAAAGGTGGCTCTACAAAGTATTGACTTTAGAGGGGTGCAAAGAAAATATTAAAAATAGAAAGGATGATAATATTAAAATGTCATGGAAAGAAAAAAAAAAAAATCAAGAGTCCAATAGCAGTCTTCTTTAAAGCGGTTGTAAACCCTAATATACTTTGTATACAAATATCATATTTGTAATGACAAAGTATTTTTGAAGTGATCTATCTAAATTGTTGTAATAAAAAAATTATACTTACCTTATATTTCGTGACATTTGTACTGTCTTCTTGTATGACTAACTCAGCGCCATCTCCGTTGTGGTCTTCCTGGTTTGAATTGAATTTCTTTTCCGCCCACAGTTTCTTCTGTCCTCAGTAATCCCGCGCGTGCGCTTTAGGATCACTATATCCAAGCCTCTTTTTTGTTTCAAGTTTCTATGGAAACGAAGATATTTCATTCACAGTTTACACTGGTGTTCTGGCGAAAACTGTCCCACCAATCAGATAGTGTGGGGACAGTTTTCGACCGGACACCAGGAAGCAGGAACTAAAAAGACAGCGAGAAGCATCTGTAAGTAGGTGCTGAAAGATCGCGGGATGTCGGGGCTGACGTATACATAGGGAAATGACGCAGCCCCGACAACAACACAATGATATTCCGGCAGTGGCTCTTCTCACCGACATGACCGTGAATCGGGCGCATGCGCGGTAGTGACCGACACTACAGAAAACAGCTGTAACATCGAATCTAGAAAGGTAAGGGAAAAAAATAAAACGACTAAACTATTGCAATTATTGCTGGTAATAAATAATGGTAAAGTAATAATTTTGACCATACAACCGCTTTAACCACTTAAGGACCTTGCCTGTTTTTAAGAATCGATTTTAAAAACGTTTTTTTTGCTAGAAAATTACTTAGAACCCCCAAACATTATAAAAAAAAAATTCTAACACCCTAGAGAATAAAATGGCGGTCATTGCAATACTTTTTGTCACACCGTATTTGCGCAGCGGTCTTACAAGCTCAGTTTTTTTGGAAAAAATTCAATTTTTTTTTTTTAATAAATAAGACAACAGTAAAGTTAGCCCAATTTTTTTTTATATTGTGAAAGATAATCTTACGCCGAGTAAATTGATACCCAACATGTCACGTTTCAAAATCGCGCCCGCTCGTGGAATGGCGTCAAACTTTTACCCTTAAAAAGCTCCATAGGCGACATTTAAAAAATTCTACAGGTTGCATGTTTTAAGATACAGAGGAGGTCTAGGGCTAGAATTATTGCTCTCGCTCTAATGATCGCAGCAATACCTCACATGTATGGTTTTAACATCGTTTTCATATGTGGGCGGGACTTATGTATGCGTTCGCTTCTGCGTGCAAGCTCGTTGGGACGGGGCTTTTTAAAAAAAAAACTTATTTTTTCTTATTTATTTTACTTGCTTTTATTTATTTTTATACAGTTTAAAAAAAAAATTTGGATCACTTTTATTCCTATCACAAGGAATGTAAACATCCCGTATAATAGAAAAAAGCATGACAGGTCCTCTTAAATTTGTGATCTGGGGTCAAAAAGACATCAAATCTCATATTTAGGCTAAAATGCAATAAAAAAATAAAAAATGTTGTCATTTGAAAAAATTACAAAAATAAGTTGTCCCTTTAAGATGTATGGGCAGAAGTGACGTTTTGACGCCGCTTCCGCGCTGCTATGGTATGGAGACAGGTGGGGGCCATCTTCCCCTCATTCGTCTCCATACCCAGCAACGTGAAGGACCTGATCGCCTCCGCCGCTACCGACTAAGCGGCGGGAGGGTGGGCCTCTCCCGCCGCCGATAACGGGGATCTTGCGGTGAATCTGCCGCAGAGACCACCATTATCGTTTACAGGACCGACGCCTGAAGAGATGGATACCTCGGTTGTGGCAGCAGCTGCTGCCGTTACCGAGATATCCCTCTTCAAAAAGAGGATGTATATTGTTGTGCGCAGGTCCTGAAGTGGTTAAACAATGAAAAAAATGTGATGATAATCCCAGTGATATCCTAATTGAGAAAAAACTCTGTAAGGTATCCACTACCGTATAAGTCACATTAAACCCACTCCCATTAGGTTGAAACTCAACAAATGTATTTGAATCCGTTGTTCAATAAGCCAATCCACTTCTCCACAGTTCCTTGTAGAAAAGGTGCATATCCATGGGTACATGAAACAGAAAGGCTCTGCTAGTGTTATATTGTAAAGCTCAATCTTTAATCTAAAAACAATACCCAGTCCTCTCACATGTAAAACATCTTGTATCAAACATTGTATAGCCCATGACATAATCAAGCAATCCCCTTCAGTCTCACCACCTCCACGCTGACTGACTACTATCCAGGGAAACGCCAATCGCTCTCGCAATGTTAATGTGAAGTTTCCGGTTGCTGTTTAGTCACACCCCAACGTACGTTTCTTTCCTTCCAACTTCGTAACAGGGGCTGGATATTTTGTTGTAGTAGTGTCAGACCATAAGTGAGCACTGGACATAGCAGGAACAATATAAAGTAGCTACTATATATACTGGAAAATAAACCAGATACATCCTAAATATAGAACCATTTATCCAACTTATCCAAAATAAAAAGAGGTGATCAAATCCCACCAAAAGAAAGCTCTATTTGTGGGGAAAAAGGACATAAATTTTGTTTGGGTACAATGTTGCACGACCGCACAATTGTCAGTTAAAGCCGCACAGTTCCGTATTGCAAAAAACGGCCTGGTCAGGAAGGGGGCAAATTCTTCCGGGGCTGAAGTGGTTAATAACATTACTTGTTGACATGAGGGGGGGGTGTGGCTTGGTAATGGCGGAGTAGAGAGACACAGTAGCTGAGATCCGACCATCCCTCCGGCAAACCAGTACTGAATGCGGCTACTAAGCGACTAAACAGGTGATCCATACACCGGAATGAGCAATACGAGGAGGAAAGGAGAGGAGAAGAATAAGCCCATACAAAAACCTACCGCTCAAGCAGAGATACAACACTATTTCCCATGGACAAGAGCCTCCACAGCCCAGGCTTCCGTACTCGAGGTACGGAGGAGTCCGTGCACGGATATTGCAATGGCGGCTCCCCGCATGAGCTTACCTTTGGCTATAGGCGTTCCGGAAATACCGGAGCCGAGAAAAGACCGGCAGGGGTCGGCATCGGTGCAGGGAAGCGCAGTGCGCCTGGAACCGGGAGCCTTAGATTTGAGAGCCATCCTGCAAGCACTCCCGACATGAAGTGAAATGGAGGTGATGGTATCCCGCCTAGAGGAAGTACACCGCAGGGAGATGCAGCTGGTCCGAACAGAGGTGCAAACGTTGTCGGATAGACTCACTGCAGAAGAGACAGTAGTATCTTCCCTAGAAAGCCGTATCTCTAAAATAGGAGCAGATATCTCAGGCATCCCATACATCTTTCACACAACTCCAATTAGAAGAAATGGAAGACCGGAGCAGACGTAACAATCTAAGGTTTAGAGGGATCCCGGAAGAGCTAGGAGAGTAGTCATTGCAATTGGCAGTACTGACTATATGTCAGACGTTGGGAATCTCAACCTCCCCCCAAGAACTGGAGTTTGATAGACCTCATAGAGCTCTGGGACCTTGCTCTACAGACCTGGAAAGACCCAGGGATGTGATCGCCCGCTTGCATTGCTATGCCCATAAGGAATTGATTAGCCGTAAGGCCTGGGAGGCAGGAGCAATCAATTATGAAGGAAGATGGATTAAAATTCTGACAGACCTTTCTCAGGCTACCTTACAGCGGAGGGCACAGTTGCGCTCGCTCCTGGAAAAAATCAAGCAATCAGGAGGCTCATATCGATGAGGGTTTCCAATATCCCTATCAATAAAGAAAGGATTGGCCTCTTTTACATTGTCCCAGCCTTGTTCCTGTTTCTGGAAGTGGAGAAGTTTTCTGTCCCAGACTGGCTACATACCACGATGAGGAAGCAAAAAGAGCTAGTCTTCTCAAGGTAACGGGAGAACCCCCGCCTACACCCTCCCCTACATACAACGGGGGCGTGGGGGAGTCGGGAGGGGTGAACTAGACTGGAGACTGTGAGCACTAAAGGGATAGATGTCTTATGGTGCTCTCTCTTCCTGACTCTGTTTGGCTTTCTCATTTTTTTTGGTCTCTTCTGGACGTTACCCTAGGATTCCATGTTTTTTTTTTTTTTTTTTTTAAAGCGGTAACGGGGGGAAGAGAAGGATGAGAGGGGGAGAGAATAATATCTTCCCCTCCCCCCTTTGGCCCCCCTCTGTCTCTCTCCCTTTTTTGTTTTTGTTTTTTTGTCTCGCTCCACCTTGATTGACTTGATATGATAGAGACTGCCCCCAGAACCCTTTACAAAATGAGATGAACTGTAAACGAACAATAATGAAATTACAGAATTGGTGTACCCCCCCCCCCTCACAGATACTGTAATTGGAGCACAGCAATGAGCCCTGTTGCAAAGTATTGCATCAAAAATTGTTAATACACGCCCCTGTTAAACAGGCGCTGAAAAATTGGGCCTTAGCCACTGGTGGCTGTGCCCAGAACCAAAAATTTTCTTACAAGCTATCAGCATGATCATTGAGGAGGAAGAGGATAGTCACTCAGCATCAGCATAGGCCAGGGATATGCAATTAGCGGACCTCCAGCTGTTGCAAAACTACAAGTCCCATCATGCCTCTGCCTCTGGGTGTCATGCTTGCTGCTGTCAGAGTCTCGCTATGCCTCATGGGACTTGTAGTTTGGCAACAGCTGGAGGTCCGCTAATTGCATATCCCTGGCATAGGCAGTCTTGAAGGGATCTGACATTTAAAAAAAAAATTATTCGGTTACATCAGCATCAGGTGCTTGGTAGCTGGTGGTGATCTAAGACTGATTCATTTTTACGAAGGTCAGTCGATCGACCGAGTCGGTGGACAGGCGCACTCTGTGATCGGTTACAAAGCCTCCAGCAGTACTAATTGTGCATTCCAAAAGAACGCTGGATACAGGACAGGTCAGTAGCTCAATTGCATACTGTGCAAGCTCTGGCCACTGATCCATCCTCAAGACCCAGTAACCCAGAGGATTTTCGGTGGAAAAGGTGTCCAAGTCTGATCTTGCCCCTAGGTATTCCTGCACCATGTAAACCAGACGCTGGCGATGGTTGCTGGAACCGATCATACCTTGGGGCTGCGTACTAAATAATTGTCTGAACGCATCGGTCAGATGGCCACCTTCTCCACCGCTCCCTCTTTGACTGACCGAAGCCTCAGCAACACGTTGTCCAGGACCAGGAATTTGTAACCTCCCAGTCTCTGGGAACGCGTTGCACAGACCTTTCTGCAAGGCCTCCCGAAGATGCTTCATCCTCTGCTCCTTCTGCGATGGCAAGATAAGGTCCGCAACCTTACCCCTGTAATGTGTGTAACACACAGACCCCCCCCCTTTACCTGCCTTGTCCGGCTCCTCGCAGGAGGAGAGGGCACACTGTGCCACATGCCCGTACCCTCCTGTGTGAAGAGGTTGAACGGTGTTGTTGGTGGGTCTCCACAGCCTAAATCTTCCAGAGTATGGTTCTTATCTCTAAAGTCAATAAAGATAAGTCTCTATGTCCCCCAATAACTTCAAGGTCCACACCAGCTGTAACTCCAACGTAGAGTTTATTTTCTCTTTTAAGCACAGTCGCGAATAGAAAAGGTTGGAGGGAGAACAGGACAGCATAAGGTGTAGAAGAGGTCCAGGCACAAACGTAATACACTTCACTGCTCAGATTCTCAAGCAGACTCAGCCCATTTGGATAGTCTCCCTAGGTAGGGATTAGCAGCCAGAATGGTGCTCTAACTTAACGTACAGTCTCTGCCACAGACTTGGTGAACTTGGTCTCTGCCACAGACCTGGTGAACTTGGTCTCTGCTACAGACCTGGTGAACTTGGTCTCTGCTACAGACCTGGTGAACTTGGTCTCTGCCACAGACCTGGTGAACTTGGTGTTTCAAGCTTGACCTCTGTTAAGGAGAAGACATCCCTCCAGAGAGTTACTGGGCCCCTTCCTTCACTGTGACTTCTCACCAGTCCCTCGGAACGGTTCTTCCCTCGGCCTCCTCATCTAAGATGTAGGTACCCTCGCAAGGCGGCACCCTAAGATTCCTCGATCCTTGGTGGGCCCCAGCCAAAGGTGCTGGGCCCAAGGCCTTTGTTGCAGCCCCAGGGCTAAAGGTGCCTGGGACTGATTCACCGACTCCCGCCCCTGGGCCAAAGGTGCCCAGGGCGGACAGGAACACACTCCCTGGGGTAGGACCCCTGACAACGAACCAGAACCATGAACAGGCAGCGTCTGCCCCTTTTATATCCTCTCCCAGCATGCACAGCAGGTAGACCACGCCCACTGTATGGCTGCTGAGAGGGGACACACAAGGCACAGCACTGTATCAGCGATTCAACCCTGGCCTACTATGGCAGCGCCACCTATAGGCCACAGGGAACTGTACACTGATACTCTCCCTGCGGACAAAATGGTTGATAGAATCCTGACAATTAGGGTGTTTGAGCATAACTACCACTCAAACACTTCCCCTAAATTTAGGACCCCGCTACACGTGGATCAAGGAGGGTTGCCAGCCAGTAATGATCCCTCTCCTTGATACCACGAATACGAGGATCCCTTCCGCAGGCTTTGCAGGATCAGGGAGGCCATGCAGCATAAGTTTGCTGAGGCATTTGGTCCGGAGTCCTCTGGGTCACTCAGGATGACATGATCCACAGCCACCTCCTCCCAGCCACGTACAAGTCCATGGGTCTCTTGGGACTGTAATTGATCCCTTGAAGACTGCTGCTGATGCTGAGTGCTAGGCTCCACCTCCATGCTGACACGATCCTCCTCCTCTTCCTGTGTGATAGCCGGGCCAGCAGGAACACTGTCTGGATAAAGGGGGCCTTGAGAGGTAAGGAAGTCCTCCTCTTCCTGCCTCTGTTCTGCCTCAAGTGCCCTGTCCATTATTCCACCCAGCGTGTGCTCCAACAGGTGGACAAGAGGGACAGTGTCACTGATGCATGCACTGTCACTGCTCACCATCCTCGTGGCCTCCTCAAATGGTGCCAGGACAGTGCATGCATCCCTGATCATGGCCCACTGGCGTGGGGAAAAAAATCCAAGCTCCCCTGTCCTGGTGCCATATTGCAACAGATACTAATTGATGGCCCTCTGCTGCATGTGCAGCCGCTGCAGCATGGCTACCGTAGAGTTCCACCTGGTGGGCATGTCACAGATTAGGCAGTGTTTGGGCAGGTTGGATTCCTTTTGCAGGTCAGCCAGCCAAGCACTGGCATTATATGACCGGCGGAAATGCCCACAGAGTTTCCTGGCCTGCTTCAGGACCTCTTGTAAGCCCGGGTACCTGCCCAAGAACCGCTGCATCACCAAGTTAAGGACGTGAGCCAAACAGGGCACATGGGTCAGTTGTCCCTGTCGGAGGGCAGAGAGGAGGTTGGTGCCATTGTCGCAAACCACCTTTCCTGGCTTAAGCTGGCGTGGCATCAACCACCTCTGAGCCTGCCCCTGCAGAGCTGACAGAATCTCTGCCCCAGTGTGGCTCCTGTCCCCCAAGCACCGTGAAAGATAGGTAACGTCCCTGTCCATGCCTGCTGGACCATGAGTCAGCGGTAATATGCACCTTACCGCTAAACGCCCTGTCCAGCGAGGCTAAGACATTGCCTTCCACATGCCGGTAGAGAGCCTGAATCGCCTTCCGTGAGAAAAAGTGGTGTTTGGAAATCTGCCACTGAGGAACTGCACATTGCACAAACTCACGGAAGGGGGCAGAGTCTACCAACTGAAAAGGCAGCAGTTGAAGTGCTAACAATTTAGCCAAGCTAGCATTCAACCGCTGGGCATGTGGATGGCTGGGAGCGAACTTCTTTCGGCGGTGCAGCAGCTAGGGCAGGGAAATTTGCCTGGTACAATCGGGCGTCGGTGTACCGATAGCAGATTGCCCGCAAGTACTTGGCTGTGACACACCTAATTCTACACCTTCATTCCTCTCAGTGCAGGTTTCAGAGAGGACTGAAGGCATAGTGGGGTTGGAGATCCCAGCTGATGAGGAGCAAGGAGAGGTCCGCTTTGTTCTTTGGTGTGGGTCTTTTAGGTACGCTTGCAAACGAACTGCAGGGCAGGTCGACATATGTCTGGTCAAGCATGTGGTGCCCAAGCGGCTGATGTTTTGGCCACACGATATACGCTTCAGACATATCTTGCAAATGGCAATGGTGCGATCTGCTGCACACGTCTGAAAAAAGGCCCACACCAAAGAACTTTTGGAATAACGCGCAGAGACAGCAGCGCCCTGCACATGCGGAGCTCTGCGGTGTGATGCAGTCGGTGTGCTGCCCTTAAGCTGACCCCTGGAGGGCATCCTGCCTCATTGGAGATGTGCCTCCTCCTCCTCCTCCTCCTCCTCCTCTCTCCTATCAGGCACCCACGTGGAGTCAGTGACCTCATCATCCCCTCCCTCCTTATCACTGGAGCAAATCTGGCAGTATGCTGCAGCTGGGGGAACATGACTGCCAGATAGCTGTCCTTGCTGGGCACCCCCTCTCTCTGGGCTCACGTTACTGCCTTCTTCTAGCTGGGTTCCATCATCGGAGCCTTCAAAATGCTGGGCATCCTCCTGGAGCATGTACCCAACACTGTGGTCAAACAGTTCGGGGGACTCCTCAGAAGGACATGGTGGGGCTAGGGAAGGAGTGACTGATGCCATTGAGCTGAGGGAAGAGGCCGCTTTGGCAGCTGCTTTGCCAGACACAGTACCCTGAGCCTGGGTGAGGGAGGATGAGGACGGCTTGGTCATCCACTCTACCAAGTCTTGGGCATGTTGCGGCTCAACATGGCCAGCTGCCGAAAAGAAGGACAAGCGTGTCCCACGACCACGTGCTGATGAGGATGCACCGTGTCACTGACCAGCACTGTTGCCTCTAGACACAGAGCCTGCTTGCCCTCTTTTATTGCCTCGTGACTGTCTGCCTCTCCTTGTTTGCCTTCCAGACATACCGTATTTATCGGCGTATAACACGCACCGGCGTATAACACGCACCCCAAGTTTAGGAGGGAATTTTAAGGGAAAAAACTTTTAGGAGGGAAATTCAAGGAAAAAAAACTTACATTTAAATGCAGCATGCAGCCTTGCCCAGTGTCCATCTGCAGCCTTGCCCAGTGTCCATCTGTCCATCTGCAGCCTTGCCCAGTGTCCATCTGTCCATCTGCAGCCTTGCCCAGTGTCCATCTGTCCATCTGCAGCCTTGCCCAGTGTCCATCTGTCCATCTGCAGCCTTGCCCAGTGTCCATCTGTCCATCTGCAGCCTTGCCCAGTGCCTTTGCGATCTTGTCAGTCTCTGCGTTTTTTTTAATTTGGCGCCGATTTCTGTGGAGAGGAGCGAGCGGGGCCGAGTGTACTTCGGCTAGACTCGGCTCCTCTCGCAGTCCCGCCCATCTCCACTGACTGCGCCGCTGACGGAGAAAGCCGAGTGTACTTCGGCTAGACTCGGCTCTGCTCACAGTCAGGGGCAGGACTGCGAGAGGAGCCAAGACTAGCCGAAGTACACTCGGCTTTCTCTATGTCAGCGGCGCAGTCAGAGATGGGCGGGACTGCGAGAGGAGCCGAGTAAAGCCGAGTGTACTTCGGCTTCGCTCGCTCGTTTCAGCAGGGGAATTCGACGGAGTATCGGCGTATAACACGCACCCACGATTTTCCCCTGATTTTAAGGGGAAAAAAGTGCGTGTTATACGCCGATAAATACGGTACTAATGGCCTGCAGTGAGATGTAGCTGCACAAAGGTGGGATGTATATATATATATATATATATATATGTGTATATCTATATACTGATTATAATGCAGCTATCAGAATCAACTGCCTGCTGTGGTATTAGTATGAGAAAAGCAGCAATTGTCTTCAGTTAGTTTTAGGTGAACACTGTGCAGAGGACACAATACACTAACTGAAAATACTTGCAGCTCTCTGCCTGTGGTTTTATTATGAGAACAGAACACCACAAATTGTATTCAGGTTCCTTTAAGTGAACAGAAGGAAAAAAAATTGCGCTAAAGCAATTTTTTTTTTTCCTTCTATCTGCTTGGTGTTTATCCCACTATTATTGCTGCTTAGAGAGTTCTAAACGTATTTACTAACAATTAGCGCAGTTTTTTCTTTCTATATCCTTTAAGTGAACGCTGTGCAAAGGACATAAGTACTGCAGTACACTAAATTAAATTAATGCAGCTTCCTGCCTGTGGTTTTATTATGAGAATACCACTAATTATATTCAGGTAAGCTTTAGGTGAACGCTATGCAAAGCACACAGTACACTAAGTGAAACACTGCAGCTAGCACAATCACCTGCCTGCCTGTCACAGTATAGAGAATAACAGGAATGGATCTAGCCAAACTGAATACAGTGTATAAATATGTGTAGCTCCCCCCCCCCAATATTTGGGGGTGCTATGTGTAAATTTAAGGGTAGTCTGAGCCAGTAGTTGGGCTCAGACCAATTGATTGTTTAAATTGCTTCTGCTCTGGGTGTGATGCTGCCTGGCAGTAGAGTTCCCTGGTTGCCTGTAGGTGGCACTGTCACCACCGGCCCAGGTTGAACCACAGGGGGTATCACAGCACCTTGGGTGTCCTCTCTCGGCAGCCATGCAGTGGGCGTGGTTGACCCGCTGTGCATGCTGGGAGAGGGTACATAAGGGGCAGACGCCATTGGGGTTGGTCGTTCCTAAGGGCCCCTTGGTCCTGTATGTGCGCCTCGTGGCCCGCATGGCACGGGGTGCATGTGTTTTAGCCCCGGGCACCTTCAGCCCGAGGCTACATCGCTGCATGGTAGGCCCAGCCCTGCTTGCTAGGGCCTACACCTCAAAGAAGGATCCCAAGCTGCCTACCGGAGGGAAGGCAACTCTTAGGAAAGGAGACCAGGGGAGGATCAGTCCGAGAGGAGACTAGCGACGGTACTGCTGTCTCGGGAAAAGGCCTGGAAACTCGCCTAAAGAGGGATCCATCATCATTACAAGCCCTGAAATACGCCAGTCTGGCACAAAGGTTTCTCTCACTATTGTTTGGCTGGGAGGTTCGGGACTTTGATAATCTTGTGGCAGAGGATTCCTGATCGTATCCCTATTTCTAAAGGAAGGATTGATTCGTGCTCCACTCCGGCTGCTAGAACCACTAAACGGGACTATCCGGGTGAGCAATACCCACTCAGGCTTGAGTGGCCACGATTGGAACTTTAGTGTTGCATGCCTGAACTTTTTCCCCTGTGTGTTCTCTCTCTCTCTCGTGTCCTATTCTTCTTCTCAAATTCCTTCAAGCAAACTTAAAATAAAGCCTGACCGTTTGGGTTTTACATTGTGTGGACATTGGCCTTTTTCTAGACTTTCCTCTACCCTGACAACGGAAGCCATTGAGGTAGTTGCAGACCCAAACAAAACCAGCAGCTCCCTTAAATGGGGGTAAGTGCTACACATATATACAACACCTAGGATACATATATATCCTCTACACACTGTAACTGCAGCTAACTGACTGCTCTATCTAACTCAATATAAATGACACTGTCTCTATCTCTGTAAGCTCTCTTTTTAACCACCGCAACACACTACACAAGGCCTCCACGGAGGCGGCCTTATATAGGGTGGGGCGTGTACTAAACCCCCTGAGACATAATTGTCCAAAGCCACCCCGGCTTTGGCTAATTATGGCTCTCCGTTTTTTGCGCGCTGTGATTGGCCAAGGCATGCGGGTCATAGTGCATGCTTGGCCAATCATCAGCCAGCAATGCACTGCGATGCCGCAGTGAATTATGGGCCGTGATGCGCCACTCGAATTTGGCGCGAACGGCCCATAATGTTCGGAATTCGGCGAACAACCGAACAGGCGATGTTCCATTCGAACATGGGTTTGACTCGAACACGAAGCTCATCCCTAATGGAGAGTATAAACTATGGACTACTATTGAACAACAGTCTAGCCCAGTGCCATTGAATAGAGCGATATGGTGCTACGCAACTTTACCAGCCTCTCTTAAACCACATCCTATCACAGGCCCAAGCTGCAAATAGGGTATAAGATCATCCAGAACCCTCGGTTATCCAACATACACTCACCCTTGTTCCCCATATTGGGAAACTTGGAGTTTCCCCCAGGTGCAGAGCGAGGAGCATTTAGGAACGTAAGAGAAAGGGGCTGCTTTCAAGCCTCACATTTTTTGGTCTCCAATACATGGCCTATGATAGAAGCTTTGATGCAGAAGGGAGGACAGTTTGAATTAAATCTCTGGCAGGCGTTACAGGTACGTCATTACCTTGATACTCTGGGACCTTCGGAAAGATATCAACATCCATGTACAAAATTTGAACTATATTGCGAAGAAAAGGAACCCCTCTCCCATATTATCTCTAGGATATACGCAATGTTGACATCTCCCCCGGATGATTTTACAATGCTAAGTCTGAATAAATGGGAAAGAGACCTTGATAAGATCTTTACACCAGTTCAGGGTCAGAATATTATATATCTATCGTTAAAATCATCTGTGTACGAAAACCCAAGAATCTAATTATAAAGTGTTAACACATTGGTACTTTACCCCCTCAATTCTCAACAAAATCTTTCCAGAGACTTCAGATCGTTGTTGGAGACGCGGTGAGGGAGAGGCGACTCTGCTCCATATCTTTTGGTCCTGCTTAAGGATTAGACTGGCTGGAGGTACAGAGGATCTCTCAAAAATTCACAGATTTTCAGATCCCGGGTGACCCGGCTTTTATCTTGCTCCACTGCTCACAAATCCCACCTCAGAAATATAGAAAATCAGTATTATGCCACTTGGTGAATGCAGCTAAAGCTTGCATTACCTTGTGTTGGAAGGACTCACGACCACCCCCCATTTCCATGTGGCTGAACAAAGTCAGAAGCATTGGAATAATGGAGGATCTAGTGCTTACGGCGCAAGATAAAAAAGAACAATACACTGAAATATAAGCCCCGTGGGAAATATTTGTATACTCCGAAGAGGGGAAGAGGCTACTTGGGGGTGGGGGGGGGGGGAATGAGGTCCTTTCTGTCATATTCCTGGATAGTACAGGGATCCGTCCCTGTTCCTTGGGATGGGAGTTTAAAATTATATTGGGCGGGGGTTGTGTTTTATTTATTTTTTTCGTGTGTTTTGTTTTGTTTTTGTTTTTCTAGTGGGTAAAAATTATAGGAGAGCTGGAATCTAAAAATTTGGTTTATTGATATAGTAATGATAAGTCTTGATGAAGTTAGCGGTAAAGTGAGAATATGCTAGGAATTAATGTACTTGTTTTTGTATATTGAAATTATGTTTTTTCTTAAAAAAAGAAAGAAAGAAATTGAAAAAAAATAACATTACTTTTCCTATTATATCTTTTATATCTATTTTATTTTATATCTATTATATCTTTTCCTAATATATTGAGTGGAACCTGGAGACAAAAAGAGTGTGATTGTACAGACACAGGAAGTGATGCCACAACTGGGGAGGAAGTGATGTCAGGTGCAGACAGGAAGTGAGTTAGCTTATGAACAGGAAGTGATGTAGGGGGCCAAAAAACTTCCAGGTGAGCTGTGAGGATTAGAGAGAAGACGTTCCATGTGGCAGCAGAGGAGGTAATAAGATATTTTTTTTTTTTTACACTCAATAACACCCGTCATGTCCGTCCTCTTCCTTACTGTTATGTTTCATGTTGAATATATTTGGTATTTATTAACACAGACACAAAACCTCCCTCACTTTTGAACGGAGGATTTAGAATGAACCTCTACTTGTCTATGAGTTCTAATGACCAGCGAGGCCGCTATATTATCTGTCTACAGAGATCAGAGTCTTGTATGAATCACATTAATGAGGATGGGTGAGAACCCGAGTCACATGACTGAAAGGAAACCAACCATCTCCAGTCCAGACCATTTCTGACATTTCTCGTCTACATGTACATGTAAAAATAAAACATTTTGCTAAAAAATTACTTAGAACCCCCAATCGTTATACATTTTTTATGTAGAAGCCCTGGAGAATAAAATTGTTGTCACAATTTTTTTATGACACATGCGCTGTGATTTATCAAACAAAAATTTTCAGGAAGAATTCACTTTATTGAATTTTAATGCACACAAATACAATATAATACCCATTTTTTTTGTGGTAAAACATAAAGATGATGTTATGGCACGGTAATAGATACCTTACATGTCACAGGACGGGAGGTGGTTAATGTAGAATTTTACCTAAAGGCTAACTATTCTTAAAAATGCTCCCTCCCCCCCCCCCCCTTCAGACACCTATCCTATCCCTCCCCCCTTCAGACACCTATACTAACTATCCTGGGTAGAACAAATGTATATACTTACCTAGTTTAAGCCCACTCTTAATTCTGCAGTCATGTCTATCGGCTTCTATGTGTCAGCCATCGGAAGCTGCAGAAGAGAGGAAAGGCCGCTGACAGTGACCTCACCATGGGATCTTAAGTCATGGCTCCCAGTTTTCACAACCATTGTTGGGCACTCTCTCTATTCCTCTGCAGCCAATGCAGGCTGACAAATGGGAACACGAGACTGTGCTGGAGCCGGTGAAAAATAGGTAAGTATGCATCTTTTTTACACACATTAGTTAGTACAGGTGTTAGGAGGGGGGAGGGAGCATTTTTAAGACTAGTTAGGCCCCTTTCACACTGAGGCGGGCGGTGGCGGTATAGCAGCGCGATTTTCAGCGCTGCTATACCGTCGTTCTTACCGCGGTATGCGGTCGCTAGGGGGGTGAATTTAACCCCCGCTAGCGGCCGAAAAAGGGTTAATACCGCCCGCAAACCACGGTATTGCCGCGGTTTGCGGGCGGTATTACCGCGGTGTCCCATTGATTTCAATGGGAGACCGCGGTAAAGGAGTGGTGAACACACCGCTCCTTTACCGCTGTAAAGAAGCGGCTAGCAGGACTTTTGGAGCGGTCCTGCTAGCGCACCGCTTCAGTGTGAAAGCCTTCGGGCTTTCACATTGAAGGCTAAAGGGCATGATTTTTTCATGCGGTATAATAGCGCTAATATTAGCTCTAAACCGCATGAAAAATGCCCCAGTGTGAAAGGGGCCTTAGGCATTAGCTAGAATTCTACTTTAAACCTCACCCTGGAGATCATCTACCTGCTGACCGGGGGGTGAGGAGGATTCTGAGAGGATCACATGACATCAGTCAATTTTATTAATAAAACACAATCGTGACCAGAGCGGTGAGGAGGATCCTGTGAGCTCACATGACATTAGTGTTGTTCTTTCAATACAGTGTGTCCCACCGGTGAAGTCTGGTGACCCTTTAACCATCACAGTGCCTTCACCTCATTTCCTGAAACCCAAGAGAAATAATGACTAGAAGATTCTAGAAGTCACCAACAAGATCACTGAGCTGCTGACAGGAGAGGTGAGCGGTGCTGGGAATTCTGGGATATTATCCAGTAACAGACAAGGGATGTGTCTGGATGGTGACTGTATCATTGTGTGTGTCAGGAGGTCACTGTCTATTTCTCCATGGAGGAGCGGGAGTATTTAGAAGGACACAAGGATCTCTACAAGGACATCATGATGGAGAATCAGCCGCCCCTCACATCACCGGGTAAGAGGAGACTTTATTGTAAAGGAGAGAGCAGTACGGAGGGTCCACCTAGATCCCCCATCATCTGATAAACACATAGAAACAATGTGTACAGTCAGTGTGTGTGTGTTTCCTACAGATGGATCCAGTAATGGGAACCCACCAGAGAGATGTCCCCGTCCTCTGTATTCCCGGGATTCCACACAGGAAGGTCACACCATCCCTCACCGTCATCAGGTAGGTGGGACTGAGCATGTAGAACTCAAATAGAAATCTACACCTTGAGATAACATTCCTCTGTGTCATCTCTTGTTTTGTTTTTACAAATCCATTTTATCACACTTGGGGTTTAGGGTGAAGAACTGAAAGACGTTAAAGTAGAAAAAGAAGAGATGTTTGGAGATCAGCAGTCTATGGTAGAGGGAGATCCTCTGTATACCCGGGATTCCATACAGGAGGATCACACCGTCCCTCACCATCATCAGGTAGGTAGGACTGGGCCTGTAGAACTAAATATATATTCTAAGCTATGAGAAGACATTTCTATGTAGTCTCTTGTTTTAATGCATACTTCTACATCTTTAGTTTCTAGCTCCTTTGAGCACCCTACATTTTTTATTGTATTTTTTATTTCTTTTTAATCAATATACGTTCTTTTTTCTGTGGGTCTTAAGTCCAGTCACATGTCATGGTGGGTCCTCTTCCTCCTTGTGTTCCTCCAACCGGGGTGCATTCTAAATTAGGTGTTGCTGTTCTTTGCTCCTGTAAGTCGAGGCTGATGTTATAAACTGCCACTAGGGGACGGGTCCTGGATCTCCTAGGCTCACAGGAAATGGGCAGTAGACCTGATTTATTTTTGCTTCCGATCAGTAACACCCACTGGTCTTGGCTCTTTCCCAGCCTGTGACTGGGCAGTGAAAGAAGAAGCGGCAGACTGATGAGCTCTTCTCTCTGTCACTCTGCTCCCTCCTGCTATCAGCATGTCCCTTGTTAGAAATGCTGCGCAGCTGATTGCCTCCTTCTTCTGCTTCTCCCTCTCCCAGTCTGAACTCTTATGTACAGGTACTGCAAGAGCCTAATACCAGCTCCCATTCAGGTACTTACACTGCTTACATTTATTTAAAAATAAATAAAACACACACATTTAATGGTGTAGTAGGAAATGCAGAGCTTCTGCCATTTGTGTCTTTTATATGTGTCTGGAAATCGGCTTTAATAGATGTTTTCTATTATTTTGGGGTTTAGGGTGAAGAACGGATTAATATAAAAGCTGAGGTTAAAGAAGAAGAGACGTATGTGGGGGGGGGGGATCAGCCATCCATGGAGGAGGTTGGGATGATTATGAAAAGTCAACAGGAGGACATTTCTCCATCTATTAACACAAGTAAGTATAGGCACTGTGGAAGAAATAGTTCAGTCTCATTTTACATCAGAGTATAAGAATTGTAGTTTAAGAAAACTGGTAGATAATTATCAGATCTTCACAACACCCTGTAGGCAGATGTTAAAAGTCAAATATGTGTTTGCCTCCTAAAGGTGTGGGAAGGGTTGACACTTGGTGCTGTGATGTGCCTTCCACTACATGTGTCACCTTCTGCTTCTGAAGTGATATACGTGGTCTGTTCATGTATGGGAGATGATCAGTGAGGACGCTGTAAAGATGTGAACTGAACTGTGTGGTGGGGTTTCCCCTTAGTGGGACCCCAGCATGGGTTCCGAGGACCGGTACCGTGTTCTACGAGAGAGAGAGTGAAAATGCAATTTATGATTCCGTATATTACACAAATGTCCCATACAAGCATGTACATAACTGTGAATATACAGTTGTGCTCAAAAGTTTGATTCGCATGGCAAAAACTTTGAAATTTTGGCATTGATATTGAAAATATGACTGATCATGCCAAAAAAAATGAAAATTTCCTATCATATACTTACCGTTATTTTCTTTTGGATGGACGATGTACTGAGCTGTATGTGTTCTGCACTGTATTTCCTGATATGTAAACAAATGATGCATTCTGTATGCAGGCCAACTAATCGGCTGGCCGATTAATCGATTATGAAAATAGTTGACAACTATTTTCATAATTGATTAATCGATTAGTTGTTTTTCGGCCCCAGTGCTTTTCATTTACGTATTATAAAGTCCAAAATTTGGGGATCTGTTGATACCAAGCCAAGGTCAGGTAGATCAAGAAAGGTTGCAGCCACAACTATCAGAAAAATTGTTCGGAATACAAAGAAAAACCCACAGGTAACCTCAGGAAAAATACAGGCTGCTCTGGAAAAAGAAGGTGTGATTGTTTTCAAGGAGCACATGACCATGATACTTGATCAAAAATGAGCTACATGGTTGAGTTGCTAGAAAGTAGCCATTATAGCGCCAGTGGCAAAAAAAGCCCGGTTACGATGTGCCCGACAACACCTTGACATGCCTCACAGCTTCTGACACACTGTTATCTGGAGTGACAAGACCAAAATAAAGTATTATGGTCACAAAGTGCTTTGTATTCTATAGAAACAAGAATACCATCCCCGCTGTGAAGCATGGTGGTGGCTCACTGATGTTTTGAGGGTATGTGAGCTATGAAGGTACGGGGAATATTGTGAATTTGATGGCAAAATGAACGCAGCATATGAAAAAAAAGAAAATACTGGCAGACAATTTGCATTCTTCTGCATGAAAGCTGGACATGGGACAGGGTCTTTTTTTTTTTTTTTTTAGTCTGCTCCAGGCCACCTGTGGATTGCAGTGTGACTGCTCTTCTTAGATGTCCTCAACCGATTGTAAACATCGCACCTTAGAAGTCCGATCCACAACGAGTGGACTCTACCCTATCTGAACTTTCTCCTGACATGGCGTCTGTGCAATCTCACCCCCCACCTGGATACCACATACAGGAAAGATGTTGCAAGAATGTTTAAAAACGTTATCACCCTATGGTCCTCTCCCTTTCTTGATCCCATACTGCATACGGAGCTAGCAATACAGCATACGATATGCGGTTACTGGAGGAGTGTCCTGGGTGTCTGGACTGGGTCTGAGCTCCATCTACCTACTGCACGCAAGCTAAAGGCCGCGGCTAGGTTATAGCCGACTGCGCTCTTTGGCTTGCTTCTGGTAAGCAGCCATTTTACTTACGGTGGTGGTCACTCCGGTTTTTCAAGCACTGTGGTGTTACTCTACTGGACTGTTTGGATGTTTACAGCATATGTGATTCCTGCTCTTTATGCTATATTGGCACCTATAGGTCACTCTTTGGACTGCTATCTACCATCAGTTGTTTTGCCTTCCTGAGGACTGACTCAAAATAACTTTTTATTGGCGCAGCTCTTTCTTTATTTATGGGCATGGGACACACTCAAACTTTCTAGCATGACAATGACCCTAAGCACAAGGACAAGTTGACTCTCCAGTGGTTACAGCAGAAAAAGGTGAAGGTTCTGGAGTGGCCATCACAGTCTCCTGACTTTACAGTGTACTGTGATATAAGAAAGGGTTGGGTACTGTTGACGTCAGATGGTGGTGGACTCTTGACATCTGATATAAGGGGGGTTGGGGTGTTTGGACATATGCTTATAATTCTGAGAATAATACAATTCTATACCAGTTGAAAAGGAGAGTCGCATACCGCTGGTATCATCCACAAGAAACTTTACTGGAGACTCTCTCAGACAGAAAACCATGTCGGAACCATCTGAGCAGTCTCCAATAAAGTTTCTTGTGGATTATACCAACTGTGCAACCCTCCTTTTCAGACTTGCATCATCTGCTACAAGAGTGTGAGTGGTCTGTACCTGCCCTTCACAGCTTAGAATGTTACTAAACCCAGGACCCTGCATTCACTATATCTGGCCTCCCACAGTACACAGAACATGGAAAAGCAATCATTTTTAGTAAATATAAACAACTAAATACCTTTTCTCATCAGCAGTATATAGCAGTGACTTCTCTGAGTGTCTGGTTAAAGCTTGTAAGGAGCAGTTTTCATACTCCACTGGCTGTCCTTTCAGTATCTACAGTAGGACCCCTGACCCTCTGTCTGTACAGTGCTGATTGGCCCTGTCCTGATCACATGCACTCTCCCAAGAAAAAAAACTCTCTAGCAACACACACCAAACCGAGCATGTGCAGCCTGACTCCAGTAACTCTGTCTTATCCGGACCTGTTTTGGAGTCGGTGGAAGAAGAGGAGGATCTGTGCATACACGATCAAACAGCCTTTTTACACAATGCAGAGGATTAACCCCTTTAGGTTTCACAATGAGTATTACAAACATGCTTTACTGCATATATACAGACTGATTTTACTGATGTGGGTTTAGCAACACTTTAAGTCTAAAGTTATTACTAAGTCCAGTAACAATCAAATGCAGAGGGAGTAATTTAACACGATAAAGAGTAGATACATTTATATACTCTTCAGCCTCGTACACATGGCCGGTTTTCTCTGCAAGAAAGCTGCTGGGAGAGCTTGTTGCAGAGAAAACCGTCCGTGTATATGGTTTCTCATCGGGAAAACTGACGGGAATCTCGACGAGTAAAATAGAGAACCTGCTCTCTATTTTCCTCGTCGGGATTCTCGGCAGTGTTTCCTGTCCAGAAAACTGTGCGTGTGTACGAGGCTGGTATGCTTACCTGTACCCAGGTAAGCCCGCGCATGCTCGATGAGACTTTGACGCATGCGTGGTAGCTTACAAGGGTAGTGTAGGGTGTAGCAAGATGGCGGCGGCATCGAATGTGACGAGCGCATGCTCGTCGTAGTCGATGACGTTACCATGTTCTTGCCATTCAAAAGAACGGCGGTTCTTTTGAATGGCCGTGTGTACACTCGACGAGCAAGGCAAGCTCGTCAGGAAAACTGAAGTTTTTTTTCCCTGACGAGGTTCTGGCCCGTGTGTGCTAGGCTTTACGGATATAAATGGTGCTTTGAGGCCAACCATAATGTTGATGTAGCCCGTGGTGAAATTGAGCTTGCCACCCCTCCTGTACACCATATGAAAGGTTCATCTCCATTCCTCAATATAATGTCATGTTCCCAAAAAATGAGGACGAGATACTGCACACCATATGAAAGGTCCATCTCCATTCCTCAATATAACGTCATGTTCCCAACAAATGAGGAGGAGATGCTGTACACCATATGAAAGGTCCATCTCTATTCCTAAATATAACGTCATGTTCCCAACAAATGAGGAGGAGATGCTGTACTCCATATGAAAGGTCTATCTCCATTCCTAAATATAACGTCATGTTCCCAACAAATGAGGAGGAGATACTGTACACCAGGCATGTCCAAAGTCCGGCCCGCGGGCCAATCGCGGGCTGATTTTGAACCGCCCGCCGGCCTGGTTATTAAAACCAGCCTTTCTCAACTAGTGTGCCGCGGGATCAGGGGAGAGAAGGGCTGTCAGATGAGCCCAACCCCCTGCCGAACTATACATCGGCACTGTGAGAACCGTCAGCCTCAAAAGTGAAAGCACAGCACATTCCCCTGCACTGTTTACTATCTGCTTCCCCCTACAGTGCAGTACCCGGCTGAATGAGGAAGTAAGGTACTGTGCTAATGTTTAAGTCTGGGGACCCTGATGTATGGGGGGGGCTCTCTGGGGACCCTGATGTATGGGGGGGCTCTCTCTGGACTCTGATGTATGGGGGGCTCTATGTGGACTCTGATGTATGGGGGGGCTCTCTGTGGACCCTGATGTATGGGGGGGGCTCTCTGTGGACCCTGATGTATGGGGGGCTCTCTGTGAACCCTGATGTATGGGGGGGCTCTCTGTGAACCCTGATGTATGGGGGGCTCTTTGAACCCTGATGTATGGGGGGGGCTCTTTGAACCCTGATGTATGGGGGGGGCTCTGGGAACCCTGATGTATGGGGGGGGCTCTGGG
Organism: Rana muscosa; assembly: GCA_029206835.1. Classification (NCBI taxonomy): domain Eukaryota; kingdom Metazoa; phylum Chordata; class Amphibia; order Anura; family Ranidae; genus Rana; species Rana muscosa. The sequence continues at coordinate 431,520,050 of CM055123.1, read as the reverse complement.
AACCCTGATGTATGGGGGGGGCTCTGGGAACCCTGATGTATGGGGGGCCTCTGGGGACCCTGATGTATGGGGGGGCTCTCTGGGAACCCTGATGTATGGGGGGGGGCTCTGAGAACCATGATGTACGGGGGGGGCTCTCTGGGAACCCTGATGTAAGGGGGTGGCTCTCTGGAGGGGGAGAAGTTGGGGGTGGTAAAAACAGCTCAACCATGTGGTTTTACTGCCCCTCCAACCTGACATGTGAACAAGCCCTTGGTTCACATCTGCCTGGCTGCGTGCAGGGCAGCCCATTCATTTCAATGGGCTTCCCTACCCACAAAAATGCACGGAAAGAAGTCCCTGACCTTCTCTTTTTTTCTTTTTTTTTATTGCACTGAATCAAAAGCACTCCACGTTTTCCAATGTGTGGGGTACCATTAAGAATTATCGGTACCCCTAAAGAGCAGAGCATTCGTCTGTGTGTCGGGAACGAGTGCGACAAAGGCAAGAGAATTCTTGTTGGGCAGTGTATTAGTGCTTGGAGGAACACACTTAGACCGAATTTTAATGGTTCAAAGAATATCAGGCAAAATGGTAGACCCTCACGCATGTTCACTTCATCAAATCTGGCCCTCTTTGAAAAAAGTTTGGACACCCCTGCTGTACACCATATGAAAGGTCCATCTCCATTCCTCCAATATAACGTTATGTTCCCAACAAATGAGGAGGAGATACTGTACATCATATGAAAGGTCCATCTTCATTCCTCAATATAATGTCATGTTCCCAACAAATGAGGAGAAGATACTGTACACCATATGAAAGGTCCATCTCCATTCCTCAATATAACGTCATGTTCCCAACAAATGAAGAGGAGATACTGTACACCATATGAAAGGTCCATCTCCATTCCTCAGTATAACGTCATGTTTCCACAAAATGATCTGGCATCCCCATTACTCCCCATAGCTGGCATTAACGCACAAGGAAATGTTACCCAGTGTGTCATAGTTGTTTTGGGTGTTTTATATCTTTTAACTGGTTTGTTTTCATATTTTGATGTTACAATTGTACCAAGTTCCATGCCAGAGCTCTGTGAAACTGTTGAATGTTAGACCAACATGACTCTTCTATTAATGAACTTTTTAGAAAAGTGTTCACACTGGAGTCCATAAAGGATCTGCAAATTCTTTATAATTTAAAATCCAAACAAATAGTGGCAATCCGATGTCGTAACAAATCACAAATGCATTTTGGCTAGTGAAGACTCAGGGCTGGCTCACACCATGCCCACACATGAATCACGCATGGACTCGGTGTGAAGACTTTTCTGATTGATTTTGGAGGGAGAACAGGAGCCCAGCTGTGAGATCGGCATTTCCACTTATTCCACTGACGGGGGGGGGGGGGGGGAGCTAAAACTCCAGTTATTTGTCATCTACTGAGATTTTTTATATATTTTTTTCTTTTTTTCCAACAGATGGATGTGATGTCAGGAATTCCTCGGAGAGACATCTTCTATTATCTGCTGATTGTAAGTCAGAAGATAATGTCATCACACAGTATCCTCCAGGAGGAAATCCAAATCCACAAAATCTGCATCACAGACCTTCCTGTCCGGAGACATCAATGGATCCCTCTGATCAGGGGGAATCTTCTCATCAATCACATCCTATGATTGTAAATATCCATGTAAGATCTCACACTGCAGATAGATCAACAGATCCTTCTAATCCCGAGGAATCTTCCTCACCCCATGAAGGAGATCACCGAGGTGACAATCTATTCCCATGTTTGGGGTGCGGGAAATCTTTCACTCGGAAAGGAACACTTGTTGACCACCAGAGAATTCACACGGGTGAGCGTCCTTATTCATGTTCAGAGTGCGGGAAATCTTTCATTCAGAAAAACTACCTTGTTAAACACCAGAGAATTCACACAGGTGAGCGTCCCTATTCATGTTCAGAGTGTGAAAAATCTTTCATTCAAAAAGGAGACCTTGTTAAACACCAGAAATTTCACACGGGTGAGCGTCCTTATTCATGTTCAGAGTGCGGGAAATCTTTCTCTTTCAAAGCTAATCTTGTTAATCACCAGAAAATTCACACGGGTGAGCGTCCTTTTTCATGTTCAGAGTGTGGAAAATCTTTCATGCAAAAAGGAGGTCTTGTTAAACACCAGAAAATTCACACGGGTGAGCGTCCTTATTCATGTTCAGAGTGCGAGAAATCTTTCTCTTGCAAAGCTAATCTTGTTAAGCACCAGAAAATTCACACGGGTGAGCGTCCTTTTTCATGTTCAGAGTGTGGAAAATCTTTCACGCAAAAAGGAGGTCTTGTTAAACACCAGAAAATTCACACGGGTGAGCGTCCTTATTCATGTTCAGAGTGTGGAAAATCTTTCATGCAAAAAGGAGACCTTGTTAAACACCAGAAAATGTACACAGGTGAGCGTCCTTTTTCATGTTCAGTGTTTTTATAAAAAAAGATAATCTTGTCCAACACCAGAAAGTACACTGTAGTGTGTATAGCAGAAGGAAAGCTGTCGGAGAATGTAGTGTAGATGGTGGAGGAGAGCTGTCGGAGACTGTAGTGTGGATGGTGGAGGAGAGCAGTCGGAGAATATAGTGTGGATGGTGGAGGAGAGCTGTCGGAGAATGTAGTGTGGATGGTGGAGGAGATCTGTCGGAGAATGTAGTGTGGATGGTGGAGGAGAGCTGTCGGAGAATGTAGTGTGGATGGTGGGAGGAGAGCTGTCGGAGAATGTAGTGTGGATGGTGGGGGGAGAGCTGTCGGAGAATGTAGTGTGGATGGTGGGGGGAGAGCTGTCGGAGAATGTAGTGTGGATGGTGGAGGAGAGCTGTCGGAGAAGGTAGTGTGGATGGTGGAGGAGAGCTGTCGGAGAATGTAGTGTGGATGGTGGAGGAGAGCTGTCGAAGAATGTAGTGGGGATGGTGGTGGAGAGCTGTCGGAGAATGTAGTGTGGATGGTGGAGGAGAGCTGTCGGAGAATGTAGTGTGGATGGTGGGAGGAGAGCTGTCGGAGAATGTAGTGTGGATGGTGGGAGGAGAGCTGTCGGAGAATGTAGTGTGGATGGTGGCGGAGAGCTGTCGGGGAATGTAGTGTGGATGGTGGAGGAGAGCTATCCACCAAATGGAGCAACTATAGAAGAAGAATTTACAGTGATGTCAAATCTGTAGGTTTACAATGAAGGGACATGAAGGATATTCATTAAATAAGTACTGTTTATATTGATAACCATTTGAAAATGCTGTTAAAAATATAATATCTTTATACAATGAATTTGTGTACTTTAAAAATTTGTGCATCACTTAGCGTTTGTTTTTCATTCTTTTGTTTTTCCATAATTATAAATAGGGATGAGCCAAACGTACCTTGGTTTGATTCAGCGCAGATTTAGCGAATGTTACTGAAGTTTGCATCCTGAAGCCGAACCTTAAATCTCGCTAATGGCCATTTTCTGGGCTATTAGGCAAGGGATTGTCGAAGAACAGAGAGCTGAGTAGTGGCCTGAGAGATATGAACCAAAGCTAAAAAAAAAAAAAAAAACCATCTTGCAGCTGGAAGAGGGTCCTTTTATGCAGCTTTAAGGGCAATATTAAAAAATAAATAAAAATTCCTTCACACTGCTTGCTTAGGGGATGTCCTAAAACGACATGATTTCTCAGTGACAGCATATTGTGGCATCAAATTGCGTATTTAATCATTTACTTTCCTTTTCCCATTGGCTTACATTCAGCAGCAGCAACCCAATATGGTTGATTTCCAATCCAAAAAGGTCTTCATTGGGTAGTTTTTTCAAGGACAGCAACGTTTTGTTGTATCAAAACCAGAGAAAAGGAAATATATATACCAAAGTGCATATACCTGTACAGTGCCTTGCTAAATGATTCACCCCCTTGGCTTTTTACCTATTTTGTTACATTACAGCCTTTAGTTCAATGTTTTTTTAATCTGAATTATACGTGATGGATCAGAACACAATAGTCTAAGTTGGCGAAGTAAAATTAGAAATATATATATACATAAAACTTTTTCTCAGGAATAAAAAAACTGATAATTGCTGATACTGATAATTGTCATGTGCGTATGTATTCACCCCCTTTTGTTATGAAGCCCATAAAAAGCTCTGGCGCAACCAATTACCTTCGGAAGTCATATAATTAGTGAAATGATGTCCACCTGTGTGCAATCCAAGTGTCGCATGATCTGTCATTACCTATACACACCTTTTTGAAAGGCCCCAGAGGCTGCAACACCTAAGTAAGAGGCACCACTAACCAAACACTGCCATGAAGACCAAGGAACTCTCCAAACAAGTAAGGCTACTTTCACACTGCCGGCGCGGGGGCATGGGCGGTAAAGCTCCACTATTTTTAGCGGCGATTCACCCTCGTTTTATGGCACTATTTGGGCGCTTTTAACCCCCGCTAGCGGCTGAAAAAGGGTTAAAACTGCCGGCGGCGGTTCGGCGGCACTGCCCATTGATTTCAATGGGCAGGGGCGCTGTAGGAGCAGTGTTTACACCGCTCCTACAGTGCCTCAAAGATGCGGGTAGCAGGACTTTTTTTTACTGTCCTTCCAGCGCACCGCTCCAATGTGAAAGCCCTCAGGCTTTCACACTGGAGTGAAAGAAGAGGCTCTTTTAAGGCGCCTTGCAGATACTATTTTTAGCGCTATAGCGCCTGCAAAGTGCCTCAGTGTGAAAGTAGCCTTAGGGAGAATCTTGTTGAGAAGTACAAGTCAGGGTTAGGTTATAAAAAAATATAAAAATCTTTGATGATCCCTAGGAGCATTATCAAATCTATCGTAACCAAATGGAAAGAACATGGCACAACAGCAACCCTGCCAAGAGATGGCCGCACACCAAAACTCATGGACTGAACAAGGAGGGCATTAATCAGAGAGGCAGCACAGAGACCTAAGGTAACCCTGGAGGAGCTGCAGAGTTCCACAGCAGAGACTGGAGTATCTGTACATAGGACGACAATAAGCTGTACACTCCATAAAGTTTGGGTTTTTGGCAGAGTGGCCAGAAGAAAGCCATTACTTTCAGCAAAAAAAAAAATGCACATGTTGAGTTTGCGAAAGGGCCGGTGGGAGACTCCCAAAATGTATGGAGGAAGGTGCTCTGGTCTGTTGAAACTAAAATTGAACTTTTTGGCCATCAAAGAAAACGCTATGTCTGGTGCAAACCCATCACATCACCCAAAGAACACCATCCACTCCATTTCAGCAGTCAGAACTGGGAAACTGGTCAGAGTTGAGGGAAAGATGGATGGTGCTAAATACAGGGATATCCTTGAGCAACACCTGTACCACTCTGTGTGATTTGAGGCTAGGACGGAGGTTCACCTTCCAGCAGGACAATGACCCCAAACACACTGCTAAAGCAACACTTGAGTGGTTTAAGGGGAAACATGTAAATGTGTTGGAATGGCCTAGTCAAAGCCCAGACCTCAATCCAATAGAAAATCTGTGGTCAGACTTAAAGATTGCTGTTCACAAGCGCAAACTATCCAACTTGAAGGAGCTGGAGCAGTTTTGCAAGGAGGAATGGGCAAAAATCCCAGTGGTAAGATGTGGCAAGCTCATAGAGACTTATCCAAAGCGACTCGGAGCTGTGATAGCCGCAAAAGGTGGCTCTACAAAGTATTGACTTTAGGGGGGTGCAAAGAATATATTAATATAAAGGATGATAGAATTAAAATGTCATGGAAAGAAGAAAAAAAAACAAGAGTTCAATAGCAGTCCTCTTTAACCAATTAAGTTTAACCAATTAACCAATTAATTGCCTGTTTTTAAGAATCGGTGTTTAAACGTTAAAAACAAGTTTTTTTGCTAGAAAATTACTTAGAACCCCCAAACATTATACATTTTTTTCCTAACACCCTAGAGAATAAAATGGCGATCATTGCAATACTTTTTGTCACACCGTATTTGCGCAGCGGTCTTACAAGCGCACTTTTTTTGGTAAAAATTCACCTTTTTTAATAAAATAAGACACCAGTAAAGTTAGCCCAATTTTTTTTATATTGTGAAAGATAATGTTATGCCGAGTAAATTGATACCCAACATGTCACGCTTCAAAATTGTGCCCGCTCGTGGAATGGCGTCAAACTTTTACCCTTAAAAAGCTCCATAGGCAACATTTAAAAAATTCTACAGGTTGCATGTTTTGATATGCAGAGGAGGTCTAGGGCTAGAATTATTGCTCTTACTCTAACGATCGTGGCGATACCTCACATGTGTGGTTTTAACACCGTTTTCATATGTGGGCGGGACTTATGTACTGTATGTGTTCGCTTCTGCGTGCGAGCTCGTTGGGACGGGGCGCTTTAAAAAATAAAAATAATCTTATTTATTTTACTTGATTTTATTTATTTTTATACAGTTTAAAAAAAAATTGGATCACTTTTAATCCTATTACAAGGAATGTAAACATCCCGTATAATAGAAAAAAGCATGACAGGTCCTCTTAAATATGAGATCTGGGGTCAAAAAGACGTCAAATCTCATATTTAGGCTAAAATGCAATAAAAAATAAAAAATATTGTCATTTGAAAAAATGACAAAAATAAATTGTCCCTTTAAAATCTATGGGCAGAGGTGACGTTTTGACGCCGCTTCCGCGCTGCTATGGTATGGAGACGGGTGGGGGCCATCTTCCCCTCACTCTTCTCCATACCCAACAACGTGATGGACCTGATCGCCTCCATCGCTACCGACCACTCCAGTAAGCGACGGAGGGCACGGGAGGGGGGGCCCCTCTCCCGCCGCCGATAACGGTGATCTCGCTGCGAATCCGCCACAGAGACCATCATTATCGTTTACAGGACCGACGCCTGAAGAGATGGATACCTCGGTTGTGGCAGCAGCTGCTGCCATTACCAAGATATCCCTCTTCAAAAAGAGGACGTATATCGTCGTGCGCAGGTCCTGAAGTGGTTAGACAATGAAAAAAATGTGATGATAATCCCAGTGATGTCCTAAGTAAGAAAAAACTCTGTAAGGTATCCATTACCGTATAAGTCACATTAAACCCACTCCCATTAGGTTGAAACTCAACAAATGTATTTGGATTCGTTGTTCAAAGATTCCTTAATAAGCCAATCCACTTCTCCACAGTTCCTTGTAGAAAAGGTGCATATCCATGGGTACATGAAACAGAAAGGCTCCGCTAGTGTTATATTGTAAAGCTCAAACTTTGTAACGGGGTGGATATTTTGTTGTAGTAGTGTCAGACCATAAGTGAGCACTGGACATAGCAGGAACAATATAAAGTAGCTGCTATATATACTGGAAAATAAACCAGATACATCCTAAATATAGAACCATTTATCCAAAATAAAAAGAGGTGATCAAATACCACCAAAAGAAAGCTCTATTTGTGGGGAAAAAGGACATAAATTTTGTTTGGGTACAATGTCGCACGACCGCACAATTGTCAGTTAAAGCTGCGCAGTTCCGTATCGCAAAAAACAGCCTGGTCAGGAAGGGGGCAAATTCTTCCGGGGCTGAAGTGGTTAATAACATTACTTGTTGACATGAGGGGGGGTGTGGCTTAGTAATGGCGGAGTAGAGAGACACAGTAGCTGAGCTCCGACCATCCCTCCGGCAAACCAGTACTGAATGCGGCTACTAAGCGACTAAACGGGTGATCCATACACCGGAATGAGCAATACGAGGAGGAAAGGAGAGGAGAAGAAAAAGCCCATACAAAAACCTACCGCTCAAGCAGAGATACAACACTATTTCCCGTGGACAAGAGCCTCCACAGCCCAGGCTTACGTACTCGAGGCACGGAGGAGTCCGTGCACGGATATTGCAATGGCGGCTCCCCGCATGAGCTTACCTTTGGCTATAGGCGTTCCGGAAATACCGGAGCCGAGAAAAGACCGGCAGGGGTCGGCATCGGTGCAGGGAAGCGCAGTGCGCCTGGAACCGGGAGCCTTAGATTTGAGAGCCATCCTGCAAGCACTCCCGACATGAAGTGAAATGGAGGTGATGGTATCCCGCCTAGAGGAAGTACACCGCAGGGAGATGCAGCTGGTCCGAACAGAGGTGCAAACGTTGTCAGATAGACTCACTGCAGAAGAGACAGTAGTATCTTCCCTAGAAAGCCGTATCTCTAAAATAGGAGCAGATATCTCAGGCATCCCATACATCTTTCACACAACTCCGATTAGAAGAAATGGAAGACGGAGCAGACGTAACAATCTAAGGTTTAGAGGGATCCCGGAGGAGCTAGGAGAGTAGTCATTGCAATTGGCAGTACTGACTATATGTCAGACGTTGGGAATCTCAACCTCCCCCCAAGAACTGGAGTTTGATAGACTTCATAGAGCTCTGGGACCTTGCTCTACAGACCTGGAAAGACCCTGGGATGTGATCGCCCGCTTGCATTGCTATGCCCATAAGGAATTGATTAGCCGTAAGGCCTGGGAGGCAGGAGCAATCAATTATGAAGGAAGATGGATTAAAATTCTGACAGACCTTTCTCGGGCTACTTTAGAGCGGAGGGCACAGTTGCGCCCGCTCCTGGAAAAAATCAAGCAATCAGGAGGCTCATATCGATGAGGGTTTCCAATATCCCTATCAATAAAGAAAGGATTGGCCTCTTTTACATTGTCCCAGCCCTGTTCCTGTTTCTGGAAGTGGAGAAGTTTGCTGTCCCAGACTGGCTACATACCATGATGAGGAAGCAAAAAGAGCTAGTCTTCTCAAGGTAACGGGAGGACCCCCCCTACACCCCCCCTACATACAACAGGGGGGCGTGGGGGAGTCGGGAGGGGTGAACTAGACTGGAGACTGTGAGCACTAAAGGGATAGATGTCGTATGGTGCTCTCTCTTCCTGACTCTGTTTGGCTTTCTCATTTTTTTTGGTCTCTTCTGGACGTTACCCTAGGATTCCCTGTTTTTTTTTTTTTTTTTAAAGCGGTAAGGGAGGGAATGAGAGGGGGAGAGAATAATATTGGCCCCCCTCTGTCTCTCCCCCTTTTTTGTTTTTGTTTTTTTGTCTCGTTCCACCTTGATTGACTTGATATGATAGAGACTGCCCCCAGAACCCTTTAAAAAATGAGATGAACTGTAAATGAACAATAATGAAATTACAGAATTGGTCTACCCCCCCCCCTCACAGATACTGTAATTGGAGCACAGCAATGAGCCCTGTTGCAAAGTATTGCATCAAAAATTGTAAATACACGCCCCTGTTAAACAGGCGCTGAAAAATTGGGCCTTAGCCACTGGTGGCTGTGCCCAGAACCAAAAATGTTCTTACAAGCTATCAGCATGATCATTGAGGAGGAAGAGGATAGTCACTCAGCATCAGCATAGGCAGTCTTGAAGGGATCTGACATTTAAAAAAAAAATTATTCGGTTACATCAGCATCAGGTGCTTGGTAGCTGGTGGTGATCTAAGACTGATTCATTTTTACGAAGGTCAGTCGATCGACCGAGTCGGTGGACAGGCGCACCCTGTGATCAGTTACAAAGCCTCCAGCAGTACTGATTGTGCGTTCCAAAAGAACGCTGGATGCAGGACAGGCCAGTAGCTCAATTGCATACTGTGCAAGCTCTGGCCACTGATCCATCCTCAAGACCCAGTAACCCAGAGGATTTTCGGTGGGAAAGGTGTCCAAGTCTGATCTTGCCCCTAGGTATTCCTGCACCATGTAAACCAGACGCTGGCGATGGTTGCTGGAACCGATCATACCTTGGGGCTGCGTAGTAAATAATTGTCTGAACGCATCCGTCAGATGGCCACCTTCTCCACCGCTCCCTCTTTGACTGACCGAAGCCTCAGCAACACGTTGTCCAGGACCAGGAATTTGTAACCTCCCAGTCTCTGGGAACGCGTTGCACAGACCTTTCTGCAAGGCCTCCCGAAGATGCTTCATCCTCTGCTCCTTCTGCGACGGCAAGATAAGGTCCGCAACCTTACCCTTGTAATGTGTGTAACACACAGACCCCCCTTTACCTGCCTTGTCCGGCTCCTCGCAGGAAGAGAGGGCACACTGTGCCACATGCCCGTACCCTCCTGTGTGAAGAGGTTGAACGGCGTTGTTGGTGGGTCTCCACAGCCTAAATCTTCCAGAGTATGGTTCTTATCTCTAAAGTCAATAAAGATAAGTCTCTATGTCCCCCAATAACTTCAAGGTCCACACCAGCTGTAACTCCAACGTAGAGTTTATTTTCTCTTTTAAGCACAGTCTCGGATAGAAAAGGTTGGAGGGAGAACAGGACAGCATAAGGTGTAGAAGAGGTCCAGGCACAAACGTAATACACTTCACTGCTCAGATTCTCAAGCAGACTCAGCCCATTTGAATAGTCTCCCTAGGTAGGGATTAGCAGCCAGAATGGTGCTCTAACTTAACAATGTAGGAAAGTGGGGGCACTTTTGGTCAAATCTTGTAGCACCACATCCCATATGATTTGAAATTGGAAAAGAAGGGGGCAATGGGTATACTCAGTACCCTGGGATTTTCAAATACGGTGCTAAATAGAGACTGACAATAAGATCAAATCTTAAAAGGTTTGTTCATTTTATTAACATGAGAAAAACACAAGATATACATAAAAATAAAAATGAAATAACCATCCTTGAAAGCATGTAACTCAAAGATCAAGGTGCAGTTTGCTAGGTCGCCACTCTACTAGTTTCGCTAAAATAGCTTCCTCAGGAGTGATTGTGACAGTAGCAGAATTATACTGAAAACACAGAATACATGTGGTTAGCACAGAGGATGGTTAAAGATTAATGTTGCATCAACATATAGCATTGTTTAAATTAACTCACGAAAGTTAGCGCATCAATATTGACATGATACTGGGGAAAAAATACATAACCAAATAAACATACATAGTTGATCAGGACCCATGTTGAACGCCAAACATACATATGTATACATATGCACTCACCAGTTTGCATTAAAAACTCATCTAATATAAATGGAAGGAAGGATTCTCCCAGAGCCCCACAGTTCAAACGAGACAGCACTATTCCATTGCTCCACTCTCCCAAACAGCAAAATCCAGTGGCCCACCTAATAGTATACGCAACCTGCTCTAACTTAACGTACAGTCTCTGCCACAGACTTGGTGAACTTGGTCTCTGCCACAGACCTGGTGAACTTGGTCTCTGCCACAGACCTGGTGAACTTGGTCTCTGCTACAGACCTGATGAACTTGGTCTCTGCCACAGACCTGGTGAACTTGGTCTCTGCCACAGACCTGGTGAACTTGGTCTCTGCTACAGACCTGGTGAACTTGGTCTCTGCCACAGACCTGGTGAACTTGGTGTTTCAAGCTTGACCTCTGTTAAGGAGAAGACATCCCTCCAGAGAGTTACTGGGCCCCTTCCTTCACTGTGACTTCTCACCAGTCCCTCAGAACGTTTCTTCCCTCGGCCTCCTCATCTAAGATGTGGGTCCCCTCGCAAGGCGGCACCCTGAGATTCCTCGATCCTTGGTGGGCCCCAGCCAAAGGTGCTGGGCCCAAGGCCTTTGTTGCAGCCCCAGGGCTAAAGGTGCCTGGGACTGATTCACCGACTCCCGCCCCTGGGCCAAAGGTGCCCAGGGCGGACAGGAACACACTCCCTGGGGTAGGACAACGAACCAGAACCACGAACAGGCAGCGTCTGCCCCTTTTATATCCTCTCCCAGCATGTAGACCACGCCCACTGTATGGCTGCTGAGAGGGGACACACAAGGCACAGCACTGTATCAGCGATACAACCCTGGCCTACTATGGCAGCGCCACCTATAGGCCACAGGGAACTGTACACTGATACTCTCCCTGCGGACAAAATGGTCGATAGAATCCTGACAATTGGGGTGTTTGAGCATAACTACCACTCAAACACTTCCCCTAAATTTAGGACCCCGCTACACGTGGATCAAGGAGGGTTGCCAGCCAGTAATGATCCCTCTCCTTGATACCACGAATACGAGGATCCCTTCCGCAGGCTTTGCAGGATCAGGGAGGCCATGCAGCATAAGTTTGCTGAGGCATGCTCCCCTGTCCTGGTGCCATATTGCAACAGATACTAATTGATGGCCCTCTGCTGCATGTGCAGCCGCTGCAGCATGGCTACCGAAGAGTTCCACCTGGTGGGCATGTCACAGATTAGGCGGTGTTTGGGCAGGTTGGATTCCTTTTGCAGGTCAGCCAGCCGAGCACTGGCATTATATGACCGGCGGAAATGCCCACAGAGTTTCCTGGCCTGCTTCAGGACCTCTTGTAAGCCCGGGTACCTGCCCAAGAACTGCTGCATCACCAAGTTAAGGACGTGAGCCAAACAGGGCACATGGGTCAGTTGTCCCTGTCGGAGGGCAGAGAGGAGGTTGGTGCCATTGTCGCAAACCACCTTTCCTGGCTTAAGCTGGCGTGGCATCAACCACCTCTGAGCCTGCCCCTGCAGAGCTGACAGAATCTCTGCCCCAGTGTGGCTCCTGTCCCCCAAGCACACCAGCTCAAGCACCGCATGGCATCTTTTTGCCTGCGTACTTGCGTAGCCCCTTGAACGCCTATGGAGCACCGCTGGTTCCAAGGACAAAGCACAGGTAGAGGCCATGGAGGAAGAAGAAGAGGAGGGGGTGGAGGAGAGAGGTGTGTCAGAATCACCAGTAGTAACGTTTTGGAGGCATGGTGGCGGAACAACCTCCAACACTACTGCACCTTGCCCTGCATCCTTCCCAGCTGCCAGCAGAGTCACCCAATGCACCGTGAAAGATAGGTAACGTCCCTGTCCATGCCTGCTGGACCATGAGTCAGCGGTAATATGCACCTTACCGCTAAACGCCCTGTCCAGCGAGGCTAAGACATTGCCTTCCACATGCCGGTAGAGAGCCTGAATCGCCTTCCGTGAGAAAAAGTGGTGTTTGGAAATCTGTCACTGAGGAACTGCACATTGCACAAACTCACGGAAGGGGGCAGAGTCTACCAACTGAAAAGGCAGCAGTTGAAGTGCTAGCAATTTAGCCAAGCTAGCATTCAACCACTGGGCATGTGGATGGCTGGGAGCGAACTTCTTTCAGCGGTGCAGCAGCTAGGGTAGGGAAATTTGCCTGGTACAATCGGAGGTCGGTGTACCGATAGCAGATTGCCCGCAAGTACTTGGCTGTGACACACCTAATTCTACACCTTCACACCTCTCAGTACAGGTTTCAGAGAGGACTGAAGGCATAGTGGGGTTGGAGATCCCAGCTGATGAGGAGCAAGGAGAGGTCCGCTTTGTTCTTTGGTGTGGGTCTTTTAGGTACGCTTGCAAACGAACTGCAGGGCAGGTCGACATATGTCTGGTCAAGCATGTGGTGCCCAAGCGGCTGATGTTTTGGCCACGCGAGATACGCTTCAGACATATGTTGCAAATGGCAATGGTGCGATCTGCTGCACACGTCTGAAAAAAGGCCCACACCAAAGAACTTTTGGAATAATGCGCAGAGACAGCAGCGCCCTGCAAATGTGGAGCTCTGCGGTGTGATGCAGTCGGTGTGCTGCCCTTAAGCTGACCCCTGGAGGGCATCCTGCCTCGTTGGAGATGTGCCTCCTCCTCCTCCTCCTCTCTCCTATCAGGCACCCACGTGGAGTCAGTGACCTCATCATCCCCTCCCTCCTCATCACTGGAGCAAATCTGGCAGTATGCTGCAGCTGGGGGAACATGACTGCCAGATAGCTGTCCTTGTTGGGCACCCCCTCTCTCTGGGCTCACGTTACTGCCTTCTTCTAGCTGGATTCCATCATCGGAGCCTTCAAAATGCTGGGCATCCTCCTGGAGCATGTACCCAACACTGTGGTCAAACAGTTCGGGGGACTCCTCAGAAGGACATGGTGGGGCTAGGGAAGGAGTGACTGATGCCATTGAGCTGAGGGAAGAGGCCGCTTTGGCAGCTGCTTTGCCAGACACAGTACCCTGAGCCTGGGTGAGAGAGGATGAGGAGGATGAGGACGGCTTGGTCATCCACTCTACCAAGTCTTGGGCATGTTGCGGCTCAACATGGCCAGCTGCCGAAAAGAAGGACAAGCGTATCCCACGACCACGTGCTGATGAGGATGCACCGTGTCACTGACCAGCACTGTTGCCTCTAGACACAGAGCCTGCTTGCCCTCTTTTATTGCCTCGTGACTGTCTGCCTCTCCTTGTTTGTCTTCCAGACATACTAATGGCCTGCAGTGAGATGTAGCTGCACAAAGGTGGGATGTATATATATATATATATATATATGTATGTATATCTCTGTACTGATTATAATGCAGCTATCAGAATCAACTGCCTGCTGTGGTATTAGTATGAGAAAAGCAGCAATTGTCTTCAGTTAGTTTTAGGTGAACACTGTGCAGAGGACACAATACACTAACTGAAAATACTTGCAGCTCTCTGCCTGTGATTTTATTGCTGCTTAGAGAGTTCTAAACGTATTTACTAACAATTAGCGCAGTTTTTTCTTTCTATATCCTTTAAGTGAACGCTGTGCAAAGGACATAAGTACTGCAGTACACTAAATGAAATTAATGCAGCTTCCTGCCTGTGGTTTTATTATGAGAATACCACTAATTGTATTCAGGTAAGCTTTAGGTGAACGCTATGCAAAGCACACAGTACACTAAGTGAAACACTGCAGATAGCACAATCACCTGCCTGCCTGTCACAGTATAGAGAATAACAGGAATGGATCTAGCCAAACTGAATACAGTGTATAAATATGTGTAGCTCCCCCCCCCCAATATTTGGGGGTGCTATGTGTAAATTTAAGGGTAGTCTGAGCCAGTAGTTGGGCTCAGACCAATTGATTGTTTAAATTGCTTCTGCTCTGGGTGTGATGCTGCCTGGCAGTAGAGTTCCCTGGTTGCCTGTAGGTGGCACTGTCACCACCGGCCCAGGTTGAACCACAGGGGGTATCACAGCACCTTGGGTGTCCTCTCTCGGCAGCCATGCAGTGGGCGTGGTCGACCCGCTGTGCATGCTGGGAGAGGGTACATAAGGGGCAGACGCCATTGGGGTTGGTCGTTCCTAAGGGCCCCTTGGTCCTGTATGTGCGCCTCGTGGCCCACATGGCACGGGGTGCGTGTGTTTTAGCCCCGGGCACCTTCAGCCCGAGGCTACATCGCTGCATGGTAGGCCCAGCCCTGCTTGCTAGGGCCTACACCTCAAAGAAGGATCCCAAGCTGCCTACCGGAGGGAAGGCAACTCTTAGGAAAGGAGACCAGGGGAGGATCAGTCCGAGGGGAGACTAGCGACGGTACTGCTGTCTCGGGAAGAGGCGTGGAAACTCGCCTAAAGAGGGATCCATCATCATTACAAGCCCTGCAATACGCCAGTCTGGCACAAAGGTTTCTCTCACTATTGTTTGGCTGGGAGGTTCGGGACTTTGATAATCCTGTGGCAGAGGATTCCTGATCATATCCCTATTTCTAAAGGAAGGATTGATTCGTGCTCCACTCCGGCTGCTAGAACCACTAAACAGGACTATCCGGGTGAGCAATACCCACTCAGGCTTGAGTGGCGACGATTGGAACTTTAGTGTTGCATGCCTGAACTTTTTCCCCTGTGTGTTCTCTCTCTCTCTCGTGTCCTATTCTTCTTCTCAAATTCCTTCCAGCAAACTAAAATAAAGCCTGACCGTTTGGGTTTTACATTGTGTGGACATTGGCCTTTTTATAGACTTTCCTCTACCCTGACAACGGAATCCATTGCAGACCCAAACAAAACCAGCAGCTCCCTTAAATGGGGGTAAGTGTTACACATATATACAACACCTAGGATGCATATATATCCTCTACACACTGTAACTGCAGCTAACTGACTCGCCTGCCTGCTCTATCTAACTCAATATAAATGACACTGTCTCTATCTCTGTAAGCTCTCTTTTTAACCATCGCAACACACTACACAAGGCCTCCACGGAGGCGGCCTTATATAGGGTGGGGCGTGTACTAAACCCCCTGAGACATAATTGTCCAAAGCCACCCTGGCTTTGGCTAATTATGGCTCTCCGTTTTTTGCGCGCTGTGATTGGCCAAGGCATGCGGGTCATAGTGCATGCTTGGCCAATCATCAGCCAGCAATGCACTGCGATGCCGCAGTGAATTATCGGCCGTGACGCGCCACTCGAGTTTGGAGCGAACAGCCCATAATGTTCGCAATTCGGTGAACAACCGAACAGGCGATGTTCGAGTCGAACATGGGTTTGACTCGAACACAAAGCTCATCCCTAATGGAGAGTATAAACTATGGACTACTATTGAACAACAGTCTAGCCCAGTGCCATTGAATAGAGCGCATTTTTTGGTCTCCAATACATGGCCTATGATAGAAGCTTTGATGCAGAAGGGAGAACAGTTTGAATTAAATCTCTGGCAGGCGTTACAGGTACATCATTACCTTGATACTCTGGGACCTTCGGAAAGATATCAACATCCATGTACAAAATTTGAACTATATTGCGAAGCAAAGGAACCTCTCTCCCATATTATCTCTAGGATATACGCGATGTTGACATCTACCCCGGATGATTTTACAATGCTAAGTCTGAATAAATGGGAAAGAGACTTTGATAAGATCTTTACACCAGTTCAGTGTCAGAATATTATATATCTATCGTTAAAATCATCTATGTGTACAAAAACTCAAGAATCTAATTATAAAGTGTTAACACATTGGTACTTTACCCCCTCAATTCTCAACAAAATCTTTCCAGAGACTTCAGATCGTTGTGTGAGATGCGGTGAGGGACAGGGTACTCTGCTACATATCTTTTGGTCCTGCTTAAGGATTAGACAGTACTGGCTGGAGGTACAGAGGATCTCTCAAAAATTCCCAGATTTTCAGATCCCAGATGACCCGGCTTTTATCTTGCTCCACTGCTCACAAATCCCACCTCAGAAATATAGAAAATCAGTATTATGCCACTTGGTGAATGCAGCTAAAGCTTGCATTACCTTGTGTTGGAAGGACTCACGACCACCCCCCATTTCCATGTGGCTGAACAAAGTCAGAAGCATTGGAATAATGGAGGATCTAGTGCTTACGGCGCAAGATAAAAAAGAACAATACACTGAAATATAAGCCCTGTGGGAAATATTTGTATACTCCAAAGAGGGGAAGAGGCTACTTGGGGGTGGGGGGGAATGAGGTCCTTTCTGTCATATTCCTGGATAGTACGGGGATCCGTCCCTGTTCCTTGGGATGGGAGTTTAAAATTATATTGGGCGGGGGTTGTGTTTTATTTATTTTTTTCGTGTGTTTTGTTTTGTTTTTTTGTTTTTCTAGAGGGTAAAAATTATAGGAGAGCTGGAATCTAAAAATTTGGTTCATTGATATAGTAATGATAAGTCTTGATGAAGTTAGCGGTAAAGTGAGAATATGCTAGGAATTAATGTACTTGTTTTTGTATATTGATTGCCTTGGAATATGTATGATGTAATGGAATTATGTTTTTTCTTAAAAAAATAAAGAAAGAAATTGAAAAAAAAAATAACATTACTTTTCCTATTATATCTTTTATATCTATTTTATTTTATATCTATTATATATTTTCCTAATATATTGAGTGGAACCTGGAGACAAGAAGAGTGTGATTGTACAGACACAGGAAGTGATACCACAACTGGGGAGGAAGTGATGTCAGGTGCAGACAGGAAGTGAGTTAGCTTATGAACAGGAAGTGATGTAGGGGGCCAAAAAACTTCCGGGTGAGCTGCGAGGATTAGAGAGAAGACGTTCCGTGTGGCAGCAGAGGAGGTAATAAGATATTATTTTATTTTTACACTCAATAACCCCCCGTCATGTCCGTCCTCTTCCTTATTGTGATGTTTCATGTTGAATATATTTGGTATTTATTAACACAGACACAAAACCTCCCTCACTTTTGAACGGAGGATTTAGAATGAACCTCTACTTGTCTATGAGTTCTAATGACCAGCGAGGCCGCTATATTATCTGTCTACAAAGATCAGAGTCTTGTATGAATCACATTAATGAGGATGGGTGAGAACCCGAGTCACATGACTGAAAGGAAACCAACCATCTCCAGTCCAGACCATTTCTGACATTTCTTGTCTACATGTACATGTAAAAATAAAAAAAATGTTGCTAAAAAATTACTTAGAACCCCCAATCGTTATACATTATTTTTTATGTAGAAGCCCTGGAGAATAAAATTGTTGTCACAATTTTTTTATGACACATGCTCTGATTTATCAAACAAAAATTTTCAGGAAGAATTCACTTTATTGAATTTTAGTGCACACAAATACAATATAATACCCATTTTTTTTTTTGGTAAAACATAAAGATGATGTTATGGCACGGTAATAGATACCTTACATGTCACAGGACGGGAGGTGGTTAATGTAGAATTTCACCTAAAGGCTAACTATTCTTAAAAATGCTCCCTCCCCCCTTCAGACAGCTATACCTATCCCTCACCCCTTCAGACACCTATACTAACTATCCTGGGTAGAACAAATGTATATACTTACCTAGTTTAAGCCCACTCTTAATTCTGCAGTCATGTCATTCGGCTTCTATGTGTCAGCCATCGGAAGCTGCAGAAGAGAGGAAGGGCCGCTGACAGTGACCTCACCATGGGATCTTAAGTTATGGCTCACAGTTTTCACAACCATTGTTGGGCGCTCTCTCTATTCCTCTGCAGCCAATGAAGGCTGACAAAGGGGAACACAAGACTGTGCTGGAGCCGGTGGAAAATAGGTAAGTATGCATCTTTTTTACACACATTAGTTAGTATAGGTGTTAGGAGGGGGAGGGAGCATTTTTAAAACTAGTTAGGCATTAGCTAGAATTCTACTTTAAACCTCACCCTGGAGATCATCTATCTGCTGACCGGGGGGTGAGGAGGATTCTGAGAGGATCACATGACATCAGTCAATTTTATTAATAAAACACCATCGTGACCAGAGAGGTGAGGAGGATCCTGTGAGCTCACATGACATTAGTGTTGTTCTTTCAATACAGTGTGTCCCACCGGTGAAGTCTGGTGACCCTTTAACCATCACAGTGCCTTCACCTCATTTCCTGAAACCCAAGAGAAATAATGACTAGAAGATAGTAGAAGTCACCAACAAGATCACTGAGCTGCTGACAGGAGAGGTGAGCGGTGCCGGGAATTCTGGGACATTATCCAGTAACAGACAAGGGATGGTGACTGGATGGTGACTGTATCATTGTGTGTGTCAGGTTCCTATAAGGTGTCAGGAGGTCACTGTCTATTTCTCCATGGAGGAGTGGGAGTATTTAGAAGGACACAAGGATCTCTACAAGGGCGTCATGATGGAGAATCAGCCGCCCCTCACATCACCGGGTAAGACGAGACTTTATTGTAAAGGAGAGAGCAGTACGGAGGCTCCACCCAGATCCCCCATCATCTGATAAACACATAGAAACAATGTATTCAGTCAGTGTGTGTGTGTTTCCTACAGATGGATCCAGTAATGGGAACCCACCAGAGAGATGTCCCCGTCCTCTGTATTCCCGGGATTCCACACAGGAAGGTCACACCATCCCTCACCATCATCAGGTAGGTGGGACTGAGCACTTAAAATGCAAAAGCTATGAGATGACATTTATATAACCTCGGCTCTTGCTCCATTTTATAAATGTATTTTATCACCTTTGGGGTTTAGGGTGAGAGATGTCCCCCTCCTCTGTATTCCCAGGTTTCCATACAGGAAGATCTCCCCATCCCTCACCAGGATCAGGTAGGTGGGACTGAGCTACTAGAACTCGTAGAATTCTACCCTTTGGGATATCATTATTCTATGTCATCTTTTTACTTTTTACAAATCCATTCTCATCATATTTGCACTTTAGGGTGAAGAACAGAAAGACACCAAAGTTGAGGTTAAAGTGGAAAAAGTAGAGATGTTTGGGGATCCACAGTCTATGGAGGAAAGAGGTCCTCTGTATTCCCAGGATTCCACACAGGAAGATCCCACCATCCCTGACCATCATCAGGTAGGTGGGACTGAGCAATTCAAAAGCTATGAGATGATATTTATGTAATTTCTTGGTCCAATTTATGAATGTATTTTATCATCTTTGGGGTTTAGGGTGAGAGATTTCCCCCTCCTCTGTATTCCCGCGATTCCATACAGGAGGATCACACCATCCCTCACCATCATCAGGTAGGTAGGACTGGACCTGTAGAAGTAAATATATATTCTAAGCTATGAGAGGACATTTCTATGTAGTCTCTTGTTTTAATGCATACTTCTACATCTTTGGTTTCTAGCTCCTTTGAGCACCCTACATTTTTTTATTGTATTTTTTTATCAATATACGTTCTTTTTTCTGTGGGTCTTAAGTCCAGTCAAGTAAAAGCATATATACAAAATACAAAAGCATATATACAAAATTCCTGTTAGCGCTACAAACTTCCAGTCTTATACGTGGATATGTGCAACCTGGAACAGTTCAAAAATGCTAAATACCAGAGCGGCCAGCAACCACTGGAAAATGGATATCAGGAAACAACAAAACACAAGGGCAGCACTCAATGGAATTAATAATAAAACTTTATAGTCCTGAGAAATAAAAATAAAAATGACATAAATTCAATATTGTACTGAAAAAATAGAAGGTAATGCTGTAGCTACATAAAATAGATTAAAATCAGACAGTCATTGTATCCAATAGATAATGGGTAAATAATTGGAACGATACCACTGCTGAGTCCAGAGAGGAAGCGGTTAACATTAGTCCATTGATAACAAAGATCCCTCGATTAGAACTGCCAAGACTCCAAAACAGAGGGTTGTATGGTCTCAGGTGGAAGGAGAGGCCCCCATACAGTACAGCTACCCTTTCTGGCTCCCGCAGTGACCGGATCCTTGGTTGGTGTAGTGAGCGGCTTGTCTGTACTACACGGCGCCGTGCGCCGCCTGCCGCATTCTTCCTGGGGCCCCTCCATTGTGTTCACACTTGTGTCCACTGATCGGTCACAGCACCTACCTATGCTGGAAGTCATCACACCGCACTTCTCTCCTTCCACCTGGGACCATACAACCCTCTGTTTTGGAGTCTTGGCAGTTCTAATCAAGGGATCTTTGTTATCAATGGACTGATGCTAACCCCTTCCTCCCTGGACTCAGCAGTGGTATCGTTCCAATTATTTACCCATTATCTATTAGATACAATGACTGTCTGGTTTTAATCTATTTTATGTAGCTACAGCATTACCTTCCATTTTTTCAGTGCAATATTGAATTTATGTCATTTTTATTTCTCAGGACTATAAAGTTTTATTATTAATTCCATTGAGCGCTGCCCTTGTGTTTTGTTGTTTCTTAAGTCCAGTCACATGTCATGGTGGGTCCTCTTCCTCCCTGTGTTCCTCTAACCGAGGGTGCATTCTAAATGAGGTGTTGCTGTTCTTTGCTCCTGTAAGTCGAGGCTGATGTTATAAACTGCCACTAGGGGACGGGTCCTGGGTCTCCTAGGCTCACAGGAAATGGGCAGTAGACTTGATTTTATTTTTGCTTCCGATCAGTAACACCCGCCGGTCTTGGCTCTTTCCCAGCCTGTGACTGGGCAGTGAAAGAAGAAGCGGCAGACTGATGAGCTCTTCTCTCTGTTACTCTGCTCCCTCCTGCTATCAGCATGTCCCTTGTTAGAAATGCTGCGCAGCTGATTGCCTCCTTCTTCTGCTTCTCCCTCTCCCAGTCTGAACTCTTATGTACAGGTACTGCAAGAGCTTGATACCAGCTCCCATTCAGGTACTTACACTGCTTACATTTATTTAAAAATAAATAAAACACACACATTTAATGGTGTAGTAGGAAATGCAGAGCTTCTGTCATTTGTGTCTTTTATATGTGCCTGGAAATCGGCTTTAATAGATGTTTTCTATTATTTTGGGCTTTAGGGTGAAGAATGGATTAATATAAAAGCTGAGAATAAAGAAGAGACGTATGTGGGGGTTGATCAGCCATCCATGGAGGAGGTTGGGATGATTATGAAAAGTCAACAGGAGGACATTTCTCCATCTATTAACACAAGTAAGTATAGGCACTGTGGAAGAAATAGTTCAGTCTCATTTTACTTCAGAGTATAAGAATTGTAGTTTAACCACTTCCCGCCCAGTCAATAGGAGATTGACATCCGGGAAGTGGTTCAGTTATCGACACTGGACGTCATATGACGTCCTGCAGGATAACAGCCGCCGCGCGCCCGGGAGGGGGGGGGGGGCGCGCGCGCGCGCATCGCGGCTTGTCAGTCTGACACACCGCTACACTGATCTCGGTAAAGAGCCTCCGGCGGAGGCTTTTTACCACGTAATCAGCCGTGTCCAATCACGGCTGATCACGATGTAAACAGGAAGAGCCGTTGATCGGCTCTTCACTCGCGTCTGACAGACGCGAGCCGATCGGTGGCTCTCCTGACAGGGGGGGGTTCGCGCTGATTGTTTATCAGCGCAGCGCCCCCTCAGATACCCACACTGGACCACCAGGGAAGCCCCTCAGGACCACCAGGGAAGCCCCAAGCATGTGGATGGCCAGGTAAGTCCCCCATGGCCATCCACATGCACAAATACACACAACAAATATGCCAATCAGTGCCCACAAATGGGCACTGACTGGCACCATCATGGCATGTGATGCCCAGCAATGCCACCTACCGGTGTCATCAGTGCCCATCTCTGCCCATAAGTGCCCACCTATCAGTGCCGCCTATGAGTGCCCATCAGTGCCGCCTTATCAGTGCCCGTTAGTGCCGCCTTATCAGTGCCCGTCATTGAAGTAGAAAAGGTACTTATTTACAAAAAAAAATGAACAGAAACAAAGAAAAACTTATTTTTTTTCAAAATTTCCGCTCTTTTTTATTGTGCAAAAAAAAAAAAAACGCAGAGGCGATCAAATACCACCAAAAGAAAGCTCTATTTGTGGGAACAAAATGATAAAAAAAATTGTTTTGGTACACTGTTGCATGACCGCGCAATTGTCATTCAAATTGCGACATCGCTGAAAGCTCAAAATTGGCTTGGGCAGGAAGGTGTATAAGTGCATGGTATTGAAGTGGTTAAGAAAACTGGTAGATAATTATCAGATCTTCACAACACCCTGTAGGCAGATGTTAAAAAGTCAAATATGTGTTTGCCTCCTAAAGGTGTGGGAAGGGTTGACACTTGGTGCTGTGATGTTCCTTCCACTACATGTGTCACCTTCTGCTTCTGAAGTGATATCCGTGGTCTGTCCATGTATGGGAGGTGATCAGTGAGGACGCTGTAAAGATGTGAACTGAACTGTGTGGTGGAGTTTCCCCTTAGCGGGACCCCAGGATGGGTTCCGAGGACCGGTACCGTGTTCTACGAGAGAGAGAGTGAAAATGCAATTATGATTCCGTATATTACACAAATGTCCCATACAAGCATGTACATAACTATGAATATACAGTTGTGCTCAAAAGTTTGAATCGCATGGCAAAATTTTTGAAATTTTGGCATTGATATTGAAAATATGACTGATCATGCCAAAAAACTGAATATTTCCTATCAAATACTTACCGTTATTTTCTTTTGGATGGACGATGTACTGAGCTGTATGTGTGCTGCAATGTATTTCCTGATATGTAAACAAATGATGCATTCTGTATGCAGGCCAACTAATCGGCTGGCCGATTAATCGATTATGAAAATAGTTGACAACTATTTTCATAATCGATTAGTTG
Organism: Rana muscosa; assembly: GCA_029206835.1. NCBI lineage: Eukaryota > Metazoa > Chordata > Amphibia > Anura > Ranidae > Rana > Rana muscosa. The sequence goes on along the minus strand of CM055123.1, from coordinate 431,496,364 downwards.
TTTTTCGGCCCCAGTGCTTTTCATTTACGTATTATAAAGTCCAAAATTTGGGGATCTGTTGATACCAAGCCAAGGTCAGGTAGACCAAGAAAGGTTGCAGCCACAACTTTCAGAAGAATTGTTCGGAATACAAAGAACACAGGTAACCTCAGGAAAAATACAGGCTGCTCTGGAAAAAGAAGGTGTGATTGTTTTCAAGGAGCACATGACCATGATACTTGATCAAAAATGAGCTACATGGTTGAGTTGCTAGAAAGTAGCCATTATAGCGCCAGTGCCAAAAAAAAGCCTGGTTACGATGTCCCCGACAACACCTTGACACGCCTCACAGCTTCTGGCACACTGTTATCTGGAGTGACAAGACCAAAATAAAGTACAGTTGAACCTTGGATTAAGAGCATAATCCGTTCCAGGAGAATGCTCGTAATCCAAAGTACTCACGTATCAAAGCGAGTTTTCCCATTGAAGTCAATGGAAACGAAAATAATTTATTCCGCATTGACTTCAATGGGATGCAATACCGAATGCGGCCAGAGAGCGCCGAAAAGGCCCGAGGACACGTCGGCAAACATCGGAAAGGCACGGAAACTGTATTTCCGTGTCTTTCCGAACATTGCCGAATGGCGACGATCGTCGCTTTTCGGCTCTGCTCCTTAGTACCTCAGGCCAAATGCGGTACTGCAGGCCTATTTAGGCTCTGCTCGGCCTATGCGCCCCCGTACCTCAGGCCAAATGCGGTACTGCATGCCTATTTAGGCTCTGCTCGGCTCCTGCGCTCCCGTACCTTGGGCAAATGCGGTACTGCAAGCCTATTTAGAATAGAATTAAAAAAATAATAATTGCTTGCAAATCAAATTGCTCTCAAACCAAGTTACTCTTAAACCGAGGTTCCACTGTATTATGGTCACAAAGTGCTTTGTATTCTATAGGAACAAGAATACCATCCACACTGTGAAGCATGGTGGTAGCTCACTGATGTTTTGGGGGTGTGTGAGCTATAAAGGTACGGGTAATCTTGTGACTTTGATGGCAAGATGAACGCAGCATATAAAACAAAAAAGAAAATACTGGCAGACAATTTGCCTTCTTCTGCATGAAAGCTGGGCATTGGACACACTTGAACTTTCCAGCATGACAATGACCCTAAGCCAGGGCTTGACAAACCCCAGGCGCCAGGTCGCCATGGCGAGTAGAATTTTCATCCTGGCGCCTGGGGGTTTGTCAGCCCCAGTGGCTGTAGCATGAGGGGGCAGCCTGGCACAACGGGAGTCGGGGGAAAGCTCCGACGATCAGAGGCTTAATGTTGCGGCTGCCTGTGAGCTCCATGGCCAGACAGTGGAGACTGGAGAGAGAGAGGACGGAGCCGTGGCTCTGTCTGTGTCCTGGGGAGGAGGTGGGGCCAGCACTGTTTTGTCTGGGGGAGAAGAAGGGGAGGAGACTCATTCCAGCAGCAATGATTCCCGCTACTCTGGGGACGCAGATGGGGGCCCCCCCCCCCCGTCACCCCCCACTGGGCCACTGGAGTGCTGTGCTCAGCAATCCCTGCACACCCGTAGGAGGCGTACGGCGTCTGGTAAGCAGAGGGGAGGAGGGCCCCACCGGGGAGGAAGCCTCACTAGGGCTGTATGAAGCCGATGGGAGGTAGGAGAGAAGAGGTGTCCGGGCCGCCCCTCTCAGGCTGTCAGTCAGGGCGGAGGGATCTGGGGCTCCAGCTGCAGGGAAAGGCACAGCTATCATGCCGCAACCCCCCTTATGCAGCCAGCTACCACCATCATCAGAGAGAGAGCCAGCCCCCATCCCTGCTCCTCCAGCATCCCTCAGCCATTGGTTTTTATATCCACTTCTGCCCCATCCCTACACTCCCTTCCTCCTGATCATCAGTGCCACAGTGAGGGCAGCTCAGTCCTGTGCCAGTGTGCCAACCTGTGCTTGACAGCCCCTGACCCCTCCTCCCTGCGCTTACCCCCACCTATGCAGGGCACCACTGCGGGGTCGGGAGGTCCCAACCCAGTCCAGTGCGGATCCTCAGTTGTGGACCGGGCGTTCCGCATCCTGTGCTGGCACTGCCTGCTGATTGGCTACTCCACTGCTACCTCCCTCACTGACACCAGCACCAAGATAGAGAACACTGACACCAGCACCGAGATAGAGAGCATTGACACCAGCACTGAGATAGAGCTCTATATCTTGGTGCTGGTGTCAGTGTCTCTATCTCGGTGCTGGTGTCATCAATACCCTCTCATCAGTGAATAAGAAAAATTACTTATTTGCAAAATTTTATAGCAGAAATTATGGAAAAAAAAATATATTTTTTTATTTTGTGTTTGTTTTTTTTGCAAAAAAATAAAACCCACATTGATGATTAAATACCACCAAAAGAAAACTATCTGTGTGCAAAAAAAAATTATAAAAATGTCATATGGGTACAGTGTTGCATGACTGTGTAATTGTCATTCAAAGTGTGACAGCACTGAAAGCTGAAAACTGGCCTGGGCAGGAAGGGGGTGAAAGTAACTAGTAGGCAAGTGGTTAAAAATAAAAACTGGCTCCTAACTTTTTTAGCTGGCTCCTAGATTCAAAGTAAATTTGTCAAGCCCTGCCCTAAGCACAAGGCCAAGTTGACTCTCCAGTGGTTACAGTAGAAAAAGGTGAAGGTTCTGAAGTGGCCATCAGTCTCCTGACTTTACAGTGTACTGTGATTTAAGAAAGGGTGGGGTACTGTTGATGTCAGATGGTGGTGGACTCTTGACATCTGATATAAGGGGGGTTGGGGTGTTTGGATATACAGTATGCTTATAATTCTGAGAATAATACAATTCTATGCCAGTTGAAAAGGAGAGTCGCATACCGCTGGTATCATCCACAAGAAGCTTTACTGGAGACTCTCTCAGACAGAAAACCATGTCGGAACCATCTGAGCAGTCTCCAATAAAGTTTCTTGTGGATTATACCAACTGTGCAACCCTCCTTTTCAGACTTGCATCATCTGCTACAAGAGTGTGAGTGGTCTGTACCTGCCCTTCACAGCTTAGAGTGTTACTAAACCCAGGACCCTGCATTCACTATATCTGGCCTCCCACAGTACACAGAACATGGAAAAGCAATCATTTTTAGTAAATATAAACAACTAAATACCTTTTCTCATCAGCAGTATATAGCAGTGACTTCTCTGTGTCTGGATAAAGCTTGTAAGGAGCAGTTTTCATACTCCACTGGCTGTCCTTTCAGGATCTACAGTACGACCCCTGACCCTCTATCTGGACAGTGCTGATTTGCCCTGTCCTGATCGCATGCACTCTCCCAAGAAAAAAAAAACTCTCTAACAACACACACCAAACTGAGCATGTGCAGCCTGACTCCAGTAACTCTGTCTTATCCGGACCTGTTTTGGAGTCAGTGGAAGAAGAGGAGGATCTGTGCACATACACGATCAAACAGCCTTTTTACACAATGCAGAGGATTAACCCCTTTAGGTTCCACAGTGAGTATTACAAACATGCTTTACTGCATATACAGACTGATTTTACTGATGTGGGTTTAGCAACACTTTAAGTCTTAAGTTATTACTAAGTCCAGTAACAATCAAATGCAGAGGCAGTAATTTAACATGATAAAGAGTAGATACATTTATATAGTCTTAAGCCTCGTACACACGTTCGGTTTTTCCGATGAAAACAGTCTGATGGATTTTTTTCATCAGACAAACCGATCGTGTATGGGCCCCATCGGTCTTTTTTCCATCGGTGTGAAAAAATAGAACATGTTTAAAATTTTTCCGATGGATAAAAAACCGATAGCAAATTCCGATCGTCTATGGGCAAGTCCATCGGTTAAAAAACCCACGCATGCTCAGAATCAAGTCGACGCATGCTCAGAAGCATTGAACTTCATATTTCTCGGCTCATCGGACTGTTTTACGTCACCGTGTTTGGAACGGTCGGTTTTTTGACTGATGGGGTGTAGGCAAGACTGATGGAAGTCAGCTACATCGGATTTCTGATGGAAAAATCCATCGGTTTAAAATCCATAGAAAATCCGATCGTGTGTACAGGGCTTAACAGATACAAATTGCCCTTTGAGGCCAACCATAATGTTGATGTAGCCCGTGGTGAAATTGAGCTTGATACCCCTCCTGTACACCATATGAAAGGTCCATCTCCATTCCTCAATATAACGTCATGTTCCCAACAAATGAGGAGGAGATACTGTACACCATATGAAAGGTCCATCTCCATTCCTCAATATAACGTCATGTTCCCAACAAATGAGGTGGAGATACTGTACACCATATGAAAGGTCCATCTCCATTCCTCAATATAACGTCATGTTCCCAACAAATGAGGAGGAGATACTGTACACCATATGAAAGGTCCATCTCCATTCCTCAATATAATGTCATGTTCCCAACAAATGGAGGAGATACTGTACACCATATGAAAGGTCCATCTCCATTCCTCAATATAACATTATGTCCCAACAAATGAGGAGGAGATACTGTACACCATATGAAAGGTCCATCTCCATTCCCCAATATAATATCATGTTTCCAACAAATGAGGAGGAGATACTGTACACCATATGAAAGGTCCATCTCCATTCCTCAATATAACGTCATGTTCCCAACAAATGAGGAGGAGATACTGTACACCATATGAAAGGTCCATCTCCATTACTCAATATAACATCATGTTTCCACAAAATGATCTGGCATCCCCATTACTCCCCATAGCTGGCATTAACGCACAAGGAAATGTTACCCAGTGTGTCATAGTTGTTTTGGGTGTTTTATATCTTTTTAACTGGTTTGTTTTCATATTTTGATGTTACAATTGTATCAAGTTCCATGCCAGAGCTCTGTGAAACTGTTGAATGTTAGACCAACATGACTCTTCTATTAATGAACTTTTTAGAAAAGTGTTCACACTGGAGTCCATAAAGGATCTGCAAATTCTTTATAATTTAAAATACAAACAAATAGTGGCAATCCGATGTCGTAACAAATCACAAATGCATTTTGGCTAGTGAAGACTCAGGGCTGGCTCACACCATGCCCACACATGAATCACGCATGGACTCGGTGTGAAGACTTTTCTGATTGATTTTGGAGGGAGAACAGGAGCCCAGCTGTGAGATCGGCATTTCCACTTATTCCACTGACGGGGGAGGAGCTAAAACTCCAGTTATTTGTCATCTACTGAGATTTTTTATATTTTTTTTCCCAATAGATGGAAGTGATGCCAGGAGTATCTCAGAGAGACCTCTTATATTATTATTATATTTTGGTAACTCAGAAGATAATGTCATCACACAGGATCCTCCAGGAGGAAATCCAAATCCACAAAATCTACATCACAGACCTTCCTGTCCGGAGACATCAATGGATCCCTCTGATCAGGGGGAATCTTCTCATCAATCACATACTATGATTGTAAATATCCATGTAAGATCTCACACTGCAGATAGATCAACAGATCCTTCTAATCCTGAGGAATCTTCCTCACCCCATGAAGGAGATCACCGAGGTGACCATCCATTCTCATGTTCAGAGTGCGGGAAATCTTTCACTCAGAAGGGACACCACCTTCAGCACCAGAGAGTTCACACAGGAGAACGTCCTTATTCATGTTCAGAGTGCAGAAAATCTTTCCTTAGGAAAGATTATCTTGTTAGACATCAGAAAAATCACACGAGTGAGTGTCCTTTCCCTTGTTCAGAGTGCGGGAAAACTTTCACTCAGAAAGGAAACTTTATGCAACACCAGACATTTCACACGGGTAAACGTCCTCATTCATGTGCAGAGTGTGGGAAATCTTTCACTCGCAGAAGAGGCCTTGTTAATCATCAGAGACTTCACACGGGTGAGCGTCTTCATTCATGTTCAGAGTGCGGGAAATCTTTCATTCATAAAAAATATCTTGCTAAACATCAGAACATTCACACGGGTAAGCGTCCTTATTCATGTACAGAGTGTGGGAAATCATTCATTTACAAACAACACCTTGTGCTTCACCAGAAATTTCATATGGGTGAACGTCCGTATTCATGTTCAGAGTGCGGAAAATCTTTCACTCAGAAAGGAGACCTTGTTAAACATCAGAGAAGTCACACAGGTGAGCGTCCCTATTCATGTTCAGAGTGTGGAAAATCTTTCATTCAGAAACAAGCTCTTGTTCAACATCAGAAAATTCACACAGGTGAGCATCCTTATTCATGTTCAGAGTGTGGGAAATCTTTCATTCAGAAAAAACACCTTGTTAAACACCAGAGAAGTCACACAGGTGAGCGTCCCTATTCATGTTCAGAGTGTGGAAAATCTTTCATTCAAAAAGGACACCTTGTTACACACCAGAAAATTCACACGGGTGAGCGTCCTTATTCATGTTCGGAGTGTGGAAAATCTTTCATTCAAAAAAGAGACCTTGTTGCACACCAGAAAATTCACACGGGTGAGCGTCCTTATTCATGTTCAGAGTGCGGGAAATCTTTCATTCACAAAAAAAGCTTTGCTCAACACCAGAGAATTCACACAGGTGAGCGTCCTTATTCATGTTCGGAGTGTGGAAAATCTTTCATTCAAAAAGGAGACCTTGTTAAACACCAGAGAATTCACACAGGTGAGCGTCCTTATTCATGTTCGGAGTGTGGAAAATCTTTCATTCAAAAAGGAGACCTTGTTATACACCAGAGAATTCACACAGGTGAGCGTCCTTTTTCATGTTCAGAGTGCAACAAATCTTTTTATAAAAAATATAATCTTGTCCAACACCAGAAAGTACAGTGTAGTGTGTATGGCAGAAGAAGAGCTGTCGGAGAATGTAGTGTGGATGGTGGAGGAGAGCTGTCGGAGAATGTAGTGTGGATGGTGGAGGAGAGCTGTCGGAGAATGTAGTGTGGATGGTGGAGAAGAGCTGTCGGAGAATGTAGTGTGGATGATGGAGGAGAGCTGTCGGAGAATGTAGTGTGGATGGTGGAGGAGAGCTGTCAGAGAATGTAGTGTGGATGGTGGAGGGAGAGCTGTCGGAGAATGTAGTGTGGATGGTGTCGGAGAATGTAGTGTGGATGGTAGGAGGAGAGCTGTCGGAGAATATAGTGTGGATGGTGGAGGAGAGCTGTCGGAGAATGTAGTGTGGATGGTGGAGGGAGAGCTGTCGGAGAATGTAGTGTGGATGGTGGAGGAGAGCTGTCGGAGAATGTAGTGTGGATGGTGGAGGAGAGCTGTCGGAGAATATAGTGTGGATGGTGGAGGAGAGCTGTCGGAGAATGTAGTGTGGATGGTGGAGGGAGAGCTGTCGGAGAATGTAGTGTGGATGGTGGAGGAGAGCTGTCGGAGAATATAGTGTGGATGGTGGAGGGAGAGCTGTCGGAGAATGTAGTGTGGATGGTGGAGGAGAGCTGTCAGAGAATGTAGTGTGGATGGTGGAGGAGAGCTGTCGGAAAATGTAGTGTGGATGGTGGGGAGCTGTCGGAGAATGTAGTGTGGATGGGGGAGGAGAGATGTCGGAGAATGTAGGGTGGATGGTGGGGGGGTAAGCTGTCGGAGAATGTAGTGTGGATGGTGGGGGGAGAGTTGTCGGAGAATGTAGTGTGGATGGTGGCGGAGAGCAGTCGGAGAATGTAGTGTGTATGGCAGAAGGAGAGCTGTCGGAGAATGTAGTGTGGATGGTGGAGGAGAGCTGTCGGAGAATGTAGTGTGGATGGTGGAGGAGAGCTATCGGAGAAGGTAGTGTGGATGGTGGAGGAGAGCTGTCGGAGAATGTAGTGTGGATGGTGGAGGAGAGCTGTCGGAGAATGTAGTGTGTATGGCAGAAGGAGAGCTGTCGGAGAATGCAATGTGGATGGTGGAGGAGAGCTGTCGGAGAATGTAGTGTGGATGGTGGCGGAGAGCTGTCGGAGAATGTAGTGTGTATGGCAGAAGGAGAGCTGTCAGAGAATGTAGTGTGGATGGTGGAGGAGAGCTGTCGGAGAATGTAGTGTGGATGGTGGAGGAGAGCTGTCGGAGAAGGTAGTGTGGATGGTGGAGGAGAGCTGTCGGAGAATGTAGTGTGGATGGTGGAGGAGAGCTGTCGGAGAATGTAGTGTGGATGGTGGGAGGAGAGCTGTCGGCGAATGTAGTGTGGGAGGTGAGCTGTCGGAGAATGTAGTGTGGATGGTGGAGGAGAGCTGTCGGAGAATGTAGTGTGGATGGTGGAGGAGAGCTGTCGGAGAATGTAGTGTGGATGGTGGGAGGAGAGCTGTCGGAGAATGTAGTGTGGATGGTGGGAGGTGAGCTGTCGGAGAATGTAGTGTGGATGGTGGAGGAGAGCTGTCGGAGAATGTAGTGTGGATGGTGGAGGAGAGCTGTCGGAGAATGTAGTGTGGATGGTGGAGGAGAGCTGTCGGAGAATGTAGTGTGGATGGTGGGAGGAGAGCTGTCGGAGAATGTAGTGTGGATGGTGGGAGGTGAGCTGTCGGAGAATGTAGTGTGGATGGTGGAGGAGAGCTGTCGGAGAATGTAGTGTGGATGGTGGAGGAGAGCTGTCGGAGAATGTAGTGTGGATGGTGGAGGAGAGCTGTCGGAGAATGTAGTGTGGATGGTGGGAGGAGAGCTGTCGGAGAATGTAGTGTGGATGGTGGGAGGTGAGCTGTCGGAGAATGTAGTGTGGATGGTGGAGGAGAGCTGTCGGAGAATGTAGTGTGGATGGTGGGGGGAGAGTTGTCGGAGAATGTAGTGTGGATGGTGGGGGGAGAGATGTCGGAGAATGTAGTGTGGATGGTGGAGGAGAGCTGTCGGAGAATGTAGTGTGGATGGTGGAGGAGAGCTGTCGGAGTAGTAGTGTGGATGGTGGAGGAGAGCTGTCGGAGAATATAGTGTGGATGGTGGAGGAGAGCTGTCGGAGTAGTAGTGTGGATGGTGGAGGAGAGCTGTCGGAGAATATAGTGTGGATGGTGGAGGAGATCTGTCGGAGAATGTAGTGTAGATGGTAGAGGAGAGCTGTCGAAGAATGTAGTGTGGATGGTGGAGGAGAGCTGTCGGAGAATGTAGTGTAGATGGTGGAGGAGAGCTGTCCGAGAATGTAGTGTGGATGGTGGAGGAGAGCTGTCCGAGAATGTAGTGTGGATGGTGGAGGAGAGCTGTCCGAGAATGTAGTGTGGATGGTGGAGGAGAGCTGTCGGAGAATGTAGTGTGGATGGTGGAGGGAGAGCTGTCGGAGAATGTAGTGTGGATGGTGGAGGAGAGCTGTCGGAGAATGTAGTGTGGATGGTAGAGGAGAGCTGTCGAAGAATGTAGTGTGGATGGTGGAGGAGAGCTGTCGGAGAATGTAGTGTGGATGGTGGAGGAGAGCTGTCAGAGAATGTAGTGTGGATGGTGGAGGAGAGCTGTCGGAGAATGTAGTGTGGATGGTGGAGGAGAGCTGTCGGAGAATGTAGTGTGGATGGTGGAGGAGAGCTGTCGGAGAATGTAGTGTGGATGGTGGAGGAGAGCTGTCGGAGAATGTAGTGTGGATGGTGGAGGAGAGCTGTCGGAGAATGTAGTGTGGATGGTGGAGGAGGGCTGTCGGAGAATGTAGTGTGGAAGGTGGGGGGAGAGCTGTCAGAGAAATATAGTGTGAATGGGGGGAGTTTTCAGAGAATGTAGTGCAGAGATTGAGAAAAGAGATATAACACAGGGGTGCATAGTTAGTGATGTAGACAGTGCTGAGGGAACTATGTGTGGTGAGGATGTAGTTACTGATAATAAAGGAATGTTCCTACCCGCGTGCCATATGGAGAACTTTTCTGGATTGCAGTGTAATACTCCAGAATTGGCTGGATCTGGTAAGAGCTGTAAATCCTGGAGTAGTACATTCATTTCTGGTGATAGAATTCTCCAGCACTGTAGGTCGGGCTAATTACTCAGATCTGGTCTCTACGCACTGAACACTGTCAGGAAACGTATGGTAGAATCCCAGATGGGAAAATAAATGATGCACCAAATGGAGCAACTATAGAACAAGAATTTACAGTGATGTCAAATCTGTAGGTTTACAATGAAGGGACATGAAGGATATTCATTAAATAAGTACTGTTTATATTGATAACCATTTGAAAATGCTGTTAAAAATATAATATCTTTATACAATGAATTTGTGTACTTTAAAAATTTGTGCGTCACTTAGCGTTTGTTTTTCATTCTTTTGTTTTGCCCTAATTATAAATAGGGATGAGCCAAACGTACCTTGGTTTGGTTCAGCGAATGTTACTGAAGTTTGCATCCTGAAGCCGAACCTTATCTCTCGGTAATGGCCATTTTCTGGGCTATTAGGCAAGGGATTGTCGAAGAACAGAGAGCTGGGTAGTGGCCTGAGAGATATGAACCAAAGCTAAAAAAAAAAAAAAAATCAAAAATTATCTTGCAGCTGGAAGAGGGTCTTTTTATGCAGCTTTAACGGCAATATTAAAAAATAAATAAAAATTCCTTCACACTGCTTGCTTAGGGGATGTCCTAAAACTGTACATGATCTCTCAGTGACAGCATATTGTGGCATCAAATTGCGTATGTAATCATTTCCTTTTCCCATTGGCTCACATTCAGCAGCAGCAACCCAATATGGTTGATTTCCAATCCAAAAAGGTCTTCATTGGGTAGTCTTTTCAAGGACGGCAACGTTTTGTTGTATCAAAACCAGAGAAAAAGAAATATATATACCAAAGTGCATATACCTGTACAGTGCCTTGCTAAATGATTCACCCCCTTGGCGTTTTTCACCTATTTTGTTACATTACAGCCTTTAGCACAATGTTTTTTTAATCTGAATTATATGTGATGGATCAGAACACAATAGTCTAAGTTGGTGAAGTAAAATTAGAAAAATATATATACATAAAACAATTTTTCAGAAATAAAAAACGGATAATTGTCATGTGCGTATGTATTCACCCCCTTTTCTTATGAAGCCCATAGAAAGCTCTGGCGCAACCAATTACCTTCAGAAGTCATAGAATTAGTGAAATGATGTCCACCTGTGTGCAATCTAAGTGTCACATGATCTGTCATTACCTATACACACCTTTCTGAAAGGCCCCAGAGGCTGCAACGCCTAAGTAAGAGGCACCACTAACCAAACACTGCCATGAAGACCAAGGAACTCTCCAAACAAGTAAGGCTACTTTCACACTGCCAGCGCGGGGGCATCGGCGGTAAAGCGCCACTATTTTTAGCGGCGGTTCACCCTCGTTTTATGGCACTATTTGGTCGCTAGCGCGGCGCTTTTAACCCCCGCTAGCGGCTGAAAAAGGGTTAAAACTGCCAGCGGCGGTTTGTCGGCACTGCCCATTGATTTCAATGGGCAGGGGCGCTGTAGGAGCGATGTTTACACCGCTCCTACAGTGCCTCAAAGATGTGGCTAGCAGGACTTTTTTTTTTTCTGTCCTGCCAGTGCACCGCTCCAGTGTGAAAGCCCTCAGGCTTTCACACTGGAGTGAAAGAAGAGGCTCTTTCAAGGCGCTTTGCAGACAGTATTTTTAGCGCTATAGCATCTGCAAAGTGCCTCAGTGTGAAAGTAGCCTTAGGGACAATGTTGAGAAGTACAAGTCAGGGTTAGGTTATAAAAAAATATTCAAATCTTTGATGATCCCTAGGAGCACCATCAAATCTATCATAACCAAATGGAAAGAACATGGCACAACAGCAACCCTGCCAAGAGACGGCCGCACACCAAAACTCACAGACCGATCAAGGAGGGCATTAATCAGAGAGGCAGCACAGAGACCTAAGGTAACCCTGGAGGAGCTGCAGAGACTGGAGTATCTGTACATAGGACGACAATAAGCCGTACACTCCATAGAGTTTGGCTTTATGGCAGAGTGGCCAGAAGAAAGCCATTACTTTCAGCAAAAAAACAAAATGGCACGTTTTTGAGTTTGTGAAAGGGCATGCGGGAGACTCCCAAAATGTATGGAGGAAGGTGCTCTGGTCTGATGAAACTAAAATATAACTTTTTGGCCATCAAAGAAAACGCTATGTCTGGTGCAAACCCATCACATCACCCAAAGAACACTATCCACACAGTGAAACATGGTGGTGGCAGCATCATGCTGTGGAGATGTTTTTCAGCAGTCGGGACTGGGAAACTGGTCAGAGTTGAGGAAAAGCTGGATGGTGCTAAAATTAGAGGTCGACCGATATGGGTTTTTCTCTGGCCGATGCCGATATTTAGAAATTGGGGCGGCCGATGGCCGATATATGATGCCGATTTTTGTGGCCGATATTTTAGGCCGATTAAAAAAAAGAAAAAAACCTCACCCACTCCACTCCTTCCTGCTTACTCCTGTCACTCTAGCACACACTTGATGTCCTCAGTACAGATGGCACTGGTTTGGAACTGGCAGGTGGCACTGGTGTGGAACTGACAGATGGCACTGGTTTGGAACTGACAGGTGACACTATTGGCACTGGCAGGTGGCACTGATTGGCACTAGCAGGTGGCACTGGTTTGGAACTGGCAGGTGGCACTGGTTTGGAACTGACAGATGGCACTGATTTGGAACTGACAGATGGCATTGGCACTTGTTTGGAACTGACAGGTGGCACTGGTTTGGAACTGACAGATGGCACTGGTTTGGGACAGATGGCACTGATTGGCGGTGGGACTGGCTGGCAGTGGCGGGTGGCACTGGCTGGTGGCACTGACAGATGGCACTGATTTGCGGTGGCAGTGACACTGGCAGGTATCACACTAAGCCGAGTGTAACTAACTGTGAAACTGACAACAGAGGAGAGACAGAGCTGTCAGAATTGAGCTCAATGTTGGGGTGGGCGGGACCCAGCAGCTAAATTACACCAGCCAATGATTGGGCTGCTTTACAAAGGGGCGGGGCCACATGCACGTAGCGGCCCGCCCAGATACCATCCCTTTAGCTGGTGTAATATAGCTGCTGGTGGGTCCTGCCCACCCCAGCCGGGTCCCGCCCACCCCCAACATTGAGCTGACAGCTCCTCTTTCTCTCTCCTCTCTGCTCACACACTCAGTGCGGCGCTTGATGCTGCCAGAGCCGCTGAGTGTGGAGAAGGAAGGACTGGAGGAACGGCGGTCAGTGTGAAATATCGGCCTAATTTTGATAATAATTGGCCGATGCCGATTTATCAAAAATGGCCAAATATCGGCCGATATATCGGTCGACCTCTACGCTAAATACAGGGATATCCTTGAGCAAAACCTGTACCACTCTGTGTGATTTTAGCCTAGGACGGATGTTCACCTTCCAGCAGGACAATGATTCAAACACACTGCTAAAGCAACACTTGAGTGGTTTAAGGGGAAACATGTAAATGTGTTGGAATGGCCTAGTCGAAGCCCAGACCTCATTCCAATAGAAAATCTGTGGTCAGACTTAAAGATTGCTGTTCAAAAACGCAAACCATCCAACTTGAAGGAGCTGAGCAGTTTTGCAAGGAGGAATGGGCAAAAATCCCAGTGGTAAGATGTGGCAAGCTCATAGAGACTTATCCAAAGCGACTTGGAGCTGTGATAGCCGCAAAAGGTGGCTCTACAAAGTATTGACTTTAGGGGGGTGCAAAGAAAATATTAAAAATATAAAGGATGATAATATTAAAATGTCATGGAAAGAAAAAAAAAAAAAACAAGAGTCCAATAGCAGTCTTCTTTAACCACTTAAGGACCTTGCCTGTTTTTAAGAATCGGTTTTAAAAACTTTTTTTGCTAGAAAATTACTTAGAACCCCCAAACATTATAAAAAAAAATTCTAACACCCTAGAGAATAAAATGGCGGTCATTGCAATACTTATTGTCACACCGTATTTGCGCAGCGGTCTTACAAGCTCAGTTTTTTTGGAAAAAATTCCAATTTTTTTTTTTTAAATAAATAAGACAACAGTAAAGTTAGCCCAATTTTTTTTATATTGTGAAAGATAATCTTACGCCGAGTAAATTCATACCCAACATGTCACGTTTCAAAATTGCGCCCGCTCGTGGAATGGCGTCAAACTTTTACCCTTAAAAAGCTCCATAGGCGGCATTTAAAAAATTCTACAGGTTGCATGTTTTAAGATACAGAGGAGGTCTAGGGCTAGAATTATTGCTCTCGCTCTAATGATCGCAGCAATACCTCACATGTATGGTTTTAACATCGTTTTCATATGTGGGCGGGACTTATGTATGCGTTCGCTTCTGCGTGCAAGCTCGTTGGGACGGGACTTTTTTTAAAAAAACTTATTTTTTCTTATTTATTTTACTTGCTTTTATTTATTTTTATACAGTTTTAAAAAAAAAATTGGATCACTTTTATTCCTATCACAAGGAATATAAACATCCCGTATAATAGAAAAAAGCATGACAGGTCCTCTTAAATTTGAGATCTGGGGTCAAAAAGACGTCAAATCTCATATTTAGGCTAAAATGCAATAAAAAAATAAAAAATGTTGTCATTTGAAAAAATTACAAAAATAAGTTGTCCCTTTAAGATGTATGGGCAGAAGTGACGTTTTGACGCCGCTTCCGCGCTGCTATGGTATGGAGACAGGTGGGGGCCATCTTCCCCTCATTCGTCTCCATACCCAGCAACGTGAAGGACCTGATCGCCTCCGCCGCTACCGACGGCTCCAGTAAGCGGCGGGAGGGTGGGCCTCTCCCGCCGCCGATAACGGGGATCTTGCGGTGAATCTGCCGCAGAGACCACCATTATCGTTTACAGGACCGACGCCTGAAGAGATGGATACCTCGGTTGTGGCAGCAGCTGCTGCCGTTACCGAGATATCCCTCTTCAAAAAGAGGACGTATATTGTTGTGCGCAGGTCCTGAAGTGGTTAAACAATGAAAAAAATGTGATGATAATCCCAGTGATATCCTAATTGAGAAAAAACTCTGTAAGGTATCTGTCATGGATATGCAGTAGTGTTTGTCTGTCAGCTTACCTTCCTTCCCATGTGTTCCTCTTAGAGGCCAGAACCCTTTCACCTGGCTTCCTTTATAATCTCCTCCCAGCCTGACTCCACCCCAGGCCCTATCACAGAACACTATATTAACCTGTGCACTGCAAGCCTGCTTGGCTGATCAACGTGTTTGTTAGGCATTGTGTGTTTGGGTTCCTGCCTGCCGTGTGCTTCGTCTGTCTCTCTGTTAAATATTTGGCTTGTCCCCGACTATCCCTGTCTGCTCGTGACCCTTGACCTTCGGCTCGTTCTTTCGTTATCCTTGTCTGCTTGTGGCCCCTGACCTTCAGCTTGTTATTCGGTTCTCTCATATCTTGTGCTGCTGCTTCCCCTCTTTTCCCCTTATCCTACGGGGCGTGAGCTAGGAAACTCCAGGGGCCGCGACCTGGTCCCAGCCTGCAGCATAACATCCTCACCACTAGAGGCCCTGGAGAAGACCTGCTGGGTCTTAGACTCCGCGCCCTGGGGAATCTTGGCTCTAGCTTCCGTTAGGATCCCGGTTGTGCTCCTCTGGTCCCGCTTTCCACAACCACCCAGTTTCCTATCCGCAGCAGTCAGCCATAGGGTTCACTACCTTGCGGTGCACTCCTGTCCCCCTACGGTGTGCATCTGTCACCTGGCCACAGGTGACCTTGACAGTATCCACTACCGTATAAGTCACATTAAACACACTCCCATTAGGTGGAAACTCAACAAATGTATTTGAATCCGTTGTTCAATAAGCCAATCCACTTCTCCACAGTTCCTTGTAGAAAAGGTGCATATCCATGGGTACATGAAACAGAAAGGCTCCGCTAGTGTTATATTGTAAAGCTCAATCTTTATTCTAAAAACAATACCCAGTCCTCTCACATGTAAAACATCTTGTATCAAACATTGTATAGCCCATGACATAATCAAGCAATCCCCTTCAGTCTCACCACCTCCACGCTGGCTGACTACTATCCAGGGAAACGCCAATCGTTCTCGCAATGTTAATGTGAAGTTTCCGGTTGCTGTCTAGTCACACCCCAACGTACGTTTCTTTCCTTCCAACTTCGTAACAGGGTCTGGATATTTTGTTGTAGTAGTGTCAGACCATAAGTGAGCACTGGACATAGCAGGAACAATATAAAGTAGCTACTATATATACTGGAAAATAAACCAGATACATCCTAAATATAGAACCATTTATCCAACTTATCCAAAATAAAAAGAGGTGATCAAATACCACCAAAAGAAAGCTCTATTTGTGGGGAAAAAGGACATACATTTTGTTTGGGTACAATGTTGCACGACCGCACAATTGTCAGTTAAAGCCGCGCAGTTCCGTATTGCAAAAAACGGCCTGGTCAGGAAGGGGGCAAATTCTTCCGGGGCTGAAGTGGTTAATAACATTACTTGTTGACATGAGGGGGGGGGTGTGGCTTGGTAATGGCGGAGTAGAGAGACACAGTAGCTGAGATCCGACCATCCCTTCGGCAAACCAGTACTGAATGCGGCTACTAAGCGACTAAACAGGTGATCCATACACCGGAATGAGCAATACGAGGAGGAAAGGAGAGGAGAAGAATAAGCCCATACAAAAACCTACCGCTCAAGCAGAGATACAACACTATTTCCCATGGACAAGAGCCTCCACAGCCCAGGCTTCCGTACTCGAGGTACGGAGGAGTCCGTGCACGGATATTGCAATGGCGGCTCCCCGCATGAGCTTACCTTTGGCTATAGGCGTTCCGGAAATACCGGAGCCGAGAAAAGACCGGCAGGGGTCAGCATCGGTGCAGGGAAGCGCAGTGCGCCTGGAACCGGGAGCCTTAGATTTGAGAGCCATCCTGCAAGCACTCCCGACATGAAGTGAAATGGAGGTGATGGTATCCCGCCTAGAGGAAGTACACCGCAGGGAGATGCAGCTGGTCCGAACAGAGGTGCAAACGTTGTCAGATAGACTCACTGCAGAAGAGACAGTAGTATCTTCCCTAGAAAGCCGTATCTCTAAAATAGGAGCAGATATCTCAGGCATCCCATACATCTTTCACACAACTCCAATTAGAAGAAATGGAAGACCGGAGCAGACGTAACAATCTAAGGTTTAGAGGGATCCCGGAAGAGCTAGGAGAGTAGTCATTGCAATTGGCAGTACTGACTATATGTCAGACGTTGGGAATCTCAACCTCCCCCCAAGAACTGGAGTTTGATAGACTTCATAGAGCTCTGGGACCTTGCTCTACAGACCTGGAAAGACCCAGGGATGTGATCGCCCGCTTGCATTGCTATGCCCATAAGGAATTGATTAGCCGTAAGGCCTGGGATGCAGGAGCAATCAATTATGAAGGAAGATGGATTAAAATTCTGACAGACCTTTCTCAGGCTACCTTACAGCGGAGGGCACAGTTGCGCTCGCTCCTGGAAAAAATCAAGCAATCAGGAGGCTCATATCGATGAGGGTTTCCAATATCCCTATCAATAAAGAAAGGATTGGCCTCTTTTACATTGTCCCAGCCCTGTTCCTGTTTCTGGAAGTGGAGAAGTTTTCTGTCCCAGACTGGCTACATACCACGATGAGGAAGCAAAAAGAGCTAGTCTTCTCAAGGTAACGGGAGAACCCCCCGCCCCCACCCCCCCTACATACAACAGGGGGGCGTGGGGGAGTCGGGAGGGGTGAACTAGACTGGAGACTGTGAGCACTAAAGGGATAGATGTCTTTATGGTGCTCTCTCTTCCTGACTCTGTTTGGCTTTCTCATTTTTTTTGGTCTCTTCTGGACGTTACCCTAAGATTCCATGTTTTTTTTTTTTTTTTTTTTTTTTTTAAAGCGGTAACGGGGGGAAGAGAAGGATGAGAGGGGGAGAGAATAATATCTCCCCCCTCCCCCCTTTGGCCCCCCTCTGTCTCTCTCCCTTTTTTGTTTTTGTTTTTTTGTCTCGCTCCACCTTGATTGACTTGATATGATAGAGACTGCCCCCAGAACCCTTTAAAAAATTAGATGAACTGTAAACGAACAATAATGAAATTACAGAATTGGTGTACCCCCCCCCCTCACAGATACTGTAATTGGAGCACAGCAATGAGCCCTGTTGCAAAGTATTGCATCAAAAATTGTAATTACGCGCCCCTGTTAAACATGGGCATAAAAATTGGGCCTTAGGCACTGGTGCTGGTGCCACAGCACTGCAACCCCTCACAGATACTGTAGTTGGAGCGCAGCAATGAGCACTGCTGCAAAGTATTGCATCAAAAATTGTTAATACACGCCCCTGTTTAACAGGCGCTGAAAAATTGGGCCTTAGCCACTGGTGGCTGTGCCCAGAACCAAAAATGTTCTTACAAGCTATCAGCATGATCATTGAGGAGGAAGAGGATAGTCACTCAGCATAACAGGATAGTCACTCAGCATCAGCATAGGCAGTCTTGAAGGGATCTGACATTTCAAAAAAAAAATTATTCGGTTACATCAGCATCAGGTGCTTGGTAGCTGGTGGTGATCTAAGACTGATTCATTTTTACGAAGGTCAGTCGATCGACCGAGTCGGTGGACAGGCGCACCCTGTGATCGGTTACAAAGCCTCCAGCAGTACTGATTGTGCGTTCCAAAAGAACGCTGGATGCAGGACAGGTCAGTAGCTCAATTGCATACTGTGCAAGCTCTGGCCACTGATCCATCCTCAAGACCCAGTAACCCAGAGGATTTTCGGTGGGAAAGGTGTCCAAGTCTGATCTTGCCCCTAGGTATTCCTGCACCATGTAAACCAGACGCTGGCGATGGTTGCTGGAACCGATCATACCTTGGGGCTGCGTACTAAATAATTGTCTGAACGCATCGGTCAGATGGCCACCTTCTCCACCGCTCCCTCTTTGACTGACCGAAGACTCAGGAACACGTTGTCCAGGACCAGGAATTTGTAACCTCCCAGTCTCTGGGAACGCGTTGCACAGACCTTTCTGCAAGGCCTCCCGAAGATGCTTCATCCTCTGCTCCTTCTGCGATGGCAAGATAAGGTCCGCAACCTTACCCTTGTAATGTGTGTAACACACAGACCCCCGCTTTACCTGCCTTGTCCGGCTCCTCGCGGGAAGAGAGGGCACACTGTGCCACATGCCCGTACCCTCCTGTGTGAAGAGGTTGAACGGTGTTGTTGGTGGGTCTCCACAGCCTAAATCTTCCAGAGTATGGTTCTTATCTCTAAAGTCAATAAAGATAAGTCTCTATGTCCCCCAATAACTTCAAGGTCCACACCAGCTGTAACTCCAACGTAGAGTTTATTTTCTCTTTTAAGCACAGTCGCGGATAGAAAAGGTTGGAGGGAGAACAGGACAGCATATGGTGTAGAAGAGGTCCAGGCACAAACGTAATACACTTCACTGCTCAGATTCTCAAGCAGACTCAGCCCATTTGGATAGTCTCCCTAGGTAGGGATTAGCAGCCAGAATGGTGCTCTAACTTAACGTACAGTCTCTGCCACAGACTTGGTGAACTTGGTCTCTGCCACAGACCTGGTGAACTTGGTCTCTGCTACAGACCTGGTGAACTTGGTCTCTGCTACAGACCTGGTGAACTTGGTCTCTGCCACAGACCTGGTGAACTTGGTGTTTCAAGCTTGACCTCTGTTAACCACTTAACGACCGCCCACTGTAAATATACGTCAGCAGAATGGCACCGACAGGCAGAATCACGTATATGTACGTGATTGCCTTTGTATAGTTGGGGGGTCCGATCGGACCCCCCTTCTTTACAGTGAGCGGTCGTTTTACCTTCGGGAGCGATCCGGCATGAGGGGACGGCCGTTCGATTCCGGCCACCCCCTCTCGATCGCTCCCGGCGAATGAGAGAGCTTCCCCTGCCTGCCAGGAAGGAGGAAGTGATGTCATCTCTCCTGGGGCGCTCACATATACCGAGCGCCGTACAGGAGAAGATGCAGGCTAGTACACAAAACAGCACACTGACACCAGGACACATAGGCACATAAATCGCCCCCCAGGCCCCCCCAGCCCCCCCCCAGCCCCCAGTCACAATGTCACTGATTGCAGTGACCATTTATTTAGTGATCACTGCAATCAGTGACATTTGTGACTGTAAAAGTGTCACTACATTTAGTTTTAGGTCCAGTGTAGCCCCCTAACCCCCCCTAATAAAGGTTTAACCCCCTGATCACCCCCCAGATAACCCTTTCACCCCCTATCACCACTGTCACTAAGCAATCATTTTTCTGATCGATGTCTTAGCGTCGGTGATGCTGATCGGTAGCCAGTAATTTTTTTTAGGTTCGCCGCAGGTTTTTATAGCGTCGGGTACCCCCATATATTACCTAATAAAGGTTTAACCCCCTTGATCACCCCCCAGGTAACCCTTTCACCCCCTAGCACCGCCGTGGCTATGCGATCATTTTTCTGATCGATGTCTTAGCGTCGGTGATGCTGATCGGTAGCCAGTAATTTTTTTTAGGTTCGCCGCAGGTTTTTATAGCGTCAGGTACCCCCATATATTATCTAATAAAGGTTTAACCCCCTGATCGCCCCCCAGGTAACCCTTTCACCCCCTATCACCACTGTCGCTAAGCAATCGTTTTTATGATCGTTGTCTTAGTGTCGGTGATGCCGATAGGTAGCCAGTAATTTTTTTTTAGGTTCGCCGTCAGGTTTTTATATAGCGTCAGGTACCCCCATATATTACCTAATAAAGGTTTTAACCCCCTAATTGCCCCTAGTTAACCCTTTCACCAGTGATCATCATATAAGTGTTACGGGTGACGCTGGTTAGTTAGTTTGCTTTTTATAGTGTCAGGGCACCCGCCGTATATAACCCAATAAAGGTTTAACCCCCTGATCGCCCGGCGGGTGATATCAGTTAGGTTTTAGCGTCAGAGAGGGTCTGCGTCACACCCCAGGCAGCGTCAGGTTAGTGCCAGTAGCGCTAACACCCACACGTGAAGCATACACCCCCCTTAGTGGTATAGTATCTGATCAGCTCAATATCTGATCTGATCAGATCTATACTAGCGTCCCCAGCAGTTTAGGGTTCCCAAAAACGCAGTGTTAGCGGGATCAGCCCAGATACCTGCTGGCACCTGCGTTTTGCCCCTCCGTCCAGCCCAGGCCACCCAAGTGCAGTATCGATCGATCGCTGTCACTTGCAAAACACAACACACATAACTGCAGCGTTCGCAGAGACAGGCCTGATCCCTGCGACTCCAGTGCTGTAGGAGGTAATTTCACCACCACAGTTAAAAAAAAAAAAGCATATATGCCGAAGCATTGGGGCAGCAGGAGCGGAGGAGCGATTTTGCTCCTAATGCCGCGTATATACGGTCGAAATTCCGACGGAGGCTTGCCCGTGGAAAAGTCTGACCATATGTACGCGGCATAACTTTTGCGAGAAGATGCCCCCATGCTTCGGCATATATAAATGGTGGATGTATGCCCATCATTAGAAGTGGGTGGATGAAGGGCGGTATTCTAATGGTGGGCATACCCACCGATCAATCTTTTTTTTTCGTTCAGCCAACAGGCTGCATGAAAAAAAAGATTACAATACATGTCCAACAAGGACCAGCAACGTACTGGTATGTTGCTGGACTTTGAATGTTTATACCAGAATGATGCCTGCGGGTTTAGGTATCATCTTGGTATCATTCTTTTCAGCCAGCGGCCGGCTATCATGTAAAAGCAATCCTAGTGGCTAACTAGCCTCTGGACTGCTTTTACAAGCAGTGGGAGGGAATGTCCCCCCCCCCGGATATAAAAAGCGCCATTGGGAAATTGGGAAAGCATTTTATCACACCGATCTTGGTGTGGTCAGATGCTTTGAGGGCAGAGGAAAGATCTAGGGTCCAATAGACCCCAGTTTTTTCAAAAAAGAGTACCTGTCATTACCTATTGCTATCATAGGGGATATTTACATTCCCTGAGATAACAATAAAAGTGATAAAAATAAATAAATATGGAAGCAACAGTTTAAAAATAAAATAAAAAAGCAAAATTAATAATAAAAATAAAAAAAAAGCACCCCTGTCCTGCCCTGCTCTTGCCCAATGGCGAACGCAAGCGTCGGTCTGGCGTCATATGTAAACAGCAATTGCACCATGCATGTGAGGTATCAACGCGAAGGTCAGATCGAGGGCAGTAATTTTAGCAGTAGACCTCTGTAAATCTAACGGGGTAACCTGTAAATGCTTTTAAAGGCTTTTAAAAATGTATGTAGTTTGTCGCCAATGCGCGTTTGTGCGAAATTTAAAAGCATGTCGTGTTTGGTATCTATGTACTCGGCCTAAGATCATCTTTTTTATTTCATCAAACATTTGGGCAATATAGTGTGTTTTAGTGCATTAAAATTAAAAAAAGTGTATTTTTTCCCCAAAAAATGCGTTTGAAAAATCGCTGCGCAAATACTGTGTAGAAAAAAAAAATGCAACACCCACCATTTTATTCTGTAGGGCCTTTGCTTTAAAAATATATATAATGTTTGGGGGTTCAACATAATTTTCTTGCAAAAAAAAAAATGTTTTCATGTAAACAAAAAGTGTCAAAAAGGGCTTTGTCTTCAAGTGGTTAGAAGAGTGGATGTAAGCTTCCTAATGTTGTGTATAAAATGCCAGAACAGTTCAAAACCCCCCCAAATGACCCTATTTTGGAAAGTAGACACCCCAAGCTATATACTGAGAGGCATGTCGAGTCCATGGAATATTTTATATGTTGACACAAGTTGCGGAAAAAATATTTTTTTTTTTTTTTTTGCACAAAGTTGTCACTAAATGATATATTGCTCAAACATGCCATGGGCATATGTGGAATTACACCCCAAAATACATTCTGTTGCTTCTCCTGAGTACGGGGATACCACATGTGTGAGACTTTTTGGGAGCCTAGCCGCGTACGGGACCCCAAAAACCAAGCACCGCCTTCAGGCTTTCTAAGGGTGTCAATTTTTGATTTCACTTCTCACTGACTATCACAGTTTCGGAGGCCATGGAATGCCCAGATGGCACAAACCCCCCCAAATGACCCCATTTTGGAAAGTAGACACCCCAAGCTATTTGCTGAGAGGTATTGTGAGTATTTTGCAGATCTCGCTTTTTGTCACAAAGTTTTGAAAATTGAAAAAAAAAAAAAAAAATGTTCTTTCTTCATTTTCAAAAACAAATGAGAGCTGTAAAATACTCTCAGCAAACCATGCCTCTCAGCAAACAACTTGGGGTGTCTACTTTCCAAAATGGGGTCATTTGGGGGGGTTTTGTGCTATTTTGGCATTTTATGGCCTTCAAAACTGTGATAGGTAGTGAGGAGTGAAATCAAAAATTTGCGCCCTTAGAAATCCTGAAGGCGGTGCTTGGTTTCCGGGGTCCCGTACGTGGCTAGGCTCCTAAAAAGTCCCACACATGTGGTATCCCCGTACTCAGGAGAAGCAGCAGAATGTATTTTGGGGTGCAATTCCACATATAATCATGGCATGTGTGAGCAATATATCATTTAGTGACAACTTTTTGTAATTTTTTTTTTTTTTTGTCATTATTCAATCACTTGGGACAAAAAAAAAATATTCAATGGGCTCAACAGGCCTCTCAGCAATTTCCTTGGGGTGTCTACTTTCTAAAATGGGGTCATTTGGGGGGGGGGTTTGTGCTATTTTGGCATTTTATGGCCTTCAAAACTGTGATAGGTAGTGAGGAGTGAAATCAAAAATTTGCGCCCTTAGAAATCCTGAAGGCGGTGCTTGGTTTCCGGGGTCCCGTACGTGGCTAGGCTCCTAAAAAGTCCCACACATGTGGTATCCCCGTACTCAGGAGAAGCAGCAGAATGTATTTTGGGGTGCAATTCCACATATAACCATGGCATGTGTGAGCAATATATCATTTAGTGACAACTTTTTGTAATTTTTTATTTTTTTTTTGTCATTATTCAATCACTTGGGACAAAAAAAAAAATATTCAATGGGCTCAACATGCCTCTCAGCAATTTCCTTGGGGTGTCTACTTTCTAAAATGGGGTCATTTGGGGGGGTTTTGTACTGCCCTGTCATTTTAGCACCTCAAGAAATGAGATAGGCAGTCATAAATTAAAAGCTGTGTAAATTCCAGAAAATGTACCCTAGTTTGTAAACGCTATAACTTTTGCGCAAACCGATAAATATACGCTTATTGACATTTTTTTTACTAAAGACATGTGGCTGAATACATTTTGGCCTAAATGTATGACTAAAATTGAGTTTATTCGATTTTTCTTATAACAAAAAGTAGAAAATATCATTTTTTTTCAAAATTTTCGGTCTTTTCCCGTTTATATCGCAAAAAATTAAAATCGCAGAGGCAATCAAATACCATTAAAAGAAAGCTCTATTTGTGGGAAGAAAAGGACGCAAATTTCGTTTGGGTACAACATTGCATGTCCGCACAATTTACAGTTAAAGCAGCGCAGTGCAAAATTCTGAATTCACCTCTGGTCCTTTAGCTACCAAATGGTCCGGGGCTTAAGTGGTTAAGGAGAAGACATCCCTCCAGAGAGTTACTGGGCCCCTTCCTTCACTGTGACTTCTCACCAGTCCCTCGGAACGGTTCTTCCCTCTGCCTCCTCATCTAAGATGTGGGTCCCCTCGCAAGGCGGCACCCTGAGATTCCTCGATCCTTGGTGGGCCCCAGCCAAAGGTGCTGGGCCCAAGGCCTTTGTTGCAGCCCCAGGGCTAAAGGTGCCTGGGACTGATTCACCGACTCCCGCCCCTGGGCCAAAGGTGCCCAGGGCGGACAGGAACACACTCCCTGGGGTAGGACCCCTGACAACGAACCAGAACCACGAACAGGCAGCGTCTGCCCCTTTTATATCCTCGCCCAGCATGCACAGCAGGTAGACCACGCCCACTGTATGGCTGCTGAGAGGGGACACACAAGGCACAGCACTGTATCAGCGATTCAATCCTGGCCTACTATGGCAGCGCCACCTATAGGCCACAGGGAACTGTACACTGATACTCTCTGTAGCAAAATGCTGAAACTGAGAATATGGTTTGGATCACTTCAGAGGTGACAGCAAAGATTCATTCCAGGAAATGTAGAGACAGAATGTCTACTGATGTCTGAATAAGTAAATTGGGTTAATTGGGGGTCTGAGGTAGCGTTCCATTCATCTATTGTTCAGTGTGTTAATGAAGTCACGTATTATCTGCTACGGGAGGTAATTGCACTCCTAGTAATGTGTCTGGCACGGTTCCATTGTTATGAGTAAATATGTGGAGCTCTGTTCATGGGGAGACAAACGTCTCATGCATACCGAATGTGTTAGAAGTAGTCCCAGGTAATTAAATCACTGTCATCTGTTAATTGTTAAAGGGAATGCCCCTGTAAAATGAGTTAAGAAAACCCTTGCATGGGAAATGATATAAAAAGCCAGCCTGGGCAAAATAAAGCGTTGATTTACTCCCAGAACTGTGTGTCGTCCAGTTACTGGGGGGGGTAACAGGTTGCCTTGGATAAGTCAGTACTTCCTCAGCTTCAAGGATTTCCCAGCGGACGTTGGAGCTCCGCAACACTCTCCCTGCGGACAAAATGGTTGATAGAATCCTGACAATTGGGGTGTTTGAGCATAACTACCACTCAAACACTTCCCCTAAATTTAGGACCCCGCTACACGTGGATCAAGGAGAGTTGCCAGCCAGTAATGATCCCTCTCCTTGATACCACGAATACGAGGATCCCTTCCGCAGGCTTTGCAGGATCAGGGAGGCCATGCAGCATAAGTTTGCTGAGGCATTTGGTCCGGAGTCCTCTGGGTCACTCAGGATGACATGATCCACAGCCACCTCCTCCCAGCCACGTACAAGTCCATGGGTCTCTTGGGACTGTAATTGATCCCTTGAAGGCTGCTGCTGATGCTGAGTGCTAGGCTCCACCTCCATGCTGACATGATCCTCCTCCTCCTCCTCTTCCTGTGTGATAGCCGGGCCAGCAGGAACACTGTCTGGATAAAGGGGGCCTTGAGAGGTAAGGAAGTCCTCCTCTTCCTGCCTCTGTTCTGCCTCAAGTGCCCTGTCCATTATTCCACCCAGCGTGTGCTCCAACAGGTGGACAAGAGGGACAGTGTCACTGATGCATGCACTGTCACTGCTCACCATCCTCGTGGCCTCCTCAAATGGTGCCAGGACAGTGCATGCATCCCTGATCATGGCCCACTGGCGTGGGGAAAAAAATCCAAGCTCCCCCCTCTGCTGCATGTGCAGCCGCTGCAGCATGGCTACCGTAGAGTTCCACCTGGTGGGCATGTCACAGATTAGGCGGTGTTTGGGCAGGTTGGATTCCTTTTGCAGGTCAGCCAGCCGAGCACTGGCATTATATGACCGGCGGAAATGCCCACAGAGTTTCCTGGCCTGCTTCAGGACCTCTTGTAAGCCCGGGTACCTGCCCAAGAACCGCTGCATCACCAAGTTAAGGACATGAGCCAAACAGGGAACATGGGTCAGTTGTCCCTGTCGGAGGGCAGAGAGGAGGTTGGTGCCATTGTCGCAAACCACCTTTCCTGGCTTAAGCTGGCGTGGCATCAACCACCTCTGAGCCTGCCCCTGCAGAGCTGACAGAATCTCTGCCCCAGTGTGGCTCCTGTCCCCCAAGCACACCAGCTCAAGCACCGCATGGCATCTTTTTGCCTGCGTATTTGCGTAGCCCCTTGAACGCCTACGGAGCACCGCTGGTTCCAAGGACAAAGCACAGGTAGAGGCCATGGAGGAAGAAGAAGAGGAGGGGGTGGAGGAGAGAGGTGTGTCAGAATCACCAGTAGTAACGTTTTGGAGGCATGGTGGCGGAACAACCTCCAACACTACTGCACCTTGTCCTGCATCCTTCCCAGCTGCCAGCAGAGTCACCCAATGCACCGTGAAAGATAGGTAACGTCCCTGTCCATGCCTGCTGGACCATGAGTCAGCGGTAATATGCACCTTACCGCTAAACGCCCTGTCCAGCGAGGCTAAGACATTGCCTTCCACATGCCGGTAGAGAGCCTGAATCGCCTTCCGTGAGAAAAAGTGGTGTTTGGAAATCTGCCACTGAGGAACTGCACATTGCACAAACTCACGGAAGGGGGCAGAGTCTACCAACTGAAAAGGCAGCAGTTGAAGTGCTAACAATTTAGCCAAGCTAGCATTCAACCGCTGGGCATGTGGATGGCTGGGAGCGAACTTCTTTCGGCGGTGCAGCAGCTAGGGCAGGGAAATTTGCCTGGTACAATCGGGCGTCGGTGTACCGATAGCAGATTGCCCGCAAGTACTTAGCTGTGACACACCTAATTCTACACCTTCATTCCTCTCAGTGCAGGTTTCAGAGAGGACTGAAGGCATAGTGGGGTTGGAGATCCCAGCTGATGAGCAAGGAGAGGTCCGCTTTGTTCTTTGGTGTGGGTCTTTTAGGTACGCTTGCAAACGAACTGCAGGGCAGGTCGACATATGTCTGGTCAAGCATGTGGTGCCCAAGCGGCTGATGTTTTGGCCACGCGAGATACGCTTCAGACATATGTTGCAAATGGCAATGGTGCGATCTGCTGCACACGTCTGAAAAAAGGCCCACACCAAAGAACTTTTGGAATAACGCGCAGAGACAGCAGCGCCCTGCACATGCGGAGCTCTGCGGTGTGATGCAGTCGGTGTGCTGCCCTTAGGCTGACCCCTGGAGGGCATCCTGCCTCGTTGGAGATGTGCCTCCTCCTCCTCTCTCCTATCAGGCACCCACGTGGAGTCAGTGACCTCATCATCCCCTCCCTCCTCATCACTAGAGCAAATCTGGCAGTATGCTGCAGCTGGGGGAACATGACTGCCAGATAGCTGTCCTTGCTGGGCACCCCCTCTCTCTGGGCTCACGTTACTGCCTTCTTCTAGCTGGGTTCCATCATCGGAGCCTTCAAAATGCTGGGCATCCTCCTGGAGCATGTACCCAACACTGTGGTCAAACAGTTCGGGGGACTCCTCAGAAGGACATGGTGGGGCTAGGGAAGGAGTGACTAATGCCATTGAGCTGAGGGAAGAGGCCGCTTTGGCAGCTGCTTTGCCAGACACAGTACCCTGAGCCTGGGTGAGAGAGGATGAGGAGGATGAGGACGGCTTGGTCATCCACTCTACCAAGTCTTGGGCATGTTGCGGCTCAACATGGCCAGCTGCCGAAAAGAAGGACAAGCGTGTCCCACGACCACGTGCTGATGAGGATGCACCGTGTCACTGACCAGCACTGTTGCCTCTAGACACAGAGCCTGCTTGCCCTCTTTTATTGCCTCGTGACTGTCTGCCTCTATTTGTTTGCCCTCCAGACATACTAATGGCCTGCAGTGAGATGTAGCTGCACAAAGGTGGGATGTATATATATATATATGTGTATATCTCTGTACTGATTATAATGCAGCTATCAGAATCAACTGCCTGCTGTGGTATTAGTATGAGAAAAGCAGCAATTGTCTTCAGTTAGTTTTAGGTGAACACTGTGCAGAGGACACAATACACTAACTGAAAATACTTGCAGCTCTCTGCCTGTGGTTTTAATATGAGAACAGAACACCACAAATTGTATTCAGGTTCCTTTAAGTGAACAGAAGGAAAAAAAATTGCGCTAAAGCAATTGTTTTTTTTCCTTCTATCTGCTTGGTGTTTATCCCACTATTATTGCTGCTTAGAGAGTTCTAAACGTATTTACTAACAATTAGCGCAGTTTTTTCTTTCTATATCCTTTAAGTCAGGGGTATTGAATTACAATTCGCCGAGGTCCGGTCAGTAAAATTTTCTTATAGCAGAGGTCCGAATATCATTTTGGTTCCCTGTCATGCATTTTCGCATGCGCCAAACGACATGTTGCTGCAGCACAATGTGGCTTGGTGCGGCACAATTTTCTTTTTAAAAAAAAAGGTCAAGGACTTCTTTCTCTCGGTTTTCATGTGGGTAGTGCAGCCCATTAAAATAGGCTGATCCACCCACGACGTGTGCACCTAACGCACATGCACAGATCTTAATCCATTCTTATATCAGCTTCCTTAGTCCCCAGTGCACATCACAGTCCCCTCCCCCTTCACATCAAGATCCCCTCTTGATGAGTGTCCTCAGCTCCCCCTTTACATCATCCCCCTCCACAGTAGTGTCCTCACACTTCCTTAAAATCAACCCCCAGTACTGTCCTCTGCCCCTATTAACATCATAACCCCACATTACTCTCCTCAGTCCCCCCTCCACACCCCTGTCCTCAGTCCCCCAAATCACAGTCCTTAGCCCCCCCACATTACATTCCTCCCCTCTCCACTTTAATATCCTCAGCCCCCCCCACATTACAGTCCTCAGTCCCCTCACATTACAGTCCTCAGCTCCCCCACATTACAGTGCTCAGCTCCCCCACATTACAGTGCTCAGCTCCCCCACATTACAGTGCTCAGTCCCTTCACATTACAGTGCTCAGCTCCCCCACATTACAGTGCTCAGCTCCCCCACATTACAGTGCTCAGCTCCCCCACATTACAGTGCTCAGCTCCCCCACATTACAGTCCTCAGTCCCCCCCCCCACACTCCAGTCCTCAGTACCCCCCACACTACAGTCCTCAGCTCTCCCACACTACAGTCCTCAGCTCCCCCCCACACTACAGTCCTCAGCTCCCCCCACACTACAGTCCTCAGCTCCCCCCACACTACAGTCCTCAGCTCCCCCCACACTACAGTCCTTAGCTCCCCCACATTAAAGTCCTCAATCCCCCCACACTACAGTCCTCAGCTCCCCCAACATTACAGTCCTCAGCTCCCCCAACATTACAGTCCTCAGCTCCCCCCACATTACAGTGCTCAGCTCCCCCCACATTACAGTGCTCAGCTCCCCCACATTACAGTGCTCAGCTCCCCCCACACTACAGTCCTCAGCTCCCCCCACACTACAGTCCTCAGCTCCCCCCACACTACAGTCCTCAGCTCCCCCCACACTACAGTCCTCAGCTCCCCCCACACTACAGTCCTCAGCTCCCCCCACACTACAGTCCTAAGCTCCCCCACACTACAGTCCTCAGCTCCCCCACATTAAAGTCCTCAATCCCCCCACACTACAGTCCTCAGCTCCCCCAACATTACAGTCCTCAGCTCCCCCCACTTTACAGTGCTCAGCTCCCCCACATTACAGTGCTCAGCTCCCCCACATTAAAGTCCTCAATCCCCCCACACTACAGTCCTCAGCTCCCCCCACATTACAGTGCTCAGCTCCCCCACATTACAGTGCTCAGTCCCCCCACACTCCAGTCCTCAGTCCCCCCCCACACTCCAGTCCTCAGTACCCCCCACACTACAGTCCTCAGCTCCCCCACACTCCAGTCCTCAGTCCCCCCACATTACAGTGCACCGCTCCCCCACATTAAAGTCCTCAATCCCCCCACACTACAGTCCTCAGCTCCCCCAACATTACAGTGCTCAGCTCCCCCACATTACAGTCCTGAGCTCCCCCCACATTACAGTCCTTAGCTCCCCCCACATTACAGTCCTCAGCTCCCCCCACATTACAGTCCTCAGCTCCCCCATATTACAGTCCTCAGCCCCTCCCCCCCGCCCCCACATCACTGCAATCCTGAGGCTCGGCATCCTCCCCACACATTTAATTGTTAGCTCTAAACTTCACCCCCCTCACTGTCCTACCTTACACAGGCAGATCGGAGGGAGGCACAGCGTGTCTGGATAGGGGCAGGAGAGGAGTTGCAGGGAGGGAGGCGTGACAGTTCTGGATGGAGGGCCGAGGTAACAAACAGGTGATTGGCTGCTAGGATGAAGGACAGTCCTAGCAGCCAATCGCCTGTTTGATAATCTCGGGCAGCTCCGCCCTCCACCCAGAATTGTTCTGCCTCCCACTGTCGGCCCTGTGAGGATTACAGAGCAACGGCAGGAGGAAGAAAAGGCTCCTACATGGCGGTACCGCGGCGGTCCGAATGGCAGAGTGCCGCGGGCCGCATGTGGCCCGCGGTCCGCCATTTAGTGATGCCCGCTTTAAGTGAACGCTGTGCAAAGGACAAAAGTACTGCAGTACACTAAGTTAAATTAATGCAGCTTCCTGCCTGTGGTTTTATTATGAGAATACCACTAATTGTATTCAGGTAAGCTTTAGGTGAACGCTATGCAAAGCACACAGTACACTAAGTGAAACACTGCAGATAGCACAATCACCTGCCTGCCTGTCACAGTATAGAGAATAACAGGAATGGATCTAGCCAAACTGAATACAGTGTATAAATATGTGTAGCTCCCCCCCCCCCAATATTTGGGGGCGCTATGTGTAAATTTAAGGGTAGTCTGAGCCAGTAGTTGGGCTCAGACTAATTGATTGTTTAAATTGCTTCTGCTCTGGGTGTGATGCTGCCTGGCAGTATAGTTCCCTGGTGGCCTGTAGGTCGCACTGTCACCACCGGCCCATGTTGAACCACAGGGGGTATCACAGCACCTTGGGTGTCCTCTCTCGGCAGCCATGCAGTGGGCGTGGTCGACCCGCTGTGCATGCTGGGAGAGGGTACATAATGGGCAGACGCCATTGGGGTTGGTCGTTCCTAAGGGCCCCTTGGTCCTGTATGTGCGCCTCGTGGTCCGCATGGCACGGGGTGCGTGTGTTTTAGCCCCGGGCACCTTCAGCCTGAGGCTACATCGCTGCATGGTAGGCCCAGCCCTGCTTGCTAGGGCCTACACCTCAAAGAAGGATCCCAAGCTGCCTACCGGAGGGAAGGCAACCCTTAGGAAAGGAGACCAGGGGAGGATCAGTCCGAGAGGAGACTAGCGACGGTACTGCTGTCTCGGGAAAAGGCCTGGAAACTCGCCTAAAGAGGGATCCATCATCTTTACAAGCCCTGAAATACGCCAGTCTGGCACAAAGGTTTCTCTCACTATTGTTTGGCTGGGAGGTTCGGGACTTTGATAATCTTGTGGCAGAGGATTCCTGATCGTATCCCTATTTCTAAAGGAAGGATTGATTCGTGCTCCACTCCGGCTGCTAGAACCACTAAACGGGACTATCCGGGTGAGCAATACCCACTCAGGCTTGAGTGGCGACGATTGGAACTTTAGTGTTGCATGCCTGAACTTTTTCCCCTGTGTGTTCTCTCTCTCTCGTGTCCTATTCTTCTCAAATTCCTTCAAGCAAACTAAAATAAAGCCTGACCGTTTGGGTTTTACATTGTGTGGACATTGGCCTTTTTCTAGTATTTCCTCTACCCTGACAACGGAAGCCATTGAGGTAGTTGCAGACCCAAACAAAACCAGCAGCTCCCTTAAATGGGGGTAAGTGCTACACATATATACAACACCTAGGATGCATATATATCCTCTACACACTGTAACTGCAGCTAACTGACTCGCCTGCCTGCTCTATCTAACTCAATATAAATGACACTGTCTCTCTATCTCTGTAAGCTCTCTTTTTAACCACCGCAACACACTACACAAGGCCTCCACGGAGGCGGCCTTATATAGGGTGGGGCGTGTACTAAACCCCCTGAGACATAATTGTCCAAAGCCACCCCAGCTTTGGCTAATTATGGCTCTCCGTTTTTTGCGCGCTGTGATTGGCCAAGGCATGCGGGTCATAGTGCATGCTTGGCCAATCATCAGCCAGCAATGCACTGCGATGCCGCAGTGAATTATGGGCCGTGATGCGCCACTCGAATTTGGCGCGAACGGCCCATAATGTTCGGAATTCGGCGAACAGGCGATGTTCCATTCGAACATGGGTTTGACTCGAACACGAAGCTCATCCCTAATGGAGAGTATAAACTATGGACTACTATTGAACAACAGTCTAGCCCAGTGCCATTGAATAGAGCGATATGGTGCTACGCAACTTTACCAGCCTCTCTTAAACCACATCCTATCACAGGCCCCACACTGCAAATAGGGTATAAGATCATCCAGAACCCTCGGTTATCCAACATACACTCACCCTTGTTCCCCATATTGGGAAACTTGGAGTTTCCCCCCAGGTGCAGAGCGAGGAGCATTTAGGAACTTAAGAGAAAGGGGCTGCTTTCAAGCCTCACATTTTTTGGTCTCCAATACATGGCCTATGATAGAAGCTTTGATGCAGAAGGGAGGACAGTTTGAATTAAATCTCTGGCAGGCGTTACAGGTACGTCATTACCTTGATACTCTGGGACCTTCGGAAAGATATCAACATCCATATACAAAATTTGAACTATATTGCGAAGAAAAGGAACCCCTCTCCCATATTATCTCTAGGATATACGCAATGTTGACATCTACCCCGGATGATTTTACAATGCTAAGTCTGAATAAATGGGAAAGAGACCTTGATAAGATCTTTACACCAGTTCAGGGTCAGAATATTATATATCTGTCGTTAAAATCATCTATGTGTACGAAAACCCAAGAATCTAATTATAAAGTGTTAACACATTGGTACTTTACCCCCTCAATTCTCAACAAAATCTTTCCAGAGACTTCAGATCGTTGTGTGAGATGCGGTGAGGGACAGGGTACTCTGCTACATATCTTTTGGTCCTGCTTAAGGATTAGACAGTACTGGCTGGAGGTACAGAGGATCTCTCAAAAATTCCCAGATTTTCAGATCCCAGATGACCCGGCTTTTATCTTGCTCCACTGCTCACAAATCCCACCTCAGAAATATAGAAAATCAGTATTATGCCACTTGGTGAATGCAGCTAAAGCTTGCATTACCTTGTGTTGGAAGGACTCACGACCACCCCCCATTTCCATGTGGCTGAACAAAGTCAGAAGCATTGGAATAATGGAGGATCTAGTGCTTACGGCGCAAGATAAAAAAGAACAATACACTGAAATATAAGCCCTGTGGGAAATATTTGTATACTCCAAAGAGGGGAAGAGGCTACTTGGGGGTGGGGGGGAATGAGGTCCTTTCTGTCATATTCCTGGATAGTACGGGGATCCGTCCCTGTTCCTTGGGATGGGAGTTTAAAATTATATTGGGCGGGGTTGTGTTGTGTTTTTTTCGTGTGTTTTGTTTTGTTTTTTGTTTTTCTAGTGGGTAAAAATTATAGGAGAGCTGGAATCTAAAAATGTGGTTTATTGATATAGTAATGATAAGTCTTGATGAAGTTAGCGGTAAAGTGAGAATATGCTAGGAATTAATGCACTTGTTTTTGTATATTGATTGCCTTGGAATATGTATGATGTAATGGAATTATGTTTTTTCTTAAAAAAAGAAAGAAAGAAATTGAAAAAAAAAAAATATCATTACTTTTTCTATTATATCTTTTATATCTATTTTATTTGATATCTATTATATCTTTTCCTATTAAATTGAGTGGAACCTGGAGACAAGAAGAGTGTGATTGTACAGACACAGGAAGTGATACCACAACTGGGGAGGAAGTGATGTCAGGTGCAGACAGGAAGTGAGTTAGCTTATGAACAGGAAGTGATGTAGGGGGCCAAAAAACTTCCTGGTGAGCTGTGAGGATTAGAGAGACGTTCCATGTGGCAGCAGAGGAGGTAATAAGATATTATTTTATTTTTACACTCAGTAACCCCCCGTCATGTCCGTCCTCTTCCTTACTGTGATGTTTCATGTTGAATATATTTGGTATTTATTAACACAGACACAAAACCCCCCTCACTTTTAAACAGAGGATTTAGAATGAACCTCTACTTGTCTATGAGTTCTAATGACCAGCGAGGCCGCTATATTATCTGTCTACAGAGATCAGAGTCTTGTATGAATCACATTAATGAGAATGGATGAGAACCCGAGTCCAGTGTTGCCAACCGTCCGTATTTTTACGGACAGTCCGCAAAAACGGGCACTTTTCCGCCCGTCCGTAATTGCCCGTAGTAACGGGAATGCGCCAGTAAAAATAGCCGTGACCGGGTCTGGCTTGGAACTGCGCATGTGCAGTTCCGGAACTTGCCGAATGCTGAGCCGAGCGGATCCTGTATTCGGCCGGCGGGGGGGCGGATCTCACAGGCTGTGCACTTTACTGGCGAGGCGAGTCATGTGATTAGCACATCCCGCCAGGCGCGCCAGCATTTAAAATTTGTTCACTCAGAGTCTCCAGGGCAGGCCAGCCTCGGAGTCGGTACTCACACTTCTCTCTGCATCCATCTGCTCCGACTCTCTCTTCCCTCTCCTCACACACACAGGACGCGGCCCCTCCTCCCACACACAGGGACTGCTCGGGATTCGGAATGTAATCTTCTCACTGTGACGGGAGAGCGGCCTCCTTCGCCTGACTGCGGGCTGGGGCCAATACACACACCTGGCCCAGGATTCTCACTGCAGAGCTCAGGGTGCAGGCTGGGAGAACCTGCTTGTTATAGCTATGGGCTCTGCTAGGACAGTGCAAGCTCTATGGAGCCTACTCCAGTCACCGCATGGAGGGGACTGAGCATGGAGGAGCCTTGCATCCAGGGCCAGGCAATCCAGAGTCCACGGTGACCGGCCCGGGGAGAGTCGGGTATGGATGGAGTGACAGCCCAGCCGAGTGAGCCAGCCCGACAATGACAGCAGGTGGGGATAAAGGCAGGGTGCATTGGTGGCAGAGGGGAATGGTGCATTGGTGGCAGAGGGGAGTGGTGCATTGGTGGCAGTGGGTGATGGTGGCAGAGGGGAATAGGGGAATGGTGCATTGGTGGCAGAGGGGAATGGTGCATTGGTGGCAGAGGGGAATGGTGCATTGGTGGCAGAGAGGAATGGTGCATTGGTGGCAGGGGGTGAAGGTGGCAGAGAGGAGTGGTGCATTGGTGGCAGGGAGTGAAGGTGGCAGAGGGGAGTGGTGCATTGGTGGCAGGGGGGAGTGGTGCATTGGTGGCAGAGGGGAATGGTGCATTGGTGGCAGGGGGGAATGGTGCATTGGTGGCAGAGAGGAGTGGTGCATTGGTGGCAGGGGGTGAAGGTGGCAGAGGGGAATGGTGCATTGGTGGCAGGGGGGAATGGTGCATTGGTGGCAGAGAGGAGTGGTGCATTGGTGGCCGAGGGGAATGGTGCATTGGTGGCCGGGGGGAATGGTGCATTGGTGGCAGGGGGGAATGGTGCATTGGTGGCAGGGGGGAATGGTGCATTGGTGGCAGAGAGGAGTGGTGCATTGGTGGCAGAGGGGGATGGTGGTGGCAAAGGGTAATGGAGGTAGGGTGTGATGGTGGCGGTGGCAGGGTGTTATGGAGGCAGGAGGTGATTGGACTAAATAATTTGCCCTTATTATGTCGAAAATAACAAATATGTTTTTTTACCTTTTAATATCTACCTTAAATCACATTGCTATTTGCCTAGCGTACTTGTTTGTAGCCTAAATACTGAAATTTGCACCTAAAAATGTAATTTTGCAACTTTTGTGAAATGGTAGTAAAAACGTGTCTGTGCCAGTAAATTTTAGGTGTCGTGCCAGTAAATTTCAATCTGGTAGGTTGGCAACACTGCCCGAGTCACATGACTGAAAGGAAACAAACCATCTCCAGTCCAGACCATTTCTGACATTTCTCGTCTACATGTACATGTAAAAATAAAAAATGTTGCTAAAAAATTACTTAGAACCCCCAATCGTTATACATTTTTTATGTAGAAGCCCTGGAGAATAAAATTGTTGTCACAATTTTTTTATGACACATGCGCTGTGATTTATCAAACAAAAATTTTCAGGAAGAATTCACTTTATTGAATTTTAGTGCACACAAATACAATATAATACCCATTTATTTTTGGTAAAACATAAAGATGATGTTATGGCACGGTAATAGATACCTTACATGTCACAGGACGGGAGGTGGTTAATGTAGAATTTCACCTAAAGACTAACTATTCTTAAAAATGCTCCTTCCCCCCTTCAGACACCTATACCTATCCCTCCCCCCTTCAGACACCTATACTAACTATCCTGGGTAGAACAAATGTATATACTTACCTAGTTTAAGCCCACTCTTAATTCTGCAGTCATGTCCATCGGCTTCTATGTGTCAGCCATCGGAAGCTGCAGAAGAGAGGAAGCGCCGCTGACAGTGACCTCACCATGGGATCTTAAGTCATGGCTCCCAGTTTTCACAACCATTGTTGGGCGCTCTCTCTATTCCTCTGCAGCCAATGCAGGCTGACAAAGGGGAACACAAGACTGTGCTGGAGCGGGTGGAAAATAGGTAAGTATGCATCTTTTTTACACACATTAGTTAGTATAGGTGTTAGGAGGGGGGAGGGAGCATTTTTAAGACTAGTTAGGCATTAGCTAGAATTCTACTTTAAACCTCACCCTGGAGATCATCTATCTGCTGACCGGGGGGTGAGGAGGATTCTGAGAGGATCACATGACATCAGTCAATTTTATTAATAAAACACCATCGTGACCAGAGAGGTGAGGAGGATCCTGTGAGCTCACATGACATTAGTGTTGTTCTTTCAATACAGTGTGTCCCACCGGTGAAGTCTGGTGACCCTTTAACCATCACAGTGCCTTCACCTCATTTCCTGAAACCCAAGAGAAATAATGACTAGAAGATAGTAGAAGTCACCAACAAGATCATTGATCTGCTGACAGGAGTGGTGAGCGGTGCTGGGAATTCTGGGACATTATCCAGTAACAGACAAGGGATGTGTCTGGATGGTGACTGTATCATTGTGTGTGTCAGGTTCCTATAAGGTGTCAGGAGGTCACTGTCTATTTCTCCATGGAGGAGTGGGAGTATTTAGAAGGACACGAGGATCTCTACAAGGACGTCATGATGGAGAATCAGCCGACCCTCACATCACCCGGTAAGAGGAGACTTTATTGTAAAGGAGAGAGCAGTACGGAGGGTCCACCTAGATCCCCCATCATCTGATAAACACATAGAAACAATGTATTCAGTCAGTGTGTGTGTTTCCTACAGATGGATCCAGTAATGGGAACCCACCAGAGAGATGTCCCCCTCCTCTGTATTCCCGGGATTCCACACAGGAAGGTCACACCATCCCTCACCATCCTCAGGTAGGTGGGACTGAGCAACTAGAACTCAAATAGAAATCTACACCTTGAGATAACATTCCTCTGTGTCATCTCTTGTTTTGTTTTTACAAATTCTTTTTATCACACTTGGGGTTTAGGGTGAAGAACTGAAAGACATCAAAGTTGAGGTTAAAGTAGAAAAAGAAGAGATGTTTGGGGATCCGCAGTCTATGGTAGAGGGTGATCCTCTGTATTCCCGGGATTCCATACAGGAAGATCACACCATCCCTTACCAGGGTCAGGTAGGTAGGACTGGGCCTGTAGAACTAAATATATATTCTAAGCTGTGAGAGGACATTTCTATGTAGTCTCTTGTTTTAATGCATACTTCTACATCTTTAGTTTCTAGCTCCTTTTGAGCACCCTACATTTTTTATCGTATTTTTTTATTTCTTTTTAATCAATATATGTTCTTTTTTCTGTGGGTCTTAAGTCCAGTCACATGTCATGGTGGGTCCTCTTCCTCCTTGTGTTCCTCCAAGCGAGGGTGCATTCTAAATGAGGTGTTGCTGTTCTTTGCTCCTGTAAGTTGAGGCTGATTTATAAACTGCCACTAGGGGATGGGTACTGGATCTCCTAGGCTCACAGGAAATGGGCAGTAGACCTGATTTATTTTTGCTTCCGATCAGTAACACCCGCCGGTCTTGGCTCTTTCCCAGCCTGTGACTGGGCAGTGAAAGAAGAAGCGGCAGACTGATGAGCTCTTCTCTCTGTCACTCTGCTCCCTCCTGCTATCAGCATGTCCCTTGTTAGAAATGCTGCGCAGCTGATTGCCTCCTTTTTCTGCTTCTCCCTCTCCCAGTCTGAACTCTTATGTACAGGTACTGCAAGAGCTTGATACCAGGTCCCATTCAGGTACTTACACTGCTTACATTTATTTAAAAATAAATAAAACACACACATTTAATGGTTTAGTAGGAAATGCAGAGCTTCTGCCATTTGTGTCTTTTATATGTGCCTGGAAATCGGCTTTAATAGATGTTTTCTATTATTTTGGGGTTTAGGGTGAAGAACGGATTAATATAAAAGCTGAGGTTAAAGAAGAAGAGACGTATGTGGGGGGTGATCAGCCATCAATGGAGGAGGTTGGGATGATTATGAAAAGTCAACAGGAGGACATTTCTCCATCTATTAACACAAGTAAGTATAGGCACTGTGGAAGAAATAGTTCGGTCTCATTTTACATCAGAGTATAAGAATTGTAGTTTAAGAAAACTGGTAGATAATTATCAGATCTTCACAACACCCTGTAGGCAGATGTTAAAAGTCAAATATGTGTTTGCCTCCTAAAGGTGTGGGAAGGGTTGACACTTGGTGCTGTGATGTTCCTTCCAATACATGTGTCACCTTCTGCTTCTGAAGTGATATACGTGGTCTGTCCATGTATGGGAGGTGATCAGTGAGGACGCTGTAAAGATGTGAACTGAACTGTGTGGTGGAGTTTCCCCTTAGCGGGCGGGACCCCAGGATGGGTTCCGAGGACCGATACCGTGTTCTATGAGAGAGAGAGAGAGTGAAAATCCAATTATGATTCCGTATATTACACAAATGTCCCATACAAGCATGTACATAACTGTGAATATACAGTTGTGCTCAAGTTTGAATCGCATGGCAAAAATTGTGAAATTTTGGCATTGATATTGAAAATATGACTGATCATGCAAAAAAAATGAAAATTTCCTATCAAATACTTACCGTAATTTTCTTTTGGATGGACGATGTACTGAGCTGTATGTGTGCTGCACTGTATTTACTGATATGTAAACAAATAACGCATTCTGTATGCAGGCCAACTAATCGGCTGGCCGATTAATCGATTATGAAAATAGTTGACAACTATTTTCGTAATTGATTAATCGATTAGTTGTTTTTCGGCCCCAGTACTGTTCATTCACTTATTAAGAAGTGCAAAATTTGGGGATCTATTGATACCAAGCCAAGGTCAGGTAGACCAAGAAAGGTTGCAGCCACAACTGTCAGAAGAATTGTTCGGAATACAAAGAATAACCCACAGGTAACCTCAGGAAAAATACAGGCTGCTCTGGAAAAAGAAGGTGTGATTGTTTTCAAGGAGCACATGACCATGATACTTGATCAAAAATGAGCTACATGGTTGAGTTGCTAGAAAGCAGCCATTATAGCGCCAGTGCCAAAAAAAAGCCCGGTTACGATGTCCCCGACAACACCTTGACATGCCTCACAGCTTCTGGCACAATGTTATCTGGAGTGACAAGACCAAAATAAAGTATTATGGTCACAAAGTGCTTTGTATTCTATAGAAACAAGAATACCATCCCCGCTGTGAAGCATGGTGGTGGCTCACTGATGTTTTGAGGGTATGTGAGCTATGAAGGTATGGGGAATCTTGTGAATTTGATGGCAAGGTCTGCTCCAGGCCACCTGTGGATTGCAGTGGGACTGCTCTTCCTAGATGTCCTCAACCGATTGTAAACATCGCACCTTAGAAGTCCGATCCACAACGAGTGGACTCTACCCCCATCTGAACTTTCTCCTGACATGGCATCTGTGCAATCTCACCCCCTACCTGGATACCACATACAGGAAAGATGTTGCAAGAATGTTTAAAAACGTTATCACCCTATGGTCCTCTCCCTTTCTTGATCCATACTGCATACGGAGCTAGCAATACAGCATACGATATGCGGTTACCGGAGGAGTGTCCTGGGTGTCTGGACTGGGTCTGAGTTCCATCTACCTACTGCACGCAAGCTAAAGGCCGCGGCTAGGTTATAGCCGACTGCGCTCTTTGGCTTGCTTCTGGTAAGCAGCCATTTTACTTACGGTGGTGGTCACTCCGGTTTTTCAAGCACTGTGGTGTTACTCTACTGGACTGTTTGGATGTTTACAGCATATGTGATTCCTGCTCTTTATGCTATATTGGCACCTATAGGTCACTCTTTGGACTGCTATCTACCATCAGTTGTTTTGCCTTCCTGAGGACTGACTCAAAATAACTTTTTTTTATTGGCGCAGCTCTTTCCTTATTTATGGGCATGGGACACACTCGAACTTTCTAGCATGACAATGATCCTAAGCACAAGGACAGGTTGACTCTCCAGTGGTTACAGCAGAAAAAGGTGAAGGTTCTGGAGTGGCCATCACAGTCTCCTGACTTTACAGTGTACTGTGATATAAGAAAGGGTTGGGTACTGTTGACGTCAGATGGTGGTGGACTCTTGACATCTGACATAAGGGGGGTTGGGGTGTTTGGATATACAGTATGCTTATAATTCTGAGAATAATACAATTCTATGCCAGTTGAAAAGGAGAGTCGCATACAGCGGGTATCATCTACAAGAGACTTTACTGGAGACTCTCTCAGACAGAAAACCATGTCGGAACCATCTGAGCAGTCTCCAATAAAGTTTCTTGTGGATTATACCAACTGTGCAACCCTCTTTTTCAGACTTGCATCATCTGCTACAAGAGTGTGAGTGGTCTGTACCTGCCCTTCACAGCTTAGAATGTTACTAAACCCAGGACCCTGCATTCACTATATCTGGCCTCCCACAGTACACAGAACATGGAAAAGCAATCATTTTTAGTAAATATAAACAACTAAATACCTTTTCTCATCAGCAGTATATAGCAGTGACTTCTCTGAGTGTCTGGTTAAAGCTTGTAAGGAGCAGTTTTCATACTCCACTGGCTGTCCTTTCAGGATCTACAGTACGACCCCCTGACCCTCTGTCTGGACAGTGCTGATTGGCCCTGTCCTGATCACATGCACTCTCCCAAGAAAAAAAACTCTCTAGCAACACACACCAAACTGAGCATGTGCAGCCTGACTCCAGTAACTCTGTCTTATCCGGACCTGTTTTGTAGTCAGTGGAAGAAGAGGAGGATCTGTGCACACACGATCAAACAGCCTTTTTACACAATGCAGAGGATTAACCCCTTTAGGTTCCCCAGTGAGTATTACAAACATGCTTTACTGCATATACAGACTGATTTTACTGATGTGGGTTTAGCAACACTTTAAGTCTTAAGTTATTACTAAGTCCAGTAACAATCAAATGCAGAGGCAGTAATTTAACATGATAAAGAGTATATACATTTATATACTCTTCAGCC
This sequence comes from Rana muscosa, assembly GCA_029206835.1. Lineage (NCBI taxonomy): Eukaryota > Metazoa > Chordata > Amphibia > Anura > Ranidae > Rana > Rana muscosa. Next base: position 431,454,468 of record CM055123.1, on the reverse strand, counting down.
TCGTACACACGGCCGGTTTTCTCTGCAAGAAAGCTGCTGGGAGAGCTTGTTGCAGAGAAAACCGTCCGTGTATATGGTTTCTCATCGGGAAAACTGCCGGGAATCTCGACGAGTAAAATAGTAGACATGTGCATTACGTTTCGTTCCGAATCGAAATTCGGACAAATTTTTCATTATTCGGACATTCGGATGCATCCGAATGACCGAATTACAATACTAACGAATTTAACCGAATCTGAATTTTTTCGAATCGAAAAATCGCGGACGAAATATTTTCGAATCGAATTCGAAATATTTTTGACTCAAATTCAAAAATAAATTTTAATCAAATTAGAAAAAATATAAATCGTTTTTAAAAAAAGAATACAATAAAATAGAATATAAAAATAAAAAACAATAGAATAGAAATAAAAGAATAGTAGAGAATAGAATAGAATGTAATAAAATACAATAGAATATGACCATCTATATATTTTTTTATTCTATTCTTTTCTATAGTTATTCTAATCTTTTCTATTCGAATTTGAATTCATTCTGTATGAATTTCGAATTTCAGAAGATAGTTATATGTATAAATATTTCGTATAGAATGAATTCGAATAGAAAAGATTAGAATAGAAATAGAAAAAAGACTAGAAAAACAATAGAATAAAATATAATTATATATATATATATATTATATTTTATTATATTCTATTGTTTTTCTATTCTAATCTTTTCTATTCGAATTTGAATTTATTCTATACTAAATTCGAATTTAGGAAGATGGTTATATTTATTTATTTATATATATATATATATATATATATATACATATACATACATATAAATAACCATTTTCCAAAATTCGAATTTCACATAGAATAAAATCGAATTTGAATAGAAAATATTCTAAAATAATAGAAAAAAATATCATAAAAAAAAAACAATAGAACAATAAAATATATAAAACCCATGTTCCAACACTCGAATTTTGTATAGAATGAATTCGAATTCCAATTAGAAAAGATTAGAATATAAATATAATATAGACTAGAAAAACAATAGAACAGAATAGAATAAAATATTATATATATATATTATATTTTATTCTATTCTGTTCTATTGTTTTTCTATTCGATTCTTTCCAATATTTTCTATTCTATTATAATCTTTTCGATTCGAATTTTAAATTCATTCTATACGAAATTCGAACGTCGGAAAAAAAATATATATAACCATCTTCCGAAATTCGAATTTAGTATATAATGATTTCGATTTTAATAGAAAAGATTTTAATAGAATATAAAAGAATAGACTAGAAAAACAATAGAACAGAATAGAATAAAATATAATATATTCTATTCTGTTCTATTGTTTTTCTAGTCTATTTTCTATTTTATTATAATCTTTTCTATTCAAAGTTAAAATTAATTAATAAAAAAAATCAAATTCCTACTATTCGAAATTCGAATTTCAGAAGATGGTTGTATATTCTTTCTATTTTATTCTATTAAATTATATATTTTTTTCTATTCTGTTCTAATCTTTTTTATTTGAATTATACATTTTGGAAGATGGTTATTTGTCCACTTGCCACGTCACCTGCCACAAGTTATGGGGTTCCTAACCCCAAGTGACCCCCAGATATGGGCGATATGTCAAGTACTTTTCTGCAGCAGAGAATGACATTTTGTGACCCGAATTGGGGCCACGTATCTTGGGTCCACTTGTAGCTAGAAACCCCCATTTTGGTAAGGAAACACAGTTGAACTAGCACTACAACATCTCCAAATTTGGGGTTTCTATCACCAAGTAACCCCGAGATACATGGACCCAATTCGGGTCGCAAAATATTTTCGAATCCGGTTGAAATAGTATCAACATGATTCGAAATTATTTCAACTGCATTTGAAACTATTTCAACCGGATTAGAAAATATTTTGCGACCCGAATTTGGGTCCACGTATCTCGGGGTTACTTGGTGATAGAAATTTGGAGATGTTGTAATGCTAAGTCTCCTGTGTTTGCATACCAATTTTGGGGTTTCTATCCCTAAGTGACCCCGGGATACGTGGACCCAAAGTCGGGTCGCAAAATGTCAAGCACTTTTCTGCAGCAGAGAATGACATTTTGCGACCCGACTTTGGGGCCACATATCTTGGGACCACTTGTAGCTAGAAACCCCACCTTTGGTATGCAAACAGAGTAGCACTAGCCCTACAACATCTCCAAATTTGGGGTTTCTATCACTAAGTGACCCTGAGATACGTGGACCCAAAGTCAGGTCGCAAAATATTTTCTAATCCGGTTGAAATAGTTTCAAATGCGGTTGAAATAATTTTGAATCCGGTAGAAATATTTTCGAATTCGGTTGAAATATTTTCGAATGCGACCGATTTTCGAATTCGGTCGAAAATGAAACGAAATCCGAAAACAAATTTAACGAATCTAACTAAACGAAATTTAATTAACGAATTAAAACGAAACGAAACAATTTTTTTCCTTTTGCACGTGTCTATAAAATAGAGAAACTGCTCTCTATTTTCCTCGTCGGGATTCTCGGCAGTGTTTCCTGCCCAGAAAACTGTGCGTGTGTACGAGGCTGGTATGCTTACTTGTCCCCAGGTAAGCCCGCGCATGCTCGATGAGACTTCGACGCATGCGCGGTAGCTTACAAGGGTAGTGTAGGGTGTAGCAAGATGGCGGCGACGGCATAGAATGTGACGAGCGCATGCTCGTCGTAGTCGCTGACGTTACCATGTTCTTGCCATTCAAAAGAACGGCGGTTCTTTTGAATGGCCATGTGTACACTCGACGAGCAAGACAAGCTTGTCAGGAAAACTGAAGTTTTTTTTCCCCGACGAGGTTCTGGCCCGTGTGTACTAGGCTTTACGGATATAAATGGTCCTTTGAGGCCAACTATAATGTTGATGTAGCCCGTGGTGAAATTGAGCTTGCCATCCCTCCTGTACACCATATGAAAGGTACATCTCCATTCCTCAATATAACGTCATGTTCCCAACAAATGAGGAGGAGATACTGTACACCATATGAAAGGTCCATCTCCATTCCTCAATATAACGTCATGTTCCCAACAAATGAGGGGGAGATACTGTACACCATATGGAAGATCCATCTCCATTCCTCAATATAACGTCATGTTCCCAACAAATGAGGAGAAGATACTGTACACCATATGAAAGGTCCATCTCCATTCCTCAATATAACGTCATGTTCCCAACAAATGAGGAGGAGATACTGTACACCATATGAAAGGTCCATCTCCATTCCTCAATATAACGTCATATTCCCAACAAATGAGGGGGAGATACTGTACACCATATGAAAGGTCCATCTCCATTCCTCAATATAACGTCATGTTCCCAACAAATGAGGAGGAGATACTGTACACCATATGAAAGGTCCATCTCCATTCCTCAATATAACATCATGTTCCCAACAAATGAGGAGGAGATACTGTACACCATATGAAAGGTCCATCTCCATTCCTCAATATAACGTCATGTTCCCAACAAATGAGGAGGAGATACTGTACACGAGGCATGTCCAAAGTCCGGCCCGCGGGCCAATCGCGGACTGGTTTTGAACCGCCCGCTGGCCTGGTTATCAAAACCAGCCTTTCTCAACTAGTGTGCCGCAGGATCAGGGGAGAGAAGGGCTGTCAGATGAGCCCAACCCCCTACCGAACTATACATCGGCACTGTGAGAACCGTCAGCCTCAAAAGTGAAAGTAAACAGTGCAGGGGAATGTGCTGTGCTATCTGCTTCCCCCTACGGTGCAGTACCCGGCTGAATGAGGAAATAAGGTACTATGCTAATGTTTAGGTCTGGGGACCCTGATGTATGGGGGGGGCTCTCTGTGGAACCTGATGTATGGGGGGGCTCTCTGTGGAACCTGATGTATGGGGGGGCTCTGTGGACCCTAATGTATGGGGGGGCTCTCTGTGAACCCTGATGTATGGGGGGGCTCTCTGTGAACCCTGATGTATGGGGGGGCTCTCTGTAAACCCTGATGTATGGGGGGGCTCTCTGGGGATCCTGATGTATGGGGGGGACTCTCTGGGGATCCTGATGTATGGGGGGGACTCTCTGTGAACCCTGATGTATGGGGGGCTCTCTGGGGACCCTGATGTATGGGGGCTCCCTGTGATCCCTGATGTATGGGGGCTCCCTGTGATCCCTGATGTATGGGGGCTCTCTGTGAACCCTGATGTATGGGGGAGGTGCTCTCTGGGGACCTGATGTATGGGGGGCTCTCTGGGGACCCTGATGTATGGGGGGCTCTCTGGGGACCCTGATGTAGCCCTTGGTTCACATCTGCCTGGCTGCGTGCAGGGCAGCCCATTCATTTCAATGGGCTTCCCTACCCACAAAAATGCACGGAAAGAAGTCTCCGACCGTCTTTTTTTTTTTTATTATTGCACTGCATCAAAAGCACTCCACATTTTCCAATGTGTGGGGTACCATTAAGAATTAACGGTACCCCTAAAGAGCAGAGCATTCGTCTGTGTGTCGGGAACGAGTGCGACAAAGGCAAGAGAATTCTTGTTGGGCAGTGTATTAGTGCTTGGAGGAACACACTTAGACCGAATTTTAATGGTTCAAAGAATATCAGGCAAAATGGTCGACCCTCACGTATGTTCACTTCATCAAATCTGGCCCTCTTTGAAAAAAGTTTGGACACCCCTGCTGTACACCATATGAAAGGTCTATCTCCATTCCTCAATATAACGTCATGTTCCCAACAAATGAGGGGGAGATACTGTACACCATATGAAAGGTCCATCTCCATTCCTCAATATAACGTCATGTTCCCAACAAATGAGGGGGAGATACTGTACACCATATGAAAGGTCCATCTCCATTCCTCAATATAACGTCATGTTCCCAACAAATGAGGGGGAGATACTGTACACCATATGAAAGGTCCATCTCCATTCCTCAATATAACGTCATGTTCCCAACAAATGAGGGGGAGATACTGTACACCATATGAAAGGTCCATCTCCATTCCTCAATATAACGTCATGTTTCCACAAAATGATCTGGCATCCCCATTACTCCCCATAGCTGGCATTAACGCACAAGGAAATGTTACCCAGTGTGTCATAGTTGTTTTGGGTGTTTTATATCTTTTTAACTGGTTTGTTTTCATATTTTGATGTTACAATTGTACCAAGTTCCATGCCAGAGCTCTGTGAAACTGTTGAATGTTAGACCAACATGACTCTTCTATTAATGAACTTTTTAGAAAAGTGTTCACACTGGAGTCCATAAAGGATCTGAAAATTCTTTATAATTTAAAATACAAACAAATAGTGGCAATCCGATGTCGTAACAAATCACAAATGCATTTTGGCTAGTGAAGACTCAGGGCTGGCTCACACCATGCCCACACATGAATCACGCATGGACTCGGTGTGAAGACTTTTCTGATTGACTTTGGAGGGAGAACAGGAGCCCAGCTGTAAGATCGGCATTTCCACTTATTCCACTGACGGGGGGAGGAGCTAAAACTCCAGTTATTTGTCATCTACTGAGATTTTTTATATTTTTTTTCCTTCTTTCCAACAGATGGATGTGATGTCAAGAATTCCTTGGAGAGACATCTTCTATTATCTGCTGATTGTAAGTCAGAAGATAATGTCATCACACAGGATCCTCCAGGAGGAAATCCAAATCCACAAAATCTACATCACAGACCTTCCTGTCCGGAGACATCAATGGATCCCTCTGATCAGGGGGAATCTTCTCATCAATCACATACTATGATTGTAAATATCCATGTAAGATCTCACACTGCAGATAGATCAACAGATCCTTCTAATCCCGAGAAATCTTCCTCACCCCATGAAGGAGATCACCGAGGTGACAATCTATTCCCATGTTTGGGGTGCGGGAAATCTTTCACTCGGAAAGGAACACTTGTTGACCACCAGAGAATTCACACGGGTGAGTGTCCTTATTCATGTTCAGAGTGTGGGAAATCTTTCACTCGCAGAAGAGTCCTTGTTAATCATCAGAGACTTCACATGGGTGAGCGTCTTCATTCATGTTCAGAGTGCGGGAAATCATTCATTCAGAAAAACTACCTTGTTAAGCACCAGAGAATTCACACAGGTGAGCGTCCCTATTCATGTTCAGAGTGTGGAAAATCTTTCATTCAAAAAGGAGACCTTGTTAAACACCAGAAATTTCACACGGGTGAGCGTCCTTATTCATGTTCAGAGTGTGGAAAATCTTTCATTCAAAAAGGAGACCTTGTTAAACACCAGAGAATTCACACAGGTGAGCGTCCTTATTCATGTTTAGAATGCGGGAAATCTTTCATTCAGAAAAACTACCTTGTTACACACCAGAGAATTCACACTGGTGAGCGTCCCTATTCATGTTCAGAGTGTGGAAAATCTTTCAAGGAAAAAGGAGACCTTGTTAAACACCAGAGAATTCACACTGGTGAGCGTCCCTATTCATGTTCAGAGTGTGGAAAATCTTTCATGCAAAAAGGAGACCTTGTTACACACCAGAAAATTCACACGGGTGAGCGTCCTTATTCCTGTTCAGAATGCGGGAAATCTTTCATTCAGAAAAGAGACCTTGTTAAACACCAGAGAATTCACACAGGTGAGCGTCCCTATTCATGTTCAGAGTGTGGAAAATCTTTCATGCAAAAAGGAGACCTTGTTAAACACCAGAAAATTTACACGGGTGAGCGTCCTTTTTCATGTTCAGAGTGCAAGAAATCTTTTTATAAAAAAAGATGATCTTGTCCAACACCAGAAAGTACACTGTAGTGTGTATAGCAGAAGGAAAGCTGTTGGAGAATGTAGTGTGGATGGTGGGGGGGAGCTGTTCGAGAATGTAGTGTGGATGGTGGTGGGAGAGCTGTCGGAGAATGTAGTGTGGATGGTGGAGGAGAGGTGTTGGAGAATGTAGTGTGGATGGTGGAGGAGAGCTGTCAGAGAATGTAGTGTGGATGGTGGGGGGGAGAGCTGTCGGAGAATGTAGTGTGGATGGTGGAGGAGAGCTGTCGGAGAATGTAGTGTGGATGGTAGGAGGAGAGCTGTCGGAGAATGTAGTGTGGATGGTGGGTGGAGAGCTGTCGGAAAATGTAGTGTGGATGGTGGGGAGAGCTGTCGGAGAATGTAGTGTGGATGGTGGGGAGAGCTGTCGGAGAATGTAGTTTGGATGGTGGAGGAGAGCTGTCGAAGAATGTATTTTGGATATTAGAGGAAAGTTAATGGAGAATGTAGCGTGGATGGTGGAGGAGAGCTGTCGGAGAATGATGTGTGGATGGTGGAGGAGATCTGTCGGAGAATGTAGTGTGGATGGTGGAGAAGAGCTGTCGGAAAATGTAGTGTGGATGGTGGAGGAGAGCTGTGGGAGAATGTAGTGTGGATGGTGAGGGGAGAGCGGTCGGAGTAGTAGTGTGGATGGTGGAGGAGAGCTGTCGGAGAATGTGGTTAGGATGGTGGGAGGAGAGCTGTCAGGAAATGTAGAGTGGATGATGGAGGAGAATGTAGTGTGGATGGTGGAGGAGATCTGTCGGAGAATGTAGTGTGGATGGTGGAGGAGAGCTGTCAAGGAATGTAGTGTGGATGGTGGAGGAGAGCTGTCAAGGAATGTAGTGTGGATGGTGGAGGAGATCTGTCGGAGAATATAGTGTAGATGGTGGAGGAGAGCTGTCGGAGAATGTAGTGTGGATGGTGGAGGAGATCTGTCGGAGAATATAGTGTAGATGGTGGAGGAAAGTTGTCGGAGAATGTAGCGTGGATGGTGGAGGAGATCTGTCGGAGAATGTAGTGTGGATGGTGGAGGAGAGCTGTTGGAGAATGTAGTGGATGGTGGAGGAGATCTGTCGGAGAATGTAGTGTGGATGGTGGAGGACAGCTGTCGGAGAATGTAGTATGGATGGTGGAGGAGAGCTGTCGGAGAATGTAGTGTGGATGGTGGAGGAGAGCTGTCGGAGAATGTAGTGTGGATGGTGGAGGATAGCTGTCGGAGAATGTAGTGTGGATGGTGGGAGGAGATCTGTCGGAGAATGTAGTGTGGATGGTGAGAGGAGAGCTGTCGGAGAATGTAGTGTGGATGGTGGAAGGAGAGCTGTCGGAGAATGTAGTGTGGATGGTGGAGGAGAGCTGTCGGAGAATGTAGTGTGGATGGTGGAGGATAGCTGTCGGAGAATGTAGTGTGGATGGTGGGAGGAGATCTGTCAGAGAATGTAGTGTGGATGGTGGGAGGAGAGCTGTCGGAGAATGTAGTGTGGATGGTGGAAGGAGAGCTGTCGGAGAATGTAGTGTGGATGGTGGGGGAGAGCTGTAGGAGAATGTAGTGTAGATGGTGGGATGAGAGCTGTCGGAGAATGTAGTGTGGATGGTGGGAGGAGAGCTGTCGGAGAATGTAGTGTGGATGGTGGAGGAGAGCTGTCGGAGACTGTAGTGTGGATGGTGGTGGAGAGCTGTCGGAGAATGTAGTGTGGATGGTGGGAGGAGAGCTGTCGGAGAATGTAGTGTGGATGATGTAGAGCTGTCGGAGAATGTAGTGTGGATGGTGGGAGGACAGCTGTCGGAGAATGTAGTGTGGATGGTGGGAGGACAGCTGTCGGAGAATGTAGTGTGGATGGTGGGGGAGAATGTAGTGTGGATGGTGGAGGAGAGCTGTAGGAGAATGTAGTGTAGATGGTGGGAGGAGAGCTGTCGTAGAATGTAGTGTGGATGGTGGAGGAGAGCTGTAGGAGAATGTAGTGTAGATGGTGGAGGAGAGCTGTAGGAGAATGCAGTGTAGATGGTGGAGGAGAGCTGTTGGAGAATGTAGTGTGGATGGTGGAGGAGAGCTGTTGGAGAATGTAGTGTGGATGGTGGGGGAGAGCTGTTAGAGAATGTAGTGTGGATGGTGGGGGGAGAGCTGTCGGAGAATGTAGTGTGGATGGTGGGGGAGAGCTGTAGGAGAATGTAGTGTGGATGGTGGGGGAGAGCTGTAGGAGAATGTAGTGTGGATGGTGGGGGAGAGCTGTAGGAGAATGTAGTGTGGATGGTGAAGGAGATCTGTAGGAGAATGTAGTGTAGATGAGAGCTGTTGGAGAATGTAGTGTGGATGGTGGGGGAGAGCTGTTGGAGAATGTAGTGTGGATGGTGGGAGGAGAGCTGTCGGAGAATGTAGTGTGGATGGTGGAGGAGAGCTGTCGGAGAATGTAGTGTGGATGGGGGAGGAGAGCTGTCGGAGAATGTAGTGTGGATGGTGGGAGGAGAGCTGTCGGAGAATGTAGTGTGGATGGTGGGGGGAGAGCTGTCGGAGAATGTAGTGTGGATGGTGGGAGGAGAGCTGTCGGAGAATGTAGTGTGGATGGTGGGGGGAGAGCTGTCGGAGAATGTAGTGTGGATGGTGGGGAGGAGAGCTGTCGGAGAATGTAGTGTGGATGGTGGGAGGAGAGCTGTAAGAGAATGTAGTGTGGATGGTGGGGGAGAGCTGTCGGAGAATGTAGTGTGGATGGTGGGGGGAGAGCTGTCGGAGAATGTAGTGTGGATGGTGGGAGGAGAGCTGTAAGAGAATGTAGTGTGGATGGTGGAGGAGTGTTGTCGGAGAATGTAGTGTGGATGGTGTAGGAGAGCTGTCGGAGAATGTAGTGTGGATGGTGGGAGGAGAGTTGTCGGAGAATGTAGTGTGGATGGTGTGGGAGAGCTGTCGGAGAATGTAGTGTGGATGGTGTAGGAGAGCTGTCGGAGAATGTAGTGTGGATGGTGGGAGGAGAGTTGTCGGAGAATGTAGTGTGGATGGTGGGAGGAGAGTTGTCGGAGAATGTAGTGTGGATGGTGGGGGGAGAGCTGTCGGAGAATGTAGTGTGGATGGTGGGGGAGAGCTGTCGGAGAATGTAGTGTGGATGGTGGGGGAGAGCTGTCGGAGAATGTAGTGTGGATGGTGGAGGAGAGCTGTTGGAGAATGTAGTGTGGATGGTGGGAGGAGAGTTGTCGGAGAATGTAGTGTGGATGGTGGGGGGAGAGCTGTCGGAGAATGTAGTGTGGATGGTGGGGGGAGAGCTGTCGGAGAATGTAGTGTGGATGGTGGGGGGAGAGCTGTCGGAGAATGTAGTGTGGATGGTGGGAGGAGAGCTGTAAGAGAATGTAGTGTGGATGGTGAGGGAGAGCTGTCGGAGAATGTAGTGTGGATGGTGTAGGAGAGCTGTCGGAGAATGTAGTGTGGATGGAGAGTTGTCGGAGAATGTAGTGTGGATGGTGGGGGAGAGCTGTCGGAGAATGTAGTGTGGATGGTGGAGGAGAGCTGTCGGAGAATGTAGTGTGGATGGTGGGAGGAGAGTTGTCGGAGAATGTAGTGTGGATGGTGGGGGGAGAGCTGTCGGAGAATGTAGTGTGGATGGTGGGGGGAGAGCTGTCGGAGAATGTAGTGTGGATGGTGGGGGGAGAGCTGTCGGAGAATGTAGTGTGGATGGTGGGGGGAGAGCTGTCGGAGAATGTAGTGTGGATGGTGGAGGAGAGCTGTCGGAGAATGTAGTGTGGATGGTGGAGGAGAGCTGTCGGAGAATGTAGTGTGGATGGTGGGGGGAGAGCTGTCGGAGAATGTAGTGTGGATGGTGGAGGAGAGCTGTCGGAGAATGTAGTGTGGATGGTGGAGGAGAGCTGTCGGAGAATGTAGTGTGGATGGTGGAGGAGAGCTGTCGGAGAATGTAGTGTGGATGGTGAAGGAGAGCTGTCGGAGAATGATGTGTGGATGGTTTAGGAGAGCTGTCAGAGAATGTAGTGTGGATGGTGGAGGAGAGCTGTTGGAGAATGTAGTGTGGATGGTGGAGGAGAGCTGTTGGAGAATGTAGTGTGGATGGTGGGGGGAGAGCTGTCGGAGAATGTAGTGTGGATGGTGGGGGAGAGCTGTCGGAGAATGTAGTGTGGATGGTGGAGGAGAGCTGTTGGAGAATGTAGTGTGGATGGTGGGAGGAGAGTTGTCGGAGAATGTAGTGTGGATGGTGGGGGGAGAGCTGTCGGAGAATGTAGTGTGGATGGTGGGGGGAGAGCTGTCGGAGAATGTAGTGTGGATGGTGGGGGGAGAGCTGTCGGAGAATGTAGTGTGGATGGTGTAGGAGAGCTGTCGGAGAATGTAGTGTGGATGGAGAGTTGTCGGAGAATGTAGTGTGGATGGTGGGGGAGAGCTGTCGGAGAATGTAGTGTGGATGGTGGGGGGAGAGCTGTCAGAGAAATATATGGGGGGAGCATCCAGAGAATGTAGTGCAGATATTGAGAAAAGAGATATAACACAGGGGTGCATAGTTAGTGATGTAGACAGTGCTGAGGGAACTATGTGTGGTGAGGATGTAGATACTGATAATAAAGGAATGTTCGTACTCGCGTGCCATGTGGAGAACTTTTCTGGATTGCAGTGTAATACTCCAGAAGAGACTGGATCTGGTAAGAGCGGCAAATCCTGTAGTAGTACATTCATTTCTGGCGATAGAATTCTCCAGCACTGAAGGTCGGGCTAATTACTCATATCTGGTCTCTACGCACTGAACACTGTCAGTATTGGAAACATATGGTAGAATCCCAGGCGAAAAACAGAAAATTCCATTATCTTTTGATAAAAATGGGAAAATAATTTATCCACCAAATGGAGCAACTATAGAAGAAGAATTTACAGTGATGTCAAATCTGTAGGTTTACAATGAAGGGACATGAAGGATATTCATTAAATAAGTACTGTTTATATTGATAACCATTTGAAAATGCTATTAAAAATATAATATCTTTATACAATGAATGTGTGTACTTTAGAAATGTGTGCATTGCTTACCTTTTTATTTTTCATTCTTTTGTTTTTCCATAATTATAAATAGGGATGAGCCAAACGTACCTTGGTTTGATTCAGCGCAGGTTCAGCGAATGTTACTGAAGTTTGCATCCTGAAGCCGAACCTTATATCTCGGTAATGGCCATTTTCTGGGCTATCAGGCAAGGGATTGTCGAAGAACAGAGAGCTGGGTTGTGGCCTGAGAGATATGAACTAAAGCTATAAAAAAAATAATCAAAAATTATCTTGCAGCTGGAAGAGGATCTTTTTTTGCACCTTTAAGGGCAATATTAAAAAATAAATAAAAATTCCTTCACACTGCTTGCTTAGGGGATGTCCTAAAACTGTACATGATTTCTCAGTGACAGCATATTGTGGCATCAAATTGCGTATGTAATCATTTCCTTTTCCCATTGGCTCACATTCAACAGCAGCAACCCAATATGGTTGATTTCCAATCCAAAAAGGTCTTCATTGGGTAGTTTTTTCAAGGACAGCAACGTTTTGTTGTATCAAAACCAGTGAAAAGGAAATATATATACCAAAGTGCACATACAGTGCCTTGCAAAATGATTCACCCCCTTGGCTTTTTACCTATTTTGTTAATTACAGCCTTTAGCTCAATGTTTTTTTAATCTGAAATATACGTGATGGATCAGAACACAATAGTCTAAGTTGGTGAAGTAAAATTAGAAAAAAAAAATACATATATACGTAAATATTTTGCGACCCGAATTTGGGTCCACGTATCTCGGGGTTACTTGGTGATAGAAATTTGGAGATGTTGTAATGTTAAGTCTCCTGTGTTTGCATACCAATTTTGGGGTTTCTATCCCTAAGTGACCCCGGGATACGTGGACCCAAAGTTGGGTCACAAAATGTCAAAGCACTTTTCTGCAGCAGAGAATGACATTTTGCGACCCGACTTTGGGGCCACATATCTTGGGACCACTTGTAGCTAGAAACCCCACCTTTGGTATGCAAACAGAGTAGAACTAGCCCTACAACATGTCCAAATTTGGGGTTTCTATCACTAAGTGACCCTGAGATACGTGGACCCAAAGTCAGGTCGCAAAATATTTTCTAATCCGGTTGAAATAGTTTCAAATGCGGTTGAAATAGTTTCAAATGCGGTTGAAATAATTTCGAATCCGGTAGAAATATTTTCGAATTCGGTTGAAATATTTTCGAATGCGACCGATTTTCGAATTCGGTCGAAAATGAAACGAAATCCGAAAACGAATTTAACGAATCTAACTAAACGAAATTTAATTAACGAATTAAAACAAAACGAAACAATTTTTTTCCTTTTGCACGTGTCTATAAAATAGAGAAACTGCTCTCTATTTTCCTCGTCGGGATTCTCGGCAGTGTTTCCTGCCCAGAAAACTGTGCGTGTGTACGAGGCTGGTATGCTTACTTGTCCCCAGGTAAGCCCGCGCATGCTCGATGAGACTTCGACGCATGCGCGGTACCTTACAAGGGTAGTGTAGGGTGTAGCAAGATGGCGGCGACGGCATAGAATGTGACGAGCGCATGCTCGTCGTAGTCGCTGACGTTACCATGTTCTTGCCATTCAAAAGAACGGCGGTTCTTTTGAATGGCCATGTGTACACTCGACGAGCAAGACAAGCTTGTCAGGAAAACTGAAGTTTTTTTTCCCCGACGAGGTTCTGGCCCGTGTGTACTAGGCTTTACGGATATAAATGGTCCTTTGAGGCCAACTATAATGTTGATGTAGCCCGTGGTGAAATTGAGCTTGCCATCCCTCCTGTACACCATATGAAAGGTACATCTCCATTCCTCAATATAACGTCATGTTCCCAACAAATGAGGAGGAGATACTGTACACCATATGAAAGGTCCATCTCCATTCCTCAATATAATGTCATGTTCCCAACAAATGAGGGGGAGATACTGTACACCATATGAAAGGTCCATCTCCATTCCTCAATATAACGTCATGTTCCCAACAAATGAGGAGGAGATACTGTACTCCATATGAAAGGTCCATCTCCATCCCTCAATATAATGTCATGTTCCCAACAAATGAGGAGGAGATACTGTACACCATATGAAAGGTCCATCTCCATTCCTCAATATAATGTCATGTTCCCAACAAATGAGGAGGAGATACTGTACACCATATGAAAGGTCCATCTCCATTCCTCAATATAACGTCATGTTCCCAACAAATGAGGAGGAGATACTGTACACCAGGCATGTCCAAAGTCCGGCCCGCGGGCCAATCGCGGACTGGTTATCAAAACCAGCCTTTCTCAACTAGTGTGCCGCAGGATCAGGGGAGAGAAGGGCTGTCAGATGAGCCCAACCCCCTACCGAACTATACATTGGCACTGTGAGAACCGTCAGCCTCAAAAGTGAAAGTAAACAGTGCAGGGGAATGTGCTGTGCTATCTGCTTCCCCCTACGGTGCAGTACCCGGGTGAATGAGGAAATAAGGTACTATGCTAATGTTTAGGTCTGGGGACCCTGATGTATGGGGGGGGCTCTCTGTGGAACCTAATGTATGGGGGGCTCTGTGGACCCTAATGTATGGGGGGGGCTCTGTGGACCCTAATGTATGGGGGGGCTCTGTGGACCCTAATGTATGGGGGGCTCTCTGTGAACCCTGATGTATGGGGGGGCTCTCTGTAAACCCTGATGTATGGGGGGGCTCTCTGGGGATCCTGATGTATGGGGGGACTCTGGGGATCCTGATGTATGGGGGGGACTCTCTGTGAACCCTGATGTATGGGGGGCTCTCTGTGAACCCTGATGTATGGGGGGCTCTCTGGGGACCCTGATGTATGGGGGCTCCCTGTGATCCCTGATGTATGGGGGCTCTCTGTGAACCCTGATGTATGGGGGAGGGGCTCTCTGGGGACCCTGATGTATGGGGGGCTCTCTGGGGACCCTGATGTATGGGGGGCTCTCTGGGGACCCTGATGTAGCCCTTGGTTCACATCTGCCTGGCTGCGTGCAGGGCAGCCCATTCATTTCAATGGGCTTCCCTACCCACAAAAATGCACGGAAAGAAGTCTCCGACCGTCTCTTTTTTTTTATTATTGCACTGCATCAAAAGCACTCCACATTTTCCAATGTGTGGGGTACCATTAAGAATTAACGGTACCCCTAAAGAGCAGAGCATTCGTCTGTGTGTCGGGAACGAGTGCGACAAAGGCAAGAGAATTCTTGTTGGGCAGTGTATTAGTGCTTGGAGGAACACACTTAGACCGAATTTTAATGGTTCAAAGAATATCAGGCAAAATGGTCGACCCTCACGCATGTTCACTTCATCAAATCTGGCCCTCTTTGAAAAAAGTTTGGACACCCCTGCTGTACACCATATGAAAGATCCATCTCCATTCCTCAATATAATGTCATGTTCCCAACAAATGAGGGGGAGATACTGTACACCATATGAAAGGTCTATCTCCATTCCTCAATATAACGTCATGTTCCCAACAAATGAGGAGGAGATACTGTACACCATATGAAAGGTCCATCTCCATTCCTCAATATAATGTCATGTTCCCAACAAATGAGGAGGAGATACTGTACACCATATGAAAGGTCCATCTCCATTCCTCAATATAATGTCATGTTCCCAACAAATGAGGGGGAGATACTGTACACCATATGAAAGGTCCATCTCCATTCCTCAATATAACGTCATGTTCCCAACAAATGAGGGGGAGATACTGTACACCATATGAAAGGTCCATCTCCATTCCTCAATATAACGTCATGTTTCCACAAAATGATCTGGCATCCCCATTACTCCCCATAGCTGGCATTAATGCACAAGGAAATGTTACCCAGTGTGTCATAGTTGTTTTGGGTGTTTTATATCTTTTTAACTGGTTTGTTTTCATATTTTGATATTACAATTGTACCAAGTTCCATGCCAGAGCTCTGTGAAACTGTTGAATGTTAGACCAACATGACTCTACTATTAATGAACTTTTTAGAAAAGTGTTCACACTGGAGTCCATAAAGGATCTGCAAATTCTTTATAATTTAAAATGCAAACAAATAGTGGCAATCCGATGTCGTAACAAATCACAAATGCATTTTGGCTAGTGAAGACTCAGGGCTGGCTCACACCATGCCCACACATGAATCACGCATGGACTCGGTGTGAAGACTTTTCTGATTGACTTTGGAGGGAGAACAGGAGCCCAGCTGTGAGATCGGCATTTCCACTTATTCCACTGACGGGGGAGGAGCTAAAACTCCAGTTATTTGTCATCTACTGAGATTTTTTATATTTTTTTTCCTTCTTTCCAACAGATGGATGTGATGTCAAGAATTCCTTGGAGAGACATCTTCTATTATCTGCTGATTGTAAGTCCGAAGATAATGTCATCACACAGGATCCTCCAGGAGGAAATCCAAATCCACAAAATCTACATCACAGACCTTCCTGTCCGGAGACATCAGTGGATCCCTCTGATCAGGGGGAATCTTCTCATCAATCACATACTATGATTGTAAATATCCATGTAAGATCTCACACTGCAGATAGATCAACAGATCCTTCTAATCCCGAGAAATCTTCCTCACCCCATGAAGGAGATCACCGAGGTGACAATCTATTCCCATGTTTGGGGTGCGGGAAATCTTTCACTCGGAAAGGAACACTTGTTGACCACCAGAGAATTCACACGGGTGAGTGTCCTTATTCATGTTCAGAGTGCGGGAAATCTTTCACTCGCAGAAGAGTCCTTGTTAATCATCAGAGACTTCACATGGGTGAGCGTCTTCATTCATGTTCAGAGTGCGGGAAATCATTCATTCAGAAAAACTACCTTGTTAAGCACCAGAGAATTCACACAGGTGAGCGTCCCTATTCATGTTCAGAGTGTGGAAAATCTTTCATTCAAAAAGGAGACCTTGTTAAACACCAGAAATTTCACACGGGTGAGCGTCCTTATTCATGTTCAGAGTGTGGAAAATCTTTCAAGGAAAAAGGAGACCTTGTTAAACACCAGAGAATTCACACTGGTGAGCGTCCCTATTCATGTTCAGAGTGTGGAAAATCTTTCATGCAAAAAGGAGACCTTGTTACACACCAGAAAATTCACACGGGTGAGCGTCCTTATTCCTGTTCAGAATGCGGGAAATCTTTCATTCAGAAAAGAGACCTTGTTAAACACCAGAGAATTCACACAGGTGAGCGTCCCTATTCATGTTCAGAGTGTGGAAAATCTTTCATGCAAAAAGGAGACCTTGTTAAACACCAGAAAATTTACACGGGTGAGCGTCCTTTTTCATGTTCAGAGTGCAAGAAATCTTTTTATAAAAAAAGATGATCTTGTCCAACACCAGAAAGTACACTGTAGTGTGTATAGCAGAAGGAAAGCTGTTGGAGAATGTAGTGTGGATGGTGGGGGGAGAGCTGTCGGAGAATGTAGTGTGGATGGTGGGGGGAGAGCTGTTCGAGAATGTAGTGTGGATGGTGGTGGGAGAGCTGTCGGAGAATGTAGTGTGGATGGTGGAGGAGAGGTGTTGGAGAATGTAGTGTGGATGGTGGAGGAGAGCTGTCGGAAAATTTAGTGTGGATGGTGGGAGGATAGCTGTCGGAGAATGTAGTGTGGATGGTGGATGGTGTGGGGGGAAGGCTGTCAGAGAATGTAGTGTGGATGGTGGGGGGGAGAGCTGTCGGAGAATGTAGTGTGGATGGTGGAGGAGAGCTGTCGGAGAATGTAGTGTGGATGGTAGGAGGAGAGCTGTCGGAGAATGTAGAGTGGATGGTGGGTGGAGAGCTGTCGGAAAATGTAGTGTGGATGGTGGGGAGAGCTGTCGGAGAATGTAGTGTGGAGGAGAGGTGTTGGAGAATGTAGTATGGATGGTGGAGGAGAGCTGTCGGAGAATGTAGTGTGGATGGTGGGGGAGAGCTGTAGGAGAATGTAGTGTAGATGGTGGGAGGAGAGCTGTCGGAGAATGTAGTGTGGATGGTGGAGGAGAGCTGTCGGAGAATGTAGTGTGGATGGTGGAGGAGAGCTGTCGGAGAATGTATTTTGGATATTAGAGGAAAGTTAATGGAGAATGTAGCGTGGATGGTGGAGGAGAGCTGTCGGAGAATGATGTGTGGATGGTTTAGGAGATCTGTCGGAGAATGTAGTGTGGATGGTGGAGGAGAGCTGTCGGAGAATGTAGTGTGGATGGTGGAGGAGAGCTGTCGGAGAATGTAGTGTGGATGGTGGGAGGAGAGCTGTCGGAGAATGTAGTGTGGATGGTGGAGGAGAGCTGTCGGAGAATGATGTGTGGATGGAGGAGGAGATCTGTCGGAGAATGTAGTGTGGATGGTGGAGAAGAGCTGTCGGAAAATGTAGTGTGGATGGTGGAGGAGAGCTGTGGGAGAATGTAGTGTGGATGGTGAGGGGAGAGCGGTCGGAGTAGTAGTGTGGATGGTGGAGGAGAGCTGTCGGAGAATGTGGTTAGGATGGTGGGAGGAGAGCTCCTCCCAGCTCTCCTCCCACTCATATCTGGTCTCTACGCACTGAACACTGTCAGTATTGGAAACATATGGTAGAATCCCAGGCGAAAAACAGAAAATTCCATTATCTTTTGATAAAAATGGGAAAATAATTTATCCACCAAATGGAGCAACTATAGAAGAAGAATTTACAGTGATGTCAAATCTGTAGGTTTACAATGAAGGGACATGAAGGATATTCATTAAATAAGTACTGTTTATATTGATAACCATTTGAAAATGCTGTTAAAAATATAATATCTTTATACAATGAATGTGTGTACTTTAGAAATGTGTGCATTGCTTACCTTTTTATTTTTCATTCTTTTGTTTTTCCATAATTATAAATAGGGATGAGCCAAACGTACCTTGGTTTGATTCAGCGCAGGTTCAGCGAATGTTACTGAAGTTTGCATCCTGAAGCCGAACCTTATATCTCGGTAATGGCCATTTTCTGGGCTATCAGGCAAGGGATTGTTGAAGAACAGAGAGCTGGGTTGTGGCCTGAGAGATATGAACTAAAGCTATAAAAAAAATAATCAAAAATTATCTTGCAGCTGGAAGAGGATCTTTTTTTGCAGCTTTAAGGGCAATATTAAAAAATAAATAAAAATTCCTTCACACTGCTTGCTTAGGGGATGTCTTAAAACTGTACATGATTTCTCAGTGACAGCATATTGTGGCATCAAATTGCGTATGTAATCATTTCCTTTCCTTTTCCCATTGGCTCACATTCAGCAGCAGCAACCCAATATGGTTGATTTCCAATCCAAAAAGGTCTTCATTGGGTAGTTTTTTCAAGGACAGCAACGTTTTGTTGTATCAAAACCAGTGAAAAGGAAATATATATACCAAAGTGCACATACAGTGCCTTGCAAAATGATTCACCCCCTTGGCTTTTTACCTATTTTGTTAATTACAGCCTTTAGCTCAATGTTTTTTTAATCTGAAATATACGTGATGGATCAGAACACAATAGTCTAAGTTGGTGAAGTAAAATTATGAAAAAAAAATACATATATACATAAAACTATTTTTCAGAAATAAAGAATTGATAATTGGCATGTGCGTATGTATTCACCCCCTTTGTTATGAAGCCCATAAAAAGCTCTGGCACAACCAATTACCTTCAGAAGTCATA
Organism: Rana muscosa; assembly: GCA_029206835.1. Classification (NCBI taxonomy): domain Eukaryota; kingdom Metazoa; phylum Chordata; class Amphibia; order Anura; family Ranidae; genus Rana; species Rana muscosa. The sequence continues at coordinate 431,435,050 of CM055123.1, read as the reverse complement.
TAATTTGTGAAATGATGTCCACCTGTGTGCAATCTAAGTGTCACATGATCTGTCATTACTTATACACACCTTTTTGAAAGGCCCCAGAGGCTGCAACACCTAAATAAGCGGCACCACTAACCAAACACTGCCATGACGACCAAGGAACTCTTCAAACAAGTAAGGCTACTTTCACACTGCCAGCCAGTAGTGTATTTAGGTTTTGTGCTGCCCTAGGCCTGACTAAACTCGTGCACCCCCTAATTTAAATATGACCCACCCCTTCCTGTCAAGGCCACACCCCTTTCTGTTTAAGCGCAGCCCTGAAATTTTCGAGTGGGGACACTAGTTCTGAGGGCCTGCGGGGGGGGGGAATGGATTTGCATAGATTTCCTCTCACTTCCTGTTTGGCTATGGGGCAGGAAGTGAAGGGAAATCTCTGCAATGGGACAGGGATGGTTAAAAAAATAAACTGACCGGGGCTATACCCCTCCCCTTACTCTATCCAAAATTAAAAAGAAGTGTTGCCTATAGTCCTACTTTAAGCACAAATTTCTGCTAACTTTATTGAGCGGACTAAGAAGATATAACCATGTCAATGGTGCAGCAGAAAACATATAGCACTGTGAGGAAGGTTTGTGGTCCAGGATGATGGGACAATCAAAATGATAAGCAGCCCCCCCCCCACAGTTGGGAAACGCCGGCCACCCGCATACCGGAAGCAGTGAAGCCGCTTTGGGGGCGCTAGACTAATTTGCCTCTAAGCCCAGTCCGCCCCATAAGACTGGCGCTACACTAATAGTTTGGCGCAAGCCGGCGGGGAATCTTTCCGTGCTGCCCCCCCCTGCAAAGTGCTGCCCTAGGCCTGGGCCTTGTTGGCATAGGCCAGGATACAGCGCTGCTGCCAGCGCGGCGGCATAGACCGTAAAGCGTAACTATTTTTAGCGGCGGTTTACCCTCGTTTTATGGCACTATTTGGTCGCTAGCAGGGTGCTTTTAACCACCGCTATTGGCTGAAAAAGGGTTAAAACTGTCGGCGGCACTGCCCATTGATTTCAATGGGCAGGGGTGCTGTAGGAGCGGTGTTTACACCGCTCCTACAGTGCCTCAAAGATACAGCTAGCATGACTTTTTTTACCGTCCGGCCAGCGCACCGCTCCAGTGTGAAAGCCCTCGGGCTTTCACACTGGAGTGAAAGGAGAGGCTCTTTCAAGGCGCTTTGCAGGCGCTATTTTTAGCGATATAGCGCCTGTGTGAAAGTAGCCTTAGGGACAATGTTGTTGAGAAGTACAAGTCAGGGTTAGGTTAAAAAAAATATTGAAATCTTTGATGATCCCTAGGAGTACCATCAAATCTATCATAACCAAATGGAAAGAACATGGCATAACAGCAACCCTGCCAAGAGACGGCCGCACACCAAAACTCACGGACCGATCAAGGAGGGCATTAATCAGAGAGTCAGTACAGAGACCTAAGGTAACCCTGGAGGAGCTGCAGAGTTCCACAGCAGAGACTGGAGTATCTGTACATAGGATGACAATAAGCCGTACACTCCATTAAGTTTGGGTTTATGGCAGAGTGGCCAGAAGAAAGCCATTACTTTCAGCAAAAAACTAAATGGCACGTTTTGAGTTTGCGAAGGGGCATGTGGGAGACTCACAAAATGTATGGAGGAAGGTGCTCTGGTCTGATGAAACTAAAATTTAACTTTTTGGCCATCAAAGAAAACACTATGTCTGGTGCAAACCCAACACATCACATCACCCAAAGAACACCATCCCCACAGTGAAACATGGTGGTGGCAGCATCATGCTGTGGGGATGTTTTTCAGCAGTCGGGACTGGGAAACTGGTCAAAGTTGAGGGAAAGATGGATGGGGCTAAATACAGGGATATCCTTCAGCAAAACCTGTACCACTCTGTGTGATTTGAGGCTAGGACAGAGGTTCACCTTCCAGCAGGACAATGACCCCAAACACACTGCTAAAGCAACACTTGAGTGGTTTAAGGGGAAAAATGTAAATGTGTTGGAATGGCCTAGTCAAAGCCCAGACTTTAATCCAATAGAAAATCTGTGGTCAGACTTAAAGATTGCTGTTCACAAGCGCACACCACCAACTTGAAGGAGCTGGAGCAGTTTTGCAAGGAGGAATGGGCAAAAATCTCAGTGGTAAGATGTGGCAAGCTCATAGAGACTTATCCAAAGCGACTCGGAGCTGTGATAGCCGCAAAAGGTGGCTCTACAAAGTATTGACTTTGGGGGGGGGGGGGGTGAATTAGTTATGCACATTTACTTTTTCTGTTATTTTGTCTTATTTGTTGTTTGCTTCACAATAAAAAAAAATAACATCTTCAAAGTTGTGGGCATGTTCCGTAAATTAAATGATACCAATCCTCAAACAAGCCATGTTAATTCCAGGTTGTGAGGCAACAAAACACAACAAAAATGCCAGGGGGGGTGAATACTTTTGCAAGGCACTGTATAGCAAAATTCATAGTAGCGCAACAATAACAATTAATTCAGTGTTCAATACAAAAATGTAATGATCCAATATATATGATATTCCATGTGCAAAGAAAATATTAAAAATATAAAGGATGATAGAATTAAAATGTCATGGAAAGTAAAAAAACAAAACAAGAGTCCAATAGCAGTCCTCTTTAACCACTTAAGGACCTTGCCTGTTTTTAAGAATCGGTGATTAAACGTTAAAAACAAGTCTTTTTGCTAGAAAAATACTTAGAACCCCCAAACAGTATTAAAAAAAAATTCTAACACCCTAGAGAATAAAATTGTGGTCATTGCAATACTTTTTGTCACACCGTATTTGTGCAGCGGTCTTACAAGCGCACTTTTTTTTGGAAAAAATTAACTTTTTTAAATAAAAAAATAAGACAACAGTAAAGTTAGCCCAATTTATTTTATATTGTGAAAGATAATGTTACGCCGAGTAAAGTGATACCCAACATGTCACGCTTCAAAATTGCGCCCGCTCGTGGAATGGCGTCAAACTTTTACCCTTAAAAAGCTCCATAGGCGACATTTAAAAAATTCTACAGGTTGCATGTTTTAAGATACAGAGGAGGTTTCGTACTAGAATTATTGCTCTCGCTCTAACGATCGCAGCAATACCTCACATGTATGGTTTTAACATCGTTTTTATATGTGGGCGGGACTTATGTATGCATTCGCTTCTGCGTGCGAGCTCGTTGGGACGGGGCTTTTTAAAAAAAAAACTTTTTTTTTCTTATTTATTTTACTTGCTTTTATTTATTTTTATACAGTTTTTTAAAAAAAATTGGATCACTTTTATTCCTATCACAAGGAATGTAAACATCCCGTATAATAGAAAAAAGCATGACAGGTCCTCTTAAATTTGAGATCTGGGGTCAAAAAGACGTCAAATCTCATATTTAGGCTAAAATGCAATAAAAAATGTTGTCATTTGAAAAAATTACAAAAATAAGTTGTCCCTTTAAGATGTATGGGCAGAAGTGACGTTTTGACGCCGCTTCCGCCCTGCTATGGTATGGAGACATGTGGGGGCCATCTTCCCCTCACTCGTCTCCATACCCAGCAACCTGAAGGACCTGATCGCCTCCGCCGCTGCTGACGGCTCCAGCCGCCGATAACGGGGATCTTGCGGCGAATCTGCCGCAGAGACCACCATTATCGTTTACAGGACCGACGCCTGAAGAGATGGATACCTCGGTTGTGGCAGCAGCTGCTGCCATTACCGAGATATCCCTCTTCAAAAAGAGGACGTATATTGTTGTGCGCAGGTCCTGAAGTGGTTAAACAATGAAAAAAATGTGATGATAATCCCAGTGATATCCTAATTGAGAAAAAACTCTGTAAGGTATCCACTACCGTATAAGTCACATTAAACCCACTCCCATTAGGTGGAAACTCAACAAATGTATTTGAATCCGTTGTTCAAAGATTCCTTAATAAGCCAATCCACTTCTCCACAGTTCCTTGTAGAAAAGGTGCATATCCATGGGTACATGAAACAAAAAGGCTCCGCTAGTGTTATATTGTAAAGCTCAATCTTTAATCTAAAAACAATACCCAGTCCTCTCACATGTAAAACATCTTGTATCAAACATTGTATAGCCCATGACATAATCAAGCAATCCCCTTCAGTCTCACCACCTCCACGCTGGCTGACTACTATCCAGGGAAACGCCAATCGTTCTCGCAATGTTAATGTGAAGTTTCCGGTTGCTGTCTAGTCACACCCCAACGTACGTTTCTTTCCTTCCAACTTTGTAACAGGGGCTGGATATTTTGTTGTAGTAGTGTCAGACCATAAGTGAGCACTGGACATAGCAGGAACAATGTAAAGTAGCTACTATATATACTGGAAAATAAACCAGTTACATCCTAAATATAGAACCATTTATCCAACTTATCCAAAATAAAAAGAGGTGATCAAATACCACCAAAAGAAATCTCTATTTGTGGGGAAAAGGGACATACATTTTGTTTGGGTACAATGTCACATGACCGGCAATTGTCAGTTAAAGCCGCGCAGTTCCGTATTGCAAAAAACGGCCTGGTCAGGAAGGGGGCAAATTCTTCCGGGGCTGAAGTGGTTAATAACATTACTTGTTGACATGAGGGGGGGTGTGGCTTGGTAATGGCGGAGTAGAGAGACACAGTAGCTGAGCTCCGACCATCCCTCCGGCAAACCAGTACTGAATGCGGCTACTAAGCGACTAAACAGGTGATCCATACACCGGAATGAGCAATATGAGGAGGAAAGGAGAGGAGAAGAATAAGCCCATACAAAAACCTACCGCTCAAGCAGAGATACAACACTATTTCCTGTGGACAAGAGCCTCCACAGCCCAGGCTTCCGTACTCGAGGCACGGAGGAGTCCGTGCACGGATATTGCAATGGCGGCTCCCCGCATGAGCTTACCTTTGGCTATAGGCGTTCCGGAAATACTAGAGCCGAGAGAAGACCGGCAGGGGTCGGCATCTGTGCAGGGAAGCGCAGTGCGCCTGGAACCCGGGAGACTTAGATTTGAGAGCCATCCTGCAAGCACTCCCGACATGAAGTGAAATGGAGGTGATGGTATCCCGCCTAGAGGAAGTACACCGCAGGGAGATGCAGCTGGTCCGAACAGAGGTGCAAACGTTGTCAGATAGACTCACTGCAGAAGAGACAGTAGTATCTTTCCTAGAGAGCCGTATCTCTAAAATAGGAGCAGATATCTCAGGCATCCCATACATCTTTCACACAACTCCGATTAGAAGAAATGGAAGACCGGAGCAGACGTAACAATCTAAGGTTAAGAGGCATTCCGGAAGAGCTAGGAGAGTAGTCATTGCAATTGGCAGTACTGACTATATGTCAGACGTTGGGAATCTCAACCTCCCCCCAAGAACTGGAATTTGATAGACTTCATAGAGCTCTGGGACCTTGCTCTACAGACCTGGAAAGACCCAGGGATGTGATCGCCCGCTTGCATCGCTATGCCCATAAGGAATTCATTAGCCCTAAGGCCTGGGAGGCAGGAGCAATCAATTATGAAGGAAGATGGATTAAAATTCTGCCAGACCTTTCTCAGGCTCAGTTGCGCCCGCTCCTGGAAAAAATCAAGCAATCGGGAGGCTCATATCGATGAGGGTTTCCAATATCCCTATCAATAAAGAAAGGATTGGCCTCTTTTACATTGTCCCAGCCCTGTTCCTGTTTCTGGAAGTGGAGAAGTTTGCTGTCCCAGACTGGCTACATACCACAATGAGGAAGCAAAAAGAGCTAGTCTTCTCAAGGTAACGGGAGAACCCCCCCTACACCCCCCCTACATACAACAGGGGGGCGTGGGGGAGTCGGGAGGGGTGAACTAGACTGGAGACTGTGAGCACTAAAGGGATAGATGTCTTATGGTGCTCTCTCTTCCTGACTCTGTTTGGCTTTCTCATTTTTTTTGGTCTCTTCTGGACGTTACCCTAGGATTTCCCTTTTTTTTTCTTCTTTTTTTTTTAAAAGCGGTAAGGGGGAGAATAATATCTTCCCCCTCCCCCCTTTGGCCCCCCTCTGTCTCTCTCCCTTTTTTGTTTTTGTTTTTTTGTCTCGCTTCACCTTGATTGACTTGATATGATAGAGACTGCCCCCAGAACCCTTTAAAAAATGAGATGAACTGTAAATGAACAATAATGAAATTACAGAATTGGGGTACCCCCCCCCCTCACAGATACTGTAATTGGAGCACAGCAATGAGCCCTGTAGCAAAGTATTGCATCAAAAATTGTAATTACACGCCCCTGTTAAACATGGGCAGAAAAATTGGGCCTTAGGCACTGGTGCCGGTGCCACAGCACTGCAACCCCTCACAGATACTGTAGTTGGAGCGCAGCAATGAGCCCTGCTGCAAAGTATTGCATCAAAAATTGTAAATACACGCCCCTGTTAAACAGGCAATGAAAAATTGGGCCTTAGCCACTGGTGGCTGAGCCCAGAACCAAAAATGTTCTTACAAGCTATCAGCATGATCATTGAGGAGGAAGAGGATAGTCACTCAGCATAACAGGATAGTCACTCTGCTTCAGCATAGGCAGTCTTGAAGGGATCTGACATTTCAAAAAAAATGATTCGGTTACATCAGCATCAGGTGCTTGGTAGATGGTGGTGATCTAAGACTGATTAATTTTTACGAAGGTCAGTCGATCGACCGAGTCGGTGGACAGGCGCACCCTGTGATCGGTTACAAAGCCTCCAGCAGCACTGATTGTGCGTTCCAAAAGAACGCTGGATGCAGGACAGGCCAGTAGCTCAATTGCATACTGTGCAAGCTCTGGCCACTGATCCATCCTCAAGACCCAGTAACCCAGAGGATTTTCGGTGGGAAAGGTGTCCAAGCCTGATCTTGCTTCTAGGTATTCCTGCACCATGTAAACCAGACGCTGGCGATGGTTGCTGGAACCGATCATACCTTGGGACTAAATAATTGTCTGAACGCATCGGTCAGATGGCCACCTTCTCCACCACTCCTTCTTTGACTGACCGAAGCCTCATCAACACGTTGTCCAGGACCAGGAATTTGTAACCTCCCAGTCTCTGGGAACGCGTTGCACAGACCTTTCTGCAAGGCCTCCCGAAGATGCTTCATCCTCTGCTCCCTCTGCGACGGCAAGATAAGGTCCGCAACCTTACCCTTGTAATGTGTGTAACACACAGACCCCCCTTTACCTGCCTTGTCTGGCTCCTCGCAGGAAGAGAGGGCACACTGTGCCACATGCCCGTACCCTCCTGTGTGAAGAGGTTGAACGGTGTTGTTGGTGGGTCTCCACAGCCTAAATCTTCCAGAGTATGGTTCTTATCTCTAAAGTCAATAAAGATAAGTCTCTATGTCCCCCAATAACTTCAAGGTCCACACCAGCTGTAACTCCAACGTAGAGTTTATTTTCTCTTTTAAGCACAGTCTCGGATAGAAAAGGTTGGAGGAAGAACAGGACAGCATAAGGTGTAGAAGAGGTCCAGGCACAAACGTAATACACTTCACTGCTCAGATTCTCAAGCAGACTCAGCCCATTTGGATAGTCTCCCTAGGTAGGGATTAGCAGCCAGAATGGTGCTCTAACTTAACGTACAGTCTCTGCCACAGACTTGGTGAACTTGGTCTCTGCCACAGACCTGGTGAACTTGGTCTCTGCTACAGACCTGGTGAACTTTGTCTCTGCCACAGACCTGGTGAACTTGGTGTTTCAAGCTTGACCTCTGTTAAGGAGAAGACATCCCTCCAGAGAGTTACTGGGCCCCTTCCTTCAATGTGACTTCTCACCAGTCCCTCGGAACGGTTCTTCCCTCGGCCTCCTCATCTAAGATACGGGTCCCCTCGCAAGGCGGCACCCTGAGATTCCTCGATCCTTGGTGGGCCCCAGCCAAAGGTGCTGGGCCCAAGGCCTTTGTTGCAGCCCCAGGGCTAAAGGTGCCTGGGACTGATTCACCGACTCCCGCCCCTGGGCCAAAGGTGCCCAGGGCGGACAGGAACACACTCCCTGGGGTAGGACCCCCGACAACGAACCAGAACCACGAACAGGCAGCGTCTGCCCCTTTTATATCCTCTCCCAGCATGCACAGCAGGTAGACCACGCCCACTGTATGGCTGCTGAGAGGGGACACACAAGGCACAGCACTGTATCAGCGATTCAACCCTGGCCTACTAAGGCAGCGCCACCTATAGGCCACAGGGAACTTACACTGATACTCTCCCTGCGGACAAAATGGTTGATAGAATCCTGACAATTGGGGTGTTTGAGCATAACTACCACTCAAACACTTCCCCTAAATTTAGGACCCCGCTACACGTGGATCAAGGAGGGTTGCCAGCCAGTAATGATCCCTCTCCTTGATACCACGAATACGAGGATCCCTTCCGCAGGCTTTGCAGGATCAGGGAGGCCATGCAGCATAAGTTTGCTGAGGCATTTGGTCCGGAGTCCTCTGGGTCACTCAGGATGACATGATCCACAGCCACCTCCTCCCAGCCACGTACAAGTCCATGGGTCTCTTGGGACTGTAATTGATCCCTTGAAGACTGCTGCTTATGCTGAGTGCTAGGCTCCACCTCCATGCTGACACGATCCTCCTCCTCCTCCTCTTCCTGTGTGATAGCCGGGCCAGCAGGAACACTGTCTGGATAAAGGGGGCCTTGAGAGGTAAGGAAGTCCTCCTCTTCCTGCCTCTGTTCTGCCTCAAGTGCCCTGTCCATTATTCCACCCAGCGTGTGCTCCAACAGGTGGACAAGAGGGACAGTGTCACTGATGCATGCACTGTCACTGCTCACCATCCTCGTGGCCTCCTCAAATGGTGCCAGGACAGTGCATGCATCCCTGATCATGGCCCACTGGCGTGGGGAAAAAAAATCCAAGCTCCCCTGTCCTGGTGCCATATTGCAACAGATACTAATTGATGGCCCTCTGCTGCATGTGCAGCCGCTGCAGCATGGCTACCGTAGAGTTCCACCTGGTGGGCATGTCACAGATTAGGCGGTTTTTGGGCAGGTTGGATTCCTTTTGCAGGTCAGCCAGCCGAGCACTGGCATCATATGACCAGCGGAAATGCCCACAGAGTTTCCTGGCCTGCTTCAGAACCTCTTGTAAGCCCGGGTACCTGCCCAAGAACCACTGCATCATCAAGTTAAGGACGTGAGCCAAACAGGGCACATGGGTCAGTTGTCCCTGTCGGAGGGCGGAGAGGAGGTTGGTGCCATTGTCGCAAACCACCTTTCATGGCTTAAGCTGGCGTGGCATCAACCACCTCTGAGCCTGCCCCTGCAGAGCTGACAGAATCTCTGCCCCAGTGTGGCTCCTGTCCCCCAAGCACACCAGCTCAAGCACCGCATGGCATCTTTTTGCCTACGTACTTGCGTAGCCCCTTGAACGCCTACGGAGCACCGCTGGTTCCAAGGACAAAGGACAGGTAGACGCCATGGAGGAAGAGGGGGTGGAGGAGAGAGGTGTGTCAGAATCACCAGTAGTAAAGTTTTGGAGGCATGGTGGCGGAACAACCTCCAACACTACTGCACCTTGTCCTGCATCCTTCCCAGCTGCCAGCAGAGTCACCCAATGCACCGTGAAAGATAAGTAACGTCCCTGTCCATGCCTGCTGGACCATGAGTCAGCGGTAATAGGCACCTTACCGCTAAACGCCCTGTCCAGCGAGGCTAAGACATTGCCTTCCACATGCCGGTAGAGAGCCGGAATCGCCTTCCGTGAGAAAAAGTGGTGTTTGGAAATCTGCCACTGAGGAACTGCACATTGCACAAACTCACGGAAGGGGGCAGAGTCTACCAACTGAAAAGGCAGCAATTGAAGTGCTAGCAATTTAGCCAAGCTAGCATTCAACCGCTGGGCATGTGGATGGCTGGGAGCGAACTTCTTTCGGTGGTGCAGCAGCTGGGGCAGGGAAATTTGCCTGGTACAATTGGACGTCGGTGTACCGATAGCAGATTGCCCGCAAGTACTTGGCTGTGACACACCTAATTCTACACCTTCATTCCTCTCAGTGCAGGTTTCAGAGACGACTGAAAGTATAGTGGGGTTGGAGATCCCAGCTGATGAGGAGCAAGGAAGAGGTCCGCTTTGTTCTTTGGTGTGGGTCTTTTAGGTATGCTTGCCAACGAGCTGCATGGCAGGTCAACATATGTCTGGTCAAGCATGTGGTGCCCAAGCGGGTGATGTTTTGACCACGCGAGATACGCTTGAGACATATGTTGCAAATAGCAGCGCTGCGATCTGATGCACTTGTCTCAAAAAAGGCCCACACCAAAGAACTTTTGGAATAACGCGCAGAGACAGCAGCGCCCTGCACATGCGGAGCTATGCGGTGTGATGCAGTCGGTGTGCTGCCCTTAAGCTGACCCCTGGAGGGCATCCTGCCTCGTTGGAGATGTGCCTCCTCCTCCTCTCTCCTATCAGGCACCCATGTGGAGTCAGTAACCTCATCATCCTCTCCCTCCTCATCACTGGAGCAAATCTGGCAGTATGCTGCAGCTGGGGGAACATGACTGCCAGATAGCTGTCCTTGTTGGGCACCCCCTCTCTCTGGGCTCACGTTACTGCCTTCTTCTAGCTGGGTTCCATCATCGGAGCCTTCAAAACGCTGGGCATCCTCCTGGAGCATGTACCCAACACTGTGGTCAAACAGTTCGGGGGACTCCTCAGAAGGACATGGTGGGGCTAGGGAAGGAGTGACTGATGCCATTGAGCCGAGGGAAGAGGCCGCTTTGGCAGCTGCTTTGCCAGACACAGTACCCTGAGCCTGGGTGAGAGAGGATGAGGAGGATGAGGACGGCTTGGTCATCCACTCTACCAAGTCTTGGGCATTTTGCGGCTCAACATGGCCAGCTGCCGAAAAGAAGGACAAGCGTGTCCCACGACCATGTGCTGATGAGGATGCACCGTGTCACTGACCAGCACTGTTGCCTCTAGACACAGAGCCTGCTTGCCCTCTTTTATTGCCTCGTGACTGTCTGCCTCTCCTTGTTTGTCTTCCAGACATACTAATGGCCTGCAGTGAGATGTAGCTGCACAAAGGTGGGATGTATATATATATATATATATATGTATATCTCTGTACTGATTATAATGCAGCTATCAGAATCAACTGCCTGCTGTGGTATTAGTATGAGAAAAGCAGCAATTGTCTTCAGTTAGTTTTAGGTGAACACTGTGCAGAGGACACAATACACTAACTGAAAATACTTGCAGCTCTCTGCCTGTGATTTTATTATGAGAACAGAACACCACAAATTGTATTCAGGTTCCTTTAAGTGAACAGAAGGAAAAAAAATTGCGCTAAAGCAATTTTTTTTTCCTTCTATCTGCTTGGTGTTTATCCCACTATTATTGCTGCTTAGAGAGTTCTAAACGTATTTACTAACAATTAGCGCAGTTTTTTCTTTCTATATCCTTTAAGTGAACGCTGTGCAAAGGACATAAGTACTGCAGTACACTAAATTAAATTAATGCAGCTTCCTGCCTGTGGTTTTATTGTGAGAATACCACTAATTGTATTCAGGTAAGCTTTAGGTGAACGCTATGCAAAGCACACAGTACACTAAGTGAAACACTGCAGATAGCACAATCGCCTGCCTGCCTGTCACAGTATAGAGAATAACAGGAATGGATCTAGCCAAACTGAATACAGTGTATAAATATGTGTAGCTCCCCCCTCCCAATATTTGGGGGCGCTATGTGTAAATTTAAGGGTAGTCTGAGCCAGTAGTTGGGCTCAGACTAATTGATTGTTTAAATTGCTTCTGCTCTGGGTGTGATGCTGCCTGGCAGTATAGTTCCCTGGTGGCCTGTAGGTGGCACTGTCACCACCGGCCCAGGTTGAACCACAGGGGGTATCACAGCACCTTGGGTGTCCTCTCTCGGCAGCCATGCAGTGGGCGTGGTCGACCCACTGTGCATGCTGGGAGAGGGTACATAAGGGGCAGACGCCATTGGGGTTGGTTGTTCCTAAGGGCCCCTTGGTCCTGTATGTGCTCCTCGTGGCCCGCATGGCACGGGGTGCGTGTGTTTTAGCCCCGGGCACCTTCAGCCCGAGGCTACATCGCTGCATGGTAGGCCCAGCCCTGCTTGCTAGGGCCTACACCTCAAAGAAGGATCCCAAGCTGCCTACCGGAGGGAAGGCAACTCTTAGGAAAGGAGACCAGGGGAGGATCAGTCCGAGAGGAGACTAGCGACGGTACTGCTGTCTCGGGAAAAGGCCTGGAAACTCGCCTAAAGAGGGATCCATCATCATTACAAGCCCTGCAATACGCCAATCTGGCACAAAGGTTTCTCTCACTATTGCTTGGCTGGGAGGTTCGGGACTTTGATAATCCTGTGGCAGAGGATTCCTGATCGTATCCCTATTTCTAAAGGAAGGATTGATTCGTGCTCCACTCCGGCTGCTAGAACCACTAAACGGGACTATCCGGGTGAGCAATACCCACTCAGGCTTGAGTGGCGATGATTGGAACTTTAGTGTTGCATGCCTGAACTTTTTCCCCTGTGTGTTCTCTCTCTCTCGTGTCCTATTCTTCTTCTCAAATTCCTTCAAGCAAACTAAAATAAAGCCTGACCGTTTGGGTTTTACATTGTGTGGACATTGGCCTTTTTCTAGACTTTCCTCTACCCTGACAACGGAAGCCATTGAGGTCGTTGCAGACTAGGGATGAGCTTCGTGTTCGAGTCGAACATACGTTCGACTCGAACATCGGCTGTTCGATCGTTCGACGAAGATCGAACGATTTGGGCCGTTCGCGCCAAATTCGAATGACGCGAACGGCCCACAATGCACTACGCCATCGCAGTGTCATCCAGGCGCTGTGATTGGCCAAGCATGCACTGTGACCCCGCATGCTTGGCCAATCACAGCGCCGGCAGCGAGGAGAGCAATGATTGGCCACAGGCAGGATGCCTGTGGCCAATTATTGCTGAGGGGGTTTAGTACACGCCCCACACTATAAAAGGCCGCCAGCGCGGCGGCCTTGTGTAGTGTGTTCCGGAGCAGGGAAAGAGAAGCATAGACAGGGACAGTGTCATTTTTTTTCCTTTACTAATCCTGGATTCCTTGTGTTTAGGGACAAATAAGGATAGGTAGGGAGAGTGTCAGTGTGTTATTCTGTGCTAAACCTTGTTTGTAGGGAAAGAGAAGGACAGTGAGGGAAAGTGTCACTGTGCTATTCTGTTCTAAACCAATCTTGCTGAACCATATTTGAAATCCTTGAGTTTAGGGACAGAGAGGTACAGTGAGGGAAAGTGTCAGTGTGCTATTCTGTTCTAAACCAATCTTGCTGAACCATATTTTAAATCCTTGAGTTTAGGGACAGAGAAGGACACTCGTGGAAACTATCAGTGTGCTATTCTGTGCTAAATCTTGTTTGTAGGGACAGAGAAGGACAGTGAGTGAAACTGACAGTGTGCTATTCTGTTCTAAACCAATCTTGCTGAACCATATTTGAAATCCTTGAGTTTAGGGACAGAGAGGTACAGTGAGGGAAAGTGTCAGTGTGCTATTCTGTGCTAAATCTTGTTTGTAGGGACAGAGAAGGACAGTGAGTGAAACTGACAGTGTGCTATTCTGTTCTAAACCAATCTTGCTGAACCATATTTGAAATCCTTGAGTTTAGGGACAGAGAGGTACAGTGAGGGAAAGTGTCAGTGTGCTATTCTGTTCTAAACTAATCTTGCTGAACCATATTTGAAATCCTTGAGTTTAGGGACAGAGAGGTACAGTGAGGGAAAGTGTCAGTGTGCTATTCTGTTCTAAACCAATCTTGCTGAACCATATTTGAAATCCTTGAGTTTAGGGACAGAGAGGTACAGTGAGGGAAAGTGTCAGTGTGCTTTTCTGTTCTAAACCAATCTTGCTGAACCATATTTTAAATCCTTGAGTTTAGGGACAGAGAAGGACACTCGTGGAAACTATCAGTGTGCTATTCTGTGCTAAATCTTGTTTGTAGGGACAGAGAAGGACAGTGAGTGAAACTGACAGTGTGCTATTCTGTTCTAAACCAATCTTGCTGAACCATATTTGAAATCCTTGAGTTTAGGGACAGAGAGGTACAGTGAGGGAAAGTGTCAGTGTGCTATTCTGTGCTAAATCTTGTTTGTAGGGACAGAGAAGGACAGTGAGTGAAACTGACAGTGTGCTATTCTGTTCTAAACCAATCTTGCTGAACCATATTTGAAATCCTTGAGTTTAGGGACAGAGAGGTACAGTGAGGGAAAGTGTCAGTGTGCTATTCTGTTCTAAACCAATCTTGCTGAACCATATTTGAAATCCTTGAGTTTAGGGACAGAGAAGGACACTCGTGGAAACTATCAGTGTGCTATTCTGTGCTAAATCTTGTTTGTAGGGACAGAGAAGGACAGTGAGGGAAACTGTCAGTGTGCTATTCTGTTCTAAACCAATCTTGCTGAACCATATTTGAAATCCTTGAGTTTAGGGACAGAGAGGTACAGTGAGGGAAAGTGTCAGTGAGCTATTCTGTTCTAAACCAATCTTGCTGAACCATATTTGAAATCCTTGAGTTTAGGGACAGAGAAGGATACTCGTGGAAACTATCAGTGTGCTATTCTGTGCTAAATCTTGTTTGTAGGGACAGAGAAGGACAGTGAATGAAACTGTCAGTGTGCTATTCTGTTCTAAACCAATCTTGCTGAACCATATTTGAAATCCTTGAGTTTAGGGACAGAGAGGTACAGTGAGGGAAAGTGTCAGTGAGCTATTCTGTTCTAAACCAATCTTGCTGAACCATATTTGAAATCCTTGAGTTAAGGGACAGAGAAGGACACTCGTGGAAACTATCAGTGTGCTATTCTGTGCTAAATCTTGTTTGTAGGGACAGAGAAGGACAGTGAGTGAAACTGTCAGTGTGCTATTCTGTTCTAAACCAATCTTGCTGAACCATATTTGAAATCCTTGAGTTTAGGGACAGAGAGGTACAGTGAGGGAAAGTGTCAGTGTGCTATTCTGTTCTAAACCAATCTTGCTGAACCATATTTGAAATCCTTGAGTTTAGAGACAGAGAGGTACAGTGAGGGAAAGTGTCAGTGTGCTATTCTGTTCTAAACCAATCTTGCTGAACCATATTTGAAATCCTTGAGTTTAGGGACAGAGAGGTACAGTGAGGGAAAGTGTCAGTGTGCTTTTCTGTTCTAAACCAATCTTGCTGAACCATATTTGAAATCCTTGAGTTTAGGGACAGAGAAGGACACTCGTGGAAACTATCAGTGTGCTATTCTGTGCTAAATCTTGTTTGTAGGGACAGAGAAGGACAGTGAGTGAAACTGTCAGTGTGCTATTCTGTTCTAAACCAATCTTGCTGAACCATATTTGAAATCCTTGAGTTTAGGGACAGAGAGGTACAGTGAGGGAAAGTGTCAGTGTGCTATTCTGTTCTAAACCAATCTTGCTGAACCATATTTGAAATCCTTGAGTTTAGAGACAGAGAGGTACAGTGAGGGAAAGTGTCAGTGTGCTATTCTGTTCTAAACCAATCTTGCTGAACCATATTTGAAATCCTTGAGTTTAGGGACAGAGAGGTACAGTGAGGGAAAGTGTCAGTGTGCTATTCTGTGCTAAATCTTGTTTGTAGGGACAGAGAAGGACAGTGAGTGAAACTGACAGTGTGCTATTCTGTTCTAAACCAATCTTGCTGAACCATATTTGAAATCCTTGAGTTTAGGGACAGAGAGGTACAGTGAGGGAAAGTGTCAGTGTGCTATTCTGTTCTAAACCAATCTTGCTGAACCATATTTGAAATCCTTGAGTTTAGGGACAGAGAAGGACACTCGTGGAAACTATCAGTGTGCTATTCTGTGCTAAATCTTGTTTGTAGGGACAGAGAAGGACAGTGAGGGAAACTGTCAGTGTGCTATTCTGTTCTAAACCAATCTTGCTGAACCATATTTGAAATCCTTGAGTTTAGGGACAGAGACTGGTACAGTGAGGGAAAGTGTCAGTGAGCTATTCTGTTCTAAACCAATCTTGCTGAACCATATTTGAAATCCTTGAGTTTAGGGACAGAGAAGGACACTCGTGGAAACTATCAGTGTGCTATTCTGTGCTAAATCTTGTTTGTAGGGACAGAGAAGGACAGTGAGTGAAACTGTCAGTGTGCTATTCTGTTCTAAACCAATCTTGCTGAACCATATTTGAAATCCTTGAGTTTAGGGACAGAGAGGTACAGTGAGGGAAAGTGTCAGTAAGCTATTCTGTTCTAAACCAATCTTGCTGAACCATATTTGAAATCCTTGAGTTTAGGGACAGAGAAGGACACTCGTGGAAACTATCAGTGTGCTATTCTGTGCTAAATCTTGTTTGTAGGGACAGAGAAGGACAGTGAGGGAAACTATCAGTGTGCTATTCTGTGCTAAACCAATCTTGCTGAACCATATTGCAAATCCTTGTGTTTAGGGACAGAGAAGGATAGGCAGGGGACAGTGTCAGTGTCTTTGTTGCTAAGCCTCCTGCACAGTATACACCTGAAGGTAGCCCTTATTGCTGTTTTTCCCATCTCCCTGCAGGCCATCCATTAAAATGTCTGGAAGGCAAACAAGGAGAGGCAGACAGTCAGGAGGCAAAAAAAGAGGGCAAGCAGGCTCTGTGTCTGGGGGCAACAGTGCTGGTCGTGGACGCGGTGCATTGTCATCAGCACATGGCCATGGGACACGCTTGTCCTTCTTTTCGGCAGCTGGACATGTTGAGCCACATCATGCCGAAGACTTGGTAGAGTGGATGACCAAGCCCACCTCATCCTCCTCATCCTCTCTCACCCAGGCTCAGGGTACTGGCAAAGCAGCTGCCAAAGCGTCCTCTTCTCTGGTATCAATGTCATCATTAGTCACTCCTTCCCTAGACCCACCATGTCCTCCTCCTGAGGAGTCCCCCGAACTGTTTGAGCACAGTGTTGGGTACATGCTCCAGGAGGATGCCCAGCGTTTCGAAGGATCTGATGATGATACCCAGCTAGAGGAAGGCAGTAGCGTGAGAGCTGAGAGAGGGGATGCTCAAGAAGGACACCAATCTGGCAGTCATGCTCCAGCAGCTGCAGCATACTGCCAAATTGGCTCCAGTGATGAGGAGGGAGGGGATGATGAGGTCACTGACTCCACATGGGTGCCTAATAGGAGAGAGGAGGAGGAGGATGAGGAGGAGGCACATCTCCAACGAGGCAGGATGCCCTTGGGTGGCCAGCGTATGGGCAGCACACCGACGGAATCACACCGCAGAGCTCCGCCTGTGCAGGGCGCTGCCTCTGCCCGTCATTCAAAACGTTCTTTGGTGTGGGCCTTTTTTGAGGCGAGTGCATCAGATCGCACAGCTGCTGTTTGCAACATATGTCTCCAAAACATCAGCCGCTTGGGCACCACATGCTTGATCAGACATATGTTGACCTGCCATACAGCTCGTTGGCAAGCCTACCTTAAAGACCCACACCAAAGAACAAAGCAGACCTCTCCTTGCACCGCATCAGCTGGGATCTCCAACCCCAGTATACTTTCAGTCCTCTCTGAAACCTGCACTGAGAGGAATGAAGGTGTAGAATTAGGTGTGTCACAGCCAAGTACTTGCGGCCACTCTGCTAGCAGTACACCGACGTCCGATACTAGCAGGCAAATTTCCCTGCCCCAGCTGCTGGACCGTCGAAAGAAGTTCACTCCCAGCCATCCACATGCCCAGCGGTTGAATGCTAGCTTGGCTAAATTGCTAGCGCTTCAACTGCTGCCTTTTCAGTTGGTAGACTCGGCCCCCTTCCGTGAGTTTGTGCAATGTGCGGTTCCTCAGTGGCAGGTTCCCAAACGCCACTTTTTCTCACGGAAGGCGATTCCGGCTCTCTACAGGCATGTGGAAGGCAATGTCTTGGCCTCGCTGGACAGGGCGGTCAGCGGTAAGGTGCATATTACTGCTGACTCATGGTCCAGCAGGCATGGACAGGGACGTTACCTTTCTTTCATGGCCCATTGGGTCACTCTTTTGGCAGCTGGGAAGGATGCAGGACAAGGTGCAGTAGTGTTGGAGGTTGTTCCGCCGCCACGCCTCCAAAATGCTACTACTGGTTGTGACACACCTCTCTCCTCCACCCCCTCCTCTTCTTCTTCCTCCATGGCCTCTTCCTGTGGTTTGTCCTCGGAACCAGCGGTGCTCCGTAGGCGTTCAAGGGGCTACGCAAGTACGCAGGCAAAAAGATGTCATGCCGTGCTTGCGCTGGTGTGTTTGGGGGACAGGAGCCACACTGGGGCAGAGGTCCTGTCTGCTCTGCAGGGGCAGGCCGAGAGGTGGTTGACGCCACGCCAGCTTAAGCCAGGAATGGTGGTTTGCGACAATGGCACCAACCTCCTCTCCGCCCTCCGACAGGGACAACTGACCCATGTGCCCTGTATGGCTCACGTCCTTAACCTGGTGGTGCAGCAGTTCTTGGGCAGGTACCCGGGCTTACAGGATGTCCTGAGGCAGGCCAGGAAAGTCTGTGTGCATTTCCGCAGATCTTATAATGCCAGTGCTCGCCTGGCTGAGCTGCAAAAGGAGTTGAACCTGCCCAAGAACCGCCTTATATGTGACATGCCCACCAGGTGGAACTCAACGTTGGCCATGCTGCAGCGGCTGCACACGCAGCAGAGGGCCATCAATGAGTACCTGTGCGACTACGGCACCAGGACAGGGTCAGGGGAGCTTGGGTTTTTTTCACCACGCCAGTGGGGCATGATCAGGGATGCATGCACTGTCCTGGCACCATTTGAGGAGGCCACGAGGATGGTGAGCAGTGACAGTGCATGCATCAGTGACACTGTACCTCTTGTCCACCTGTTGGAGCACACGCTGCGTGGAATAATGGACAGGGCACTTGAGGCAGAACAGAGGCAGGAAGAGGAGGACTTCCTTGCCTCTCAAGGCCCCCTTTACCCAGACAGTGTTCCTTCTGTCCCACCCATCGCACAGGAAGAGGAGGAGGAGGAGGAGGAGGATTGTGTCAGCATGGAGGTGGAGGCTGGCACTCAGCATCATCAGCAGCAGTCTTTTAGGGATGATTTACAGTCCCAAGAAACCAGTGGACTTGTACGTGGCTGGGAGGAGGTGGCTGCGGATCATGTCGTCCTTAGTGACCCAGAGGACTCCGGACTGAATGCCTCAGCTAACCTACGCTGCATGGCCTCCCTGATCCTGCAAAGTCTGCGGAAGTATCCTCGTATTCTTCGGATCAAGGAGAGGGACCATTACTGGCTGGCCACTCTCCTTGATCCACGGTACAAGGGTAAGGTTGCGGACCTTATGTTACCATCGCAGAGGGAGCAGAGGATGAGACAACTCCGGGAGGCCTTGCAGAAAGGTCTGTGCAACGCGTTCCCAGAGACTGGGAGGTTAAAAACTCCTGGTCCTGGACAACGAGTTGGAGCGGTGGGGAAGGTGGCCGTCTGACCGATGCGTTCAGACAATTCTTTAGTCCGCAGCCCCAAAGTATGATCGGTTCCAGCAACCATCGCCAGCGTCTGATATACATGGTGCAGGAATACCTAGGGGCAAGGTCAGACTTGGACACCTTCCCCACCGAAAATCCTCTGGCTTACTGGGTCTTGAGGATGGATCACTGGCCAGAGCTTGCACAGTATGCAATTGAGCTACTGGCCTGTCCTGCATCCAGCGTTCTTTCAGAACGCACATTCAGTGCTGCTGGAGGATTTGTCACGGATCACAGGGTGCGCCTGTCCACCGACTCGGTTGATCGACTGACTTTCATCAAGATGAACCAGTCTTGGATCACCACCAGCTACCACACACCTGATGCTGATATAACAGACTAATTGATTTTAAAATGTCACATCCCTTCAAGACTGATGCTGATGCTGAGTGCCTGTGCTGTTATGTTGACTGGCTATCCTCCTCCTCCTCCTCAATGATACGATTAATGATGATAGCTTGGAAGATCATTTTGGTTTATGGGTGACGCCACCAGTGGCTAAGGCCCAATTTTTCAGCCCCTGTTTAACAGGGGTGTGTAATTACAATTTTTGATGCAATACTTTGCAACAGGCCTCATTGCTGTGCTCCAAGTACAGTATCTGTGAGGGGTTGCAGTGTTGTGCCACCAGTGCCTAAGGCCCTATTTTTCAGCCCCTGTTCAACAGGGGCATGCAATTATAATTATTGATCTAATAATTCACAGCAGGGCCCATTGCTGCGCCCACCAAGAGTAACTGTCAGGCCTTACAGTGTTGTGGCACCAGCACCACCATCACCACCACCACCACCACCAAAGGCCCAATTTTTCAGCCCCTGTTCAACAGGGGCATGCAATTATAATTATTGATCTAATAATTCACAGCAGGGCCCATTGCTGCGCCCACCAAGAGTAACTGTCAGGCCTTACAGTGTTGTGGCACCAGCACCACCATCAAAGGCCCAATTTTTACTACCACTGATCAACAATTATATGTTATTACAATTCCTGATATAATAGTTGACAGCAGGGCGTTCCAGCACCCACCAAGAGTAACTGTGAGTGCTTACAGTGTTGTGCCAACACCAACACCTAAGGGGCCAATTTCTGCAGAGTATATACGGCAGGTCCCTACTTTCAAACATCCAACTTACAAACGACTACTACTTGCAAACGGAAGAAGACAACAGGAAGTGAGAGGAAATCTACCCCTTGGAAGGAAAATTCTCTCCTGTAAGAATTAATATGGGAGAAAGGTGTCTCCTCTGTACTGATGCTTTATCACCCTCCTTGTTTCAATAAAAACACCACATTTCAAAAACAGTTGTCATTGGGACGCAAAGTGAGGTGAAATGTTCTGAACAGGGGCACAGACAGCAAAATTTTTTTTACAGGGGTGATAACCCTTCCCTATGTTTTCCAAAAAGCTTAAAAAAAGGAATTTGGCATGGAGCTAGACTTAAACAATGTAGCTGTTCAAAATTACAAACAGATTCTACATAAGAACAAACCTACAGTCCCTGTCTTGTATGCACCGCCTGTATACGGCTGTTCAGAGTATATAGGGCCTTTTTTATTTTGTGTGCGGGGTTCCCCTTAATATCCATACAAGACCCAAAGGGGCTGGTAATGGGCTGGGGTAGGGGGGGGGTTGATGGGGTAGCTATGCCATTTTTCTTAAAGATTTTCATCCATATTACCGGGACCAGACATTACATTAAAGCCGCAAGCAGTTTTAAATGGCTTTTTTTTCCTTTAGAAATGTTATTTTGTGCAGGGACAGTTCTAAACACGGGAAACACGTGGCACTTCACAGGCATACTTTAGACACCCCCCAGGTACAATATTTAAAGGAATATTTGACTTTTTTTTCACTTTATGCATCATTAAAATGACTGCTCCCGGAAAACGTCCGTTTTTAAAACTTCTTTTTGCATTGATACATGTCCCCTGGTGCAGAACCCGGGTTCCCAAACTCTGTTTAGAACAATAACATGGATAATAGTCGTTATAATTAGCACTTTAGAATCCGAACGTTCGCATCCATTGTATTTAATAGGGTTCTAATGTTCGTGCGAACTTTCGGTCCGTTCGCGGGTTCTGGTGCGAACCGAACCCGGGGGTGTTCGGCTCATCACTATTGCAGACCCAAACAAAACCAGCAGCTCCCTTAAATGGGGGTAAGTGGTACACATATATACAACACCTAGGATGCATATATATCCTCTACACACTGTAACTGCAGCTAACTGACTCGCCTGCCTGCTCTATCTAACTCAATATAAGTGACACTGTCTCTCTCTCTCTGTAAGCTCTCTTTTGAACCACCGCAACACACTACACAAGGCCTCCACGGAGGCGGCCTTATATAGGGTGGGGCGTGTACTAAACCCCCTGAGACATAATTGTCCAAAGCCACCCTTGCGCGCTGTGATTGGCCAAGGCATGCGGGTCATAGTGCATGCTTGGCCAATCATCAGCCAGCAATGCACTGCGATTCCGCAGTGAATTATGGGCCGTGACGCGCCACTCGAATTTGGCGCAAACGGCCCATAATGTTCGCAATTCAGCGAACAACCGAACAGGCGATGTTCCAGTCGAACATGGGTTTGACTCGAACACGAAGCTCATCCCTAATGGAGAGTATAAACTATGGACTACTATTGAACAACAGTCTAGCCCAGTGCCATTGAATAGAGCGATATGGTGCTACGCAACTTTACCAGCCTCTCTTAAACCACATCCTATCATAGGCCCCACACTGCAAATAGGGTATAAGATCATCCAGAACCCTTGGTTATCCAACATACACTCACCCTTGTTCCCCATATTGGGAAACTTGGAGTTTCCCCCAGGTGCAGAGCGAGGAGCATTTAGGAACTTAAGAGAAAGGGGCTGCTTTCAAGCCTCACATTTTTTGGTCTCCAATACATGGCCTATGATAGAAGCTTTAATGCAGAAGGGAGGACAGTTTGAATTAAATCTCTGGCAGGCGTTACAGGTACGTCATTACCTTGATACTCTGGGACCTTCGGAAAGATATCAACATCCATGTACAAAATTTTAACTATATTGCGAAGAAAAGGAACCCCTCTCCCATATTATCTCTAGGATATACGCAATGTTGACATCTCCCCCGGATGATTTTACAATTCTAAGTCTGAATAAATGGGAAAGAGACCTTGATAAGATCTTTACACCAGTTCAGGGTCAGAATATTATATATCTATCGTTAAAATCATCTATGTGTACGAAAACCCAAGAATCTAATTATAAAGTGTTAACACATTGGTACTATACCCCCTCAATTCTCAACAAAATCTTTCCAGAGACTTCAGATCGTTGTTGGAGACGCGGTGAGGGACAGGGTAATCTGCTCCATATCTTTTGGTCCTGCTTAAGGATTAGACAGTACTGGCTGGAGGTACAGAGGATCTCTAAAAAATTCACAGATTTTCAGATCCCAGATGACCCGGCTTTTATTTTGCTCCACTGCTCACAAATCCCACCTCAGAAATATAGAAAATCAGTATTATGCCACTTGGTGAATGCAGCTAAAGCTTGCATTACCTTGGGTTGGAAGGACTCACGACCACCCCCCATTTCCATGTGGCTGAACAAAGTCAGAAGCATTGGAATAATGGAGGATCTATTGCTTACGATGCAAGATAAAAAAGAACAATACACTGAAATATAAGCCCAGTGGGAAATATTTGTATACTCCGAAGCGGGGAAGAGGCTACTTGGGGGTGGGGGGGGGGGGTAATGAGGTCCTTTCTGTCATATTCCTGGATAGTACGGGGATCCGTCCCTGTTCCTTGGGATGGGAGTTTAAAATTATATTGGGCGGGAGTTGTGTTTTATTTATTTTTTTCGTGTGTTTTGTTTTGTTGTTTTTCTAGAGGGTAAAAATTATAGGAGAGCTGGAATCTAAAAATTTGGTTTATTGATATAGTAATGATAAGTCTTGATGAAGTTAGCGGTAAAGTGGGAATATGCTAGGAATTGATGTACTTGTTTTTGTATATTGATTGCCTTGGAATATGTATGATGTAATGGAATTATGTTTTTTCTTAAAAAAATAAAGAAAGAAATTGAAAAAAAAAAATAACATTACTTTTCCTATTATATCTTTTATATCTATTTTATTTTATATCTATTATATATTTTCCTAATATAATGAGTGGAACCTGGAGACAAGAAGAGTGTGATTGTACAGACACAGGAAGTGATACCACAACTGGGGAGGAAGTGATGTCAGGTGCAGACAGGAAGTGAGTTAGCTTATGAACAGGAAGTGATGTAGGGGGCCAAAAAACTTCCGGGTGAGCTGTGAGGATTAGAGAGAAGACGTTCTGTGTGGCAGCAGAGGAGGTAATAAGATATTATTTTATTTTTACACTCAGTAACCCCCCGTCATGTCCGTCCTCTTCCTTATTGTGATGTTTCATGTTGAATATATTTGGTATTTATTAACACAGACACAAAACCTCCCTCACTTTTGAACGGAGGATTTAGAATGAACCTCTACTTGTCTATGAGTTCTAATGACCAGCGAGGCCGCTATATTATCTGTCTACAGAGATCAGAGTCTTGTATGAATCACATTAATGAGGATGGGTGAGAACCCGAGTCACATGACTGAAAGGAAACCAACCATCTCCAGTCCAGACCATTTCTGACATTTCTCGTCTACATGTACATGTAAAAATAAAAAAAATGTTGCTAAAAAATTACTTAGAACCCCCAGTCGTTATACATTTTTTTATGTAGAAGCCCTGGAGAATAAAATTGTTGTCACAATTTTTTTATGACACATGCTCTGTGATTTATCAAACAAAAATGTTCAGGAAGAATTCACTTTATTGAATTTTAGTGCACACAAATACAATATAATACCCATTTTTTTTGTGGTAAAACATAAAGATGATGTTATGGCACGGTAATAGATACCTTACATGTCACAGGACGGGAGGTGGTTAATGTAGAATTTCACCTAAAGACTAACTATTCTTAAAAATGCTCCCCCCCCCCCCTTCAGACACCTATCCTATCCCTCCCCCCTTCAGACACCTATACTAACTATCCTGGGTAGAACAAATGTATATACTTACCTAGTTTAAGCCCACTCTTAATTCTGCAGTCATGTCCATCGGCTTCTATGTGTCAGCCATCGGAAGCTGCAGAAGAGAGGAAGGGCCGCTGACAGTGACCTCACCATGGGATCTTAAGTCATGGCTCCCAGTTTTCACAACCATTGTTGGGCGCTCTCTCTATTCCTCTGCAGCCACTGCAGGCTGACAAAGGGGAACACAAGACTGTGCTGGAGCGGGTGGAAAATAGGTAAGTATGCATCTTTTTTACACACATTAGTTAGTATAGGTCTTAGGAGGGGGGAGGGAGCATTTTTAAGACTAGTTAGGCATTAGCTAGAATTCTACTTTAAACCTCACCCTGGAGATCATCTACCTGCTGACCGGGGGGTGAGGAGGATTCTGAGAGGATCACATGACATCAGTCAATTTTATTAATAAAACACCATCGTGACCAGAGAGGTGAGGAGGATCCTGTGAGCTCACATGACATTAGTGTTGTTCTTTCAATACAGTGTGTCCCACCGGTGAAGTCTGGTGACCCTTTAACCATCACAGTGCCTTCACCTCATTTCCTGAAACCCAAGAGAAATAATGACTGGAAGATAGTAGAAGTCACCAACAAGATCACTGAGCTGCTGACAGGAGAGGTGAGCGGTGCCGGGAATTCTGGGACATTATCCAGTAACAGACAAGGGATATGTCTGGATGGTGACTGTATCATTGTGTGTGTCAGGTTCCTATAAGGTGTCAGGAGGTCACTGTCTATTTCTCCATGGAGGAGTGGGAGTATTTAGAAGGACACAAGGATCTCTACAAGGACGTCATGATGGAGGATCAGCCGCCCCTCACATCACTGGGTAAGAGGAGACTTTATTGTAAAGGAGAGAGCAGTACGAAGGGTCCACCTAGATCCCCCAACAATGTATTCAGTCAGTGTGTGTGTTTCCTACAGATAGATCCAGTAATGGGAACCCACCAGAGAGATGTCCCCGTCCTCTGTATTCCTGGGATTCTACACAGGAAGGTCACACCATCCCTCACCATCATCAGGTAGGTGGGACTGAGCATGTAGAACTCAAATAGAAATCTACACCTTGAGATAACATTCCTCTGTGTCATCTCTTGTTTTGTTTTTACAAATCCATTTTATCACACTTGGGGTTTAGGGTGAAGAACTGAAAGACATCAAAGTTGAGGTTAAAGTAGAAAAAGAAGAGATGTTTGGGGATCCGCAGTCTATGGTAGAGGGTGATCCTCGGGATTCCATACAGGAAAATCACACCATCCCTTACCAGGGTCAGGTAGGTAGGACTGGGCCTGTAGAACTAAATATATATTCTAAGCTGTGAGAAGACATTTCTATGTAGTATCTTGTTTTAATGCTTATTTATACATCTTTAGTTTCTAGCTCCTTTGAGCACCCTACATTTTTTATTTCTTTTTAATCAATATACGTTCTTTTTTCTGCGGGTCTTAAGTCCAGTCACATGTCATTGTGGATCCTCTTCCTCTTTGTGTTCCTCCAACCGGGGGTGCATTCTAAATGAGGTGTTGCTGTTCTTTTCTCCTGTAAGTCCAGGCTGATGTTATAAACTGCCACTAGGGGACGGTTCCTGGATCTCCTAGGCTCACAGGAAATGGGCAGTAGACCTGATTTATTTTTGCTTCAGATCAGTAACACCCACCGGTCTTTGCTCTTTCCCAGCCTGTGACTGGGTAGTGAAAGAAGAAGCAGCAGACTGATGAGCTCTTCTCTCTGTCACTCTTTTCCCTCATGTCCCTTGTTCGAAATGCTACGCAGCTGATTGCCTCCTCCTTCTGCTTCTCCCTCTCCCAGTCTGAAATCTTATGTACAGGTACTGCAAGAGCCTGATACCAGGTCCCATTCACGTACTTACACTGCTTACATGTATTTAAGAATAAATAAAACACACACATTTAATGGTGTAGTAGGTGTAGCACGCACACACATCTTTCCCCCTTACCTGCATTTAACTTGGCTCCTCACAGGGGGGAGAGAGGCACACCACACTACCAGCCCGTACCCTCCTGTGTAAAGAGGTTGAGCGGTGTTGTTGTTGGGTCGTCCACAGCCAGGGCCGAAAATCCTCCTGAGAATGATTCTCACCTCTATGTTTGATAGAGACAAGTCCTTGACTTCCCCAGTAACGTGAATGTCCACACCAGCTGAAACTCCAACTCTGAGTTTATTCTCTTGTTGCAAAATAAACAGTCTCGGATAGGAAAAGGTTGAAGCAAGAAACAGGACAGCTTAAGGTGTGGAGGAGGTCCAGGCAAAAACGTAGCACAAACACTTTACTGCTTAGGTTTTCTCAAACAGTCTTATTAGACGCACAGTCTCTGCCACAGACCATGAAGTTGGTCTCTGCCACAGACCTGGTGAATAAGGCCTCTGCCACAGACCTGGTGAACTTGATCTCCTCCTTCTTAGAACTTAGCCCCTGTCAAGGAGAAGACATCCCTCCAGAGAGTCAACAGACCCTTCCTTCACCGTGACTCCCGCATTGGTCCTTCTGAATGGTCCTCCTTCCCTGGACACGGGTCCCCTACACGAGGCGGCACCCTGAGACTCCTCAATCCTTAGTGGATCCCAGCCGAAGGTGCTGGGCTCCAGGCCTTAACTGCAGCCCCTGGGTCCTCATACCCAGGGCGGGCAGGAAGTGCTTAGTAGTACCTCACCTCGGGCCAAAGGTGCCTAAGATGGAACAGGAACACACCCTCCGGGCTTAGGGCACCCGGGAACTGACCACCAGCCCCCAGGCTAAAGGTGCCTGGGGCGCGAACCCCGATCAGGCGGCGTCTGCCACGTTTATATCATCTCCCAGCATGCACAGTAGGTTCCCCGCCCCACTGTACGGCTGCTGAGAGGGGATGCACAAGGGACAGCACTGTATCAGCGGTTCAACCCTAGCCTACTATGGCAACGCCACCTGTAGGCCACAGGGAACTGTACACTAATACTCCTCCTGCAGATAAAAATGATTGCAAGCCTTAACAAATCAGGGTGTTTGAGCATACTTGCCACTCAAACACTTCCCTCAAATTTAACACCCCGCTACATACTCCCCTCACTAAATGGACACTGGTCCCCAGTGTCTGGAGCAAACCTATGCCTCTCAAGCCTGAGTCAGCATAGGCCTATTCCAGAAACAAAAAAAAACAATTTGAAAAAAAAAACTGCTTGTTTGTGCCGGAACCTAAAACATGGGGAAAAGGGAGTTAAATGCAGAAGTGAAAGAAGAGCAGAGAACACATGTGTACATTACATTCTCAAATGTCACATAAAACACATTTTCAATATTTACACTTCCCTCCCACCTGCACTAGCTAAATCCACCCCATTCTCAGTGATTTGCTTGGCGTCCGCCTGCAGGGGAAGAAAATACACACATACCAGCATATACATTCCAACTTATTAGAATGAAAAGATTCTTCCCGAGAGAAAAAAATCCCTTCCTTCTAAAAGTAAATCACATTATACGACTATGCAATGTAAAAGTTATGCGACACTGCCACCTAGTGGGCGTGCCACTGTTAAAACACTTGTCCTGAAATAAAGACTTTTTTTTTTTTTTTCTCTTCTTGACTATGAATCCTCTACTTCTTGAACCTGACTGTGGCCCTGAACTATCTCTACCCCAAAAAGTCTCTGTCTTTGCGGCGCTGTGAGAGGAGAAAAAAAAACAACTGCTCCCGCTCTTCAGCAAGTAGAATACCCCATCTGTGAGGGCAAAAGTTCTTGGGCTCCAAAGAGTACACTCCGGAATAAACAAAAGCAAAACACAAAGAGTCCAGTCTCTCAAAGATAGTACTGCGGATGCGGCAACACCAGTGGTTTCCAATGTTTGTCAAACTTGTCATTGTGATATTCGACTTTGTCCTTCTCCTTTCGGCAATTGACCACTTTGTCCGCGTGTATGTGCCTACCAAGCATCCAGGCATCTTTACAGTCTTTGTACCGCTTAGTGGCTGCGGCAGAACAGAAATAGTATCTACGGGCCTGGGGTACCTTTATATGAGTCCAAACAAAGTCTGCGTACCATCTGTATCTATAGGCCTCCACCTTGAACAACAGTTCTTTAGGCAGGTACGGGTATTCCCACCCGTATTCGCTTGCTACCTTCTGATTGAACAACCACTGCAGACCGGACAATGGTGGCATGGTTGTACGATCTCCCATACCAGGCAGGACCATGGCATCCGGGTGTTGAGGTACTTTCACTACCTCCGGACCAGACACAGGGGCCCGCAACGACACTCGTCCCATTTCGGCAACAGATTCAGGTATCTCCAGTGGTGGAAGGGCAGACAACAGGACAGATACCTCCTCAGGCTCCGGAGCCTCCACTTGGGGTGTTTTATCCCCAGTGGACATAGGTGGGTCCCTATTTCTATGGGACGAGGACAGGGGCATCTTATACCATCCCTTCCGCTCAAATATCTCATCAATAGCTGCATCGTCTCTGGCATTGGAGATTGACTCTAGGTCGGAGATGTCACATTCCTCCGCAGGCAGGTAGCTCTGGGTGGATGACGAATCACTGCCTCTAACAAGTTCAAGGGCCCTGGGATCCCTGACCCAAGCATCCCCCGATACTTCGGACCTTCAGCAAGGTCCCTTTCTCCGGCTTACCTCGGCTTGTGGCTGAATCAGGACGTCCTGAACTTTTCCCTCTGGATACATCCGTTCCGAGTAAGCACTGGGGTGTGACTCCACCACGGCCGCAGGAAGCCTTTTACAAAGCCGATCTTCCTCTTGGGCGGTGGGAGCGAGGACTCTGCGGTAACCGAGGCAGCATCCTCCGGTCTCTCCGACTCCGGTTCCTCAATCACTGGAACATTATCAACTGTGACTTCCTCCGAAGTCCCGACAGTGCGCGTAGGGGTGGCCGCAAAAGCTCTGGTTCCCTCTTCCAAAGTGGTGGCGCCCGTAAGGCAGTTGAGGCGGAAAGCCCGAGGCTTTTCTGTGGGTTGCTCCACCTCAAAGAGAAACTCCTTACACTGCTCGCATCTTCCGAAGGGTTTGAGATGCACCACCAGTCCCGAGCAGCCGGGACAAACCACTCCAAGGGCCTCCGCATCCCTGCAGACGTAGAGGGCGAAGCGTCCCTGAGGCTTTAGCCGAATCCCCGTATCAGTAACGGAAGCAGCAAACTAGGTCACGTTCATGGTGGTAGTAGACGGAGTCCATGAGGCATGAGACGCCATGTTATCCGCTTGCCGTTCCATTGCGCACTGTCCCTTTCGCGCCAAAGTCCCCACGTGCAACTCCTCACATGGCGAGACTCCTCCCATCTTCTGCAATGTTCGCGGGCTTTCTCACTGTAGGCACACCCATGAACTACGCAGTCAGGGTTCTCCTCGTGGTGCAGTTCTCAATATGGCTGACCTCCACGGAACTTCACTGGGGAATAAAGTTCAAACTCTGGGGGGTTTCCAACACTTTCCAGCCGCAGACAGTCTCGGACGAGCCCCCACATGTAGCGCACACACCTTTCCCCCCTTACCTGCATTTAACTTGGCTCCTCGCAGGGGGGAGAGAGGCACACCGCACTACCAGCCCGT
This sequence comes from Rana muscosa, assembly GCA_029206835.1. Taxonomy (NCBI): domain Eukaryota; kingdom Metazoa; phylum Chordata; class Amphibia; order Anura; family Ranidae; genus Rana; species Rana muscosa. The sequence continues at coordinate 431,404,941 of CM055123.1, read as the reverse complement.
ACCCTCCTGTGTAAAGAGGTTGAGCGGTGTTGTTGTTGGGTCGTCCACAGCCAGGGTCGAAAATCCTTGTCTTCCCCAGTAACGTGAATGTCCACACCAGCTGAAACTCCAACTCTGAGTTTATTCTCTTGTTGCAAAATAAACAGTCTTGGATAGGAAAAAGTTGGAGCAAGAAACAGGACAGCTTAAGGTGTGGAGGAGGTCCAGGCACAAACGTAGCACAAACACTTTACTGCTCAGGTTTTCTCTAACAGGCGCACAGTCTCTGCCACAGACCATGAGGTTGGTCTCTGCCACAGACCTGGTGAATAAGGCCTCTGCCACAGACCTGGTGAACTTGATCTCTTCCTTCTTATAACTTAGCCCCTGTCAAGGAGAAGACATCCCTCCCAGAGAGTCAACAGACCCTTCCTTCACCGTGACTCCCGCATCGGTCTTTCGGAATGGTCCTCCTTCCCTGGACACGGGTGCCCTACACGAGGCGGCACCCTGAGACTCCTCAATCCTTAGTGGACCCCAGCCGAAGGTGCTGGGCTCCAGGCCTTCACTGCAGCCCCTAGGTCCTCATACCCAGGGCGGGCAGAAACTGCTTAGTAGTACCTCACCTTGGGCCAAAGGTGCCCAAGATGGAACAGGAACACACCCTCCGGGCCTAGGGCACCCGGGAACTGAACACCAGCCCCAGGCTAAAGGTGCCTGGGGCGCGAACCCCGATCAGGCGGCGTCTGCCCCCTTTATATCCTCTCCCAGCATGCACAGCAGGTTCCCCGTCCCACCATACGGCTGCTGAGAGGGGACGCACAAGGGACAGCACTGTATCAACGGTTCAACCCTAGCCTACTATGGCAGCGCCACCTGTAGGCCACAGGGAACTGTACACTAATACTCCTCCTGCGGATAAAAATGGTTGCAAGCCTTAACGAATCAGGGTGTTTGAGCATACTTACCACTCAAACACGTCCCCTAAATTTAACACCCTGCTACATAGGAAATGCAGAGCTTCTGTCGTGTGTTTTTTATATGTGTCTGGAAATCGGCTTTAATAGATGTTTTCTATTATTTTGGGGTTTAGGGTGAAGAACGGATTAATATAAAAGCTGAGGTTAAAGAAGAAGAGACGTATGTGGGGGGTGATCAGCCATCCATGGAGGAGGTTGGGATGATTATGAAAAGTCAACAGGAGGACATTTTTCCATCTATTACCACAAGTAAGTATAGGCACTGTGGAAGAAATAGTTTCATTTTACATCAGAGTATAAGAATTGTAGTTTAAGAAAACTGGTAGATAATTATCAGATCTTCACAACATCCTGTAGGCAGATGTTAAAAAGTCAAATATGTGTTTGCCTCCTAAAGGTGTGGGAAGGGTTGACACTTGGTGCTGTGATGTTCCTTCCACTACATGTGTCACCTTCTGCTTCTGAAGTGATATACGTGGTCTGTCCATGTATGGGAGATGATCAGTGAGGATGCTGTAAAGATGTGAACTGAACTGTGTGGTGGAGTTTCCCCTTAGTGGGACCCCAGGATGGGTTCCGAGGACCGGTACCGTGTTCTATGAGAGAGAGAGAGAGTGAAAATGTAATTATGATTCCGTATATTACACAAATGTCCCGTACAAGCATGTACATAACTGTGAATATACAGTTGTGCTCAAAAGTTTGAATCGCATGGCAAAAATTGTGAAATTTTGGCATTGATATTGAAAATATGACTGATCATGCCAAAAAACTGAATATTTCCTATCAAATACTTACCGTTATTTTCTTTTGGATGGACGATGTACTGAGCTGTATGTGTGCTGCACTGTATTTACTGATATGTAAACAAATGACGCATTCTGTATGCAGGCCAACTAATCGGCTGGCCGATTAATCGATTATGAAAATAGTTGACAACTATTTTCATAATTGATTAATCGATTAGTTGTTTTTCGGCCCCAGTACTGTTCATTCACTTATTAAGAAGTGCAAAATTTGGGGATCTCTTGATACCAAGCCAAGGTCAGGTAAACCAAGAAAGGTTGCAGCCACAACTGTCAGAAGAATTGTTTGGAATACAAAGAAAAACCCACAGGTAACCTCAGGAAAAATACAGGCTGCTTTGGAACAAGAAGGTGTGATTGTTTTCAAGGAGCACATGATACTTCATCAAAAATGAGCTACATGGTTGAGTTGCTAGAAAGTAGCCATTATAGCGCCAGTGCCAAAAAATGCCCGGTTAAGATGTGCCTGACAACACCTTGACATGCCTCACAGCTTCTGGCACACTGTTATCTGGAGTAACAAGACCAAAATAAAGTATTATGGTCACAAAGTGTTTTGTATTCTATAGAAACAAGAATACCATCCCTGCTGTGAAGCATGGTGGTGACTCACTGATGTTTTGGGGGTGTGTGAGCTATAAAGGTATGGGGAATCTTGTGAATTTGATGGCAAGATGAACGCAGCATATGAAAAAAAAAAAGAAAATACTGGCAGACAATTTGCATTCTTCTGCATGAATGCTGGGCATGGGCCACACTTGAAGTTTCCAGCATGACAATGACCCTAAGCACAAGGCCAAGTTGATTCTCCAGTGGTTACCGCAGAAAAAGGTGAAGGTTCTGGAGTGGCCATCACAGTCTCCTGACTTTACAGTGTACTGTGATATAAGAAAGGGTGGGGTACTGTTGATGTCAGATGGTGGTGGACTCTTGACATCTGATATAAGGGGGGTTGGGGTGTTTGGAAATCTGCTTATAATTCTGGGAATAATACAATTCTATGCCAGTTGAAAAGGAGAGTCGCATACCGCTGGTATCATCCACAAGAAGTTTACTGGAGACTCTCTCAGACAGAAAACCATGTCGGAACCATCTGAGCAGTCTCCAGTAAAGTTACTTGTGGATTATACCAACTGTGCAATCCTCCTTTTCAGACTTGCATCATCTGCTACAAGAGTGTGAGTGGTCTGTACCTGCCCTTCACAGCTTGGAGTGTTACTAAACCCAGGACCCTGCATTCACTATATCTGGCCTCCCACAGTACACAGAACATGGAAATGCAATCATTTTAGTAAATATAAACTGCTAAATACCTTTTCTCATCAGCAGTATATAGCAGTGACTTCTCTCAGTGTCTGGTTAAAGCTTGTAAAGAGGCATTTTCATTCTCCACTGGCTGTCCTTTCAGTATCTACAGTAGGACCACTGACCCTCTGTCTGGACAGTGCTGATTGGCCCTGTCCTGATCACATGCACTCTCCCAAGAAAAAAAAACTCTGTAGTAATACACACCAAACTGAGCATGTGCAGCCTGACTCCAGTAACTCTGTCTTATCTGGACCTGTTTTGAGTCAGTAGAAGAAGAGTAGGATCTGTGCATACACGATCAAGCAGCCTTTTTACACAATGCAGAGGATTAACCCCTTAGGTTCCACAGGGAGTAATACAAACATGCTTTACTGCATATACAGACTGATTTTACTGATTTGGGTTTAGGAACACTTTGGGGCTCAGGTATATAAGTGACTGTTTGGCTTCTCTGCGGACCCCTGTTGTCTTCTAGGATCTTTGGGCTTACATGAAGGCAACTCTGATCATCTAGTTTGTCTTTCATTTAAAAAAAAATATATATTAACTATCTGCTTTATCTGCTGCATGTTATGATAGCTGTCTGCTAGATATCAGTTTCCCACTACAAATCAATACCAGCTGCCGCTATATTGACTATCTGCTACACAAGCTGCTATATAAGCTGTTTTGCTACACAAAACATATATATATATATATATATATATATAACAGCTGTTTGCTATATCAACAACTTGTTACATTAACCATCTGTTATAAGAAATAATACCTGCTGCCTGTTGCATTTATCATTTGCTACAACAAACTGCTTAATATATAAAAAGAGGAGAGGCGAAGAGAAGGAGAAAGGGGAAAAGGAGCGGAGAGGAACCCAGCACGCCGGGAATGCAAGCCAGTGGCACAGTGGAAGCAGAGGGATCCCCCTGGACATCGAGACTACTTCTGTCTAAACCACCAAGCGGTGAGCTTAAAATAACAATATAACAAACTGTGTGGAGTGTGGGCTGGAGAGTCGTGCTTTGAATGGAGCAGCAGCAGCCAGACTGGGGGATAATAAAGTGAAAGACCACTGAGCAGATTACTGTGTGGAGAAGCTGAGGTAGCCCCCTCAGTACACTTGAACTGCTTGTATGCCGTACCGTATGTACTGTGTCTAACGGTATTACCCTTGTGATGGCCCCCTTTGTCTACTATTAGTAGTAGATCTATAGGAGATCTACGGGAGCAGTATTGCGTCTATATGATTAAGAACTGGGAGGAGCGTGACCTGGACATGGCGGAGTGAGAGACATGATGTAGCAGAGCTCCAGGACCTCCGTTTTAAATCCCTGAGGAATAACAGCAGATAGAAGGCTGATACCGCCGACATCGTGGCTTGAATAGTGGCCGCAAATACGGGACTAGATCCGCTATAAACAAATCGCCCTTGAGCACTTCAAGCACCCCTAAGGGGGGGATCCAGAAATATCTAACTTTACCTTCAACCTCGCGAGGGACCCTGAGCGCAGGGGGATCAGCGCGGCGGAATTCAGGTGGCAGCGCAGGAGTGAGGTCGGGTTCCCCACGGACATCTTCCGGGTCAGGCGGAGTGCAGGAAGCAGAGACGCCAGTGCCGACAGAAACACAAAGGGGAGTGAATATTGCTAAAGTGGCCGACGCATCAAGTATGGAGGTAGGAGATATCAAAGCCATGCTGGCGGCGCTACCTACACGACAGGATATTGCAGCACTACCTACTCGACAAGACATAGAGACACTAATTCTGTGTGTGGAAGAGACACACTGCCAGGAGATTCAACTGGTAAGGTCTGATATGAAAGTCCTGGCAGAGAGGGTGACTGTGGGAGAGAGCTCTATGACATCTCTAGAGCAGCGTGTTGGCTCTTTGGAAAAGATGCAATCCAAACAAGCAGATATAACAATAGAGCTGCAATTACAAACGGAAGCCCTCGAAGATGGAAGTCGTCGGAACAACCTGCGACTCAGGGGGCTACCGGAACCAACAGAAACAGAGGACTTAGATTGCAAAGTGAATGTGGTGTTTCAGACAATCTTAAACCTACCGCAGATGAAGATTGAACTAGATAGAGTGCACAGAGCACTAGGCCCTAAATCCCAAAACCCAGATAGACCTAGGGATGTAATCTGCCGTCTACACAGATACCATCAAAGAGAACAGATCCTTAGGGCAGCTTGGGACCAGGGAGACATTCTTTATGAAGGTGTCCATATAAAGATCTTACCAGACATATCTCGGGCCACTCTTCAGCGTAGAGCCTGTCTGCGACCAATTTTAGACCTTGCCAGAGAACAGGGGTGCTCATACAGGTGGGGGATATCCATTGGCGGTTACGTTCCGAAGGGCATCAACCCTGTTCACCCTTAGGACACCAGCAGACCTGCCGGAACTTTTTCTTTACCTAGAAACTACACCTATTCAGATCCCAAATTGGCTAGCACCTTTTACTTACACTGGGAACCGATGGGGACTGTTAGATACCCAGGGACAACAAAGGAACTCCCAAGTAGGCCGGCGACAGCAACGGGGATGAATCCCCCAGGGAACAGCGGAGGAACTAAGCCAGGGGCCAGGGCCCATAGTGGCAAATAAATAATGAATAAGGAAAAGAGAGGAAGATGATGGATGTCTAGAACCCTTCTGTAAATCTTAGAGTGTGAAGAGACTGAATTCCTTGGGCCCACCCCCCCCCCTCTTCTTCTTTTTTTTTTTTTTTTCTCCCTCTCTCTTCCTTCAGTATGGAATATGAATATGTAGACTGGGAGTCAGCAGGAGGAAACAGTCAATAGATAGTTGTCCTTGTACTTACAAGACATCCCTCCCCCCCCCCCCCCTTTTTATTTTTTTATTTATTTTTTGATGGTGATCTAGGCGGTGCGTCATCTGTGTGTATGTATTATTTAGGCCCGCTCAACATACAATGAGCACATACAGACCCACGTAAGTGTAGGGAAATCTGGGGTAACTTGTCACTATTTTTGGCACTTTTCCCATTTTTATTTTTTGGGGTGTTTGTTTTTTTGGGGTATCCACATTTTTTTCTCTTTTTAGGGGAGGCTCTTAGCCTCCCCCCTTACTTGATAAACGAATTGAATGTATAGTAATTTTTGGTTTTGTGGTACACTTGTGGTACACTTTTTTTTTTTTCCTCTTTTTTTTTTCTCACTGTTTTTTCTTATGTTCTGATTCCCTGTTTTCTTTTTCTTTTCTTCTTCTTTTTTTTTAGGGCTTGAGGTTTGAGAGAATTTTTATACACAACACATGAGTAATGAGTCACTATTGTAGAACAGAGCATCTCTCCATAAGGAAGGAGAGAGGGTGGGAAGCAATCCACAAATTCCCTTTTTATTTCTCTTTTTAAAAAAAAATAAAGAATAAGAATTGTATAACTGCAAAGTCAGTCACAAATAATGGTGATACACTTCACGGAACATATATAATTAAGAATCCACATAATGACACAAGTGGGGTTTCCGTTTCTTTTCTTTTTTTTTTTTTTTTCTCCGGGCAAGTTTAGAGGATAAGCTGACTCTAGGCCAGTCTAGAAGATTTAAACAGCTATAAAGCTATAAGGCTGATTTAATAGATTTGGCACTTGGGGATCTTGTGGGTCCTTCCCATGCATCCTTTTTTAGCCGCCCCCTCGTGGGACTAGAATATCACTGTTAAGGACCTGGACAGGACTATACAGAACTGGAGTGTGCTGGATACATGGGGGGGTATACACAGATCCTTATATACAGGTCAATTATACCCAGTAGATGTGACTGGATACATGATAGATACTTAGGGGGGAGGGGTAGTATAATAGTATAATAGCAGTATAACAATAGGATACACCCCCCCCCCCCCCCCTTACACTAACAACTTTAAGAAATGGAGAATGGGTATATATTGAAATTGTATGGTACTTTGCTATGCCAAGTTATTTTTCTGCCTATTTCCATGAGAAGGAGGAATGGAGGGGTATGTAGGGGTTTGTAGGGAAATGGGCCTAAGACTACCAGTTTAATAAAAGGACCCAAAAGGAGGAGGGAGGGAAGGGTTTTAGGTGCATAAGAATACCACAGGCGACTTATAGTGGATAAGACTTTGTTTTAAATTAATAGGATTAATTAATAGGATGAAGAATGAGATACACTCATATACTTTTGGGGAGGCAGAGAGATGGCTTATAAAAGGATTGATAGGTAAGGACAGGTTATGTATCTTTGATAAGAAAGTCAATGATACAGATAGTGGTATCACCTATTTTTCGCCCCCCTCCCTCTCCTCCGGGCCCTTTCTTTCTTTTATTCCTTGTTTTTCCTTTTTTTATTTTTATTTATTTAAATCTATTGCTGCTATTATTTTGTTATTTTTTGCACGGTTTTCGGTTCTGAAGTAAACCAGGGACAATGGAGGGGTCTGGAGCTTAGCAGGCTTTTTTCTTTTTTCTCTTTTTTTTTTTTCCTCTCCTGGTCTTTCTGACCACTCCAGATACACGCACCCATATAGGTAGAAGCTCAAATACCGGTTAGCCGGTGAGAGTGTTAGCTATTTGTAAAAAATAAATAAATAACTGCATTAAGTGGAAAGGGGGCTTCCCCCCCCCCTTTTCCTTCCTCAGGCATTTAGTCGAGGGGAGAGGGGAGTAGAAGAGAGAGGGGGTTACGGTTAGTTTCTCACATACTTTGTACTACTGTTATTTTGGTAAACTTGCTGTTTTAATGTGAAAATATTGCTGTTGCATTTATGATGTATGTATGATATGTCAGGGTAGACGGGAAGGTCGGGGTTTGAATTTACAGCCCTGTCCTTCCTCTCTCCCAATTAGGTTAGCAAAGCCCTGGGGGTATTCTTTAGACCCTTCCAGGGACTCTTATGCACGTACCGTGATTTACACGGATTAAGGGCATTAGGCGTGGAATATAAGGTCGATCTGGACTGCAGGGCACTAGGCCTTGTCTTTCTTTTTTCTCTTATTTTAGTCAATTCTTAGAATCTATTTCACTTTCTAGCTTTTGTCTATCTGTTTCCTCTCCCCTTTACTTATCTTTGCTACATATTACTCCCTTGATTCTGGTCCCCCCCCCCCCCCCTCTATATCTAACTGCAAAGATGGACGGTGTTCGGGTGATGTCGCCTAATGTGAGGGGCTTAAATACTCCCAGAGAAGAGACGCATGCTCCTTAATGACATGAAAAGATATCACACTGACATCGCCTTTATTCAGGAAACACACTTTAAACATGACAAGCTACCTTATTTGAGAAACAGATTTTATCCCACCGCTTACCATTCCACCAAGCTGACGGGTAAATCAAAAGGGGTATCTGTGCTATTATCCAGTAAAATACCTTGGAAATGTCAGAGTTCTATTATAGACCAGACAGGGCACTTTGTTTTTCTCAAGGGGCTGATTTGGGACACACAGGTGACATTAGCCACAATATACACCCCCTATGAATTACAAGCCACCTTCTTTAGAGACACACTGGAGAAATTGCAGGAATTTAGAGAGGGACAACTGATTCTCGGTGGAGATTTCAATGTTCCGTTAATCCCCTCGGGGGACACTTCATCCGGAAAATCATCTGTCCCACCGAGCCAACTTAAAAGGATAGCTAAGATGCTTCATAGAGCCCAATTAATAGATGTCTGGCATTTGCAGCATTCGGGGGAGCGTTATTATTCGTTTTATTCTCCCATGCACCGGGTATATACCAGGATAGACTACTTCCTGGTCCCACACACCCAGCTGCATGCGGTAAGTGAGACGTTGATTGGGGACAGGACATGGTCGGACCATGCGCCAATATTTCTGACCTATAGACTTAATGACACCCTCACGCCTCAGCATCGCTTCTGGCGTCTCAACGAGAGCCTCTTGAAGGCCCCGGAGGTACTGGCTGAGGTGAACGAAACGCTGAAACTATACTTTCGTGAGAATGACCTACCAGACTGTTTACCGGGCATTCTATGGGAAGCCCACAAACCGGTTATCAGGGGAATCCTGATTAGCATGGGGCACGAATTAAGCGTGAACGGAATGAACAACTTTCCTGTCTGTTGCAGAAATTGTCAGAGACTGAAGCTAGACATAAACATACCCCCACGCAATTTTCAGAGGCCGAATTGAAACCGATCAGGACACAGTTTACGGACTTGCTCAGGTACAAGGCGAAGGCGGCCCTGCAGTTCCGTCGCAAAGTGAGCTATGAGTCGGGGGACAAGTGCGGGAAACTGCTAGCGAAATCGGTTAGAGAACATAAACTCTCTACGTACGTTCCCCATATTAATACGACAAGTGGTCAAAAGGTAGTCTTACCGGCACTCAAGCGTTTAAAAACTTTTACTCCCGTTTATATAATTTGAGACTTAGATTCCCCTATCAACTTAATGGAACTCGAGCTCGCAGTTAGACACATGAAGCCAGGGAAGGCCTCAGGCCCAGATGGATTTACGCTACAATATTACAGGACACTGCTACCAATACTGGGCACCCGTATGCTTACACTGTACAATGCGGTAGGCGCAGGCAGAACGTTTGCTAGAGAGACCCTGGGAGCCCACGTCTTGTGATTCACAAGGAGGGAAAGGATCCGGCGGCTTGTGGCAGCTATCGGCCCATATCACTTTTGAATGTGGACCTCAAACTGTACACGAAGGTTCTGGGTGCTCGGCTGGGGCAGCACCTTCAGCAACTTATTCACCTGGACCAAGTGGGCTTTATACCATCTAGAGAGGCGAGAGATAGTACCACTAAGGTATTGAATCTACTCCATGTCGCACGTTCTACAAGCACCCCATGTGTATTTCTAAATACAGATGCCGAAAAGGCTTTTGACCGGGTTGAATGGTCATTTTATGTTCGCGGTGCTCAGACACTTTGGTCTGGGGGAGGTGGTGCTTAACCGAATAACCGGAATATATTCCAATCCGACAGCCCAGGTGAATGGGGTCCTGTCGGACCCTTTCCCAATACAAAACGGTACGAGACAGGGATGTCCGCTGTCCCCTCTCTTGTTTGCCCCTTCCCTGGAACCCTTTCTGGCCACAATTAGACTGAACCCGGATATACATGGGATAAGGGTGGGCCGGACACAATGCAAGATCTCAGCATATGCCGATGACTTACTGTTCTCCTTGACCAACCCGGTAGTTTCCCTGCCAAATCTCCTTAAGGACTTTAAGAGATACGGGCATTTTCTAATTTAAAAATCAATTTCTCGAAGTCAGAAGCGATGGGAGTGGCACTGACACCACAGGCTCTACCAAATATGAGCTCAAATTTCCAGTTTAAATGGACGTCATCCGCATTGAATTACCTGGGGACTAGTATCCCGCCGGACTTTTCCCGTATATACGAGAGTAATTTCCCCCCCTTGCTTGCCAAAACTAGGGTGCAGTTGGAGACGTGGAACAAGGGACTACGCTCATAGTTTGGGAGGTTCAACTTGCTAAAGATGAGTGTTTTGCCCAAATTTTTATACCTCTTTCAGGCGCTCCCGATTAGGATACCCCCTGCATATTTCAAACAAGTCCAAGCTCTTTTTACCCGTTTTGTCTGGGCACATAAAAAAACGCGAATCCCTCGCACCCAGCTCTCAATGGCAAAACACTGCAGGGGCCTTGCACTACCAGACGTTGGGAGATATTATCAGGCGGTTCACCTGGGCAGGGTGATCGATTGGTGGCGACATTATGAGTCCAAATTATGGACACAAATAGAACAACACCAGACTGACATTCCCTTACGAACCGCTTTGTGGTGTGGAGACTCCTTACCCATCGAACTGAAATCACACCCCCTGATAGGTAATACCTTGCGACAGAGCGCTCGCGCTATCTTAAAACCCTCCTTAACAGCCATGACATCGCCCTTGACCCCGATTCTGGGTAATCCTAGATTCTCCCCGGGGCTTTCACCTACGCAATTTTCGCAACTAAGGACTTCTGGCCTTGTGACTGCCTCCCAGTTTGTAATTAGCGATGGATGGCCCACCATTCTGGAACTGATGAATACTGCAGGCCCTTTTGTACTTGCGTTCTGGAACGCGGCACAGTTGCAGCACTTTTTCCAGACCATCCCGAACCCCTATATTAGACCCCTGAATACGTTTGAGGAATACTGCTCGGGCACGGACCCGCTACCACAGACTCTCTAAAATGTATGCTCTCCTAAATACGCCAGAACAACAACCTGACTTGCCCTGCATTGCAAAGTGGGAAACTGATCTAGATCGTACGTTTTCTCCAACTCAAAAACAGAATATGGTCAGTTTCTCCCTCAAGTCCTCGATCTGCACAAAAATGCAGGAAACCAACTATACAGTTCTGACAAGGTGGTATCTGACACCTGTTTGCCTGCATGTTATTTTCCCAGATACGCCAGAACATTGCTGGCGCTGCGGCGAGGACAGGGGCACGATGCTGCACATATTCTGGTCCTGCCCTAAATTGACCGACTTTTGGATGACGGTGCGCAATACATCGCAACGATTCACTGACTTCCTGATTGCAAATGATCCAGCGTTCTTCTTACTCCACGTGTCGACCCTAGCTCCCCGGGTTTATAAAAAATCTTTGTTGAGGCATCTGACTAATGCTGCTAAAGCCTGCATTCCTATGATGTGGAAGGCTCAGAACCCACCGACAGTGGCGATGTGGCTGTGGAAGGTGGAAGACATAAATAAAATGGAAGACCTAATACTGACTGCACAGGATAGACATGAAACTTATAAAGCGACATGGACCAGCTGGAATATGTTTGTATATTCGGATGAGGGAAAAGATATTTTTGGGACCTGAACATTTAGAGCATTGCTGGTGGCTGTGAGATGTACCTGATCTCGGAACAGACATGCGTTTCCATCCTAATGCCGCCCCCCCCCCCCCCCCCCTCTCTCTCCTTACTATTTTGACTTTTTTTCATCTCTTTTCTTTGTCTTTTATAGATACTAATGACTACTTCTAAATTTTATTTTATTTTTTTTCCTTTTCTGTTATTTTGTTTTAACATAGTTACAGTAGATATGAGCTTCCCACCTCTTTAACGCTCTTGTATGAGCCTCGGTAATACCTAAATTAAGTAGCAATGAGAGAATGGTAGTTGAAAATGGGAATTTCAGGACACATATCAATCATCTTGTAATATATTGTTACTCCTGTGTTATGTGATTAGGAGGCTGTGTCCTCCACTGTTATGAGCTACTTTTGTACTGTGGCGGGCCCTGCCCAGTTTTTTCTTTTTTTTTCTTTGGAAAACTCAATAAAAATTATATTTGAAAAAAAAAAAAAACACTTTGGGGGTGATTTACTAATAACACTGCGCTGCGCCGGTTCATACCTTAATTGGTGCGCCGGATAAATCATTAATTGGGCGTATGAACCGGCGCACGCCGACGCGCAATGTGATAGTAAATAAAAAATCCTACCGGCCTCAATGGTTCCCTATGGAAGCCCATTGATTTGAATAGAGGTCGCACCAGAAGTCAGATCAAGATGATCCGACTTGCGGGGCGACTCGTGTGCGGTGAGCCCGTTCACACAGGGGCAGCGCGAATTTGCGAGGCTACTTGGACACGACTTGAAGTTGCGTCCAGGATGCTCGCTGTCCCCTGTGTTTGGTATGAATCTTGAGGGGGAACTCCACGCCAAATTAAAAAAAAAAAAACGCATGGGTTCCCCTACAAGAGCATACCAGGCCCTTAGGTCTGGCATGGATTTCAAGGGGAACCCCCTATGTCGTAAAAACGGCGTGGGGGTCCCCCCAAAATCCATACCAGACCCTTATCCGAGCACGCAGCCCGGCAGGTCAGGAAGTGGGGTGGGGACAAACGAGCACCCCCCTCCTGAACCGTACCAGGCCGCATGCCCTCAACATGGGGGGGTGGGTGCTTTGGGGCAGGGGGGCGCCCTGCGGCCCCCCCACCCCAAAGCACCCTGCCCCCATGTTAATAGGGACAAGGGCCTCTTCTCGACAACCCTGGCCCTTGGTTGTTTGGGTCTGCGGGCGGGGGGCTTATCAAAATCCGGGAACCCCCTTTAATAAGGGGGCCCCCAGATCCCGGCCCCCCACCCTATGTGAATGAGTATGGGGTACATCGTACCCCTACCCATTCACCTGGGGGAAAAGTGTCAATAAAAAACACACACTAGACAGTTTTTTAAAGTAATTTATTAGGCAGCTCCGGGGGTCTTCTACCGACTTCAGGGGTCTCTCCGGCCTCTTCTCCCGCTCTCCGGCACCTTCTCCGCGCTCTCCGGTTCTTCTCCCGCTTTCCAGTGCTTTCTGCCTTCTGCCAAGCACCTCCACTATCTTCTGCCAGCTCTTTTGCTAGCGGGGGCCCGGTCTTCATCGTCGTCTTCTTCCCTCTTCTCTCCGCCCGATGTTGCCTCGACGCTCTCTGCCGCTATAATGCAGTGTGCGCGGAGCGCAACGACATATAGGCATGGGGCGTGGTCACTAGGGTGACCACATTTCCAAACTACCATTCAGGCACACGCCCCTTCCCAAAAATCTGTTTGTTCTGTAACGAATCACAGCACAGTGATTGGACACAAGAGGCGGGATTTATGATTTCTTCAATCACAAGCAGGGGGCGGGGATTGTGCTTCTCCAGGCATTCCCGGCCAGGGCAAGTACTGTCAAATGAGTAAAGCGGTGATGTGGCGGCCTTTTTTGGGGGCATCAGATTGGCCCGGGTGTAGCTGTGTCAGTTTCATTCCGGGACACTGTATTGTCCTGGAATGAAGGTGCCCAGGACAGACCTGCAAAATGCGGGACTGCCCCGGGCAATCCGGGACACGTGGTCACTGGGTGATGCCACCCGGTGACCCCGCCCCCCTCTGACGCACATGGACTTCACGGGGACTACCCTATGGCTTTCCCCGTGGTGTCAGAGGGGGGCGGGGTCACCGGGTGGCATGGGACTCATAGGAGAACTGTCAGAAGAACAGAAGCGTCACACAGCGGGAACCTCCATTGCAAGCGGATCGTCCAGAGAACGAAGCGGGGAACAAGAAGCCGGAGCAAGGTGCGGACGAGAACACCGAAGGAAGATGAAGAGGAAGAACAAGATGGAGGAAGAAACCCGAATGGAGAAAAGAAGAAGATGGAAGAAGAAGCGGGGAAAGGAGAAGACATTAATAAAGGAATTGTCAAAAACCGGCTATTGTCATTTTTAACATTTTTGACACTTTTTTTTGTGTGAAATGGTAGGGGTACATTTGTACCCCATTACCATTTCACACAGGGGGGGCGGGATCTGGGGGTCCCCTTTGTTAAAGGGGGCTTCCAGATTGTGATAAGCCCCCGCCCGCAGACTCCCACAACCACCGGCCAGGGTTGTGGGGATGAGGCCCTTGTCCCCATCAACATGGGGACATGGTACTTTGGGGGGGACCCCAAAGCACCCTCCCCATGTTGGGGGCATGTGACCTGGTACGGTTCAGGAGGCAGGGGTGCCGCTCTCTCGTCCCCCCTCTTTTCCTGTGGCCTGCCAGGTTGCGTGCTCGGATAAGGGTCTGTGTGGATTTTTAGGGGGACCCCCCACGCCATTTTTTTAAAGTTTGGTGTGGGGGTTCCCCTTAAAACCCATACCAGACCTGAAGGGCCTGGTACAGATTTTGAGGGGGACCCCCACGTAATTTTTTTAAATAATTTGGTGCGGAGTTCCCCTTAATATCCATACCAGACCTGAAGGGCCTGGTAATGGAATTTTGGGGGACCCCCACACTTTTTTTTTTTTTTTTCCAAAGACTTACTTTTCTCTGTATTGAAGGGAACCGGCAATTCATTACAGCCGCGAGTGCTTTTAAATTACTTTTTTTTCCTTTAGAAATGTAATTTTGCTCTCGGACTGTTATAAAATGGCAAGTTTAGAGGAGCGCCTGTTCAACTTATGCAAATTGATTTACGTGACTTGACATTTACTAAGATTTTGCCGGCGCATTTGAACCAGCGCAAATGCCGGGCAGTGCACAAATAGACCTCTCGCAGTTATAAACGTAATTGCAGGCGCAGCAGGCTGGTTCAAAAAAAAGTTACTTTATCATTCTATTTTGGGCATATTTGTTACTTGGGCACATCACCCCATTATATTGGCACTTCCAGCTTCTTTTAATTTGAAGATGTCGTGCGCCAGGTCCATAGTGGCGCACTGAGCTCCTCCTCCCGTGCGCCGAGAACACTATAGTTAATAGGGAATAACGCTGCGTTACCAGCGCTAATGTTTCGTAAATACCAAATCTGCCGTTGCGCATTTTGCTACTCATGGCGCAAATGGTTCGTAAATCAGCCTCTTTAAGTCTTAGGTTATTACTAAGTCCAGTAAAATCAAATGCAGAGGCAGTAATTTAACATGATAAAGAGTAGATACATTTATATAGTGTGAGGGGGTTAGCTCGGCAGCGGGTGTGTGTGACCCCCGGGATGGGCTCCCCACACAAAAACAGGCCCAGCAAACGGAGGTTGTGGTTTTCAAAATCAAAAAGGTGCGGTTTATTTTCTATTTACAGTGACAAAACACAGCAAAGCAAAAGAAACATAAATAAAATAAATCCTGGTCAACTTGACCTCTGAGTAAACATACAGGTTTCCTAACTAACAACTGGGATCAGCCTAGTGCTGTCCTAGTCCCTAAGTCCCTGGTTTTAAATGTCCAAGCAAATAGCCACACAGGCTTTGTCTCACCGCACAGGGGTTCACTCTCCCTAGACAGTCCACACAGGTCTGGTTCCAGGCATGAGCAAACACCTAATGAATCTGGGAGTTCTTATAGAGGCCTAAATGAGCTGACAAGCTTCAGCTGGTCTCATCAACTCCCTGTCTGCACGACGCCCCACACTCTCCCTAGAGGTATGAGTCATCCATGAGCCCACTAGCCTCAGCTGGGCCTATACAACTCTCCACCTAGTTGTATAAGTCGGCGTAAAGCCTGAATCTGGGCGAAATATATCTACCCCCCTGGATGCAACCAAGTGACTTTACCTTCCTGCTGTCACAATAGTCTTACAGATACAAATGGTCCTTTGAGGCCAATATGAAAGGTCCATCTCCATTCCTCAATATAACGTCATGTTCCCAACAAATGAGGAGAAGATACTGTACACCATATTAGGGCTGGGGAAAAAATCGAGTTGAGAGGTCAAATCGATTCAGGTTTTCAGCAAATCGATTTTTTTTTTTCACCAGGACCGGCGCTGACACAGCGCCGGTCCTGAGGAGCTGCGGGCAGGAGTTTTTAGGTGAGGCCGCGGCTTCAGCCTAGTCCGCGAGGCTGGACGCCGCGGACTAGGCCGAAGCCGCGGCCTCGCCTAAAAACTCCTGCCCGCAGCTCAGAAGAAAAGATTACCGCTCCACGTGAGTGAGTTCTGTTAGGCCCCTTTCACACTGGGGCGTTTTTCATGCGGTTTAGCGCTAATAATAGCGCTGTTATACCGCATGAAAAAATCCTGCCCTGTGCCTTCAATGTGAAAGCCTGAAGGCTTTCACACTGAAGCGGTGCGCTAGCAGGACCGCTCCAAAAGTCCTGCTAGCCGCTTCTTTACAGCGGTAAAGGAGCGGTTTGTTCACCGCTCCTTTACCGCGGTCTCCCATTGAAATCAATGGGACAGCGCGGTAATACCGCCCGCAAACCGCGGCAATAGCCGCGGTTTGCGGGCGGTATTAACCCTTTTTCGGCCGCTAGCGGGGGTTAAATTAACCCCCCTAGCGACCGCATACCGCGGTAAGAACGACAGTATAGCAGCGCTGAAAATCGCGCTGCTATACCGCCACCGCACCTGCCCGCCCCAGTGTGAAAGGGGCCTTAATCTATCATCAATCAGGAAGCCGTGGGTGCTGGCAATGCACAAGGCAAATGAAAACAGCAAAAAGGAATGGACAGCCGCACTCCAAAAAAACCTGAACGGTTGCTTTTATTTAAAAAATTGATGAACAAATGCACCACAGGTCACAGCAAGGCAGGGATCAGCTGACGCGTTTCGCACTGGGATGTTAGTGCTTACTCATAGCTGAATAAACATGAAATAACACTTCTAATAAATACTACAATCAAAATAGTCATATGATCAGAACTGACCAATGACTGACACCTCATAGCTAATTGACTTAAATAAATCAACCTGGAACACATTAAACGACTCAGTGAACAATTCACCTGAAACTTATGTTTACACAATTATCCAAAGTTGATTAACAATGTGTGGCAATAGATAAAACTTATAATATAAAAGTCGCAACTATCAAATTAGGCATTGTGCGACCTATAAATATGTCCATAATATGGTTGTGCATGTATTATCACCGCCGTGTCACTGTATGGAAATGATCAGGAAAAATGTTTGTGTGTGTGTGTATATAGCCTCAAAAATGCCAAACTAAATAAAGAAGTAAAAAACTGTGTTAAATGAAAATATTCATACCATATATACTCGAGTATAAGCCAAATTTTTCAGCACATTTTTTTGTGCTGAAAATGCCCCCCAAGGCTTGTATTCGAGTCACCTTTTTGCGCCTGATCTCCCGGACTTTGGGGACCCGGTACCGGCCGGCCGTAGGTACCCTGGACCTCTCTTCCTCTTTAAGTGTGCAAAGTTTGTTGTCTTGAGGACCTACGGCTGGGGAGCACTGATTTTTCAAAGTCGGGAACCCCTTCCATAGACTCCCATGTTAAATGGTAATTTCTCCGGTAACTTTGGGGACCCGATACCGGCCGTCCCTAGGTCCCCTGGACCCAAAACTTTGCACACATGTAGCTCCATTTCTTCTCTACAAGTATGCAAAGTTTTCTGTCTGGGAGACCTATGGCCGGGGAGCACTGATTTTTCAAACCCGGGCACCCATTCCATATACTCCCATGTTGGACGTAAGTCTAGTCATGGGCACAGTGAGGCGTGGGCACAGTGAGGCATGGGCACAGTGAGGCATGGACACAGTGAGGCACAGTGAGGCATGCAGATGGACACCCTAGGCCAGTGATGGCGAACCTTGGCACCCCAGATGTTTTGGAACTACATTTCCCATGATGCTCATGCACTCTGTTTGTAGGGGAGCATCATGGGAAATGTAGTTACAAAACATCTGGGGTGCCAAGGTTCGCCATCACTGCCCTAGGCTTATACTCGAGTCAATAAGTTTTCCCAGTTTTTTGTGGTAAAATTAGGTGCCTCGGCTTATATTCGGGTTGACTTATACTCGAGTATATACGGTATATGTATATATATATTATCCTGTGGTAAGGGAGTGATTTGTAGTGAAGCCAATGTGAGACAAAGGGCGTATATGTGTGTGTGAAGAAATTAGTCAAAAAAGTAATAATATCAAAATTAACATCTTAAAAAAGTGAGAATGTATAGGATTGGGTGTGAAATTGGACGAAGGGAACAAAAACCCTTTGTAGTATGTAGGTGCGAAAATACATAGATATGTATGAATAATAATAAATGTAATATAATATAATCATGAAATGGGGCGTGTATATCTACAATAATAATAATTACTATGAATTCTAATAAATCCCAAAAGAAAAGGGAATGTGAATATGCACCCCACATGATATTAAACCATGTAACAGTATACATAAATAGTTTTATGTAGTTATAAAGTGAAACAACATAGGAAAAGAATGCACACATAGTAAAAATGAGCCCATTCACAAAAGATGGGAAATCGTGTGTATGGAAAAGTGAGGGAGGGGGGGGAAGGGGAGGGGGGGGAAGGGGAGGGGGGATGGGGGGGGGAAGGGGGGGGGGAAGGGTCTGTGTGCATGAATTCCATATAAAATATGTGTATATCAAAATATGCAAGTGCAAAGTGAATCTATGAACTAATCTTTAATACTTTTTAGTTGTATAAGAAAGGGGTTATGGAGGGGAAGATAAATTTTTGGACACCACATCCCAATTTTAATGAAAAAGAGGAAAGGGGGGGGGGGGGTCACAAAGCCCCGGGATTTTGCGGGTGTCAATGATGTGCAAAATCAGATGATTAAATACTGACTGAACACAAGGGATTGAGAAAATAGAATTTTTTATTACAAAAATAGTTTCTTATACAAAACACCAAAGCAATATACAACCATTATCAATTAAATTAGTGTACAGCAACAAACACAAGGGTGCCAGTGTACTCAACGTTTCGCTCTAAGGAGAGCTTCCTCAGGAGATTTTACCACGGCATCACATGATATGCTAGAAGCAAGACAAAAAAGATTTCTACAGAGAGGATATAGTAGACGCTGCCTCAAAAAAAGCTTACTTGAGAGCGAAACATCTGAATCGAAAACCTCTGATCCATGGCCCAAAAAAACAAAAAACCAATGAAGGTCTTAGGCTAATCACTCGTTTCTCTGGTCACCATCGCCAAATGCGTAATCTATTGGAAAAACACTGGTACCTCCTTATGGGGGACCCTCTAGTCTCCAAACATCTCAAAGACCATCCTGAGATCACATTCCGCAGACCTAAATCTTTAAAAGACTTGTATCTATGTACTCGGCCTAAGATCATCTTTTTTATTTCATCAAACATTTGGGCAATATAGTGTGTTTTAGTGCATTAAAATTAAAAAAAAGTGTATTTTTTCCCCAAAAAATGTGTTTGAAAAATTGCTGCGCAAATACTGTGTAGAAAAAAAAAAATGCAACACCCACCATTTTAATCTGTAGGGCCTTTTCTTTAAAAATATATATAATGTTTGGGGGTTCAACATAATTTTCTTGCAAAAAAAAAATATGTTTTCATGTAAACAAAAAGTGTCAAAAAGGGCTTTGTCTTCAAGTGGTTAGAAGAGTGGATGTAAGCTTCCTAATGTTGTGTATAAAATGCCAGAACAGTTCAAAACCCCCCCAAATGACCCCATTTTGGAAAGTAGACACCCCAAGCTATATACTGAGAGGCATGTTGAGTCCATGGAATATTTTATATGTTGACACAAGTTGCGGAAAAAAGACAATTTTTTATTTTTTTTTGCACAAAGTTGTCACTAAATGATATATTACTCAAACATGCCATGGGCATATGTGGAATTACACCCCAAAATACATTCTGTTGCTTCTCCTGAGTACGGGGATACCACATGTGTGAGACTTTTTGGGAGCCTAGCCGTGTACGGGACCCCAAAAACCAAGCACCGCCTTCAGGCTTTCTAAGGGTGTAAATTTTTGATTTCACTTCTCACTGCCTATCACAGTTTCGGAGGCCATGGAATGCCCAGATGGCACAAACCCCCCCAAATGACCCCATTTTGGAAAGTAGACCCCCCAAGCTATTTGCTGAGAGGTATTGTGAGTATTTTGCAGATCTCGCTTTTTGTCACAAAGTTTTGAAAATTTAAAATATATATATATATATATATATATATATATATATATATTTTCTTTCTTAATTTTCAAAAACAAATGAGAGCTGTAAAATACTCACCATGCCTCTCAGCAAATAGCTTCGGGTGTCTACTTTCCAAAATGGGGTCATTTGGGGGGGTTTTGTGCTATTTTTGCATTTTATGGCCTTTGAAACTGTGATAGGTAGTGAGGAGTGAAATCAAAAATTTGTGCCTAGAAATCCTGAAGGCGGTGCTTGGTTTTCGGGGTCCCGTACGCGGCTAGGCTCCTAAAAAGTCCCACACATGTGGTATCCCCGTACTCAGGAGAAGCAGCAAAATTTATTTTGGGGTGCAATTCCACATATAACCATGGCATGTGTGAGCAATATATCATTTAGTGACAACTTTTTGTAATTTTTTTTTTTGTCATTATTCAATCACTTGCGACAAAAAAAAAAAAGATTCAATGGGCTCAACATGCCTCTCAGCAATTTCCTTGGGGTGTCTACTTTCCAAAATTGGGTAATTTGGGGGGGTTTTGTACTGCCCTGCCATTTTAGCACCTCAAGAAATGAGATAGGCAGTCATAAATTAAAAGCTGTGTAAATTCCAGAAAATGTACCCTAGTTTGTAGACGCTATAACTTTTGCGCAAACCAATAAATATACGCTTATTGACATTTTTTTTACTAAAGACATGTGGCTGAATACATTTTGGCCTAAATGTATGACTAAAAAAAAAAAATATTCAATGGGCTCAACAGGCCTCTCAGCAATTTCCTTGGGTTGTCTACTTTCTAAAATGGGGTCATTTGGGGGGGTTTTGTGGTATTTTGGCATTTTATGGCCTTCAAAACTGTGATAGGTAGTGAGGAGTGAAATCAAAAATTTGCGCCCTTAGAAATCCTGAAAGCGGTGCTTGGCTTCCGGGGGCCCGTACGCGGCTAGGCTCCCAAAAAGTCCCACACATGTGGTATCCCCGTACTCAGGAGAAGCAGCAAAATGTATTTTGGGGTGCAATTCCACATATAACCATGGCATGTGTGAGCAATATATCATTTAGTGACAACTTTTTGTAATTTTTTTTTTATTTTTTTTTTAGTCCTTATTCAATCAATTGAGACAAAAAAAAAAAAAAAATATTCAATGGGCTCAACATGCCGCTCAGTAATTTCCTTGGGGTGTCTACTTTCCAAAATGGGGCCATTTGGGGGGGTTTTGTACCGCCCTGCCATTTTAGCACCTCAAGAAATGAGATAGGCAGTCATAAATTAAAAGCTGTGTAAATTCCAGAAAATGTACCCTAGTTTGTAGACGCTATAACTTTTGCGCAAACCAATAAATATACGCTTATTGACATTTTTTTTACTAAAGACATGTGGCTGAATACATTTTGGCCTAAATGTATGACTAAAATTGAGTTTATTCGATTTTTCTTATAACAAAAAGTAGAAAATATCTTTTTTTTTTTTTCGGTCTTTTTCCGTTTTATATCACAAAAAATAAAAATCGCAGAGGCAATCAAATACCATTAAAAGAAAGCTCTATTTGTGGGAAGAAAAGGACGCAAATTTCGTTTGGGTACAACATTGCATGTCCGCACAATTTACAGTTAAAGCAGCGCAGTGCAAAATTCTGAATTCACCTCTGGTCCATTAGCTACCAAATGGTCCGGGGCTTAAGTGGTTAAAGATCGTTTTCGGAAGTTCAGTTTGTGCTTGTGGGTTCGTATCTGTCTTTCAGTGCTTGTAGACAGTTCGTATCTGTTTTTGCAGTGCGTTCTTGTCCGCTCGTTACTGTTTTTCAGCTCGTTCTTCAGAGGCCTTGCTGTTCTTCAGTGCGTTCTTTTAGTTTGTTCTGATTAGACGACCGTTTTGAAGCCATGTTGCAGGTACGTTCTTGTCGCCGAGATCGTGCTGTGCTTGCTTCTGGGCTTGTTGCTATGTCCCAGATCCGGTCCATGAACAGGGTGAGGAGGAGTTCTTGGACCAAGAATTGGTTCCTCCAGCGGGACCAATTCTGTCACATGCCTCTGCTGCGGGAGATCCAGGAGAATAATCCTGATGACTACAGGAATTTTCTTAGGATGTCTGACCCCGTTTTTCAGCAGCTCTTGGCTTTGGTGTCCCCCTATATCACCAGGCAGGACACCGTTATGCGGGAAGCCATTACTGCTGAGCAGAGGCTAGTTGCTACGTTGCGCTACCTGGCAACAGGGAGAAGCTTGCAGGACCTCAAGTTCTCGACAGGCATCTCCCCCCAGGCTCTGGGCGTCATTATCCCAGAAACCTGCTCTGCCATAATCCAAGTCCTTCAGGAGGACTATATTAAGGTAAGTTTTCTCCTTTAACATCACAATCTATGTATTTTATGTTTGCTAATATATAGTATTTTTTTTAACAGTCTCTAATTACCATGATTGTAAAATGCTGTGAATGTCCCCTTTGTCCCCATGCATGTTGTAAGCTTTTAATGGTCCTTTTTTTGGGCCTACATGCATATTTCCAAAAACCAACCTCTCCAGCATTATATCCTGGGCCCAAACACACCTAGCCTAGTCACTCCCCAATGTTTTTTGTCAGCTCCATTGTAGTGCTTAGCTTGGCGGAACCCCCCCCCCCCCCCCATATATTTTTGATTTTGTCTAATTCCAAAAAAAAGTTACATAGTACTAGAGCCTTTATTTATGATGTCCCCAACTCATCTCAACCCTTTCAGGGGGGAGGGGGGTGAAGATACCTGTTTAAGACAGGTATTTTCACCCACATCCGGGAGTCCTCTCTGCGGCAAATCTGCGGGAGACAAGTCACTTCCCGCAGAATACCCGTAGTGTTCTTGGAGACACTCGGCTTGGAGACACTCGAATGTACCCCATTACCAATTCACATGGGGGGGCCGGGATCTGGGGGTCCCCTTTGTTAAAGGGGTCTTCCAGATTCCGATTAGCCCCCTGCCCGCAGACCCCCACAACCACCGGGCAAGGGTTGTGGGGATGAGGCCCTTGTCCCCATCAACATGGGGACATCCTCCCCATGTTGAGGGCATGTGGCCTGGTACGGTTCAGGAGGGGGGGGCGCTCTCTCGTCCCCCCCTCTTTTCCTGCGGCCTGCCAGGTTGCGTGCTCGGATAAGGGTCTGGTCTGGATTTTTGGGGGGACTCCATGCCATTTTTTGCCTTAATTTGGGGTGGAGTTCCCCTTAAAATCCTTTCCAGACCTGAAGGGCCTGGTATGGATATTTGGGGGGACCGAACGCATTTTTTTTAACATTTGCGGCAGGGTTCCCCTTAATATCCATTCCAGACATGAAGGGCCTGGTAATTGAATTTGGGGGAACCCCAACGCTTTTTGATTTTTAGTATCAATGACTTTTCTATGTATTGCATTTGACGGGAGACAACAATTCATTATAGCCAGGAGTGATTTTTTATGGAATTTTTGAAATTCACAAATGACACTTTGTGCAGGGACAGTTCTAGGTACTCCTTTACTTTTTTGGAGCCATTTTAGTCCTCAGAATTTCGGGGCCCCATTGACTTCAATGGGGTTTGGGTTCGGGGTCAAGTTCGGGTCAAGTTCCGGCCCGAACTCGAGCTTTTTACGAAGTTTGCCCAAAAGCGTATAACACAAACATCCAGGTGTCCGCTCAACTCTATGATGACTGATCAATTGCTGAGTTTGTGGCCTTTATATGGTGAGAAAGATTAGTAGTAGTCTTGACTGACATTAGATTTTTTGTCTGTTTTTTGACTTGCAGAAAAAATGCATGTATTTAAAGACCCTGATTTCATGTTAGAATTCCTGCAAAGGTGGAAAAATCTTCCGGTTTTATGGGAGACCAAAAATAAACAAAATAAAAATAAAGACGCCAGGAAGAGAGCACTGGAGACCTTGCTGGAATTTGTGAAAACTCAGATCCCCACAGCAACAATACAGGATGTGAAGACGAAAATTGGGACCATTAGGGGCACATACCGGACTCAACGAAACAAAGTCCGAACATCTATGCGATACGGAGCAGCTGCAGAGGACAGATACAAGCCAAATCTATGGTACTACCAGCATCTAAGTTTCCTGGATGACCACCTGGAATCAAGGGAATCCCTTTCCAGCCTTCCCCCCAGAACTAGCTCCAGCCTTCCCTGCAGCCAAACCTCCAGCCTTCCCTCCAGCCAAGTTGAGGTTTCTTTGGAGGAACAAGCTGAACTCCTGGAGGAGCCTGATTTGAACATTTGGAGCCAGGTATAATATTTAGCTAAAGATTTATTGTACTAAAAGTCTAATGTGGTCAAAGATGTTAAACTTGTGTGAAAAATTTAAGCATTTTAAAAAAAGTGTTTGACATATCAATAGACAGCAGTGGCCAAAAATTATGGGGACAAGAATGAAAAATGCTGGTGTCAGAATGATTAACTTTAATATTTATTTGCATTCAATTAGCAAATGTCATGAGGTGACAAATGTGTGTGATAGATGAAGCAAAAAATTACAATATGTACCTTTTTTATACAGGATGAAGAGGCAGGCGCCAGTGTGACCCAGGAGGAGGCAGGCGCCAGTGTGACCCAGGAGGAGGCAGGCGCCAGTGTGACCCAGGAGGAGGCAGGCCCCAGTGGGACACAGGAGGAGGCAGGCCCCAGTGGGACACAGGAGGAGGCAGGACCCAGTGGGACACAGCGGAACACCAGGCCCCAGATACCTACGCTGCGTATTCCCCAAAAAAGGGCAAGGAAGCTTATTCAGATGGAGGAGGAGACCCAGGCCCTAATTAGGGAGGCTACTGCGGCCCTCAGAGAGCCCCCCACCGCTGCAGAGGAATTTGCTGCCCTTATTGGGCACAAACTGCCCGAAATGGAAATGGCACAGCGGCTAAAATGCGAGACCCTGATCTTGAAGGTCGTAAATATGGGCATGTTGGGGAAACTCAATGACTTTACGGACGTTGTGGATGTTTCTTATGTCCTTGCTCATGTTCCTGCTCCAGTTCCTGCCCCACTCCCTGCTCCTGCCCCACTCCCTGCTCCTGCCCCACTCCCTGCTCCTGCCCCACTCCCTGCTCCTGCCCCAGTCCCTGCTCCTGCTCCAGTCCCTCCTCCTGCTCCAGTCCCTCCTCCACGGACACAGCCTCCAAGAAAGGCTGCAGGGAAGCCTGCAGGGAAGGCAACAAAGAAAAGCAGGAAATAAGCCCAGGATATGTCCTTCAGATGGTCCCAGTTTTCATCTTCTCATCCTTTGTTGTTTGCTGTGGTGATCTGTGTCTGCACTAATTTAAGCAGGGTCTCCAGTGCTGTCTTCCTGGCTTCTTTAGTTTTACTTGACCTGTGGTTTTGTTTTGCCTTAACTTTTAATTTGTTTTTAGGCCAGAATAAATGGTATTTTTGTTTCATGATAAATATTGAACATGTGTTTTTATTCTAAATAGACAGTTTTCTAGTGGGTAGGCAGGGACATTGGAAAAAAAAATTGTGAAATTAACAAGGGACAATAACCTCCTTGAGGGTAAATTAGAATAAATAATAATGTTGTTGTGGTAACTTGACACACTCAAAAATATCACATAATATTGGAAAACAGTCTAAAATATTAACAAAAAAATTATCAAAAATAACATCTTCAATACAAGATGGAAACTCAAAAATATTGGGTATTTAGGGAGATCTGGCTTACAATAAATATAGATTAATCATGAGAAAACAATAAATAATAAAGACAAAAGTTTTTCATAACTCTGTGAGAATATCAGCAGCAAAAGAATTGGATTATTGCAGCATTATAACAAAGAAAAGAATGCGCTGCATTAAACGATGCAATAATTTCCAGCATGACGAATGTGCTATCTCCATTACGAACGGTAGTTTTACCGGAACGAGCGCTCCCTTCTCATCACTTGCTTCTGAGCATACGCTCTTTTTTCACGTCGTTAAAGCCTACACACGACCGTTTTTCATGACGAGAAAAACGATGAGAAAAATTAGAGCATGTTCCAATTTTTTCCTGGCCATTTTTCACGTCGTGAAAAATGCTCTGGAGCCCACATACTATCGTTTTTAATGACCATTTTTAAAAATGAAATTTTTCTCGTCATTAAAAACGGTCGTGTGTACGCGGCAAAACAGTTACCAATGTAATATTATCATTAATGTTGGTAAAAAAGAAGATAAAGGAGACATCATGCAAAAAGACATATATGAGTCTATGCAACAGTCAATCTCCCCGAACAATGCCGTAGTGTGTGTGAGTCACAACATATTCCACATGGACCCCCCCGCAACATGGAGCTAGGCCGTCAGTTTAAGAAACCATATATATGTGTATATATAAGGGGCAAATCCAAATATGAGTATAAATGCGGGTGTGCCTACAACATACGGTGTAGATCTAGTCAATCGGGTATATAAGAAGACTCAGCCCGTGAATATACACATAGATAAAATTTATATAGGCTAGTCCAAATGTGGATACGGGTGCACGTACACCAAGCGATGCAAATTTGGTCAATCGGGTACATAAAAAGTCTCAACCTACAGGTATACACATTGGTAGGGACCTATGCCTGTTCGAAGTGGCCAATATTAAACAAAACATCCCTTGACACAATAACCACATTAGGTAGTAAATAAAAACTCTAAAAACCAGAACAAACATAAAAACATAATAATAATTTACTTGCATGTAAGCACCTAAAAAAGAAGTGCATGGAAAAAGTCATCATATACTCAATAGGCAGTCTTATAAGAGAAAATCGCATGAGATAGATCGCATGATCTTTTGTATCGGCAATCTCGAATAATAAGACCACGGAATTCTTTCCATATCGTGAGCCAAAGCTATATTAGCTGTAGAAAAAGGGGGAAAATAACTATTGTAAATATAGACATGATTGACATATTCCTATGTAGCATGACTACAAAGACCGAGTACGCTATGCTAGATGGGGAATGTAACGGCACCCTAAATATCAAAGGGGTTAACGCCGTTCAAGATGTTCCCCTCTCCTGGACACACATCCACTCGCTACCAATCTTCCACAGCCAGGCGATCACTTCCCATAAGATTAATCCTTCTGGAAGAACGAGACGCACGCTCTGTATCTTCCAGACAAGTAGACTGCCTTTATTGCCAAAAACATTGTAACTTTTATATACATCTAATACACAGTAGTTTTACATGAACAATGGCCCAGCTCCACCCACACATTACAAGACTCAACACATTACTTTGACGTCTGTTAGGAGACAACAGACTTTACACAATAACGATCTTCAATACACATCTTAAATGACTTGCATAACCTTTATATTCACCAGACTGTCTAAAACTTTACAATACACACAAGGACAGACTTAATTTCCCCAATCCACATCACCACAAACAATGAACAGGTCTTCTAGAAGCTGGAAGTCATTAGCATTACACTAGGCAGACAGGTGCTTGAGGCTGAACACCTCAGTATCTCTCAATTAACCTGTTGAGTGCAGAATCAGTAAATAGTCCTTTACAGATATCCTTGGAAATATGGTGGATAAATATTACAGACCCATTTTAGGTAGCCCAAGATATATTTCTTAATGTCCATTATTTCCTGGCTCACCCTGTGTCCAAAGTGACCCTCCTGTCACAGGGAATAACCATTGTTAGTAGCAACTACATCAGAGAACCACAACAGAGGAACAGGTAAACTCTATTCTGTAATTAAATAAAGTAATGCCGATACCGATCGGACCCTAAAGAATAAACAAGGATAGTGCTGGGGTGTCGCCGTAAATGACAGGACAATCCCAGCAGAAAGCAGCAAGATGTGCGTTTTATATTGCCGCAAATGGCTGGGTGACCCCAACGGGGACAAATGGAATAAGCAGACATTTAGACAGAGGTGAAGTGCAGCCGCGAGGTCTAATCATAATAGTGGGACACATCCCATTCAAAATGTAACCCAGCTCCTCAGGACCGGCGCGGTGTCCAAAAAAAAAAAAAATAATTAAAAAAAACTTGATTTGAATCGTGAATCGAGTTTTTTCGTTTTTTTTTTTTAAATTGCTGATTTTTATTTTATTTTTTAAATCGCCCAGCTCTACACCATATGAAAGGTCCATCTCCATTCCTCAATATAATGTCATGTTCCCAACAAATGAGGAGGAGATACTGTACACCATATGAAAGGTCCATCTCCATTCCTCAATATAACGTCATGTTCCCAACAAATTAGGAGGAGATACTGTACACCATATGAAAGGTCCATCTCCATTCCTCAATATAATGTCATGTTCCCAACAAATGAGGAGGAGATACTGTACACCATATGAAAGGTCCATCTCCAGTCCTCAGTATAATGTCATGTTCCCAACAAATGAGGAGGAGATACTGTACACCATATGAAAGATCCATCTCCATTCCTCAATATAACGTCATGTTTCCACAAAATGATCTGGCATCCCCATTACTCCCCATAGCTGGCATTAATGCACAAGGAAATGTTACCCAGTGTGTCATAGTTGTTTTGGGTGTTTTATATCTTTTAACTGGTTTGTTTTCATATTTTGATTTTACAATTGTACCAAGTTCCATGCCAGAGCTCTGTGAAACTGTTGAATGTTAGACCAACATGACTCTACTATTAATGAACTTTTTAGAAAAGTGTTCACACTGGAGTCCATAAAGGATCTGCAAATTCTTTATAATTTAAAATGCAAACAAATAGTGGCAATCCGATGTCGTAACAAATCACAAATGCATTTTGGCTAGTGAAGACTCAGGGCTGGCTCACACCATGCCCACACATGAATCACGCATGGACTCGGTGTGAAGACTTTTCTGATTGATTTTGGAGGGAGAACAGGAGCCCAGCTGTGAGATCGGCATTTCCACTTATTCCACTGATGGGGGGAGGAGCTAAAACTCCAGTTATTTGTCATCTACTGAGATTTTTTACATTTTTTTTTTTTTTCCAACAGATGGATGTGATGCCAGGAGTATCTCAGAGAGTCCTCTTATATTATTATTATATTTTGGTAAGTCAGAAGATAATGTCATCACACAGGATCCTCCAGGAGGAAATCCAAATACACAAAATATACATCAAAGACCTTCCTGTCCGGAGACATCAATGGATCCCTCTGATCAGGGGGAATCTTCTCATCAATCACATACAGGAAACTTTATGCAACACCAGACATTTCACACGGGTAAACGTCCTCATTCATGTGCAGAGTGTGGGAAATCTTTCACTCGCAGAAGAGGCCTTGTTAATCATCAGAGACTTCACACGGGTGAGCGTCTTCATTCATGTTCAGAGTGCGGGAAATCTTTCATTCATAAAAAGTATCTTGCTCAACACCAGAGAGTTCACACGGGTGAACGTCCTTATTCGTGTTCAGGGTGTGGAAAATCTTTCATTCTGGAACAGGCTCTTGTTCAACATCAGAAAATTCACACAAATGAGCGTACTTATTCGTGTTCAGAGTGCGAAAAATCATTCACTAATATAAGAACGCTTATTCAACTTCAGAAAATTCACACAGGTGAGCGTCCTTATTCGTGTTCAGAGTGTGGAAAAACTTTCAGTCAAAAAGGACACCTTGTTCAACACCAGATAAGTTATACAGGTAAGCGTCCTTATTCATGTTCAGAGTGCGGGAAATCTTTCACTCAGAAAAGAGACCTTGTTCGACACCAGAGAATTCACACAGGTGAGCGTCCTTTTTTATGTTCAGAGTGCGGGAAATCTTTCATTCAAAAACAACACCTTGTTCAACACCAGAGAAGTCATACAGGTGAGCGTCCTTATTCATGTACAGAGTGCGGGAAATCTTTCACTCAGAAAAAATACCTTGTTAAACACCAGAGAATTCACACAGGTGAGCGTCCTTTTTCATGTTTAGAGTGCGGGAAATCTTTCATTCAAAAAGGAGGCCTTGTTGAACACCAGAGAATTCACACAGGTGAGCGTCCTTTTTCATGTTTAGAGTGCGGGAAATCTTTCATTCAAAAAGGAGGCCTTGTTGAACACCAGAGAATTCACACAGGTGAGCGTCCTTTTTCATGTTCAGAGTGCAAGAAATCTTTTTATAAAAAAAAAAATCTTGTCCAACACCAGAAAGTACAGTGTAGTGTGTATGGCAGAAGTAGAGCGGTCAGCGAATGTAGTGTGGATGGTGGAGGAGAGCTGTCGGAGAATGTAGTGTGGATGGTGGAGGAGAGCTGTCGGAGAATGTAGTGTGGATGGTGGGAGGAGAGCTGTCGGAGAATGTAGTGTGGATGGTGGGAGGAGAGCTGTCGGAGAATGTAGTGTGGATGGTGGAGGAGAGCTGTCGGAGAATGTAGTGTGGATGGTGGGAGGAGAGCTGTAGTGTGGATGATGGAGGAGAGCTGTCGGAGAATGTAGTGTGGATGGTGGGAGGAGAGCTGTCGGAGAATGTAGTGTGGATGGTGGAGGAGAGCTGTCGGAGAATGTAGTGTGGATGGTGGGAGGAGAGCTGTCGGAGAATGTAGTGTGGATGGTGTAGGAGAGCTGTCGGAGAATGTAGTGTGGATGGTGGAGGAGAGCTGTCAGAGAATGTAGTGTGGACGGTGGAGGAGAGCTGTCGGAGAATGTAGTGTGGATGGTGTAGGAGAGCTGTCGGAGAATGTAGTGTGGATGGTGGAGGAGAGCTGTCGGAGAATGTAGTGTGGATGGTGGAGGAGAGCTGTCGGAGAATGTAGTGTGGATGGTGGAGGAGAGCTGTCGGAGAATGTAGTGTGGATGGTGGGAGGAGAGCTGTCGGAGAATGTAGTGTGGATGGTGGGAGGAGAGCTGTAGTGTGGATGATGGAGGAGAGCTGTCGGAGAATGTAGTGTGGATGGTGGGAGGAGAGCTGTCGGAGAATGTAGTGTGGATGGTGGAGGAGAGCTGTCGGAGAATGTAGTGTGGATGGTGGGAGGAGAGCTGTCGGAGAATGTAGTGTGGATGGTGGAGGAGAGCTGTCGGAGAATGTAGTGTGGATGGTGGAGGAGAGCTGTCAGAGAATGTAGTGTGGACGGTGGAGGAGAGCTGTCGGAGAATGTAGTGTGGATGGTGTAGGAGAGCTGTCGGAGAATGTAGTGTGGATGGTGGAGGAGAGCTGTCGGAGATTGTAGTGTGGATGGTGGAGGAGAGCTGTCGGAGAATGTAGTGTGGATGGTGGGAGGAGAGCTGTCGGAGAATGTAGTGTGGATGGTGTAGGAGAGCTGTCGGAGAATGTAGTGTGGATGGTGGAGGAGAGCTGTCAGAGAATGTAGTGTGGACGGTGGAGGAGAGCTGTCGGAGAATGTAGTGTGGATGGTGTAGGAGAGCTGTCGGAGAATGTAGTGTGGATGGTGGAGGAGAGCTGTCGGAGAATGTAGTGTGGATGGTGGAGGAGAGCTGTCGGAGAATGTAGTGTGGATGGTGGAGGAGAGCTGTCGGAGAATGTAGTGTGGATGGTGGGAGGAGAGCTGTCGGAGAATGTAGTGTGGATGGTGGGAGGAGAGCTGTAGTGTGGATGATGGAGGAGAGCTGTCGGAGAATGTAGTGTGGATGGTGGGAGGAGAGCTGTCGGAGAATGTAGTGTGGATGGTGGAGGAGAGCTGTCGGAGAATGTAGTGTGGATGGTGGGAGGAGAGCTGTCGGAGAATGTAGTGTGGATGGTGGAGGAGAGCTGTCGGAGAATGTAGTGTGGATGGTGGAGGAGAGCTGTCAGAGAATGTAGTGTGGACGGTGGAGGAGAGCTGTCGGAGAATGTAGTGTGGATGGTGTAGGAGAGCTGTCGGAGAATGTAGTGTGGATGGTGGAGGAGAGCTGTCGGAGAATGTAGTGTGGATGGTGGAGGAGAGCTGTCGGAGAATGTAGTGTGGATGGTGGAGGAGAGCTGTCGGAGAATGTAGTGTGGATGGTGGGAGGAGAGCTGTCGGAGAATGTAGTGTGGATGGTGGAGGAGAGCTGTCGGAGAATGTAGTGTGGATGGTGGGAGGAGAGCTGTAGTGTGGATGATGGAGGAGAGCTGTCGGAGAATGTAGTGTGGATGGTGGGAGGAGAGCTGTCGGAGAATGTAGTGTGGATGGTGGAGGAGAGCTGTCGGAGAATGTAGTGTGGATGGTGGGAGGAGAGCTGTCGGAGAATGTAGTGTGGATGGTGTAGGAGAGCTGTCGGAGAATGTAGTGTGGATGGTGGGAGGAGAGCTGTCGGAGAATGTAGTGTGGATGGTGGAGGAGAGCTGTCGGAGAATGTAGTGTGGATAGTGGAGGAGAGCTGTCGGAGAATGTAGTGTGGATGGTGGAGGAGATCTGTCGGAGAATGTAGTGTGGACGGTGGGAGGAGAGCTGTCGGAGAATGTAGTGTGGATGGTGGGAGGAGATCTGTCGGAGAATGTAGTGTGGATGGTGGGAGGAGATCTGTCGGAGAATGTAGTGTGGATGGTGGGAGGAGATCTGTCGGAGAATGTAGTGTGGATGGTGGAGGAGAGCTGTCGGAGAATGTAGTGTGGATGGTGGAGGAGAGCTGTCGGAGAATGTAGTGTGGATGGCGGAGGAGAGCTGTCGGAGAATGTAGTGTGGATGGTGGGAGGACAGCTGTCGGAGAATGTAGTGTGGATGGTGGGAGGAGAGCTGTCGGAGAATGTAGTGTGGATGGTGGGGGGAGAGCTGTCGGAGTAGTAGTGTGGATGGTGGAGGAGAGCTGTCGGAGAATGTAGTGTGGATGGTGGAGGACAGCTGTCGGAGAATGTAGTGTGGATGGTGGAGGAGAGCTGTCAGGGAATGTAGAGTGGATAATGGAGGAGAATGTAGTGTGGATGGTGGAGGACAGCTGTCGGAGAATGTAGTGTGGATGGTGGGGGGAGAGCTGTCAGAGAAATAGTGTGAATGGGGGAAGCTTCCAGAGAATGTAGTACAGAGATTGAGAAAAGAGATACAACACAGGGGTGCATAGTTAGTGATGTGGACAGTGCCGAGGGAACTATGTGTGGTCAGTATGTAGTTACTGATAATAAAGGAATGCTCCTACCCCCGTGCCATGTGGAGAACTTTTCTGCATTGCAGTGTAATACTCCAGCAGGGACTGGATCTGATAAGAGTGGCAAGTCCTTTAGTAGTACATTCATTTCTGGTGATAGAATTCTCCAGCACTGTAGGTCGGGCTAATTACTCAGATCTGGTCTCTACGCACTGAACACTGTCAGTATTGGAAACATATGGTAGAATCCCAGGCGAAAAACAGAAAATTCCATTATCTTTTGATAAAAATGGGAAAATAAATTATCCACCAAATGAAGCAACTATAGAAGAAGAATTTACAGTGATGTCAAATCTGTAGGTTTACAATGAAGGGGCATGAACGATATTCATTAAATAACCATTTGAAAACTCTGTTAAAAATACTTATCAATATACACTGGTATATTGATAACCATTTGAAAACGCTGTTAAAAATATAATATCTTTATACAATTAATGTGTGTACTTTAGAAGTTTGTGCATCACTTCTTATTTGTTTTTCCATAATTATAAATAGGGATGAGCCAAACGTACCTTGGTTTGATTCAGCACAGGTTCAGCAAATGTAACTGAAGTTTGCATCCTGAAGCCGAACCTTATATCTCGGTAATGGCCATTTTCAGGACTATTAGGCAAGGGATTGTCAAACACAGAGAGCTAGGTAGTGGCCTGAGAGATATGAACCAAAGCTAAAAAAAATCAAAAACCATCTTAAAGCTGGAAGAGGGGTTTTTTATGCAGCTTTAAGGTCAATATTAGAAAAAAAAAAAAACCTTCACACTGCTTGCTTAGGGGATGTCATGTAAGCAATATAATTTCTGGGTTTTGTCTGTTTTCATTCCCAACGGTCAGACAAACTGAGGCTTGTCCTGCTGTGTCCTGGAGGATAGGACGCCCCCCCCCCCCCCCCAGGAATGTAATCTGTTAGACCCGGCTACGCAATGTCTAAGATCCTTATGATTAGCCCCTCCGCAGACGAAAGGCAAGTGCAACTGTCAACATAATTGCAATAATCAAAGGACCAGCAAACTATTGGAGATTATATGGGCAATATCGCCCACAGAGGCCAGGTTTTGCAGGACAATCAGTAACAAGGAACGAGGGTCCTGGAAGTGCAACGATTGGTCGAAAGGCAAGTGGGCTGGCAATGGGAGGGAGTTTGAATAAGGTATGACTGAGGTCCTTAAAAACAGGACGTTTGTGAATGAGAGTCCTCTTGACCTGACAACCTATGCTGAAGCCACTTGGATCTCTAGAGGCCTCGTAGGAGCTTATGCTTGGGCCTAAACTATGGAGCCCAGACTTGCTTGGGCCTAAACACCATGCGGCCCAGGCCTAGCTTCTCTGTTACATCTGGGAACTCAGCCAGCAAGGACTTTGCCTCGAAGAGAGAATAAGTATTCATTTGTATTATTATTGTTGGTATAGGCTTTATAGATATCTGTAGTTAGTGTTTGACTTTCCTACTTTAAAGGAAATAAACTTAATTTCTTTTACTAAGCAACTGTGTCTGTCTTCATAGGTAACATTATAGCATTAGGCCTACCATACTTAGATTAGACTATCAAACAAGGGACACTATACAATTAATACATAGATGTGATAGACATATATTATAGATTACAAGAGTATATATATATATATATATATATATATATTATTGCATCGCGTTCAACAATTGGCACCCAGAAGAAGGCATGTTGAATGTATTTCAGCATAGAACCTGCAAACCCTAATGTATTTTTGTTTTGAGTTTCCTTTAAGCTAGAAAGAATCAAATAATCTAGGACTGAAGGCCGTCTTTACCATGGATAAAGATTCACGCTGGTCGTGAAGTCGCAAACCCTGCTTTGATGGTGCGGAAGTTCTATGAAATATTTCATCAGTGAGTGGACGCGCAAAATCTGGTGAGATTTTTGGCTACTGTATGTTTATATGTAACGTTTATTGTATTGCTAATGCAAATTGTTATAAGCCTGTGTAGCTGGGTAAGTGGCCTGGCGGGTAAACGGCTGATCACCCTTGGTTAGAAATTGACAGGATTTACCATACATCTTT
Source organism: Rana muscosa (assembly GCA_029206835.1). Lineage (NCBI taxonomy): Eukaryota > Metazoa > Chordata > Amphibia > Anura > Ranidae > Rana > Rana muscosa. Next base: position 431,369,499 of record CM055123.1, on the reverse strand, counting down.
GTGGAGGAAGAAAATATTTATATATATATATATTTTTTTTTTTTACCCACGTGCTGTTCCTATAGAAGTTCAATGTGGCCTGCAATTTAACAGGAGAGCACTGATGAAGAGTGTGCTCTGTAGAACTACAAGTTACAAGCTAGTTTTAAATAGCGTTGTGCAAGGTTTTTTTGGGTTGATTCCTGTGTCTGTATTGTAAGCAGCTGTTGTAAAGGCTACCTTAAACAGCTTTATCTGTAGATCTGTGGCTGTTTGTTTGTGTGTATTCTCTAAGCAGCTGTTCAAACAGGTTTTCAGTGTAGCCAGATGCAGATTTTGCATACCAATGGATATGCAAAGGTTTAATTGTTTTGAATGATATCAGGTAAAAGTGGTAATGAATGAAGAATATTGAATGCTAGAAGAGCGATTGTTTTTTTTTATTCGTGAGTTGTAAGAGCTAAAGATAATTGAGTTTGGCTCATTACTCAATGCAGTGTTGGAACGTTAGTACTAATAGAATTGTGTACTGTGTAGTTGTGAAATGGAACTTGTGTGTAAAATTTGCCTTTAAAAAGGGCTGAGACCGAGACTGAGGTCTGGGAGTGATAAAGAATTTATGCTAAAGCACAGACTAGCGTCATTTCTTTCAAGCTAGCAAATAGGCCTTTACACTCCAGCACAGATATGTAACAGTGGCAGAAAAAGAGAATAGTTTCTGGGATTGGACCAGAACCAAATCTACTACAACATATCTTAAAAAGTATGCCTCTGCCAGTTATAATTCATGTACAGATGAACCTCTTAAAAGCCAGTGTAATGTACTATTGTCTCAGTGTCAGCAACATAATGCCAGATTATTGGGTAAATAGTTAAAAAAAGTGAAGAAAGAGAGGTTGGCAAATGAAATTGCAGTGTTGCTCAGAATTAAATTTATATCTGAGCAAATGGGAGAGAAGTGGGAATCCGAGAGGAGAGAGACATCTCGGGGAGGACATAGAGAAAGTCGGTGAAAACCTTCTAAAGATCGCAACAGCCTCCAGTAGTGAGATGGATGAATTGCAGGCAAAAGCAGTCAGTTTGTCAGGAAGGAACAGTCAACTACAAGAGCAGCTTCAGAGGTGCAGCATGGACTGTGATATGAAGAGCAAACTGTTAGAATCATTGCAAATAAAGTTGTCAGAAATGGAAGAGTTGGTTATATCTTTAGAAAGAAAATTAACAAATGCAGACTCCTAGCTTCTTACTAAAGAGCAATGTATAGTATCGCTCAATGAGCACAAAGGAACATGTCAGTTGGCCAATATCTGCACAGTCAATGAGGAAAAGGGCCGTGATGAAACACAGTCAGCTATTGCACCTATAACTGTAAATCGGAATAACAGTTTGATTACAATCCAAGAGAGACTTACTTTGTGCCAGATGCCAGTGAGTCTGTCCAATAAATTTGAGGCTCTAGTGCTTAAATTCCATTTGAGTAATGAGGATGAATGCTCTCTTCTAAAAGCATGGCTACCAGGACCTTTGGCAGGCCAGTTATCGGCACATGTTAATGATAACTTAGCAGATGCAGAGGTGTGGAGGAAAGAGTTGCAGCGCATTGTGGACAGTCTTGATAATGGTATGAGTGATTTACAACGAATGAAATTTAGGAGAGGAGATGACCCAATATTGTTCTGCAGTGAGTATCTTGCATTGTATACAAAAGTGTTCAACTGTCCTGACTTATTGGAGGATGATGCAAGTTTCATATACTCAATGGCCAATAAGTGTTATGTAAGCGATCCCACTAGAATGGCTCGGAGGAATGCTAGATCCTACCAAAATTTTGTCAATATCCTGCGAGACGTCTGACAAGAGTCCAGTGATAGGGAATAGGGGTCAAAGGCAGATGTAGCCGTAATAAGCAGAGGTACAGGAAAGCAGAGAGAGTTCAGACGTTCTAAATGGAATAGACATGGACATAGATGTAGTAAAGCCCTTAACATTGTTAACATGGAGCAGGAAACCCCAGAAATACAGGTATCTGCAATTAAAACCCCCACCCAAGACAGGAACAGCATAGAACAAAGGCCTGGTATGAAAGATAGCAGTCAGGACAGATCAAACAGTTCTGAAGAAGAGATAATAAATGACAGCCCACACCCTAAACACAGCCACCAACAAGACTGGATGAACATTCCAATGTTTGCCCCCTGGGCTAATCTACCATTCTGGCTTGTATCTAGTTGGACGCAAATGGCATTGCCATTTTTCCTGAGTAATATGGCAAAGTTTACCAATACTGCCTGCTTAGTATAGGAAAATATGGCAAATGTTCCCCTAGTAGACCTGGATTTTCGGGTTCGACGGGTTCGGCCGAACTTCGCAAAAAAGTTTAAGTTCGGGACCTGAACCCGAACCCCATTGAAGTCAATGGGGACCCAAACTTTTGAGGACTAAAATGGCTCTAAAAAAGTAATGGAAAGGGCTAGAGGGCTGCAAATAGCAGCAAAATGTTAAGAGCATGGCAAGTGCTCTGCAAACAAATGTGGATAGGGAAATAACTTAAAATAACATAAAATACATAAAAATAAAAAATAATAATCTTGACCTAGGAGGACGAGGTCCATATGGAGTAGGAGGTTGATGTGGCGGTGTAGGTGGAAGCGGCGATGGAGGAGGACGAGGTAGCCAACACTGGTTTTTGTTTTAAATTGTATTTTTTTTTATTAGGGTACACCCCAAAAGAGTGAGAAAGATCAAAATGTGTTTTTTTTGAATAGCAAAATCGAGCAACAGTATCTAAAGTGTGTATCTCACACGTACAGATATGCAGGAAACACTGCAAATTATTATTTTTTGCCCTAAATGTGTTTTTTTGGAATACCAGAATAGAGCAACAGTATCTAAAGGGTGTACCTCACACGTACAGATACAGACTAGGCCGCAATTTAAGATTTTTCCCCTAAATGTTTTTTTTTTTAATAGCAGAATAGAGCAATAGTATCTAAAGGGTGTTTCTCACAGGTACAGATATGCAGAAAACGCAGCAAAAAAATTTTTTTTGCCCTTAATTTTTTTTTTGAATAGCAGAATAAAACAACAGTATCTAAAGTGTGTATCTCACACGTACAGATATGCAGGAAACACTGCAAAAAATATATTTTTTACCCTAAATGGGTGTTTTTAGAATAGCAGAATAGAGCAACGGTATCTAAAGGGTGTATCTCACACGTACAGATATGCAGAAAACGCACCAAAAAATTTTTTTTTGCCCTAAATAATTTTTTTGGAATAGCAGAATAGAAGAACAGTATCTAAAGTGTGTATCTCACACGTACAGATATGCAGGAAACGCAGCAAAATAATTTTTTTTGCCCTAAATGGGTGTTTTTTGAATAGCATAATAGAGCAACAGTATCTAAAGGGTGTATCTCACAGTAACAACATATGCACTGCTGGTGCACTATGCTTGCATAAAATGCCCGCCGACGCCAACCTAACTAACAGACGAATAAAAGTTATTCTTTTCTCTGGCACTGGGCTCAGGGCACTGCACCCACACAACAAAATTCAAGGTAGATCGCTGAGTAATTTTGATTTCTGACTCAGCACTCCTATGATAATTCTCTCCCTCAAAGCAGCAGCAGCAACCTTTCCCTACACTATCTAAAGCAGAGTGACGTGCTGGGCTATGTGCCTCTAGCTTATATCTAGCTTATATCACAGGCTGGGTCACATGCTGCACTGGCCAATCACAGCCATGCCATTAGTAGGCATGGCTGTGATGGCTTTTAAGGGCACACGAGTTAAACAAATGTTGATTGGCTGCTCTGCAGCGCGCCATTACATTGCCGAACACCGAACCCTGAACCCGAACATACAGTAAATTGTTTGGGTCCGGGTACCAAAAACCCAAAAGTCCGGTACGAACCCGAACTTTACAGTTCGGGTTCGCTCAACCCTATCCCCTAGCATTACAATTAATGGGAAAAGGCTTGGGGGACTTTAAAAAGTCAATTGTTATGATAATTGTGTGTAATAACCGTCTTTGTGTTCCTTTTTCTAGAGACCAGGGAAGAAGTTAAACTGGTTTGAATACTAATGTTTGTGTTTTGTTTGCAGATCCTTCAAAGTGAAAACAACAGATCGAAATGAGCACTTACTCTTATGAGAAAAGTCCATGGATGTCTTTAATTAAAAGTTGAGTGTTTGTCATTGTTTGATGGTGGTTGTCTTGCCATGTTGTTGTGTGTTGATGGCCAGATTTTTTTTTATTTTTTTTTATTGATTTTCATTTTTCATTTTTTTTTTCAAAAAAAATATTTGTTTTTTTTACATTTTGTTTTTAAGTCTTACTTTTTTTTCTTCATTAATTTTTCTTTGTAATTTTGTCTTTGTATTTTTTTTTTATATAATTTTTTTATTAGTTTACTTTTAATTTTTTTTCATTCATTTTTCTTAATTTTTTTTTTTATTTTGTAATTTTTTTATTGTTCATTTTTTTTTTTTTTTTATTATTTGTTTTATCTATTTTATTTTTGTTTGGTTCGGGTGGAAAAATTGTTAGGTTTAGTCCACCTGAAAAGGGGGTCATTAGCAACTGACTAGGTGGTCATTGACTACTAATTAGCAGCTGACTAACATTTTGTCTAGGACAAGAGTTGGTAGGAAGCCATTTTAGCTGCGGGAGTTGTTTTTTTTGTTGGTTTTTCTTTTCATTTAGGTGGAAAAAGTTCCAAAGACTTACACTTTGTCCACCTGAAAGGGGGATTAGTGCATAGATCTTAAAGTACAGATAATGCAGTGTTTTTTTTTAAATGCTTACAATTTAGAATTTTTGAGAAGCAATGTTCACGTTCATTTTTTAGTTTTTAGATTTTTGCTCGTACCATGGGGATCCATTTTAGAGTGGGTTCATCTTAAAGGAATCATGGTTGTTTTGATAATTTGTTCAGAAGTCAGGAATACTAAATTCCTGTGTTAGTAGATATTATGGATAAGAATTTGATTCTGCCCTTGTTTTTACTTCCAGAATCTTGGTGGAGCGAGATTGGAGAGGATTCTGGAACAGAGATGAAAGATGTTCATCTGATTGGCAGTTCGTCTGTGCCATACCACACCGAAAATTTGTTCTGATAAACGTTCAGGAGAGAAAAGATTTATTAATACTTGAAATATAAGGTTTCTTTTTCTTATGGACAAGTTTTGCGCTGATACTGAATCTGAAAGACTTTGCCCAACATTGAGACTTGTGAAACATTTTGCCAAAGTCTCTCCTGTCATTTATTAATGCAATCAGACTATGAATACATGTGCAATGAGTTGGAGGTTGGGGAAGGAATATAACCTATCCCAGTGATGGCGAACCTTGGCACTCCAGATGTTTTGGAACTACATTTCCCATGATGCTCAACTACACTGCAGAGTCCATGAGCATCATGGGAAATGTAGTTCCAAAACATCTGGGGTGCCAAGGTTCGCCATCACTGACCTATCCAATCCTTCAGAACAAGAGATGTAAAATATGTTTTTTTTATGGGAGGAGGAATTGAAAGAAGGAAATGTTTTTTTAATGTGTGACATGTATTGACATAACTGAATATGGTGCAGGTACCTAGGAGGCTGGCACTTATGCATAATAAGGTGTCTGTTGACCAGACTAGAGGTTACCAGGTCACACATCAATGGGGTGGAAACTTCCTTGTAGGGACCGTGTCTCAATCTTAGCAGTCCTATAGAGAAGCTCTTGGTTAGTAGACATGTGGGACACCAGAACTGGACATGTGGGAGATGCACCTAGTTGATGTCTTACCTGAGAGGTTGAAACCCTGCACAGGTAATGGCAGTGACTACACACAGGAGAATGCTCCTTTAAATAAAGGGAACAAACACTGGCTACCAGGGTACAATATGCCTTCACCACATGGCGCTTTAGCATCTCACAGTGGTTGATACCTATTACCCTATATGTGCTGAATATACTCTGAATCAAGTACCAATGGCTTACTCCCAGAGATGTGTGGACACTGAATGAGGTTCATGCAGGACACTTATTTCTGAGGAGTAACCGGAAGAGGAGGGATGTATTCAGCACTATATTGGGGGAATAGGAGCCGGGATGGGCGTTATTAATGGAGAGAACATCGATCTCCTGAGGAACAAACTCTCAGCCATAGCTTCAGACAGCAAGCAGGGCTTTGTTACTCAGAGAGATTGGTGCCCCCCCTGTGATAACATTCAACAGAGTCACATAAATACCCAGTGTAAAGTGGCTCAAGATTTTGTCAACCATGGTGAGAGGTTGGTAGAGAGTGTGAGATGGTATAGGACAGATATATGTCATTGTCTCTGGCGTGCACGCAGGGGCAGGCGGAGTTATCGACCAGTATCAAGCTGATTGTACAAATTTCTATATGAGGGGCAGTGACCTGATGAGGTAGCATCACCACTCAGTAAGACTTTGCCAAAACACGTCGCCTACACTAATCCAAAGTGGTGGTCAAATGCCTGGATGGGCTGTACTGGTTTGGATTGTTAAAGGTGTTATGCTGTATGATCCCATAGACATAAGTGCAAACTCGGTCTGTATATTTGGTGGCATCAATGGGCTTACTGACTGGGGATTCTATCTTGTTGCATTTGTGGCTAAGTGACCCACATGTGATCAGAGAGGATGGAAGCTGGGGGCAGGTTTATATTTCCCTCTGTCGGAAGCATGATCACGATGTCCTTTGCATACCAGGTCAATACACGGCACTCTGTGTTGTGGATGGAGAGATCATTGCTGGGAAGGAAGACCTGGGTATTATTTAGGACATAGACGAGTTTGTATCTTTGTCCTGGAGGATACCAATGTAGCGTTAGTCATGGAACTAGGGTATTTCTTGAACCTAACAGTAGGTAGGGGTGCATGGTCACGGAAATCCAGGCACGGATGGAATTTTGTGGGTTTTGTCATTGTTTGAGATTTATATGTGTTGTTAGGCTCAAAACTTATATAGGAAGCTCTCCTGCTTATCTAAGCAAGTTGAGGGACAAATTGACGGTAGGGTCTCGTCGTACAAATTAGAGACTTTGCTGCCAATTTAGATCCCTGAGGTACCGCAGACAGGCCAAGTTGCGGTAGGAAAGACCACTGTGAGCAAGCCTGCCTAATCCCGACCTGTATCTACAATAAAGAGTTATAGGAGGTTGGGAGCGGGAGGCGTAATTGGATGGATCATATATATATATATATATATATATATATATATATATATATATATATATGCATATATTATGATAAGGGGTTGATTTATGTCATGGTATAGTGTGATAAAAGATATATATTAGGCTAGTATTATGGCCAATTAAGGTCCTCCTCGAGGCTCTGTATCTGAAAGATGGTTGATATGCTGCTCTGAGTGTGTGCTGGTGAGTGAATGGATCCCCTTGCCGGTACTATACCCCTTCATGAAGATGTGAAGAAGAAGATACAGAACGGTGACATGGAAGCTGTTACGGAAGAATGATGTTGGTGTGTCACCCAGTAGCAAAGCGGCACGGGTTGGGAAACACAGCACGTTAGGACCGTTATGGACTGTTCTATAGAAGCTGGTTCTGAAGCATATGTTAAGAGGCGCAACACGGTAAAACCATTATGGACTGTTCCAGAGGTACTGGTTCTGAAGCACATGTTGGAAGACAGTTATGGACTGTTCCATAGGAGCTGTTTCTGAGGCACATGTTGAAAAACGCAATACGTTAAGGACTGTTCCAGAGGTACTGGTTCGGAAACACATGTTGGGCGTTAAGACCATATGGACTGTTCAATGGGAGCCATGTCTGAAGTAGGGTGATATGCGCCCTTCAGACGCAAAGCACCATATGTTGTAAGAAATATAATTCCTGGGTTTTGTCTGTTTTCATTCCCAACGGTCAAATAAACTGAGGCTTGTCCTGCTGTGTCCTGGAGGACAGGATGCCCCCCCCCCTCAGGAATGTAATCTGTTAGACCCGGCTCTGCAATGTCTAAGATCCTTTTGATTAGCCCCTCCGCAGACAAAAGGCAAAGTGCAACTGTCAACATAATTGCAATGATCAAAGGACCAGCAAACTATTGGAGATTATATGGGCAATATCGCCCCCAGAGGCCAGGTATGGCAGGACAATCAGTAACAAGGACAAGGGTCCTGGAAGTGCAACGGTTGGTCAAAAGGCAAATGGGCTGGCAAGGGGAGGGAGTTTGAATGAGGTATGACTGAGGTCCTTTGAAACAAGACGCTTGTGAATGAGAGAGTCCTCTTGACCTGACAACCTCTGCTGAAGTCACTTGGATCTCTAGAGGCCTCGTAGGAGCTTATGCTTGGGCCTAAACTATGAGGCCCAGACTGGCTTGGGCCTAAACACCATGCGGCCCAGGCCTAGCTTCTCTGTTACATCAGGGAGCTCAGCCAGCAAGGACTTTGCCTCGAATAGAGAATAAGTATTCATTTTTATTATTATTGTTGGTATACTCTTTATAGATATCTGTTGTTAGTGTATGACTTTCCTACTTTAAAGGAAATAAATGTAATTTCTTTTACTAAGCAACTGTGTCTGTCTTCATAGGTAACATTATAGCATTAGGCCTACCATACTTAGATTAGACTAGCAAACAAGGGACAATATACAATTATTACATAGATGCGATAGATATGTATTATAGATTACAAGAGTATACAGTATATATATATTATTGCATCGCGTTCAACAGAATGTCCTAAAACTGTACGTGATTTCTCAGGGTCAGCGTCAGTGACAGCATATTGTGGCATCAAATTTCGTATGTAATAATTTACTTTCATTTTCCCATTGGCTCACATTCAGCAGCAGCAACCCAATATGTTTGATTTCCAATCCAAAAAGGTCTTCATTGGGTAGGTATTTCAAGGACAGCAATATTTTGTTGTATCAAAACCAGTGAAAATGAAATATATATACCAAAGTGCATATATAGCAAAATTCATAGTAGTGCAACAATAACACCTAATTAATTCAGTGTTCAATACAAAAATGTAATGATGCCTTGCAAAAGTATTCACCCCCTTGGCTTTTTTACCTATTTTGTTACATTACAGCCTTTAGTTCAATGTTTTTTTTATTTGAATTGTATGTGATGGATCAGAACACAATAGTCTAAGTTGGTGAAGTAAAATTAGAAAAATATATACATGAAACAATTTTTCAGAAATAAAAAAATTATAACTGGCATGTGCGTATGTATTCACCCCCTTTGTTATGAAGCCCATAAAAAGCTCTGGTGCAACCAATTACCTTCAGAAGTCACATTGATTAGTGAAATGATGTCCACCAATCTAAGTGTCACATGATCTGTCATTACATATACACACCTTTTTAAAAGGCCCCAGAGGCCAATGGCCAATTGTAGGCATATTTGCCTGCAAAGGCCAATTTGTCCCGTGAAAGCTTATCTTCCTTTTTCAAAGGTAAATCCTTAGTGAAGATCTGAACATGTTCTTTCAAACGTGCATCAAAAGCTCCAAATTTTGAGTTGTTTAAAATAGATGTATTCTCGTCATATATTCTTTTAATTTCACAATCTTCTAGTTTCAATTCCTGCATGTAGTACTCAACCATCAGTTCCATCATTTTTTTGGAGCACAGTTGGAGGTTCTGTTCCCATCGGGCCTTAAATTTAGGGTCAAGAGCCCAAATATTGGGAAAAACCTGAACCCTTAGACCCTTTGGGTTGAGATCCTCCGCAATATATTGTTCAAAGTGTCTGATATACCAGAAGAGACTAGATTTTCTTTCAACGGTTTGAAGGAACTTTTGATACACGATTTCAAATTCAACACAGTTCGGATTTTATGTTTGTTTGATGCCCATCATGAAGCCTTCCCAATTGTTGCCAGTAAAGTCCGCCATTGGTGTAATCTCACAGAAATTATTAAATAGAAATTTATACCAAAAATAACATAGAGAAAAAAAAGGTGGGAAAAAATGTGTTTATATATATATATATAGGTGGAGTCCAATAATATCTAGAACTCAACACCTAGGAGTGCAATAAGACAAGAGGATTGGTGTTTACCACCCAAAATAATGAATATAAAGGGGAAAGAGGGAGCACTCACACTGCCACATCCGGATAAGTAAGGGAACAAAATGTGAGGTTACTCAGGAGGAGTAACCATAGGTCGGACATTAGAGGCAACACAATAGCAATAGAATTGTCAAAAAAATATATTTATTACAAAAAATGGACACATTGACACGATATTCAAACGGTTAAAAACCATACAGGATAAAACAGTATGAGTAAAGTCCCTTATGTGTCGTCTACGCGTTTCGCTGTGAGGCTTCGTCAGGACAGACAGCAAAAGAATACAAAAAAGGAACAAATCTCAGTATCTGCAATGAGACATAACTATATTAGGACAATATAAAAATATATATACTAACATTACAGATGGTTAAAAAATGAATTTAACAAATGTTTTGTGTGCATCAAACAGAGGTCAAATGGCAGAAAATGTACCTTGAGAGAGCACAACCTTGCATAGGTAGGTGCCCATCCGAATACGGGAGGAAATACAGGCGGAGGGGATTCCAAAAGAGGTAATATGGAGAGTAATCAATTTAGGCAAGTAGAGAATCTAGTAAACAAAGAGGGTATCGACTATCAGAGTATTAAAATAATAGATTGCATCCGATAGATACGTGTAGAGATAATCATGCAGCAACCCTGAATACTTGTGGTTCATATTTATGTTTAAAGGCCACATGGTGGCAAATGGTGTCCATTATCTACCTGGTCTGTTCCTTTTTCTTGGACATATATATGGAATATACAAGCCCTTGTTCGGTATCTACCCCCGTCAAACCAGTTCCACTTATCTATTGGGTAATTCATTTATCTCTACATTAGATGTTTTTTTGTTCCCTACAGTGTTCAAAGAGTGATATATTTGTGTCTTCTTTCTTTATAGAGATCTTTCTTTGCTTATCATACTTGGTATTCACCCTATTGGACTTCCCATAGATAGGGAACTGTTTATTCCATAGTATCTTTCTGCAGGTATGATTATCTCTACACGTATCTATAGGATGCAATCTATTATTTTAATACTCTGATAGTCGATACCCTCTTTGTTTACTAGATTCTCTACTTACCTAAATTGATTATTCTCCATATTACCTCTTTTGGAATCCCTTCCGCCTGTATTTCCTCCCGTATTCGGACGGGCACCTACCTATGTAAGGTTGTGTTCTCTCAAGGTACATTTTCTGCCATTTGACCTCTGTTTGATGCACACAAAACATTTGTTAAATGCATTTTTTAACCATCTGTAATGTTAGTATATATATTTTTATATTGTCCTAATATAGTTATGTCTCATTGCAGAAACTGAAATTTGTTCCTTTTTTGTATTCTTTTGCTATCTGTCCTGACAGCCTCACAGCGAAACGCGTAGACGACGCATAAGGGACTTTACTCATACTGTTTTATCCTGTATGGTTTTTAACTCTTTGAATATCGTGTCAATGTGTCAATTTTTTGTAATAAATATATTTTTTTGACAATTCTATTGCTATTGTGTTGCCTCTAAAGTCCGACCTATGGTTACTCCTCCTGAGTAACCTCACATTTTGTTCCCTTACTTATCCGGATGTCGCAGTGTGAGTGCTCCCTCTTTCCCCTTTATATTCACGCCCCTGTTAAACAGGGGCAGAAAAATTGGGCCTTAGGCACTGGTGCCACAACACTGCAACACCTCACAGATACTATAGTTGGAGCGCAGGAATGAGCCCTGCTGCAAAGTATTGCATCAAAAATTTTAATTACACGCCCCTGTTAAACAGGGGCTGAAAAATTGGGACTTAGCCACTGGTGGCGGTGCCCAGAACCAAAAATGTTCTTACAAACTATCAGCATGATCATTGAGGAGGAAGAGGATAGTCACTCAGCATCAACATAGGCAGTCTTGAAGGGATCTCCCATTCAAAAAAATATATTTGGTTACATCAGCATGAGGTGCTTGGTAGCTGGTGATCCAAGACTGATTCATTTTTATGAAGGTCAGCCGATCGACCGATTCGGTGGACAGGCGCACCCTGTGATCGGTTACAAAGCCTCCAGCAGCACTGAATGTGCGTTCCGAAAAAGAACGCTGGATGCCGGACAGACCAGTAGCTCAATTGCATACTGTGCAAGCTCTGGCCAGTGATCCATCCTCAAGCGCTGGCGATGGTTGCTGGAACCGATCATACCTTGGGGCTGCGGACTAAAAAATTGTCTGAACGCATCGGTCAGACGGCCACCTTCTCCACCGCCGTTGTCCAGGACCAGGATTTTGTAACCTCCCAGCTTCTGCAAGGCCTCCCGAAGATGTTTCATCCTCTGCTCCCTCTGCGATGGCAAGATAAGGTCCGCAACCTTACCCTTGTGACGTGGATCAAGATGGGTTGCCAGCCAGTAATGATCCCTCTCCTTGATACCACGAATACAAGGATCCTTCAGCAGGCTTTGCAGGATCAGGGAGGCCATGCAGCATAGGTTTTCTGAGGATAGGTAATGTCCCTGTCCATGCCTGCTGGACCATGAGTCAGCGGTAATATGCACCTGACCGCCCTGTCCAGCGAGGCCAAGACATTGCCTTCCACATGCCAGTAGAGAGCCGTAATCGCCTTCCGTGAGAAAAAGTAGCGTTTGGGAACCTGCCACTTAGGAACCGCACATTCCACAAACTCACGGAAGGGGGCAGAGTCTACCAACTGAAAAGGCAGCAGTTGAAGTGCTAGCAATTTAGCCAAGCTAGCATTCAACCGCTGGGCATGTGGATGGCTGGGAGCGAACTTCTTTCGGCGGTGCAGCAGCTGGGGCAGGGAAATTTGCCTGGTACAATCTGACGTTGGTGTACCAATAGCAGATTGCCCTCAAGTACTTGGCTGTGACACATTTAATTCTACACCTTCATTCCTCTCAGTGCAGGTTTCAGAGACGACTGAAAGTATAGTGGGGTTGGAGATCCCAGCTGATGAGGAGCAAGGAGAGGTCCGCTTTGTTCTTTGGTGTGGGTCTTTTAGGTATGCTTGCCAACGAGCTGCATGGCAGGTCAACATATGTCTGGTCAAGCATGTGGTGCCCAAGCGGGTGATGTTTTGACCACGCGAGATACGCTTGAGACATATGTTGCAAATAGCAGCGCTGCGATCTGATGCACTTGTCTCAAAAAAGGCCCACACCGAAGAACTTTTGGAATAACGCGCAGAGACAGCAGCGCCCTGCACATGCGGAGCTCTGCGGTGTGATGCAGTCGGTGTGCTGCCCTTAAGCTGGCCCCTGGAGGGCATCCTGCCTCGTTGGAGATGTGCCTCCTCCTCTCTCCTATCAGGCACCCACGTAGAGTCCGTGACCTCATCATCCCCTCCCTCCTCATCACTGTAGCAAACCTGGCAGTATGCTGCAGCTGGGGGAACATGACTGCCAGATTGCTGTCCTTCTTGTGCATCCCCTCTCTCTGGGCTCACGTTACTGCCTTCCTCTAGCTGGGTACCATCATCTGAGCCTTCAAAACGCTGCGCATCCTCCTGCAGCATGTACCCAACACTGTGGTCAGTTTGGGGGACTCTTCAGGAGGACATGGTGGGGCTAGGGAAGGAGTGACTGATGCCATTGAGCCGAGGGAGGAGGCCGCTTTGGCAGCTGCTTTGCCAGACAAAGTACCCTGAGCCTGGGTGAGAGAGGATGAGGATGGCTTGGTCATCCACTCTAACAAGTCTTCGGCATGTTGCGGCTCAACACGGCCAGCTGCCGATAAAAAGGACAAGCGTGTCCCACAGCCACGTGCTGATGAGGATGCACCGTGTCCACCACCAGCACTGTTGCCTCTAGACACAGAGCCTGCTTACCCTCTTTTATTGGCTTGTGACTGTCTGCCTCTTCTTGTTGTCCTTCCAGACATACTAATGGCCTGCAGTGAGATGTAGCTTCACAAAGCTGGGATGTATATATATACTGATTATACTACAGCTAGCAACTGCCTGCCTGTAGTATTATTAGTAAGAGAACACCAGCAATTGTCTTCAGGTAGATTTAGCTGCACACTGTGCAGAGGATACAGTACACTAACTGAAAATACTGCAGCTGCCTGCTTGTGGTATTATTAGTAAGAGAATACCAGCAATTGTCTTCAGGTAGCTTTTAGGTGCACACTGTGCAAAGGACACAGTACACTAACTGAAAATACTGCAGCTCCCTGCCTGTGGTATTATTAGTATGAGAACACCAGCAATTGTCTTCAGGTAGCTTTAGGTGCACACTGTGCAGAGGACACAGTACACTAACTGAAAATACTGCAGCTCCCTGCCTGTGGTATTATTAGTATGAGAACACCAGCAATTGTCTTCAGGTAGCTTTAGGTGCACACTGTGCAAAGGACACAGTACACTAACTGAAAATACTGCAGCTACCACAATCACCTGCCTGCCTGTCAGTATATTAGGAAGAGAATAACAGGAACGGATCTAGCTAAACTGAATACAGTGTGTATATGTATGTATGTGTGTGTATGTGTGTGTATATATATATATATATATATATATATATATATATATATATATATATATATCTCGCACCAACCCCAGACTTTACCTGCTTTTCTTCCGCTTGGCTCCTTCGCAGGAAAGAGTGAGGCACACCGCACCACAAGCCCGTACCCTCCTGGATCAGGAGGTTGAGCGGTGTTAGTTTCTCGGGCCTGCCTGCAGCCAGTGTTTAAAAACCTCCAGTGCTGACCTCGTCTCTGCGGTAGTCAGAGACAAGTCCTTATTTCTCCCCAGTAAGCAACTGTCCACACCATCTGAAAGGTCCAACTTCTTATTTATTTTCTCAGCACAATAAATAGTCTCTTTAAGAGCAGACAGGTTGGGACAAGACACAGGTCAGATAAGGTGGGAGGAGGTCCAGGCACAAACTTGATTTGGGTTTTCTCCTGTTCTGATAAGCACGAACAGGCTTGGTGCACGGTCCCTGCCACAGACCATGAGGTTGGTCACTGCCACTGACCGGGTGGAAAAGTTGAAAGCCACCGCCACTGACCTTTTGTGCGTAGTGTCACTGCCACCGTGACATACAGAACCCGCACTTCCTTCCGTTAGTAACCTGACCCCTTTTTAGGACAAGAACATCCCTCCGGAGAGTTACCAAAGGCCCCATCTGTCACCACGACTCTGCGCTGGGTCTTCAGACAGGGTCACCTCCCTGGCCTCCTCAAATCCTGGATAAGGGTCTCCTCGCAAGGCAGATCCCTGGGAGCCTCGGTCCCTGGTGGATCCCAGCCGAAGGTTGCTGGGCTCTGGGCCTTCCCCAAAGTACCTCACCCCAGACTGAAGGTGTCTGGGATGGAACAGCAGCTCTGTCTCCGGGCCTAGGGCACCCGGAGACAACCCTCACTCACCCCCAGGCCGAAGGTGCCTGGGCCCCGAGCGGAAGATGTCTGCCCCTTTTATACCCTCTCCCAGCAGGCACATCAGGCTCCCCGCCCTGCTGTACTACTGCTGCGAGGGGACACAAAAGGCACAGCCCTCCAATGGTGGTTCAACCCCCGGCCTATGGTAACAGCGCCACCTGTAGGCCGCAGGGAACTGGACAC
The DNA here is from genome assembly GCA_029206835.1 of Rana muscosa. Lineage (NCBI taxonomy): Eukaryota > Metazoa > Chordata > Amphibia > Anura > Ranidae > Rana > Rana muscosa. The sequence continues at coordinate 431,353,897 of CM055123.1, read as the reverse complement.
CAATGATATCCTCCACTAGCATAAAATGGTCCATGAAACCTAACAATTATTGTATCTGAGCCTAGTTACCACTCAGATACTCCCCCTAAATATAGCAACCTGCTACACATCCGCCCCACTTAATGGACACTGGTCCCCAGTGTCTGGAACCAATTTATGCCTCCTCAATCAGAGTCAACATAAGCTCGATCCAGAGACAAACTAAAAAAAAATGACAATTTAAAATTCTCTTTTGTTTGTGCCGGAACCTAACATGGGGAAGGAAAGGAAAACACAGATGGGAAAGGGGTGCACATGTGTATAAAACATTTTCAGGTCATACAAGCTTTACAGTAAAATTTACATTTCCCTCCCGCAGAACTAGCTAAGACCCACCCCATACTCAGCAGTCTTGCTTGTCGTTCACCTGCATAGGAAAGAAACACATAATCTAATAGGATGTGTAATTTAGAATAAACAGGTTCCTCCCTGAAGAAGAACCTCTTCGCTCTAAAAGTAAGTGCAGTGTGAGACGGTATAACAGTTGCACAACACCGCCACCTGGTGGTGGTGCCGCAATTAGTCCACTGGGTTTTCTTTTCTTTTTGAAGAACTCTTCTTCTCCTTGATCTGTGGCCCTAAGTTGTCTACAACCCCAAAGTTCTTGTTATCTTTGCGGTGGGAAGAGAAGGGAGAACAACAAACAGCAACAGCTCCCACTCCTCCAAAGAGTAAAGTACCCTTTAACTTAGGGAAAAGTTCCTGGGCTTTAAGAAAAAAAGTTCAAACACAAAAAAAAACACAAGAGTCTGGTCTCTTACAAGTAGTAATGTGGGTCAGGCAACACCAGCGGCTTCCAATGTTTGTCAAAGGTATCTGTGGTACTCCACATTGTCCTTCCGGCAGATAAGCACTTTGTTTGCATGAATGTGCCGACCCAACATCCAAGCAGCTTTGCAATCTTTAAACCGCAGAGTGGCTGCGGGTGAACACGAAAAGTACCTTCTGGCCTGGGGTACCTTAATGTGTGTCCACACAAACTCCGAGTACCACCGATCTCTACAGGCCTCAACCTCGAACAAAAGTTCTTGGGGCAGGTACGGGTACTCCCTCACATACTCGCTGGCAACCTTCTGGTTGAAGAGTCTCTGCAAGCGGGACAGTGGTGGCAAAGTGGCGCGGTCTCCTGCGCCAGGCAAAACAACAGCATCCGGGTGCCGAGGCACTTTAACTGCCTCCGGGCCTGTTGCAGGGGCCCGCAGTGACACCTGTCTCGTAGTGGTAGTAGTGGCGGAAGCAGGTGCTCCCGATGGTGGAAGGGCAGGCAAGGGGACAGATCCCTCCTCAGGCTCAGAGGCCACCACCCGGGGTGTACTTTCCCCAGTAGACATGGGTGGGTCCCTAGGCCTACGGAACAAGGACAGGGGCATCTTGTCCCATCCCTTCCTCTCAAATAACTCATCAATTTCAGCGTCATCCCCTGCATCAGAGATGGGCTCCAGGTCGGAGGTATCATACTCCTCCGCAGGGGAATAATTCTTGGTGAAGGACGATTCACCCCCTCTGGCCAACTCACTAGCATGTGAATCCCCAGGGCTAGGGGCCTTTAACAAAGTCTCTCCCCCCGGCTTACCTCGGCTTGCAGAAGAACTTGGACGTCCGGGACTTTTCCCTTCGGATACATCCATTCCGGGTAAGCGCTGGGGCGTTGCTCCGCCACGGCCACGGGAAGCTTTAACAAGACCAATCTTCCTCTTGGGCGGTGGGAGAAAAGACTCCATTGTAGCCGAAGCAGCATCTTCCAGCTTCTCACTCGCCCAAGCAATCTCCTCTGTGACTTCCTCCGAAGTCCTGTCAGTGCGCGCAGGGGTGGCTGTACAAGCTTCGATTCCTCCTTCGAGAGTAGTGGCGCCCGTAAGGCAATTGAGGTGGAAGGCCCGAGGCCTGCTCGACCTCAAACAAGAACTCCTTGCAGCTTTCTCATCGCCTGAATGGCTTCAGATGAACCACCAGTCCCGAGCAGCCAGGACAAATCACACCGAGGGCCTCCACGTCCTTGCACACGTAGAGGGCAAACCTTCCCCGGGGCTTGAGCCGAATCCCCGTATTCGTAAGCGAAGCAGCGAATGATGTAATTTTCATGGTTGTTGAAGCTGGAACCCATGAGGCATGAGACGACATGCTGACCATCTGCTGCTCCATCGCGCACTGACTTTTCCGCACCAAAGTCCCCACAGGTAACTCCATACATGGCCACACTCCTCCCATCTCCTGCATCGTTCGCGGGCTTTTCTGACAACTACGCAGTCAGGGTTCTCCTCGTGGCGCAGTTCCAAACATGGCCGACCTCCACGGAACTTCACAGGGGAATAAAAGTTTAGCTTCTGGGGGGTTTTTCCACTCTGTGGCCGCAAACCCACCCCGGACTCGAGCCCCCACGTGTAGCGCACCAACCCCAGACTTTACCTGCTTTTCTTCCGCTTGGCTCCTCCGCAGGAAAGAGTGAGGCACACCGCACCACAAGCCCGTACCCTCCTGGATGGGGAGGTTGAGCGGTGTTAGTTTCGCGGGCCTGCCTACAGCCAGTGTTTAAAAACCTCCAGTGCTGACCTCGTCTCTGCGGTAGTCAGAGACAAGTCCTTATTTCTCCCCAGTAAGCAACTGTCCACACCAACTGAAAGGTCCAACTTCTTATTTTTCTTTCTCGTACATCACGGGACACAGAGCGACATAGTCATTACTAATGGGTTATATAGATACCGTCAGGTGCTGGCACTGGCAACTTCCAAAACCGGAAGTACCCTCCCCTATATAAGCCCCTCCCATCCGGGAGCACCTCAGTTTTTTTTGCCAGTGTCTAAGGTGTTGGCCAAGAAGAAACATGTGTTTTTCACTGAGCTTGCGTACAGGTTCTTTTGGGCCTCAGTAAGCTATTCCGGATCCGACCAAAAAAGCTTCATAGCTAAACGGTCGGTACCCGGGCCTTGCAGAGAAGAGCAAGGTTCTGCCTGTAATGCTTCTCTTAGGAGAGCTGGACCCTGGGATCCAGAGCTCTGGTCATACCCACGACCAAGATGTTTTCTGTGCAGGGTGCTATACAGGTCCAGGGGAGTGGAATCCTTGGGAACCCGGTCCCTGAAGGTTTGATTACAATGCCTGCCGTGATAGGTGAAGTTTGGGCTTTTGTGGACCAAACAAAGTCCTGCGGCGGGGAACAGGTAAGTGGGGGCCCCCAGGAACTTGGTTCTATTGGGGGACCCCCAAGCCTAATTTGTCTTTCTGTCTGTTACCTAATGGTATTCCCGCAAAATTCTGTGCATGCCTGTAACTACTAAAAAAATGTAATAATTTTTAATGGTGGTCAAGAAAAAAAAAAAAAAAATTTTTTTTTATATATATTTAATATATTAGACTGCGGTACCTGTGTTTGTCCACTAGAGGCCGCTGTGGAATGTTTTCTTGTCATGTGGACTAGCTTCTTCTCAGCAGAGCAAAGTCCAGGCAGATGGTGAGTTCTCTTATAGGAAACTGCTTCCTCTGCCATGTTGCAGTGCTCGTCCATCCCCCGGCCTGCGGCAAAGAGGGGCCCTGGCTCCTGTCCCTTGTTACCATATTTGAAATTAGCGCCGAAGGCGCACGTGCCCGCGCGCGTGCGCGTGCACGCGCCTCTATATATAGAGGTGAGCCGGGAAAGGGGGCGGAGCCTGGGGGATGACGCTCTGTGCGCGCCGCAGCGCTTCTGCGCATGTGCGGGCGTCCCAGCAGTTTAAAAAAACCACAATATTGTAGTGAGCTGGCTATGAAGTACAGAGACAGAGCTGGCAACATTTAAAGGCATACAGCAAGCGGTTGATACAGGCATCCCCTAGAAAGGCACATTAGTAGACACCAACTGTGATATAGCAGCAATTGTGCTAGACTATTCTCAGTAAAAGTGGTGTATTACGGCTGGAATACCTCAGCTTTAGGCTTAGGAATATGCCGTCCAGAAGCTCCGGAACTGAATCTTCCAGGAAGCGAAGGGGGTCTCATCGGGCTCGGAGGATCTTGGGCATACTCCTGCTGCACCAGTCTCCCCTGAAGTTCAGAGGTAAGTGACCGTAGAGACCCCGCAGGGTACTTGGTACTGTGGCTGTCCTCAGTTCACCTGCTCCTGTGTATGTAACAGAGGAGGTTTTTTCCTCAGCTCTGGGAGGATTAGAGAGAGATTGTCAACATTTATCGCTGCCTCCCTGTCAGGGAAAGCACGCCCGATCTCCGTCTCCTCCTTCAGAGTGCCTGTTAGCAGAGCAACAGTCCCATACAGGGATCGACCTGCCTGAAGGGGATCAGGATGAGGTTGATTCTGTTATAGAGGAATCAACAGTGGGGGAACCTTTTCTCAGCATCTTAAGCTGAAAGATTATGGGTTCAGTCTCTGACTAACATGGTCCGATCAGCATTTAAAAATGCACCTTGCGGAACCATCAACCACTACTGTATCCTCGTTGGGGTCGCTAGAAGCCCCCAGACTGTTTGTTCTTTTCCACTTCACCCTTTACTGAAAGGGCTCATTTACCAGGATTGGGAACGTCCTGAGAAAATATTTATTCCCCCAAGAGATTTCCGGTGGTCTATCCCATGGAGGATAAGTTCATCAAAAAATAAATAAAAAATGGAAGGTCCCTACAGTGGACGCAGCCATCTCTTGTATGTATAAATCACTGACATGTCCAGTGGATAATGTCCAAACGTTCAAGAACCCAATAGATAAAAGATTGGAGTCCTTATGAAAATCTGCTTGGTGATACAACCAGCAGTAGCAGCTATTGGGGTCTGCTAAGCAGTGAAGGATCAGTTGAAACAGGTCTTGAGGGACTTGACAGATCAGCAGGCTTTGCCCTAGCTGATCTACCTAGAGCCTTAGGCTTTGCGGTTGACGCCATAGAGGATTCAGTCCATCAGGCCTCCCGCCTTACGCTGTCTATAGTACATATGCGTAGGCTCCTATGGCTCAAAAACTGGTCTGCTGAAGCTCCCTGTAAAGAATGGCTGGTTAGCGTCCCATTTCATGGTGAACGCTTATTCAGGGAAAACCTGGACAAATATATCCAGAAAATTTCCAGCGGTAAAAATACGCTCTTGCCGGTTAAAAGCAGAGTTAGAGGTCCCTCTTTAAGAGGCCTGCTTCTCCAGTCCCTGGGGCATCGGCTGTGTAACAGTTCCGACGGCCTCCTCGGTCAAATCCCGGGGGTAAAAAACAGGGACAGTAGCAGGGTAATGAGAAACCCTGGGTCAGGGGAGGTACAAAACCTCCCCCAAAGTTAAATTCATTGAAGCCCCCACTCAGTCGGGTGGGGGGAGGACTCCAGTTGTTCGCAAGAGACCTGGCGGGACACGATCAAGACAGATAGGTGCTCTCCGCAGTAGGTTTGGGATACAGTTTGGAGTTAAAAGACTCTCCTCCTTCCCATTTTTGAGGTCAAACGTGCCAAGGGATCCCCGGAAGAGAGAGTCCCTCCTGTTGGCACTAGAACAACTATTGCTCCAAGGAGTAATTATGGAGGTTCCCCTGGAAGAATGAGGGTTCGGGTTTTACTCAAACCTCTTTACAGTCCCGAAGCAAACGCGGACGGGAGGCCCATATTAATTCTAAAAGGGCTATACAAATTCCTGTATATCAGGACTTTCCGATGGAGTCGATCCGATCGGTGGCCACTGCCCTACAAGGGGAGGATTGGTTAGCCACGATCGACATCAAAGATGCTTATTTGCACATTCCCATCTTTCCAGTCCACCAAAAATTTCTACGCTTTGCAGTAGAAGGGCGCCATTTTCAGTTCAGAGCCTTACCCTTCGGTTTGGTCACAGCACCACGAGTGTTTACAAAAATTCTGGCCCTTTATTGGCCAATCTAAGAACACAAGGTGTAATGATAATGGCATATCTGGATGACTTGTTGCTGATAGACCACTCAGTGAAAAAACTAGACGTGGTCGTTCACAAGACGATCAAGTATCTGGAATCTCACGGTTGGATTATCAACCGAGACAAGTCAGCCCTAAAAACCAGTCAAAAGTCTGGAATACTTGGGGCTAAGGTTGGATTCAGGCCAGAGAAAAATATTCTTGCCTCGAGGAAAGGTGTTGTCTTTGAAAGATTTGATCCACTTAGTGGGTACAAAAAAGACAGCCGTCCATACGCCTGTATATGAGGCTGCTGGGAAAAATGGTGGCATCATTCGAAGCAGTACCCTACGGTCAATTCCATTCAAGGAATTTGCAAGGGGCCATACTGTCAGCCTGGAACAAAAAAGTTCAGGCCCTAGACTTACAATGTCCTTGTCCCCTTCCGTTCGCAAGAGCCTCCGTTGGTGGTTGGTTCCCCAGAATCTGGAAAAAAGGAAATCCTTCAGTCCGATTTCTTGGAAGGTGGTCACTACAGATGCCAGCCTTATAGGCTGGGGAGCAGTACTGGAGCAATAGTCTCTCCAGGGCAGATGGTCGGATGCAGAAAAGGCCCTGCCCATCAATCTCTTAGAGATACGAGCAGCCCGGTATGCCCTAGTAGCATGGACATCCAAACTCCAAGGGTCCCCTGTCAGAATTCAATCAGACAATGCCACAGCAGTGGCATATATCAATCATCAGGGGGGCACCAGGAGTCGTGCAGCCCAGAGGGAAGTAAATTACATCCTGAAATGGGCAGAAAAATATGTCCCAGCCATATCTGCGGTATTCATTCCAGGAGTGGAGAATTGGAAGGCGGACTTTCTAAGTCGCCAGCAATTAGGCCCAGAGGAAGGGTCCCTTCACCCCGAGGTTTTCTGGACAATATGTCAGCGGTGGGGAACATCGGATGTAGATCTTCTAGCATCCAGATTCAACGCAAAGGGGGACAGGTTTGTCTCTCGGACAAGGGATCCCCTAGCTTGCGGCTCGGATGCCCTAGTGTTCCCTTGGGATCAGTTCAAGCTGATATATGCATTCACACCGCCAATGGTTACCTCGATTACTCCGCAGAATCAGGGTAGAAAAGAAACCAGTGATTCCGGTGGCTCCAGCGTGGCCCCGAAGAGCGTGGTACGCGGAGATTGTAAAATTTCAGTGGGGAGTCCTTGGACTCTCCCACGTCGTCCGGCTTTCACAAGGACCGATATACCACCCTTCCTTACCAGCCCTAGGTTTGACGGCCTGGCTATTGAAGCCCACATTCTAAAAAAGAGAGGGCTCTCTAATGCTGTGGTATCTACCATGATGAATGCCAGGAAGCCGGTATCCAGGCAGATCTACTATAGAATCTGGAAGGCGTACATCGCGTGGTGTGAGGCCAAGAAATGGCATCCACATAAGTACGTAATAGGTAGGATTCTGGACTTCCTACAGTGGGCTGTAGATAGGAAGCTTGCCTTGAGTACTATCAAGGGTCAGATTTCGGCCTTGTCAATATTTTTTCAAAGGCCCTTGGCTTCGCATTCACTAGTCAAAGCCTTTATACAAGGAGTGATGCGTATTAGTCCTCCGGTTAATATTCCCATATGTCCATGGGATCTAAACTTGGTTCTGTCGGTTCTACAGAAACAACCATTTGAACCATTACAGCATATTTCCTTGGTGCTTCTCACCAGGAAATTGATTTTTCTAGTAGCCATTTGTTCGGCTAAAAGAGTATCGGAATTAGCAGCTATGTCCTGTAAGGAGCCATATCTGGTTATCCATAAGGACAGAGTAGTGTTACGTCCTCATCCAGCCTTCTTCCTAAGGTGGTATCGAGGTTTCATTTGAACCAAGATGTGGTTCTTCCTTCTTTTTTCCCCAAACCTACTTCGGTAGAGGAAAAGTTATTGCATTCTTTGGATGTAGTAAGAGCAGTTAAAGCTTATCTAAAAGCCACTGCTCAGATTCGCAGAACGGATACTTTGTTTATTCTGCCGGAAGGCCCCAGAAAGGGTCAGGCAGCGTCAAAATCTACTTTAGCCAAGTGGATTCGACAGGTCATAATGCAAGCTTATGGCTTGAGAAGGAGACCGCCTCCGTTCAAAGTTAGAGCGCACTCCACGAGAGCAGTTGGAACTTCATGGGCAGTGCATCACCAGGCCTCCCTGGCTCAAATCTGTAAGGCCGCAACATGGTCTTCAGTACACACGTTTACTAGGTTCTACTAGGTGGACGTTAGAAGTCAGGAGGATGTCGCCTTTGGGCGCAGTGTGTTGCAGGCCGCAAAAGATCCTCATGTCTGATAGCGCTCAGCTTATATATGGTGTATCCCCCCCCTCATTTGGCATTGCTTTAGGACATCCCATTAGTAATGACTATGTCGCTCTGTGTCCCGTGATGTACGAGAAAGAAAATAGGATTTTTATAACAGCTTACCTGTAAAATCCTTTTCTTGGAGTACATCACGGGACACAGAGCTCCCGCCCCTCTTTAGGGACACTTATTGCTTTGCTACAAAACTGAGGTGCTCCCGGATGGGAGGGGCTTATATAGGGGAGGGTACTTCCGGTTTTGGAAGTTGCCAGTGCCAGCACCTGACGGTATCTATATAACCCATTAGTAATGACTATGTCGCTCTGTGTCCCGTGATGTACTCCAAGAAAAGGATTTTACAGGTAAGCTGTTATAAAAATCCTATTATTTTCTCAGCACAATAAATAGTCTCTTTAAGAGCAGACAGGTTGGGACAAGACACAGGTCAGATAAGGTGGGAGGAGGTCCAGGCACAAACTTGATTTGGGTTTTTTCCTGTTCTGATAAGCACGAACAGGCTTGGTGCACGGTCCCTGCCACAGACCATGAGGTTGGTCACTGCCACTGACCGGGTGGAAAAGTTGAAAGCCACGACTCTGCGCTGGGTCTTCAGACAGGGTCACCTCCCTGGCCTCCTCAAATCCTGGATACGGGTCTCCTCGCAAGGCAGATCCCTGGGAGCCTCGGTCCCTGGTGGATCCCAGCCGAAGGTTGCTGGGCTCCGGGCCTTCCCCAAAGGACCTCACCCCAGACTGAAGGTGTCTGGGATGGAACAGCAGCTCCGTCTCCAGGCCTAGGGCACCCGGAGACAACCCTCACTCACCCCCAGGCCAAAGGTGCCTGGGCGTGGACCCCGAGCGGAAGATGTCTGCCCCTTTTATACGCTCTCCCAGCAGGCACAGCAGGTTCCCCGCCCCGCTGTACTACTGCCGCGAGGGGACACAAAAGGCACAGCCCTCCAATGGTGGTTCAACCCCGGCCTATGGCGACAGCGCCACCTGTAGGCCGCAGGGAACTGGACACCAATGATATCCTCCACTAACATAAAATGGTCCGTGAGACCTAACAATTATTGTATCTGAGCCTAATTACCTCTCAGATACTTCCCCTAAATATAGCAACCCGCTACACATATAACACCTAGGATGCATATATATCCTCCACACACTAACTGCAGCTAACTGACTCGCCTGCCTGCTCTAACTCAAATGAAAATGAAATGGCACTGTCTCTCTCTGTCTCTCTTTCTCCCCCGCCGCAACACACTACACAAGGCCGCCACGCAGGCGGCCTTATATAGTGTGGGGCGTGTACTAAACCCCCTGAGACATAATTGACCAAAGCCGCCCTGGCTTTGGCCAATTATGGCTCTCCGTTCTTACCGTGCTGTGATTGGCCAAAGCATGCGGGTCATAGTGCATGCTTGGCCAATCATCAGCCAGCAATGCACTGCGATGCCGCAGTGAATTATGGGCCGTGACACGCCACTCGAATTTGGTGCGAACGGCCCATAATGTTCGAAATTCGGTAAACGGCCGAACTCAAACTCGAAGCTCATCCCTAGTTGCGAGTCTACTTGTGTATACACCACACATGTATGCCGTATTTATTGTACTCACAGATTATCTGTGTAGCGACACAAACCCCTTCTTTACCTGCCTTGTTCGGCTCCTCACAGGAAGAGAGGGCACACCGTGCTACAAGCCCGTACCCTCCTATAATAAGAGGTTGAGCGGTGTTGTTGGTAGGTCTTCCACAGCCAAAAGTAAAAGTCCTCCAGAGAATGGCTCTCACCTCTATAGTGAATAAAGATAAGTCATCATGTTCCCCCCCGCCAGTAACTTCAAGGTCCACACCAGCCGTAACTCCAACGTAGAGTTTATTTTCTTCTTAAAACACAGTCTCTGATAGGAAAGGTTGGAGTGAGAACAGGACAGCTTAAGGTGTGGAGGAGGTCCAGGCACAAACGTAGTACAATTCACTGCTCAGATTCTCAAGCAGACTCAGCCCATCTGGATAGTCTCCCTAGCTTGGGACTAGCAGCCAGAACGGTGCTCTAACCTAACCGCAAAGTCTCTGCCACAGACTTGGTGAACTTGGTCTCTGCCACAGACTTGGTGAACTTGGTCTCTGCCACACAGACTTGGTGAACGTGCTATATTTAGGGGGAGTATCTGAGTGGTAATTAGGCTCAGATACACTAATTGTTAGGTTTCATGGACCGTTTTAGCTCGTGGAGGATATCATTGGTGTGCAGTTCCCTGTGGCCTACAGGTGGCGCTGTCGCCATAGGCCAGGGTTGAACCACCATTAGAGGGCTGTGCGTTTTGTGTCCCCTCGCGGCAGTAGTACAGCGGGGTGGGGAACCTGCTGTGCCTGCTGGGAGAGGGTATAAAATGGGCAGACATCTTCCGCTAGGGGTCCACGCCCAGGCACCTTCGGCCTGGGGGTGAGTGAGGGTCATCTCCGGGTGCCCTAGGCCCGGAGATGGAGCTGCTGTTCCATCCCAGACACCTTCAGTCTGGGGTGAGGTACTTTAAAGAAGGCCCGGGGCCCAGCAACCTTCGGCTGGGGTCCGCTAGGGATCGAGGGCTCCCAGGTAGGGTGACCACGTGTCCCGGATTGCCCGGGACAGTCCGGCATTTTTCAGGTCTGTCCCGGGCACCTTCATTCCAGGACAATACAGTGTCCTGGAATGAAACTGACACAGCTACCCCCCGGTGCCAATCTGATGCCCCCAAAAAAGGCCGCCACATCACCGCTTTACTCACTGACAGTACTTGCCCTGGCCAGGAATGCCTGGAGGTGCACAATCCCCACCCCCTGCTTGTGATTGGACACAAGAGGCGGGATTTATGATTTCTCCAATCACTGTGCTGTGATTCGTTACAGCACAAGCTGATTTTTAGGAAGAAGGGGTGTCCCTGAATGGTAAGTTGGAAATGTGGTCACCCTACTCCCAGGGATCCACCTTGCGAGGGGACCCATATCCAGGATCGCGGAGGCCAGGGAGGTGACCCTTTCTGAAGACCCAGCGCAGAGTCGTGGTGACGGAGGGGGCCTCTGGTAACTCTCCGGAGGGATATTTTTATCCTTGAAATGGGCCAAGTTATTTCAAGAAGGAAGTGCATGTTCTGTAGGTCATCGTGGCAGTGACTCTACGCACACCAGGTCAGTGGCAGTGACCAAATAGGGCAAGGCCCTATTCACCAGGTCAGTGGCAGTGACCAACTCCAACAAGTCAGTAGCAGTGACTTCTACTTTTCACCCGGTCAGTGGCAGTGACCAACCTCACGGTCTGTGGCAGAGACTGTGCGCCAAACCTGTTCGTGCAAACCAGAACAGTGACAGAAGCTAAATTAAGTTTGTGCCTGGACCTCCTCCCACCTTATCTGACCCGTGTCTCGTCTTAAACTGTCTGCTCTCACAGAGACTATTTTTTGTTCTTTAAAAATATATACAGAAGTTTGACTTTTCAGTTGGTGTGGACAGTTGCTTTACTGGGGTTGCACTAAGGACTTGTTTCTGGCTACTGCAGAAACGAGATCAGCTCGGGAGGACTTAAACACTGGCTGCAGGCAGGCCCAAGAAACTAACACCGCTCAACCTCCCCATCCAGGAGGGTACAGGCTTGTGGTGCGATGTGCCTCATTCTTTCCTGCGGAGGAGCCAAGTAAAAGAAAAGCAGGTAAAGTCTGGGGTTGGTGCGCTACATAGGACATGCCCCCTGCCTAGGGTGAACACAAGTCCCGGATTGCCCGGGACAGTCCCGCATTTTGCAGGTCTGTCCCGGGCACATTCATTCCAGGACAATACAGTGTCCCGGAATTAAACTGACACAGCCACCCCCCGTGCCAAACTGATGCCCCCAAAAAAGGCTGCCACATTACCGCTTTACTCACTGACAGTACTTGTCCTGGCCAGGAATGCCTGGAGGAGCACAATCCCGCCCCCTGCTTGTGATTGGAGAAATCATAAATCCCGCCTCTTGTGTCCATTTACTGTGCTGTGATTCGTTACAGCACAAGCTGATTTTTGGGAAGGGAGGGTTTCCCTGAATAGTAGTTTGGAAATGTGGTCACCCTACCCCTGCCAGACACCCTTAAAAGGAGAATTAACAGAAAAAAAAGGTTAATTAAATCCACAAGTGCTTTTTTTTACCACTACTATTCCTTTATATTGGCTTTCAAAATTTACAAAGGCAGCAATTTAGAATTTGAATGAAACGTATAGCACTGGGAATCACTTTTTGAAAGATAAAAAGTGCATTTTATATGCAACTATATAGATCAGACTAAAATGAGGAGGAAAGAGGGACAGAGGGACGTTACTCCAAATCAGGGACAGTCCCTCGAAATCAGGGACAGTTGGGAGCTATGGAATTTCCTTCAAGCAAATTGTATGCAATGAGACACGGATGGTGAAAAAAAATCTGGCAGAGTTTCTAATCCTCCCTTGCTCTATCCAAAATGAAAAAAAAACATGTTTTCCCTCCCTTGCGTTGTGTGTTTATGTGTCTGTAAGACTCATTTGTTCCACTGTAATTAAGGTAAAACTATAGGAAAAACGTATTTCACGTTGGAGTCTTTTCCTATTATACTGAGTAGGACGGGAGACAGGAAGCTATGATTGTACAGGAACAGGAAGTGATACTACAAATGGGGAGGAAGTGATGTCAGGTGCATATAGGAAGGGACATAAAGACAGGAAGCGATATAAAGACAGGAAGCGATACACAAACAGGAAGTGATACACAGACAGGAAGTGAGGTAACTTAAATATAATAGAAGGACCCTGGTGATGTCAGCAGACCATGTGACTGTTTGGTCACATGGTACAGTGCTCTACAGGAAGTGGATAGGATGCCATGCGGCTGTTCAGTGCTACTCTGCAACAAAGGTATTTACATGGCTTTTTTCTGCTAGAACTTCGGATATGGGGGGTTGTGTCACTCTGGATATGGGGGTCTGTGTCTCTCTCTCTCTGGATATGGGGGTCTGTGTCTCTCGATATTGGGGGGTCTGTGTCTCTCGATTATTGGGGGTCTGTGTCTCTCTCTCTCGATATTGAGGGTCTGTGTCTCTCTCTCTCGATATTGAGGGTCTGTGTCTCTCTCTCTCGATATTGAGGGTCTGTGTCTCTCTCTCTCTCGATATTGGGGGTCTGTGTCTCTCTCGATATTGGGGGTCTGTGTCTCTCTCGATATTGGGGGTCTGTGTCTCTCTCGATATTGGGGGTCTGTGTCTCTCTCGATATTGGGGGTCTGTGTCTCTCTCTCGATATTGGGGGTCTGTGTGTCTCTCTCTCTCTCGATATTGGGGGTCTGTGTGTCTCTCTCGATATTGGGGGTCTGTGTGTCTCTCTCTCTCGATATTGGGGGTCTGTGTGTGTCTCTCTCTCTCTCTCGATATTGAGGGTCTGTGTGTCTCTCTCTCTCTCTCGATATTGAGGGTCTGTGTGTGTCTCTCTCTCTCTCTCGATATTGAGGGTCTGTGTGTGTCTCTCTCTCTCGATATTGAGGGTCTGTGTGTGTGTCTCTCTCTCTCTCTCGATATTGAGGGTCTGTGTCTGTGTCTCTCTCTCTCTCTCTCTCTCTCTCTCTCGATATTGAGGGTCTGTGTCTGTCTCTCTCTCTCTCGATATTGAGGGTCTGTGTCTGTCTCTCTCTCTCTCGATATTGAGGGTCTGTGTCTGTGTCTCTCTCTCTCTCGATATTGAGGGTCTGTGTCTGTCTCTCTCTCTCTCTCGATATTGAGGGTCTGTGTCTGTCTCTCTCTCTCTCTCGATATTGAGGGTCTGTGTCTGTCTCTCTCTCTCTCTCGATATTGAGGGTCTGTGTCTGTCTGTGTCTCTCTCTCTCTCTCGATATTGAGGGTCTGTGCGTCTCTCTCTCTCTCTCTCGATATTGAGGGTCTGTGCGTCTCTCTCTCTCTCTCTCTCGATATTGAGGGTCTGTGCGTCTCTCTCTCTCTCTCTCTCGATATTGAGGGTCTGTGCGTCTCTCTCTCTCTCTCTCGATATTGAGGGTCTGTGCGTCTCTCTCTCTCTCTCTCGATATTGAGGGTCTGTGCGTCTCTCTCTCTCTCGATATTGAGGGTCTGTGCGTCTCTCTCTCTCTCTCGATATTGAGGGTCTGTGCGTCTCTCTCTCTCTCTCGATATTGAGGGTCTGTGCGTCTCTCTCTCTCTCTCGATATTGAGGGTCTGTGCGTCTCTCTCTCTCTCGATATTGAGGGTCTGTGCGTCTCTCTCTCTCTCGATATTGAGGGTCTGTGCGTCTCTCTCTCTCTCTCTCGATATTGAGGGTCTGTGCGTCTCTCTCTCTCTCTCTCTCGATATTGAGGGTCTGTGCGTCTCTCTCTCTCTCTCTCTCGATATTGAGGGTCTGTGCGTCTCTCTCTCTCTCTCGATATTGAGGGTCTGTGCGTCTCTCTCTCTCTCTCTCGATATTGAGGGTCTGTGCGTCTCTCTCTCTCTCTCTCGATATTGAGGGTCTGTGCGTCTCTCTCTCTCTCTCTCTCTCTCGATATTGAGGGTCTGTGCGTCACTCTCTCTCTCTCTCTCTCTCGATATTGAGGGTCTGTGCGTCTCTCTCTCTCTCTCGATATTGAGGGTCTGTGCGTCTCTCTCTCTCTCTCTCGATATTGAGGGTCTGTGCGTCTCTCTCTCTCTCTCTCTCTCGATATTGAGGGTCTGTGCGTCTCTCTCTCTCTCTCTCTCGATATTGAGGGTCTGTGCGTCTCTCTCTCTCTCGATATTGAGGGTCTGTGCGTCTCTCTCTCTCGATATTGAGGGTCTGTGCGTCTCTCTCTCGATATTGAGGGTCTGTGCGTCTCTCTCTCTCTCGATATTGAGGGTCTGTGCGTCTCTCTCTCTCTCGATATTGAGGGTCTGTGCGTCTCTCTCTCTCTCGATATTGAGGGTCTGTGCGTCTCTCTCTCTCTCGATATTGAGGGTCTGTGCGTCTCTCTCTCTCTCTCTCTCTCGATATTGAGGGTCTGTGCGTCTCTCTCTCTCTCGATATTGAGGGTCTGTGCGTCTCTCTCTCTCGATATTGAGGGTCTGTGCGTCTCTCTCTCTCGATATTGAGGGTCTGTGCGTCTCTCTCTCTCTCTCTCTCTCTCTCGATATTGAGGGTCTGTGCGTCTCTCTCTCTCTCTCTCTCTCTCTCTCGATATTGAGGGTCTGTGCGTCTCTCTCTCTCTCTCGATATTGAGGGTCTGTGCGTCTCTCTCTCTCTCTCTCTCTCGATATTGAGGGTCTGTGCGTCTCTCTCTCTCTCTCTCTCTCGATATTGAGGGTCTGTGCGTCTCTCTCTCTCTCGATATTGAGGGTCTGTGCGTCTCTCTCTCTCTCGATATTGAGGGTCTGTGCGTCTCTCTCTCTCTCGATATTGAGGGTCTGTGCGTCTCTCTCTCTCTCTCGATATTGAGGGTCTGTGCGTCGCTCTCTCTCTCTCTCTCGATATTGAGGGTCTGTGCGTCGCTCTCTCTCTCGATATTGAGGGTCTGTGCGTCGCTCTCTCTCTCGATATTGAGGGTCTGTGCGTCGCTCTCTCTCTCTCGATATTGAGGGTCTGTGCGTCGCTCTCTCTCTCTCGATATTGAGGGTCTGTGCGTCGCTCTCTCTCTCTCTCGATATTGAGGGTCTGTGCGTCGCTCTCTCTCTCTCTCGATATTGAGGGTCTGTGCGTCGCTCTCTCTCGATATTGAGGGTCTGTGCGTCTCTCTCTCTCTCTCTCGATATTGAGGGTCTGTGCGTCTCTCTCTCTCTCTCTCTCGATATTGAGGGTCTGTGCGTCTCTCTCTCTCTCTCGATATTGAGGGTCTGTGCGTCTCTCTCTCTCTCGATATTGAGGGTCTGTGCGTCTCTCTCTCTCGATATTGAGGGTCTGTGCGTCTCTCTCTCTCTCTCTCGATATTGAGGGCCTGTGCGTCTCTCTCTCTCTCTCTCTCTCTCGATATTGAGGGCCTGTGCGTCTCTCTCTCTCTCGATATTGAGGGCCTGTGCGTCTCTCTCTCTCTCTCTCTCTCTCGATATTGAGGGTCTGTGCGTCTCTCTCTCTCTCGATATTGAGGGTCTGTGCGTCTCTCTCTCTCTCTCGATATTGAGGGTCTGTGCGTCTCTCTCTCTCTCTCGATATTGAGGGTCTGTGCGTCTCTCTCTCTCTCGATATTGAGGGTCTGTGCGTCTCTCTCTCTCTCGATATTGAGGGTCTGTGCGTCTCTCTCTCTATATTGAGGGTCTGTGCGTCTCTCTCGATATTGAGGGTCTGTGCGTCTCTCTCGATATTGAGGGTCTGTGCGTCTCTCTCGATATTGAGGGTCTGTGCGTCTCTCTCTCGATATTGAGGGTCTGTGCGTGTGTGTCTCTCTCTCTCTCGATATTGAGGGTCTGTGCGTCTCTCTCTCTCGATATTGAGGGTCTGTGCGTCTCTCTCTCTCTCTCTCTCGATATTGAGGGTCTGTGCGTCTCTCTCTCTCTCTCTCTCGATATTGAGGGTCTGTGCGTCTCTCTCTCTCTCTCTCGATATTGAGGGTCTGTGCGTCTCTCTCTCTCTCGATATTGAGGGTCTGTGCGTCTCTCTCTCTCTCTCTCGATATTGAGGGTCTGTGCGTCTCTCTCTCGATATTGAGGGTCTGTGCGTCTCTCTCTCTCTCTCTCGATATTGAGGGTCTGTGCGTCTCTCTCTCTCTCTCTCGATATTGAGGGTCTGTGCGTCTCTCTCTCTCTCTCTCTCGATATTGAGGGTCTGTGCGTCTCTCTCTCTCTCTCGATATTGAGGGTCTGTGCGTCTCTCTCTCGATATTGAGGGTCTGTGCGTCTCTCTCTCTCTCGATATTGAGGGTCTGTGCGTCTCTCTCTCTCTCTCTCTCTCTCGATATTGAGGGTCTGTGCGTCTCTCTCTCTCTCTCTCTCGATATTGAGGGTCTGTGCGTCTCTCTCTCTCTCTCTCTCGATATTGAGGGTCTGTGCGTCTCTCTCTCTCGATATTGAGGGTCTGTGCGTCTCTCTCTCTCTCTCTCTCTCTCTCGATATTGAGGGTCTGTGCGTCTCTCTCTCTCTCTCTCGATATTGAGGGTCTGTGCGTCTCTCTCTCTCTCGATATTGAGGGTCTGTGCGTCTCTCTCTCTCTCTCGATATTGAGGGTCTGTGCGTCTCTCTCTCTCTCTCGATATTGAGGGTCTGTGCGTCTCTCTCTCTCTCTCGATATTGAGGGTCTGTGCGTCTCTCTCTCTCTCTATATTGAGGGTCTGTGCGTCTCTCTCTCTATATTGAGGGTCTGTGCGTCTCTCTCTCTATATTGAGGGTCTGTGCGTCTCTCTCTCTATATTGAGGGTCTGTGCGTCTCTCTCTCTATATTGAGGGTCTGTGCGTGTGTCTCTCTCTCTCGATATTGAGGGTCTGTGCGTCTCTCTCTCTCTCTCTCTCTCTCTCTCTCGATATTGAGGGTCTGTGCGTCTCTCTCTCGATATTGAGGGTCTGTGCGTCTCTCTCGATATTGAGGGTCTGTGCGTCTCTCTCTCGATATTGAGGGTCTGTGCGTCTCTCTCTCGATATTGAGGGTCTGTGCGTCTCTCTCTCGATATTGAGGGTCTGTGCGTGTGTCTCTCTCTCTCGATATTGAGGGTCTGTGCGTGTGTCTCTCTCTCTCGATATTGAGGGTCTGTGCGTCTGTCTCTCTCTCGATATTGAGGGTCTGTGCGTCTCTCTCTCTCTCTCTCGATATTGAGGGTCTGTGCGTCTCTCTCTCTCTCTCTCGATATTGAGGGTCTGTGCGTCTCTCTCTCGATATTGAGGGTCTGTGCGTCTCTCTCTCGATATTGAGGGTCTGTGCGTCTCTCTCTCTCGATATATTGAGGGTCTGTGCGTCTCTCTCTCTCTCGATATTGAGGGTCTGTGCGTCTCTCTCTCTCTCTCTCTCTCTCTCTCTCAATATTGAGGGTCTGTGCGTCTCTCTCTCTCTCTCTCAATATTGAGGGTCTGTGCGTCGCTCTCTCTCTCGATATTGAGGGTCTGTGCGTCGCTCTCTCTCTCTCGATATTGAGGGTCTGTGCGTCTCTCTCTCTCTCTCGATATTGAGGGTCTGTGCGTCGCTCTCTCTCTCTCGATATTGAGGGTCTGTGCGTCGCTCTCTCTCTCTCGATATTGAGGGTCTGTGCGTCGCTCTCTCTCTCTCGATATTGAGGGTCTGTGCGTCGCTCTCTCTCTCTCGATATTGAGGGTCTGTGCGTCGCTCTCTCTCGATATTGAGGGTCTGTGCGTCGCTCTCTCTCTCGATATTGAGGGTCTGTGCGTCGCTCTCTCTCTCGATATTGAGGGTCTGTGCGTCTCTCTCTCTCGATATTGAGGGTCTGTGCGTCTCTCTCTCGATATTGAGGGTCTGTGCGTCTCTCTCTCTCTCTCGATATTGAGGGTCTGTGCGTCTCTCTCTCTCGATATTGAGGGTCTGTGCGTCTCTCTCTCTCGATATTGAGGGTCTGTGCGTCTCTCTCTCTCTCGATATTGAGGGTCTGTGCGTCTCTCTCTCTCTCTCGATATTGAGGGTCTGTGCGTCTCTCTCTCTCTCTCGATATTGAGGGTCTGTGCGTCTCTCTCTCTCTCTCGATATTGAGGGTCTGTGCGTCTCTCTCTCTCTCTCGATATTGAGGGTCTGTGCGTCTCTCTCTCTCTCTCGATATTGAGGGTCTGTGCGTCTCTCTCTCTCTCTCTCGATATTGAGGGTCTGTGCGTCTCTCTCTCTCGATATTGAGGGTCTGTGCGTCTCTCTCTCTCTCTCTCTCTCGATATTGAGGGTCTGTGCGTCTCTCTCTCGATATTGAGGGTCTGTGCGTCTCTCTCTCTCGATATTGAGGGTCTGTGCGTCTCTCTCTCTCTCAATATTGAGGGTCTGTGCGTCTCTCTCTCTCTCTCTCTCGATATTGAGGGTCTGTGCGTCGCTCTCTCTCGATATTGAGGGTCTGTGCGTCGCTCTCTCTCTCTCGATATTGAGGGTCTGTGCGTCTCTCTCTCTCTCTCTCGATATTGAGGGTCTGTGCGTCTCTCGCTCTCTCTCTCGATATTGAGGGTCTGTGCGTCGCTCTCTCTCTCGATATTGAGGGTCTGTGCGTCGCTCTCTCTCTCTCGATATTGAGGGTCTGTGCGTCGCTCTCTCTCTCTCTCGATATTGAGGGTCTGTGCGTCGCTCTCTCTCTCTCGATATTGAGGGTCTGTGCGTCGCTCTCTCTCTCTCGATATTGAGGGTCTGTGCGTCGCTCTCTCTCTCTCGATATTGAGGGTCTGTGCGTCGCTCTCTCTCTCTCTCTCTCGATATTGAGGGTCTGTGCGTCGCTCTCTCTCTCTCGATATTGAGGGTCTGTGCGTCGCTCTCTCTCTCTCGATATTGAGGGTCTGTGCGTCTCTCTCTCTCTCTCTCTCGATATTGAGGGTCTGTGCGTCTCTCTCTCTCTCGATATTGAGGGTCTGTGCGTCTCTCGCTCTCTCTCTCGATATTGAGGGTCTGTGCGTCGCTCTCTCTCGATATTGAGGGTCTGTGCGTCGCTCTCTCTCTCTCTCGATATTGAGGGTCTGTGCGTCGCTCTCTCTCTCTCGATATTGAGGGTCTGTGCGTCGCTCTCTCTCTCTCGATATTGAGGGTCTGTGCGTCGTTCTCTCTCTCTCGATATTGAGGGTCTGTGCGTCGCTCTCTCTCTCTCGATATTGAGGGTCTGTGCGTCGCTCTCTCTCTCTCGATATTGAGGGTCTGTGCGTCGCTCTCTCGATATTGAGGGTCTGTGCGTCTCTCTCTCTCGATATTGAGGGTCTGTGCGTCTGTCTCTCTCTCGATATTGAGGGTCTGTGCGTCTCTCTCTCTCGATATTGAGGGTCTGTGCGTCTCTCTCGATATTGAGGGTCTGTGCGTCTCTCTCTCGATATTGAGGGTCTGTGCGTGTGTCTCTCTCTCTCGATATTGAGGGTCTGTGCGTGTGTCTCTCTCTCTCTCGATATTGAGGGTCTGTGCGTCTGTCTCTCTCTCGATATTGAGGGTCTGTGCGTCTCTCTCTCTCTCTCTCTCTCTCGATATTGAGGGTCTGTGCGTCTCTCTCTCTCTCTCTCTCTCTCGATATTGAGGGTCTGTGCGTCTCTCTCTCTCTCTCTCTCTCTCTCGATATTGAGGGTCTGTGCGTCTCTCTCTCTCGATATTGAGGGTCTGTGCGTCTCTCTCTCTCGATATTGAGGGTCTGTGCGTCTCTCTCTCTCGATATATTGAGGGTCTGTGCGTCTCTCTCTCTCGATATATTGAGGGTCTGTGCGTCTCTCTCTCTCTCTCGATATTGAGGGTCTGTGCGTCTCTCTCTCTCTCTCTCTCTCTCTCTCTCTCTCTCTCTCTCAATATTGAGGGTCTGTGCGTCTCTCTCTCTCTCTCTCTCTCTCGATATTGAGGGTCTGTGCGTCTCTCTCTCTCTCTCTCAATATTGAGGGTCTGTGCGTCGCTCTCTCTCTCGATATTGAGGGTCTGTGCGTCTCTCTCTCTCGATATTGAGGGTCTGTGCGTCGCTCTCTCTCTCGATATTGAGGGTCTGTGCGTCGCTCTCTCTCTCTCGATATTGAGGGTCTGTGCGTCGCTCTCTCTCTCTCGATATTGAGGGTCTGTGCGTCGCTCTCTCTCTCTCGATATTGAGGGTCTGTGCGTCGCTCTCTCTCTCTCGATATTGAGGGTCTGTGCGTCGCTCTCTCTCTCTCGATATTGAGGGTCTGTGCGTCGCTCTCTCTCTCTCGATATTGAGGGTCTGTGCGTCGCTCTCTCTCTCTCGATATTGAGGGTCTGTGCGTCGCTCTCTCTCTCTCGATATTGAGGGTCTGTGCGTCGCTCTCTCTCTCTCTCTCGATATTGAGGGTCTGTGCGTCTCTCTCTCTCTCTCGATATTGAGGGTCTGTGCGTCTCTCTCTCTCGATATTGAGGGTCTGTGCGTCTCTCTCTCTCGATATTGAGGGTCTGTGCGTCTCTCTCTCTCTCTCGAGGGTCTGTGCGTCTCTCTCTCTCTCTCTCGATATTGAGGGTCTGTGCGTCTCTCTCTCTCTCTCGATATTGAGGGTCTGTGCGTCTCTCTCGATATTGAGGGTCTGTGCGTCTCTCTCTCTCTCTCGATATTGAGGGTCTGTGCGTCTCTCTCTCTCTCTCGATATTGAGGGTCTGTGCGTCTCTCTCTCTCTCGATATTGAGGGTCTGTGCGTCTCTCTCTCTCTCTCTCTCTCTCTCTCTCTCTCTCTCTCTCTCAATATTGAGGGTCTGTGCGTCTCTCTCTCTCTCTCTCTCGATATTGAGGGTCTGTGCGTCTCTCTCTCTCGATATTGAGGGTCTGTGCGTCTCTCTCTCTCGATATTGAGGGTCTGTGCGTCTCTCTCTCTCTCTCTCTCTCTCTCTCAATATTGAGGGTCTGTGCGTCTCTCTCTCTCTCTCTCTCTCTCGATATTGAGGGTCTGTGCGTCTCTCTCTCTCTCTCTCTCTCTCTCTCTCGATATTGAGGGTCTGTGCGTCTCTCTCTCTCGATATTGAGGGTCTGTGCGTCGCTCTCTCTCGATATTGAGGGTCTGTGCGTCGCTCTCTCTCGATATTGAGGGTCTGTGCGTCGCTCTCTCTCTCGATATTGAGGGTCTGTGCGTCGCTCTCTCTCTCTCTATATTGAGGGTCTGTGCGTCGCTCTCTCTCTCTCTATATTGAGGGTCTGTGCGTCGCTCTCTCTCTCTCTATATTGAGGGTCTGTGCGTCGCTCTCTCTCTCTCTCGATATTGAGGGTCTGTGCGTCGCTCTCTCTCTCTCTCGATATTGAGGGTCTGTGCGTCGCTCTCTCTCTCTCTCGATATTGAGGGTCTGTGCGTCGCTCTCTCTCTCTCGATATTGAGGGTCTGTGCGTCGCTCTCTCTCTCTCGATATTGAGGGTCTGTGCGTCGCTCTCTCTCTCTCGATATTGAGGGTCTGTGCGTCGCTCTCTCTCTCTCGATATTGAGGGTCTGTGCGTCGCTCTCTCGATATTGAGGGTCTGTGCGTCTCTCTCTCTCGATATTGAGGGTCTGTGCGTCTCTCTCTCTCTCGATATTGAGGGTCTGTGCGTCTCTCTCTCGATATTGAGGGTCTGTGCGTCTCTCTCTCTCGATATTGAGGGTCTGTGCGTCTCTCTCTCTCTCTCTCGATATTGAGGGTCTGTGCGTCTCTCTCTCTCTCGATATTGAGGGTCTGTGCGTCTCTCTCTCTCGATATTGAGGGTCTGTGCGTCTCTCTCTCTCGATATTGAGGGTCTGTGCGTCTCTCTCTCTCTCTCTCGATATTGAGGGTCTGTGCGTCTCTCTCTCTCTCTCTCGATATTGAGGGTCTGTGCGTCTCTCTCTCTCTCTCGATATTGAGGGTCTGTGCGTCTCTCTCTCTCTCGATATTGAGGGTCTGTGCGTCTCTCTCTCTCGATATTGAGGGTCTGTGCGTCTCTCTCTCTCGATATTGAGGGTCTGTGCGTCGCTCTCTCTCTCGATATTGAGGGTCTGTGCGTCGCTCTCTCTCTCTCGATATTGAGGGTCTGTGCGTCGCTCTCTCTCTCTCGATATTGAGGGTCTGTGCGTCGCTCTCTCTCTCTCGATATTGAGGGTCTGTGCGTCGCTCTCTCTCTCTCGATATTGAGGGTCTGTGCGTCGCTCTCTCGATATTGAGGGTCTGTGCGTCGCTCTCTCTCTCTCTCTCGATATTGAGGGTCTGTGCGTCGCTCTCTCTCTCTCGATATTGAGGGTCTGTGCGTCTCTCTCTCTCTCTCTCTCTCTCGATATTGAGGGTCTGTGCGTCGCTCTCTCTCTCTCGATATTGAGGGTCTGTGCGTCGCTCTCTCTCTCTCTCTCTCTCGATATTGAGGGTCTGTGCGTCGCTCTCTCTCTCTCGATATTGAGGGTCTGTGCGTCTCTCTCTCTCTCTCTCTCGATATTGAGGGTCTGTGCGTCTCTCTCTCTCTCTCTCTCGCTCTCTCTCGATATTGAGGGTCTGTGCGTCTCGCTCTCTCTCGATATTGAGGGTCTGTGCGTCTCTCTCTCTCGATATTGAGGGTCTGTGCGTCTCTCTCTCTCTCTCTCGATATTGAGGGTCTGTGCGTCGCTCTCTCTCTCTCGATATTGAGGGTCTGTGCGTCGCTCTCTCTCTCTCGATATTGAGGGTCTGTGCGTCGCTCTCTCTCTCTCGATATTGAGGGTCTGTGCGTCTCTCTCTCTCTCTCTCTCTCTCTCGATATTGAGGGTCTGTGCGTCGCTCTCTCTCTCTCGATATTGAGGGTCTGTGCGTCTCTCTCTCTCTCGATATTGAGGGTCTGTGCGTCTCTCTCTCTCTCGATATTGAGGGTCTGTGCGTCGCTCTCTCTCTCTCGATATTGAGGGTCTGTGCGTCGCTCTCTCTCTCTCGATATTGAGGGTCTGTGCGTCGCTCTCTCTCTCTCGATATTGAGGGTCTGTGCGTCGCTCTCTCTCTCGATATTGAGGGTCTGTGCGTCGCTCTCTCTCTCGATATTGAGGGTCTGTGCGTCGCTCTCTCTCTCTCGATATTGAGGGTCTGTGCGTCGCTCTCTCTCTCGATATTGAGGGTCTGTGCGTCTCTCTCTCTCTCTCTCTCTCTCTCTCTCTCTCGATATTGAGGGTCTGTGCGTCGCGCTCTCTCTCTCTCTCTCGATATTGAGGGTCTGTGCGTCGCTCTCTCTCTCTCTCGATATTGAGGGTCTGTGCGTCTCTCTCTCTCTCTCTCTCTCTCTCGATATTGAGGGTCTGTGCGTCTCTCTCTCTCTCGATATTGAGGGTCTGTGCGTCGCTCTCTCTCTCTCGATATTGAGGGTCTGTGCGTCTCTCTCTCTCTCGATATTGAGGGTCTGTGCGTCTCTCTCTCTCTCTCGATATTGAGGGTCTGTGCGTCTCTCTCTCTCTCGATATTGAGGGTCTGCGTCTCTCTCTCTCTCTCTCTCGATATTGAGGGTCTGTGCGTCTCTCTCTCTCTCTCTCTCGATATTGAGGGTCTGTGCGTCTCTCTCTCTCTCTCTCTCTCGATATTGAGGGTCTGTGCGTCTCTCTCTCTCTCTCTCTCGATATTGAGGGTCTGTGCGTCTCTCTCTCTCTCTCGATATTGAGGGTCTGTGCGTCTCTCTCTCTCTCGATATTGAGGGTCTGTGCGTCTCTCTCTCTCGATATTGAGGGTCTGTGCGTCTCTCTCTCTCGATATTGAGGGTCTGTGCGTCTCTCTCTCTCGATATTGAGGGTCTGTGCGTCTCTCTCCCCCCCCCCACGTCGAGAGACACGCAGCCCCCCCCCCCCACACGTCGAGACACGCAGCCCCCCCCCCCCCACACGTCGAGAGACACGCAGCCCCCCCCACACACACGTCGAGAGACACGCAGCCCCCCCTCTCTCTCTCCTGTATATTGTAATCAATACAGAAATATTACCTATATACTGTATAGAGCCATATATTCCACTATATATGATGTCTCCATGAATAGATCTCCTTGCTAACTTAATACAATATAAAATATTTAAAGGATTATTGAAAACCACACACACACATGAGGATTTTTATTTGATGGATATTCACAATTTTGGGTATTGCAGTTTCTTTTTTTTTTTTTTTCAAGCACTCGTGGTTTTAATATTGAATATATTTGAATATATTTGGTATTTAACACAACACAACACACAAAACCTCCCTCACTTTTGGATGGAGGGTTTTCAATGAACCTCTCTATTTGTCTATTAGTTACAATGAGTAAAGATGGATTCGGGCGTGTTCACAGCTCCACGTGTTTGAGCCCGCCCGGAAGCTGACAGCGCGCTGCGCTAATCACAGGCACTGAGACATTTTCCCGGTCCGCAACTGCAGAGATTGTGGAAACGTCTCAGTGCCTGTGATTGGCGCTGCGCGTTGCCAGCTTCCTGGCAGGCTCGGGCACGTGGAGCTGCAAACACGCTCGAGCCTATCCTTAATAATGAGCAGTGAGGCCACTATATTAATGTTAATGTTAAAATCAACCAACAATAGCAGAAGTTGACCAAAGGGTGGCGGTAAAGAGCAGAAAAACCACGTGATGTTGAAAAAAGTTTGCAGAAAAGTCTTGTGGTGTGTATGCTATGGGTGTGCCCGGCCAACTCTGTTCAGACAAAAATCCAGGCAAAAGTCAGATGGAAGTCCGTCCGTGTGTATGGGGCTTTACCTGTTGACAGGAGTGGTGAGCGGTGCCGGGAATTCTGCGACATTATCCAGTAACAGACAAGGGATGTGTCTGGATGGTGACTGTATCATTGTGTGTGTGTCAGGTTCCTATAAGGTGTCAGGATGTCACTGTCTATTTCTCCATGGAGGAGTGGGAGGACTTAGAAGGACACAAGGATTTCTACAAGGACATCATGATGGACAATCATCCGCCCCTCACATCACACCTCGGACGGATACCGCTGTGTGCTGAGCCTACTTTTGTCCTCTTTCGGCAGCGGTATGGTGGGGCGGGGAACCCGCCATGCTTGCTGGGAGAGGGTATAAAGGGGCGGGCCATCTTTGTCACGGGGTCTTAGTCCCTGGCACCTTTAGCCTGGGGTGAGGTACTTGGACGGCGGTCCGGAGCTCAGTGCCCAACACTGAGCTCCACGAGGGAAGGATCCTAAGGTACTCCGGAGATGGATGCCTGAATCCAAGGTGGGCGTAATGGACCAGGAAGAGCTCCTCATCTGATGACCCGGTGCAGCATACTGCCGGTGACGGGTGAGTCTCTTGTCGGAGACCGTCCGGAAGGTGAATTCCCCTCGTGCGGAGACCATAGCCCACTCTTTGGAGGAGAGTGGAGGATCGAACTTGTGTCTGGGCCTATTCGCACTCACACCTCCTTTTCTGTTCTATAGCCAAGGGAGTCCATGTTATGTTATACAATAAAGGAGTGTTGGACTTTAACGGTGTGGGGCTCAATTCCTGGCAGACGAGGTTCTCGGAGACTCTTGGAGGGAGGATCCGATGCACAGCACAGGCCCGACGGTAACGAAAGACATTGCCGATACCACTTATACACCTGTGGTGGAAGCCTGGCGTAGCGCACCCTCTCCCTCCCCTATCATACCCCTAGACCAGAGACATATCGAGCAGAACCTTAACAGAGGGGACGGGGAGAAGGGGGTGGATATATATATATATATATATAATTAAAAGCCAGCAGCTACAAATACTGCAGCTGCTGACTTTTAATATTAGGAAACTTACCTGTCCAAGGCGCCCGCGATGTCGGGAGCCAAAGCCGATCTGTCGTTCGGCTCTCGGCTACTGCCGCCGCCATCCTCGGTAAGGGAATCAGGAAGTGAAGCCTTACGGATTCACTTCCTGGTTCCCTACTGCGCATGCACGAGTTGCGCTGCATATCCTCACTGGTCCCTGCTGTCTTCTGGGACCTGTGTGTCTCCCGGAGGACAGAGTAGGCGCCGGAAGTGGCGTAGGTCACCTCGATCGCCGAGGTGACCTATGCCCAGAAGTGGGAGCAAATACCTGTATTACACAGGTATCTGCTCCCTCCTCCCCCCTGAAAGGTGCCAAATGTGACACAGGAAGGGGGGGGGGGGATTCCAAAAAGTGGAAGTTCCATTTTTGAGTGGAACTCCACTTTAAAGAGGAAGTAAACCCTTGTAAAAAAAAAAAAAAAAACCCCTGCAAGACAAAGGCATGATGAGCTAGTATGCATAGTGTTCTGCTTCGCATTATTGAACTGTTGTATAACACTAGTCAGACAGCTTAACAATAATTCAGAAGTCAAGAAACGTGAGACATCAGATCTGTATGCTTTTTTTCTGAATAACTTTGTAAAACTACAACATAAGCATAAACAAAACATGTGTCAGTACATTAAACAGCAGCCTCACTCCATCAGTGAGAGTACTCGCAGACGATTCCACCATTAGTCCAGGAATAGATCAAGAGCTCTTCTGCATGCAGTCTGCTAGATCCAGGAGCAGTCATGAAATGGAGGAAATACAGTTCCAGGTTAAAGGTTACTGCCTCTCACTCTGAGGAAAATACCATTTCCTGTCAAGCTCTGGCAAAATAACCAACTCTGACCACTAGATGGCAGCAACCTCAAACTAACATTGCAGTATAATCTGTAACAGCACATTGCACACATTTACTATGAACAATATGGGCAGAACACATGGCATACTAGCTCATTATGTATTACTTACCTCAGGGCATGACTAATTTGCTTGGAATCTAGGAGCCAGCTAAAAAAGTTAGGAGCCAGGAACGCGCCCCGTTCCGCCGAGCTCGCGCTCAGAAGCGAACGCATACGTGAGTAGTGCCCACGAATGAAAACGGTGTTCAAACCACACATGTGACACATCGCTGCAATTGGTAGAGCGAGAGCAATAATTCTAGCCCTAGATCTTCTGTAATTCAAAACATGCAACCTGTAGAATTTTTTTTAAACGTCGCCTATGGAGATATTAAAGCGAAATAGTGTGTCGCCATTCCACGAACGGACGCAATTTTGAAGCGCGACATGTTGGGTATCAATTTACTCGGCGTAACATTATCTTTCACATTATAAAAAAAAATTGGGCTAACTTTACTGTTTTATTTTTTAATTTAAAAAAGTGCGCTTGTAAGACCGCTGCGCAAATATGGTGTGACAGAAAGTATTGCAACGACCGCCATTTTATTCTCTAGGGTGTTAGAATAAAAAAAATATATAATGTTTGGGGGTTCTAATTAGAGGGAAGGAGATGGCAGTGAAAACAGACAGGGGAAGCTCCATTAGCATTGCTGGTTGTCTTGTCATACCAACGGCCACCACAATATGGTGCCAGATCACAGAAGGAAGCATAGGCCTGCAGAAGGCCGCAAAGCCGTGGCCTGACGCGATTCGCGGGGGGGGGGGCGCGCACGGAGACGCAGGATACCCCAGCTGTGCTGCTCCAGGTGCCAGGTCGCTAATTCTAGTCGCAATTGCAATCTGGCGCCTGGGGTTTGTCAAACCCTGACTTACCTCAGATCGAAGCCTCGCAGCGGTCCACGTCTCCCCCCTCCGGCCGCCGACATGTAGGGCTGGGAAAAAAATCGATTTTAATCTTGAATCGAGTTTTGAGCTCAAATCGATTCAGATTTGAAGAAAATCGTTTTTTTAGAATTTTTTTTTTTTTTTCCCTTCAAAGTTTCCGTAGCAGGACTGCAGGGGGCGTATCCGGAATGGCACTGGGCAGCGTTACCCCAATTACATCTACTCGCTGCAGCCGCCGTCTGCCTACCTGATCAGCGTGTCATGCAGACAGACGGCGGCCATTGCAGTGTTCAAAAGCCGCGCCTCCCGAGTCCTCGTCTGTGATAGGCGGAACACTCCATTTCACAGCAGGCAGTATTCAGCCTATCACAGACATCCTCTCATCCTCGTCTGTGTTATGAGGATGACCATGATAGGCGGAACACTGAATGCTGGGAAATTGAGTGTTCCGCCTATCACAGACGAGGAGGAGGCGCGGCTTTTGAATACTGGAATGGCCACCGGTGTAGCAGTAAAATCCGTATACCATGAAAATCTGCATCAGGTACGGACGGGCACAGTGAAGCACGGGCACAGTGAAGCACGGGCACAGTGAAGCACGGGCACAGTGAGGCATGGACACAGTTCAATTCAACTAAGAGTAACCTCAGGATTTTTTGTTGTTTTATTAGCTAAATCCAAATACAGTATTAATAATTTGGATGTTTAACAATCTTTGTTGCACACTGCAAAAAACAACAAAAGGTCACAAGCGCTAAATTGGTGGATAAAGAAAAAAATATAATGGATGATAATAATAATAAGAAAAAAATCCCAAATATTTTGGGAAGTACAAAGTATCCAAAAGGGGGAAAAAACAGGATCCAGCGCAGCAAGAAAAAATCCGTACCCAGAAGTACAAAATACACAACATGCACACAATATAATCCAGCGCTCATGGAACATACATTAATAACTATTGAAAACTCTTGAAGAATTGATAAAAAAGCTTAGTCCATTTATCACAATAAAGAGAGGGATCCAATCCCAAATGTGCAGAGGACAAATGAATCTTAACTCTCCAGTTGCCAGTGGTGACAAACTTGTTAAACTTGCAGTGACATCCGTGGAGCAAGGAGGGGTTAAAAAAGTCAAAACAAAGCCTGTGGCATGATCTCCGTGTGAGCACAGTACCTTGAATGATGGACAACAGGCAGACCAGCGTGTGGAGGGCCCTCCAACCCAAAAGGATGCAGAGCCAGGATCGCAGCAAGGCTGGGACAGAAGGAATCACACACAGAGTTTCAATAGTTAATAATGTATGTTCCATGAGCGCTGGATTATATTGTGTGTTTGTTGCACACTGACTTTGCAGTTAGAGAAAGGGTTTGCCTTTGCAATTTTGTTTGTTGATGCACTTTAATTAATATAATTAAAAAAAAAAATCGAATCGTAAATCGAGTTTTTTATAAAAAAATCGCAGATTTTTTTGGGGGGGGAAAATCGCCCAGCCCTACCGACATGTCATCCCAGGGTTACTTCTGGGTATCGCGGCTCCGGCGCTGTGATTGGCCGGAGCCACAATGACATCACTCCCACGCATGCTTGCGGGAGCCGCCAGTAACGGCACGAAGACTGAAGCAATGGCACATAGGTGCCATTGCTTCAGTTTGCACCACTACGTATGTGCCAATGACATTGGCACATACAGGGGATATCTCCTAAACCGTGCAGGTTTAGGAGATATCCTGGATAGCGACAGGTAAGCCTAAATATAGCCTTACCTGTAGCATAAAGTTGTAAAAAAGGTTTACAACCACTTTAAGGAGAGAGCAGTACGGAGGGTCCACCTAGATCCCCCACCATTTGATAAACACATAGAAACAATGTATTCAGTCAGTGTGTGTGTTTCCTACAGATGGATCCAGTAATGGGAACCCACTAGGGTAGGGCTTGACAAATTTGCTTGGAATCTAGGAGCCAGCTAAAAATGTTAGGAGCCAGGAACGCGCCCCATCCCGCCGTGCTCCCATGCAGAAGTGAACGCATACGTGAGTAGAGCCTGCATATGAAAGCGGTGTTCAAACCACACATGTGAGGTATCGCCGCGATTGGTAGAGCGAGAGCAATAATTCTAGCCCTCCTCTGTAACTCAAAACATGCAACCTTTCGATTTTTTTTTTTTTAATGTCGCCTATGGGGATGTTAAAGGGTAAAAGTTTGTTGCCATTCCACGAGCGGGCGCAATTTTGAAGCGTGACATGTTGGGTATCAATTTACTCGGCGTAACATTATCTTTCACAATATAAAATAAATTGGGATAACTTTACGGTTGTCTTTTTTTTTTTTTATTATTAAAAAAAGTGTATTTTTTCCCCAAAAAGTGCGCTTGTAAGACCGCTGCGCAAATACGGTGTGACAAAGTATTGAGATGACAGAAAGGAGATGAACGGGCAGTGGAAAAAAAATCAGTGGAGGCTCCATTAGCATTGCTGGTTGTTTTGTCATACCAATGGCCACCACAAGAGGGTGCCAGATTCCAGAAGGAAACATAGCATAGGACTGTAGAAAGCCGCAAAGCCGCGGCCTCAACCTCCCAACTTTTTGAGATGGGAATGAGGGATACCTATCAGCAAAAGTATGCAGGCATGGGACACACCCCTTGCCACGCCACCTTAAAGGAGAATTGTACAAAAAAACAAGATTGGGTAAACCCACAAGTGCTTTTTTTACCACTACTATTCCATTATATTGGCAGTTTAGAAATCAGATGAAAGGTTTAGCTCTGGAAAACACTTTTTGATATATAAAATGTGCATTTTACATACATCTATATAGATCAGACCAAAATGAGGGACAAATGAGGAGGAATGAGGGACAGAGGGACATTGTTCAAAATCAGGGACAGTTGGGAGCTATGGGGGGGGGGGTGTGCAGCACACAGAGACAGGATACCATCACAGGCGCCAGGTCGCTAATGCTAGTCGCAAATGCGACCTGGCACCCGGGGTTTGTCGAGCCCTGCACTAGAGAGCTATCCCTGTCATCAGTATTCCCGGGATTCCACACAGGAAGATCACACCATCCCTCACCATCGTCGGATAGGTGGAACTGAATAACTAGAACTCAAATATGTTGTAGAATTCTACTCTTTGAGATAAGTCTTCTATATCATCTTGTTTCCTTTTACAAATCCTTTCCATCTTATTGGTACTTTAGGGTGGAGAATTAAAAGACATCAAAGTTGAGGTTAAAGTAGAAAAAGAAGATATGTTTTCGGATCAGCAGTCTATGGAGGAGGGAGGTCCTCTGTATTCCCGGGATTCCACACAGGAAGATCACACCATCCCTCACCATCATCAGGTAGGTGGGACTGAATATGTAGGCCTAAATATGTATTCTATACTGTGAGATTCCATTCTTCTATGTAGTTTCTTCTTTAAATTTTTATTTCTACATTTTCAAGTTTCTAGCTCCTTTGAGCATGCTACATTTTTAACCCGCCCCCACCAGTGTCTTTTATATCTGCCTGGAGTTCACCTTTTTAATGTTTTTCTATTTTGGGCTTTAGGGTGAAGAACGGATTAATATAAAAGTTGAGGTTAAAGAAGAAGAAGTAGAGACGTATGTGGGGGGTGATCAGCCATTCACAGAGGAGGTCGGGATGATTATGAAAAGTGAACAGGAGGACATTTCTCTACCTAGCCACACAAGTAAGTATAAGCACTATGGAGGAAATGGGTTACAGTCTCATTTTTCTTGCGAGTATAAGGATTAACAAAGCTTCATAAACAAAGCTACCACTTTAAGAAATGCAGTAAAATTCTGCTTTGCATTAAAAAAAAATAATAATAATAATTGGGGTATTCTGGTATGGATTTTGAGATGAACTCTACGCCATAATTAGGGGAAAAAAATGGCGTGACCCCCCCCCCCCCAATATCCATACCAGACCCTTATCTGAGCATGGAGCCCAGCAGGTCAGGTAACAAACTTACCACATTACGTGCCATCAACATGGGGGGGATAGTTTTGGGGCCCCAAAGCACCTGGTCTCCAAGTTGATGAGGACAAGGGCCCTTCCCCCACAACCTTGGCCAGTGATTGTAGGGATCTGCGGGTGGAGGGCTTATCGGAATCTGGAAGTCTCCTTTAACAACTTAAGCCCCATGCCACTTTTTGCGATTCGGCACTGCGTCGATTTAAACGTGGCTCTCAAACAAAATTGACGTCCTTTTTTTCCCCACAAATAGAGCTTTCTTTTGGTGGTATTTGATCACCGCTGCGGTTTTTATTTTTTGCGCTATAAACAAAAATAGAGCGACAATTTTGAAAAATATTCAATATTTTAAACTTTTTGCTATAATAAATATCCCCAAAAATATATATAAAAAAAAAAAAAATGTCCTCAGTTTAGGCCAATACATATTCTTCTACATATGTTTGGTAAAAAAAAATCACAATAAGCGTTTGATTGGTTTGCGCAAAAGTTATAGCGTCTACAAAATAGGGGGTAGTTTTATGGGATATTTTTTTTTTTTTTATATACTAGTAATGGCGGCAATCAGCGATTTTTTTTTTTTTTTTTTTTTTTTTTTTTATCGTGACTGCGACTTTATGTCGGACACTTTTTGACAGTATTTTGGGACCATTGTCATTTATACAGCGATCGGTGCTATAAAAATGCACTGATTGCTGTAAAAATTACACTGGTGGTGAAGGGGTTAAGTGTGACCTAGGGAGTGCTTCTAACTGTTGGGGGGCGTGGCTTGCCGTGACACGTCACTGATCGCTGTTCCCGATGACAGGGAACAGACGATCAGTGACATGTCACTAGGAAGAACGGGCCGGCAAATTAAAGGGGACGTATATATACACGCCCATTTGCCCAGCCAATGCCATTCTGTCGACCTATATCTGCGTGCGGCGGTCCTTAAGCGGTAAACAATAGGGCCTCCCACATTCCAGCCCTCCTCATTTGAATGTTCCCCTACTCTTTTACCAAAAAAGTGCTCAAAAAGTAAATAAGGCATACAGGTTTTTTTTTTTTAAATCCCCCCCCCCCCCCCCCCCCCCCCACCTTGTGTAGATCCATCGTCGATCACGATTCATATTACCAACACCGATCCGAAAAAATTAATAAAAGGTCCACACCCGACGCTGGCTTTCACCATCTGACAACTCCGCTGCTAAATAAACAGTGACGGTGCCACTTGGGGAAATCACCAGGTTGCCCTGCCCCCTTATGATGTCATCAACCCAGCCTGCCCTGGTCTATGCCGTCACAAGGGGCAGGGTCACTCGGACCTTCTTCCCTTTTTTTTATTTAATTTTTTTGGAAAGGTCCATCTCCATTCCTCAATATAACGTTGTGTTTTCACAAAATATTGTAGCGTCTCCATTACTCCTCACAGCCATTAATAACACACACAAATAATTGTTACACAGTTTGTCGTAGTTGTTTTGGGGTGTTTCATATCCTTTAACTGGTTTGTTTTCATATTTTGTTACAATTGTACCAAGTTCCATACTAGGTCTCTGTGAAACTGTTGACTGCTAGACCAACGTGACTCTATTAACCACTTCCGGACCGCCCGCCGTCGTTATATGGCGGTACTTTGAAGAGGAATATCGTTGTTGTTATGGCAGCAGCTAGCTACCATAACCCCAGTATCCTCTTCTTTAGCGGGCGGTCCGCTTTCAGATAAAAGTGGTCTCTGCGGCAGATTCGCCACAAGATCACTTTTGTCGGGAGAGGGGCCCTGCCGAGCTCCGGTGCCCTCCGCCGCTTACCGGAGCCGTCGGCGGGGGGCTATCGGGTCCTCTCCCTGGCTTGTTTTGGAGACGGGTGAGGGGAAGATGGCCCCCACCTTTCTCCATACCATTGCAGGTCGCAAGCGACGTCAAAACGCCACTTCCGCCCATAGCTCTTAAAGAGACTAAATGTGATTTAAAAAAAAATTATAATCATTTTTATTTATATTTTTGTGTAAATATGAGATCTGAGTTTTTTTTGACCCCAGATCTCATATTTAAGAGGTCCTGTCATGCGTTTTTCTATTACGAGGGACTTCCAGGTAGGAGGCGTCACAGTACAAGGCAATCAGCGGGTACAGGGCGATTAATAACCACCAGCACCCGCTGATTCGTGCCGAATGGTCTACCCCAACAATGTCTCTATAATGTCGAATCTTTTCTCTCTATTTAGAATAATCTTGGACTAATAGAGTTACGGTTAGGCACATTCGACCACAGGTTCGATAGACACAGATTGTTATTGTCAGCGTCATGTCGAATCGCCTATCTATATCGAACTGTTGTAGAAACGAAAATAAAGCATTTTTTTTATGTCGGATCTTTCGGATTTTGGATTCTGCGCGTTCGTTTTCGTTTGTTAAAACGATAATGAAAATACCCGAAATTCGGATGAAAACGAATGCACATGTTTAGAAATCATATTGGCCTAAATTTATGAAGAAATTGTATTTTTTACATTTTTTTTTTTTTATTGGATATGTTTTATAGGAGAAAGTAAATATTCTGTTTTTTTATTTCAGAATATTCTGTAATTTTTCGCATTTAATAAAAAAAAAAATAACAGTGGTGAATAATTAACCACCAAATGAAAGCTCTATCGGTAGGAAAATGACATACAATTAAATTTTGTGTACAGTGTTGCATGGCCGCACAAATGTCAGTTAAGGTAGAGCAGTGCCAAAAAGCAAAAGATGGCCTGGTCATGAAGGGGGGGGGTAAAACCTCCAGAGGCCACGTGGTTAATGACATTTCTCTTTCGTTCATGGACGGACACGGCTCCAAATATTCTTGAAAGTTTTATGTTCTGTCTATCAGGAGAGGACTAGCCAGACGTTAAAAAACATGTAACACAGCAAAGCCGAACAGCCCTCTGGCCATAACCCCTCACCCTGCAGTCAGCAGCTCAGTTTTTTTCTGCCTAGCATAGGAGAAGGACCTGGCTCCCTAGGGGCCCATTGGTCCTGGAGAACTTTTATTTTATTTTTTTAATGTTTTTTTTTTTTTTTTTTTTGAGATCCTGAGATCTACTATCAACTGCCGGCTGGGTGACAGGCTGGATAATATAGATCCTTGTAGTCTCCCCAGTCCCGCCATTGAGTGTGAGCAGACCTTTAGCTACGCGCTGGGTCTGGCACAACATACCCCATTGCTCCAGGGGTGGCCGGTGAGCTATATGCTCTTGGGCTCACTTATGACTGGGCTACTACTGTTCGTGTCACGGTGGGCCATGGCCGATAGCCACTCCATACTGCTCGGCGGTGGGTCTGTCAGGAACGCATCCAGTGGTCCCCGCGGGATGGGTAAGTAAGGTTCCTCCTGTCCTGGCAGGATGGAGCAGCTGGGCATTCCTGGGGTGGTCGATTAGGGGATCTTTCGCCCTCCCCTCTCTCCCTTCCGTCCTCCCCATACATTGGTGGGCCTGCTGTTTACCAGGGGGTCCCTGGGGGGCTCAGAGTCCTGACTGGGGGCTGCGCGCTGTGTGGGGTTCGCTATTGGTGTGGGTGGTCTGCCATAAGGGGGGGCCTCCGCTCAGAGGCCCAGAATTTTTGCGTCCTTTCTTTTACATCAGAATCGCGCCGGACATTTTCTTGTAGCCGTGCTGTTTCCAATGCAAATTACAGCTGGCGGCCATTTTTCGTGAGATGAGCGGAAGCCATCTTGTTGTAGGTCTAGCACTGGTTTTGGCCTCTAGCGCTGAAAATGGTCATTTTGAACGGCGCGAACGGCACAGATCACCTCAGGCACACACTGTGCAGGGAGATAGAGCGGACTGCAGCAGTGAGCAGTGCCCGTGTCAGGGCGGTGAGTTCCTCTGGGATATACCCCTCGGCCTGTAGCAGCAAGGAGGGTGGGCTTTTTTTTTTTTTTGTGTACCTTGACTTAGTCCCTGAGTGGCTGTCAGGTGAGCGAGGTCAGCATGGCGTCAGAGGCTGGCGCTTCTTCCACAGAAATTCCTGTGATAGCAACTGGTGCCCCAGCACCTGCAGTACCTGTGGATGCTTTGTCTGCGGTCCTGGAGTCCTTTGTTGCCAGGGTGGAATAGGTGTGTGGGCGTAAGGGGGGTAAAAAGCACCCCTTCCCCCCACCATCTTCTGGGGAAAGCTCCGATTCAGACTCGCACCTGGCTGTGGCACAAGGCCCCTGTTCTGATGTGTCAGAGGATGCGGACCAGGACAGTGAGGAAGACTCCGTGTCCGGGGCAGCGCAGGAGAAGGCGCTTGTTGGGGCACTTATCACCGCAGTACAGGAAACCCTGAAATGGGAGGATGCGACTGGGGCATCTACTCAGAAGCGGTATTTTCGTCAGTCTGGGCCCGCAGGTAAGCGGAGCCAGCTGAGGGACAAAAGCGTCCCTGGATTCGCACGCAAAACAAGCCTGTGAACAAATCTGCAACAGCATGAAGGTTTGCCCCCGCCCGACTCTCGGGTGGGGGGGTCGCCTTCGCTAGTTTGCAGCTCGATGGACCTCCCTGGTTTCTGACCAGTGGGTTTGCGAAGTGGTTTCCTCAGGGTACAAGATAGTTTCTTTCTTGTCCACAAAACAGATTCTTTCCCTCAAACCTTCATCTTCTTCCGGCTCGTCGGAACGCCCTGTTGGGGGCAATGCAGGACCTGCTGAGGCGCAGGGTAATAGTACCTGTGCCACTGCCGGAAAGGTTTCAGGGATTCTACTCCAATCTGTTTGTAGTTCTGAAAAAGGACGGGGTCAGTCCAATCCTGAATCTCAAGGCCCTCAACACCTTTTGTGAGGGTACGAAAGTTCAGGATGGTATCGGTTCGCTCTGTGGTCGCTGCGCTCCATCCAAGGGATTTTCTGGCGTCCTTAGACATCAAGGACGCATACTTGCATGTCCCCATATATTCCAGGCATCAGAGGTTTCTGTGCTTTGCGGTCGGGGACAACCACTACCAGTTTGTGGCTCTCCCGTTTGGCCTGGCATCAGCACCAAGGTGCTCGTTCCGATTCTGGCCTTGCTGAGACGGCAAGGAATCGCTATCGTGGGCTACTTGGACAACCTCCAGTTTAGAGCCGATTTGGGCTCAGAATTAGAGGAGGATGTGGCGATCGCCAGTCAGACTCTTCAAGAGTTTGGTTCGGTATTGAACCTACAGAAGTCTGTGTTGGTGCCGACTCAGCGCCTGGAGTACCTGGGCCTAATTCTGGACTCCTCAGAGGCGAGAGTTTACCTCCCCTTGGAGAAGTTGCAGACTCTTCGGTCGGCGGTTAAGCTGTTGGCATCCCGAAGGTGGTCAACACTGCGCTTCTGCATGCGAGTCCTGGGTGTCATGGTGGCCACCTTTTTGAGGTGGTACCGTATGCTAAATTCCACACTCGTGTCTTGCAGAAGGAAATCCTGTCCAAATGGGACAAGTCTCCGTTGTCCCTGGATTGTCAAATCCGGGTGAGTCAACTAGTCAGGGCTTCCTTGGTATAGTGGCTGAGATCTCTGGCCCTTCAGTCCGGGAAGTCGTTCCTTCCTTTTCGCTGGACGGTGATCACGAAGGACGCCAGCCTGACCGGCTGGGGGGGGGGTGTCTGAGGTGTCCAGTCAACGCAGGGTCAATGGACGCAGGAGGAATCCTGTCTGCCGATCAATGTGTTGGAACTTCGGGCGATCAGACTGTGCCTCTCCACATGGTCACTGAGGCTTCAGGGACGTCCAGTCAGGATCCAGTCAGACAACGCCACGGCATTGGCGTATGTCAACCATCAAGGAGGAAAAAGAATCTCGGCTGCAGCATTGGTGGTCGCTCACATCCTTCGGTGGGCAGAATGGAGCTTGCCGACCGTATACATTCCGGGTGTAGAAAACTGGCAAGCAGACTACCTAAGTCGCTAGATGTTGGACCAAGGAGAATGGTCACTACACCCGGATGTGTTTCAACTACTTTGCCGGAGATGGAGCACGCCAGACATATGGATCTCCTGGCTTCTCGACTCAATTGGAAGGTATTGAGGTTTGTGGCCAGGTCCAAGGATCCCTGGGCGGACGCGACGGACATGTTGGTGGCTCAGTATCAGCTATATATGCTACCCCCCGCTGAAGCTTCTTCCTCATCTGCTTCGCAGAGTGGAGACCGAGGGGATCCCGGTGATTCTAATTGCTCTGCTCCAGATTGGCCTCGGCACCCTTGGTACACCGACCTTGTACGCCTGGTGGCGTATGTCCCTTGGCGACTGCCAATGCGGGAGGACCTTGCCCTAAAAAAACTTGCCCTAAGCACCATTAAGAGGCAGATTTCAGCCTTGGCTGTTTTCTTTCAGCGACCCATGGCGGCTCATTCACTGGTGAGTACGTTTGTGCAGGGGGTTCGACATGTGGCCCCTCCGGTTCGTCCACCACTAACCCCGTGGAATTTCAATCTGGTGCTCTCGGCACTTCAGAAACCTCCCTTCAGAGAGATTCCCCTTTTGACGCTCTCTCAGAAGGTAGCCTTTCTGGTGGCTATTACATCAGTCAGGGGGGTTTCTGAATTGGCGGCCTTGTCTTGCAAGTCCCCCTACTTGATCCGCCACAAGGATAATGCAGTGCTACGCCCGCAGCCTTCCTTTCGAAGGTTTTTCGGCCTTTCATCTTAATAAGGACATAGTGCTTCCATCCCTGTGTCCTCGGCCGTCACTTCCCAAAGAGGTTGCTCTACATTCCTTGGATGTGGTCCGAGCTCTGTGAGTAAACCTCTCTGCTATGGCTTCATTTCAGAGGTCAGACTCACTGTTTGTCGGTGACTGGTCCAAAGAAAGGCCTGGCAGTCTCGTCGGCCACCATTTCTCGGTGGATTAGACAGATCGTGATTCAGGCTTATGCCCTACAGGGGCGGGCGCCTCCCTTTCCTGTCATGGCGCATTCAACCAGGGCAATAGGTGCTTCCTGGGCTTTCCGACATCAAGCGTCTGTCTCACAGGTGTGTAAGGCGGCGACCTGGTTGTCCGTTCACACCTTCACTAAACTTTTACAAGGTTGATGTGCATGCATCTTCGGATGCTTCTTTAGGCCGCAAAGTTTTGCAGGCGGCCGTTTTAAGGTTGCAACTCCTCCGTTGAGGAGCTCTGTTTGTTTTTGGGTGGAAGTAGGTTTGCTTGCTGTGCCCACCCCTCATTTATTGACAGTGCTTGGGGACGTCAAGATTATTTGGAGCTGTGTCCGTCCATGAACGAAAGAGAAAATAGGATTTTTGTACTCGCCGTAAAATCCTTTTCTCTGAAGTTCATGGACGGACACAGCACCCACCCCTCCTTTTTTATGTTTGTACTGCTATTTGACGAACTGTGCTGCTGACTGCAGGGTGAGGGGTTATGGCCAGAGGGCCTGCCCCCCCTGGGCGGTGCTGTTCGGCTTTGCTGTGTTACATGTTTTTTAACCATTTAACATGTCTGCCTAGTCCTCTCCTGATAGACGGAACATAACCCTACTGTCAAAAAGATTTGGAGCTGTGTCTGTCCATGAACTTCAGAGAAAAGGATTTTGCAGTGAGTACAAAAATCCAATTTTTAAAAAAAAAGTTTTCATACTGGACTCCACATATATGATCTGCAAATTATTTATATATATATATATATATATATATATATATATATATATATATATTAAAATCCAGGCAATCCGATATAGTAATAAACCACTAATAGTCATAGATTTTTCTTATTCTAGAATTAGCAGATCATATATGGACTCGGTGTGAAGACTTTTCTGATTGATTTTGGAGGGAGAACAGGAGCCCAGCTGTGAGATCGGCATTTCCACTTATTCCACTGACGGGGGGGAGGAGCTAAAACTCCAGTTATTTGTCATCTACTGAGATTTTTTATATTTTTTTTCCTTCTTTCCAACAGATGGAGGTGATGTCAGGAATTCCTCGGAGAGACATCTTCTATTATCTGCTGATTGTAAGTCAGAAGATAATGTCATCACACAGGATCCTCCAGGAGGAAATCCAAATCCACAAAATCTACATCACAGACCTTCCTGTCCGGAGACATCAATGGATCCCTCTGATCAGGGGGAATCTTCTCATCAATCACATCCTATGATTGTAAATATCCATGTAAGATCTCACACTGCAGATAGATCACCAGATCCTTCTAATCCCGAGGAATCTTCCTCACCCCATGAAGGAGATCACCGAGGTGACAATCTATTCCCATGTTCCTGGTGCAAGAAAAGTTTTTTTTACTTGAGAGACCTGGCTAAACATGAGAAAACTCACATGAAAGAGTGTTCCTATCCATGTTCAGAGTGCGGGAAATCTTTCACCAAGAAAGGACAACTTCTTCAGCACCAGAGAGTTCACACAGGTTATCGTCCCTATCCATGCGTAGAGTGCTGGAAATCTTTTGCTCAAAAACGAGACCTTGATAAACACCAGAAAATTCACATGGGTGAACATCCCTATTCATGTTCAGAGTGCGGGAAATCTTTCACTTGCAAACAAGACCTTGTTCAACACCAGAGAATTCACACGGGGGAGCGTCCTTATTCATGTTCAGAGTGCGGGAAATCTTTCACACGTAGAAAAGGCCTTGCTAACCATAAGAGGCTTCACACGGGTGAACGTCTACTTTCATGTTCAGAGTGTGGGAAATTATTCCTTAAAGAAAAAGGGCTTGTTAGACATCAGAAAATTCACACAGGTGAACGTCCTTATTCATGTTCAGAGTGCGGAAAATCTTACATTCATACAAAAGACCTTATTCAGCATCAGAAAAATCACACTAGTGAGCGCCCTTATTCTTGTTCAGAGTGCGAGAAATCATTCATTCACAAACGACTCCTTGTTAGCCATCAGAGAACTCACACAGGTGAGCGTCTGCATTTATGTTTAGAGTGCGGGAAATCTTTTACTTGTAAAGATAGCCTTGTTACACATCTTAGAATTCACACTGGTGAGCGCCCTTATTCTTGTTCAGAGTGCGAGAAATCTTTCATTCACAAACGACTCCTTGTTAGCCATCAGAGAACGCACACAGGTGAGCGTCTGCATTTATGTTTAGAGTGCGGGAAATCTTTTACTTGTAAAGATAGCCTTGTTACACATCTTAGAATTCACACAGGTGAGCGTCCGTATTTCT
Organism: Rana muscosa; assembly: GCA_029206835.1. Taxonomy (NCBI): domain Eukaryota; kingdom Metazoa; phylum Chordata; class Amphibia; order Anura; family Ranidae; genus Rana; species Rana muscosa. The sequence goes on along the minus strand of CM055123.1, from coordinate 431,312,589 downwards.
GTTCAGAGTGTGGGAAATCTTTCACTCATAAAAAAAGCCTTGTTATACATCAGATAAATCACACAGGTGCGCAACCTTATTCGTGTTCAGAGTGCTGGAAATCTTTCACTCACAAAGGACCCTTTGTTAGACATCAGAGAAGTCACACAGGTGAGCGTCCTTATTCATGTTCAGAGTGCGGAAAATCTTTCATTGCAAAAGTTGGGCTTATTGAACATCAGAGAATTCACACAGGTGAGCGTCCTTATTCATGTTCAGAGTGCGGGAAATCTTTCATATATAGAGGAGTCTTTGCCAATCACCAGAAAATTCACACGGGTCAGCATCCTTATTCATGTTCAGAGTGTGGAAAATCTTTCATTCATAAATACAGCCTTGTTAGCCATCAGAGAATTCACACAGGTGAGTGTCCTTATTCATGTTCAGAGTGTGGGAAATCTTTGATGAGTAAAGTCGGGCTTATTGAACATCTGAGAATTCACACAGGTGAATGTCCGTATTCATGTTCACAGTGCGGGAAATCTTTCAATAGGAAAAAAAAACTTGTCCAACACCAGAAAATACAGTGTAGTGTGGATGGTAGGGGGAGAGCTGTCGGAGAATGTAGTGTAGATGGTGGAGGAGAGCTGTCGGAGAATGTAGTGTAGATGGAGGAGAGCTGTCGGAGAATGTAGTGTGGATGGTGGAGGAGAGCTGTCGGAGAATGTAGTGTGGTTGGTGGAGGAGAGCTGTCGGAGAATGTAGTGTGGATGGTTGGAGGAGAGCTGTCGGAGAATGTAGTGTGGATGGTGGAGGAGAGCTGTCGGAGAATGTAGTGTGGATGGTGGAGGAGAGCTGTCGGAGAATGTAGTGTGGATGGTGGAGGAGAGCTGTCGGAGAATGTAGTGTGGATGGTGGAGGAGAGCTGTCGGAGAATGCAGTGTGGATGGTGGAGGAGAGCTGTCGGAGAATGTAGTGTGGATGGTGGAGGAGAGCTGTCGGAGAATGTAGTGTGGATGGTTGGAGGAGAGCTGTCGGAGAATGTAGTGTGGATGGTGGAGGAGAGCTGTCGGAGAATGTAGTGTGGATGGTGGAGGAGAGCTGTCGGAGAATGTAGTGTGGATGGTGGAGGAGAGCTGTCGGAGAATGCAGTGTGGATGGTGGAGGAGAGCTGTCGGAGAATGTAGTGTGGATGGTGGAGGAGAGCTGTCGGAGAATGCAGTGTGGATGGTGGAGGAGAGCTGTCGGAGAATGTAGTGTGGATGGTGGAAGAGAGATGTCGGAGAATGTAGTGTGGATGGTGGAGGAGAGCTGTCGGAGAATGTAGTGTGGATGGTGGAGGAGAGCTGTCGGAGAATGTAGTGTGGATGGTGGAGGAGAGCTGTCGGAGAATGTAGTGTGGATGGTGGAAGAGAGATGTCGGAGAATGTAGTGTGGATGGTGGAGGAGAGCTGTCGGAGAATGTAGTGTGGATGGTGGAGGAGAGCTGTCGGAGAATGTAGTGTGGATGGTGGAGGAGAGCTGTCGGAGAATGTAGTGTGGATGGTGGAGGAGAGCTGTCGGAGAATGTAGTGTGGATGGTGGAGGAGAGCTGTCGGAGAATGTAGTGTGGATGGTGGGAGGAGGGCTGTCGGAGAATGTAGTGTGGATGGTGGGAGGAGGGCTGTCGGAGAATGTAGTGTGGATGGTGGGAGAGCTGTTGGAGAATGTAGTGTGGATGGTGGAGGAGTGCTGTCGGAGAATGTAGTGTGGATGGTGATAGAGAGCTGTCGGAGAATGTAGTGTGGATGGTGGGAGGAGAGCTGTTGGAGAATGTAGTGTGGATGGTGGAGGAGTGCTGTCGGAGAATGTAGTGTGGATGGTGATAGAGAGCTGTCGGAGAATGTAGTGTGGATGGTGAAGGAGGGCTGTCGGAGAATGTAGTGTGGATTGTGGAAGAGATCTGTCGGAGAATGTAGTGTGGATGGTGGAGGAGAGCTGTCGGAGAATGTAGTGTGGATGGTGGAGAGCTGTCGGAGTATGTAGTGTGGATGGTGGGAGGAGGGCTGTCGGAGAATGTAGTGTGGATGGTGAAGGAGGGCTGTCGGAGAATGTAGTGTGGATTGTGGAAGAGATCTGTCGGAGAATGTAGTGTGAATGGTGGAGGAGAGCTGTCGGAGAATGTAGTGTGGATGGTGGAGAGCTGTCGGAGAATGTAGTGTGGATGGTGGGAGGAGAGCTGTCGGAGAATGTAGTGTGGATGGTGGGAAGAGAGCTGTCGGAGAATGTAGTGTGGATGGTGGAGGAGAGCTGTCGGAGAATGTAGTGTGGATGGTGGAGAGCTGTCGGAGTATGTAGTGTGGATGGTGGGAGGAGGGCTGTCGGAGAATGTAGTGTGGATGGTGAAGGAGGGCTGTCGGAGAATGTAGTGTGGATTGTGGAAGAGATCTGTCGGAGAATGTAGTGTGGATGGTGGGAGGAGAGCTGTCGGAGAATGTAGTATGGATGGTGGGAGGAGAGATGTCGGAGAATGTAGTGTGGATGGTGGGAGGAGAGCTGTCGGAGAATGTAGTATGGATGGTGGGAGGAGAGCTGTCGGAGAATGTAGTGTGGATGGTGGAGGAGAGCTGTCGGAGAATGTAGTGTGGATGGTAGGAGGAGAGCTGTCGGAGAATGTAGTGTGGATGGTAGGAGGAGAGCTGTCGGAGAATGTAGTGTGGATGGTGGAGGAGATCTGTCGGAGAATGTAGTGTGGATGGTGGGGGGAGAGCTGTCGGAGAATGTAGTGTGGATGGTGGAGGAGAGCTGTCGGAGAATGTAGTGTGGATGGTGGAGGAGAGCTGTCGGAGAATGTAGTGTGGATGGTGGAGAGCTGTCGGAGAATGTAGTGTGGATGGTGGAGGAGAGCTGTCGGAGAATGTAGTGTGGATGGTGGGAGGAGGGCTGTCGGAGAATGTAGTGTGGATGGTGAAGGAGGGCTGTCGGAGAATGTAGTGTGGATGGTGGGGGGAGAGCTGTCGGAGAATGTAGTGTGGATGGTGGAGAGCTGTTGGAGAATAGGCTCAGCAATGGCAAGCTGCTGCTAAGAAAGCAAACAGAATATTGGCATGCATTAAAAAGAGGATTAACTCCAGAGATAAAGCGATAATTCTCCCACTCTACAAGATTTTGATCTGGCTGCACCTAGAGTATGCTGTCCAGTTCTGGTCACCAATCCTCAGGAAGGATGAAATGGAGCGAGAACAAAGAAGGGCAACAAAGCTAATAAAGGGACTGGAGGATATTTGTTATGAGGAAAGGTTGCGAGCACTGAACTTTAGTCTCTCTGTAGAAGAGACGCTTATGAGGGGGATATGATTTAAATTTACTAATACCATACTGGTGACCCCACGAGAATCTTCCAACTAATCTCTGAGGTTACTGGTATAATCACTCCTATAAATCCTGCCTTGGCACTACTAAACTTAGGTATTGAGCAGTTCCCCACCCAATTTCAGGGGATAGTTGAAAACATACTACTAGCTGCCAAATTAATACTTGCCAGATACTGTAAACAAAACCTGGCACCCAATCTGTGAATATTATCTAACATTACTTATACGAAAAATCACTGATTCCACACTTAAGCTCCTTCCGTGCTTTTGAGTTTATATGGGGACCTTGGGATTCCTGGTATTAAAATTAGGACCCAGGACCCCCCCCCCCCCATGGCTCTGACCCATGTCTCTCTGTGTTATATACTTAATATGCAACCATGCTACTAATGCTGTTAAATGACCTTATAAGTGCCTTGTATCCTTTTGTATGCTAGACATTCCAACTAAGTCTGTTACAGGTAAACTTCTTTATTATTATTTTTGGTTGATCACTTCCTCAGACAGCGCCGTGGTGGTGATCATTAGGGCGGTTTTTGTTGATCACTATTGTTTGCTGTTACATGTTATGCCCTGTTGATAGAGTTAACTGTTACGAACTGTTTTAACAATGTATCAAGCTATACTTGGTGGCTGCGTCCGCAAAATGATGAAACTTGTATTATGTTTGAAAAATCAAATAAAAAAATCATAAAAAAAGAAAATGTAATGTGGAAGGTGGGTGAGAGCTGTTGGAGAATGTTGTGTGGATGGTGAGGAGAGCTGTTGGAGAATGTAGTGTGGATGGTGGGAGGAGAGCTGTCGGAGAATGTAGTGTGGATGGTGGAGGAGAGCTGTCGGAGAATGTAGTGTGGATGGTGGAGAGCTGTTGGAGAATAGGCTCAGCCATGGAATGCAATGCCAAGCTGCTGCTAACAAAGCAAACAGAATATTGTCATGCATTAAAAAAGAGGATTAACTCCAGAAATAAAGCGATAATTCTCCCACTCTACAAGACTCTGGTCCGGCCGCACCTAGAGTATGCTGTCCAGTTCTGGTCACCAGTCCTCAGAAAGGATGAAATGGAGCGAGAACAAAGGGCAACAAAGCTAATAAAGGGTCTGGAGGATATTAGTTATGAGGAAAGGTTGCGAGCACTGAACTTAGTCTCTCTGGAAAAGAGACGCTTGAGAGGGGATATGATTTAAATTTACAAATACCGTACTGGTGACGCCACAATGGGGATAAAACTTTTTTGCAGAAGGGAGTTTAAAAAGACACGTGGCCACACATTTTTTTTTAGCCTTAAACTACGTAGAGGGTTCTTTACTGTAAGAGCCGGAAGGATGTGGAATTTCCTTCCACAGGCGGTGGTCTCAGCGGGGTCCATCGATAGTTTCAAAAAAAACTATTAGATAAGCACCTGAATGACCACAACATAAACGGATATACAATGTAATACTGACATATAATCACACACACACAGGTTGGACTTGTGTCTTTTTTCAACCTCGCCAACTATGTAATGTAGTGTGGATGGTGGGGGGAGAGCTGTCGGAGAATGTTATGTAGATGGTGAAGGAGTGCTGATGGAGAATGTAGTGTGGATGGTGGAGAGCTGTCGAAGAATGTAGTGTGGACGGTGGAGGAGAGCTGTCGGAGAATGTAGTGTGGAGGAGAGCTGTCGGAGAATGTAGTGTGGATGGTGGAGGATGATGGTTGGATAATGTAGTGTGGATGGTGGAGAGCTGTCGAAGAATGTAGTGTGGATGGTGGAGAGCTGTCGAAGAATGTAGTGTGGACGGTGGAGGAGAGCTGTCGGAGAATGTAGTGTGGATGGTGGAGGAGAGCTGTCGGAGAATGTAGTGTGGATGGAGGAGGAGAGCTGTCGGAGAATGTAGTGTGGATGATGGAGGAGAGCTGTCGGAGAATGTAGTGTGGATGATGGAGGAGAGTTCTCGGAGAATGTAGTGTGGATGGTGGGGGAGAGCTGTCGGAGAATGTAGTGTGGATGGTGGAGGAGAGCTGTCGGAGAATGTAGTGTGGATGGTGGAGGAGAGCTGTTGGAGAATGTAGTGTGGATGGTGGAGGAGAGCTGACTGAGAATGTAGTGTGGATGGTGGAGGAGAACTGTTGGAGAATGCAATGTGGATGGTGGAGGAGAGCTGTCAGAATGTAGTGTTGATGATGGGGAAGGGCTGTCAGAATATGTAGTGAAGATGAAGGGGGGAGTAAAGCGAGAGGTCATAGTATTAACGGTGGGAGGTGGAACTGCTGTGGAACATATTGTGGATTTTGTGTCACGTTCATCTCTAGCATGCTCCAACTCCGGGTTATTCCCTTCCTGCTTTCTCCAGCACTGCAGCCAATCACAAAATGAGCGCTGTCTTAAAAGGGATTACAAGGAAGTTGCACACTTTTTGATTAACATGCCCTTACGCTAGCAGCAAGACCCCTCTAACTGTGTGTATGAGGGGAGCTCCCAGAGAATGTAGTACAGACATTGAGAAGAGAGATACAACACAGGGTTCAAGTTTTTAGTGATATGGACACTACTGAGAGAACAATGTGTGGTGGGGATATAGACACTGATGACAAAGGAATGTCCCTACCAGGGTTTGGTTACCATCTGGTCCTCGATCAGCTCTATGGTAAACGGCCACCCAATTCATTCTGTGGCGGCGAGTTGGTAGAAGCACCGGAGGGAGGGGGAGCGCTCCTCTCCCGCTGCCTGTAAAAACAATCAAGCGGCTAAACAGCCGCTATGATTGTTTTTACATGACAGGGAATCGCCGGCAGAAAAGAGGAACATTTTAAACTTACCTGATGGTAATTTTCCTTTCCTGATGCAAAGCATGACAGCATATACGTATGGGTAGGCTCCGCCCCCTGCCCTATTCCAGTATCGGTTATATTAGGAGTGCTGATGGAGAATGTAGCTGACTGAGAATGTAGTGTGGATGGCGGAGGAGAGCTGTCGGAGAATGTAGTGTGGATGGTGGAGGAGAGCTGTTGGAGAATGCAATGTGGATGGTGGAGGAGAGCTGTCAGAATGTAGTGTGGATGATGGGGAAGGGCTGTCAGAATATGTAGTGAAGATGAAGGGGGGAGTAAAGCGAGAGGTCATAGTATTAACGGTGGGAGGTGGAACTGCTGTGGAACATATTGTGGATTTTGTGTCACATTCATCTCTAGCATGCTCCAACTCCAGGTTATTCCCTTCCTGCTTTCTCCAGCACTGCAGCCAATCACAAAATGAGCACTGTCTTAAAGGGCTTACAAGTAAGTTGCCCACTTTTTGATTAACATGCCCTTACGCTAGCAGCAAGACCCCTCTAACAGTGTGTATGAGAGGAGCTCCCAGAGAATGTAGTACAGACATTGAGAAAAGAGATACAACACAGGGTTCGAGTTTTTAGTGATATGGACACTACTGAGAGAACAATGTGTGGTGAGGATATAGACCAGTGGTTCTCAACTCCTGTCCTCAGGACCCACTAACAGGCCAGATTTTAAGTATTACCTTGGTGAGATGCAGACTAGAATACTGCAATCCCTGAGCAGCAAATTATATCACCTGTGATGCATTTCAGTTATCTTGCAAACCTGGCCTGTTGGTGGGCTCTGAGGACTGGAGTTGAGAACCACTGATATAGACACTGATGACAAAGGAATGTCCCTACCAGGGTTTGGTTACCTCGCGCCCGGCCTCTGAAGGTCATAGAGATGACCGGGGACCATCTGGTCCTCGATCAGCTCTATGGTAGACGGCCACCCAATTAATTCTGCAGCGGCGAGCCGGTAGAAGCACCAGAGGGAGGGGAAGTGCTCCCCTCCTGCTGCCAGAAAAGCACGGAGAATAAATGGAATGCGTAGGCGGAGGGCCGGACATGACGGAGTTAACATGTACACTGAACAAATAGATGGGAGTGGTTTGGGAAGTTTCAGAGTGGGAGGGGAGGGAAGCAAATAAAAGGGTTAGCCCCTCCCCATGAGTCATCGTAGTGTGAGGGAAAGTTCACAGTGCAGCAATATGGCTGCTGTGGAGCAGCTCTTGGCCCAGCTCAGGGAACAGGTGGCGGTGCGTGGGGCGGACTGGCTGGAGGAGTATTTGGGGCCTATGCTGTGGCAGACCAGAGCCCGGCGGTAAGGGTGAGCGGGAGGGTGCGTCGATTCCGACCGCCTGAGCGTTTTTGCCCGGATCGCTATGCTGGGCCTCAGCGGCAGGCGGCAGACACTGCTGGGGGGCCCCAGGCGGGTCCTCCGGCTAAGCGATCGGCAGTAAGGGACAGGGGGAGTCCTGTGCGGATCCCCAGGAGCAGCAGCGGGACACTGGGGGAACGATCCGGGGGCGGGGGGCCGCGGCGCGGCCTAGCAGACGGCGGAACCAGGAGTGTGGGGGCCCCCCGGGCAGTGGATGGAGAGATGAGGCCTACCCCAGGGCGCGGAGCAGCGGTGATCCCCGGACCTTCTTTGTCCGCGGCTGGGGAGGTGGTGAGGAGCGGGTCTGGACGAGTGGAGGTGATGGCTGTGAGAGCGGAGGCCTGCGGGACTGAGGCGGCCGACACTGGTCCTAGGAAGGCTGTCCGAAAATCGGCGAGCGGGTATGCTGAGCGGAGGAGGGGACGGTTGTCTGCAGGTCCATCGGCAGCCTCAGCTGTTACGCCAGGTGGGCTTTCGTCTGACGAGGAGGAGGGATATGGACCGGGATCGGTTCGGAGACCAGTCGGTGTCGGAAAAGGAGGCCATCCCCCTTTCGGAGGTGTCGTGCGGACGTTCGGCTGGTGGGGCAGTGCCTGTGCAGCCCGGTAAGTCACATTTACGTTTCTCACCTGTGGTTTTGTCTGGCAGCTTAGTGCAGGAGGGCCAGGAGGGTGTTGGTCCAGTCAGGGCAGGGGTTGCGGGTGCAGCAGGTGAGGCTGTGGGGTTTTTGGGTTTCCTGGCAGGAATCAAGGAATTGGTAAAGGCGGACAGAGCGTCGGTGGGTCCGGTGGCAGCCTGGGTACAGCCGGCTGGGGGGGCTGGGGATGCCGGGGTAGTGCAGAGTGGTTCAGTGGCACGAGAGGCGACTGCCCCGGTTACGGTGCCCACCGTGGTGGCCCCGGCGGGGGAGGTTCCACTGGAAAAGGCCACGGCTGTGGTGGCTGGGGAAGAAACGGCTGGCAGACAGGATGTCATTCGGCTGGCCGATTCAGCAAAATGTGAGGTGTATGTGTGCTATGAGGGGCCGGTGGGGGCGGATCTAAAGCCTGAAGTGCGTGAAAAACTGGAAAGGTGAGTATGTGGAGATGTTTTCCTTGCTGCCTTTGGAGAAGTTTAATTTGGATAGGGTTAAGCCGGATGATTCTAAAAAGGAAGACGAGGAAAAGCGGAGGTACAGGTTGATCCCTAGGATATTTGCCAATTGGCTGCATAGGATGCATTAAGGTGGAAAAACTAACCTTTACAACCCCTTCAAAGAAGTTTAGTATGAAGGGCACCCAAGGGAGAAGAGGATCTGTGATGTGTCTGTAGCCAAAAGTGGGGGTGTTTAGGTTACACTGAATACTGGGTGTGGTATAATTGAGTCTGAGCCTACTTGTGTATACACCACACATGTATGCCGTATTCCTTCTACTCACGGAATACTCCTTCATTATAGAGGAACACATACCTCCCAACTCTTCAAAGTTCAACTGCGGGACATTCATGTTTTTTTTCCTCTATCGCCGGACTGTGGGAAACAAGTGGGAAAGTCACGCAAAATACGTGCGAGTTGGGAGGTATGGGAACATATGAGAATCTTACAGACACATAAACACACAATGCAAGGGATTGATAGAAAAAAAAAATATGTAAAAGAGAAAACACAATTAGGAAACTAACATACTTAATTTTTCTGTGCCTTTATCTGCAATTTTTTATGATAGTTACAGGATCTGGTGGTTCTTATTTTTGTTTAACCATTGCAGTGTTATCTTATAATATTCACATAGTTAAAATAGATGGGACTCCCCCTTTAATGACATTATTTTCAAGGCAGAGATCTTTTTCCAATTATATTGAGTGGAACAAAGACAAGAAGAGCATGATTACTACAGACACAGGAAGTGATACCAGCATTGGGGAGGAAGTGATGTCAGGTGCAGAGAGGAAGTGAGGTAACTTAGGAACAGGAAGTGATGTGGGAGACTAAAAAGGAAGTTCTGGGATAGAGCCGTTGTGAGGAGGAAGTAGAGAGAAGATGTCGGAACTGGCAGCAGAGGAGGTAATAAGAGATTATTTTTTAAACCTCACCCTGGAGATCATCTACTTGCTGACCGGGGAGGTGAGGAGGATTCTGGGAGGGTCAAATGCCATCACTTCTCCCTATTAACTACTTGCCCCTTGGTCACAGTAAATCTACAGTTAGGGTTGCCACCTTATCCCTTTAAACCCAAATACATATGAATTACACAGGTTCTGAGGCTGATTTAAAGCAGATAAGGCAACAAGTGGGTTTAATTACCACCTTAATCAACCACAGAACCTGTCTAATTAATATGTGTTCGGGTTTAAAGGCATGAGGTGGCAACCCTATCTACAGTACATAAAATCTGCCGACATGCTTCCGGGTTCGAGGCACGCGCCCCCTGCTGAACTGTACTGTGATTCACTACAGCACAAATTTGGCAGCAAATTCTGTCCAATGATTTTGGCCGTGAAAAGGGCTGATCGGCTGTAGCCAATCACACGTGGAGTTCTATGTTTACAAACACAAAGAACTCTGTGTACAGGGAACAGCAATCCGGTTGTTTCTTCTCCCTGAAAAGCAGGGAGGAAAAAAAACAGCCAGATTCGTAAGTTAAAACAGCACGCATTACACTTGTAAGTCACACAGTTAACCCCTTGATTGCCCCTAGATCATGGATATATGCAATTAGCGGACCTCCAGCTGTTGCAAAACTACAAGTCCCATCATGCCTCTGCCTCTGGGTGTCATGCTTGCTGCTGTCAGAGTCTCGCTATGCCTCATGGGACTTGTAGTTTGGCAACAGCTGGAGGTCTGCTAATTGCATATCCCTGCCCTAGATGTTAACCCCTTCCCAGCCAGTGTCATTAGTACAGTGTCAGTGTATAGTATTATGCCCCGTACACACACACGATTGGATTTTCCATCGGAAAAACCTTGGATGTTTTTTTTTTTTTTTTTACGGCATTCCGCTCAAGCATGACTAGCATACACACGGTAACACAAAAGTTCTCTGAACTTTCGATCGTCAAGAATGCAGTGACTTGCAACACTACAACGATCTGAGAAAATGAAGTTCAATGCTTCTGAGCATGCGTCAAACTGTTTCCGAGCATGCGTCGGAATTTTGCGCATCGCAATTGCTGCAGACGATCGGATTTTCCGATCGAAATTTTTCCCGTCAGAAAAATTGAGAACCTGCTCTCAATCTTTTGCTGGTGAAATTTCCGACAGCAAAAGTCCGATGGAGCCTACACACGGTTGGAATTTACGACCAAAAGCTCACATCGGACTTTTGCTGGCGGAAAATCCGATCGTGTGTACGGGGCATTAGTGTCACTAGCAATGTCAATGACGCTCCTAGATAGGGTGGTGGGCAATCTGGTCCTAAAAGACACTATCACAGTCCCAGCGTCTATAACTACGTAAATTCAAATATAGTGTATATTTTACCTAGTTTGTAGACGCTAAAACTTTCACACAAACCAATCAATATACACATATTAAGATTTTTGTTTTTACCAAAGACATGTAGCAGAAAACATTTGTGGCCTAAATTTATGAAATAAAAAATAGATGTTTTATAACAGAAAGTAGAAAATGTATGTTTTTTCAAAATTGTTGGTCTTTTTTCGTTTATATAATAAAAAAATGAAAAACCCAGTGATGATCAAAAGCCACCAAAACAATCTATTTGTGTGAAAAAAAATTCTATAAATTTAAATTTGGGTACAGCATTAAATGACTATGCAATTGGCAGTTAAAGTAACTCAATAACCAAAAATATCCCGTTCATGAAGGGGGTAAATTTTTTCCCGGAGGTCAAGTGGTTAAAAAAAATCAGACCTGACTGAAGAGGTGAGGGGGATTTTGGGAGGTCACATGGCATTAGTGTTGCCCTTTTAATGCAGAGTTTTCCTCCGCTGACCATTTAATCATTACAGTTCATTCACCTCATTCCTTGAAACCCAAGAGAAACAATTGCAAGAAGATTTTAGAAGTCACCAACAAGATCATTGATCTGCTGACAGGAGAGGTGAGCGGTGCCGGGAATTCTGGGACATTATCCAGTAACAAACAAGGGATGTGTCTGGATGGTGACTGTATCATTGTGTGTGTCAGGTTCCTATAAGGTGTCAGGATGTCACTGTCTATTTCTCCATGGAGGAGTGGGAGTATTTAGAAGGACACAAGGATCTCTACAAGGACGTCATGATGGAGAATCAGCCGCCCCTCACATCACCGGGTAAGAGGAGACTTTATTGTAAAGGAGAGAGCAGTACGGAGGGTCCACCTAGATCCCCCATCATCTGATAAACGCATAGAAACAATGTATTCAGTCAGTGTGTGTGTTTCCTACAGATGGATCCAGTAATGGGAACCCACTAGAGAGATGTCCCCGTCCTCTGTATTCCCGGGTCTCCACACAGGAAGATCACACCATCCCTCACCATCATCAGGTTGGTGGTACTAAGCATCTAGAACTCAAATGGAATTCTACGCTTTCGTCTGTCATCTCTTGTTTCCTTTTACAAATCCATTCTATCGAATTTGCGATTTAGGGTGAAGAACTGAAACACATCAAATTTGAGGTTAAAGTGGAAAAAGAAGAGATGTTTGGGGATCAGCAGTCTATGGAGGAGGGGGATCCTCAGGAAGATCACACCATCCCTCACCATCAGGTAGATGGGACTGAGCAATTAGAACTAAAATGTTTTCTAAGCTATAAGATGATATTCTTCTACATAGTCTCTTGTTTTAATGCTTTCTTCTCCATCTGAAGTTCAACTTTTGCTCCCCACACCACCCATCTCCATTAAATGGAAAAAGAGCCGCTGCTCTAGGTGTATGATGAGAACCTGAGGTGGAATGTCTCGTAGAGTGCCAGCCCCGGCCCGCTTCCGTGGGAAACTTGTAAGAAAAGAAATGGCTGCACATCCAGAAATTCCAATGGCCTTTTATTGTTCAAAGTGATAACACCAAAAGACACCAACACGAGGTCACGTAGACACGTTTCACACATACATCTTGTGCTTAATCATTACTTTATCATGATTAAGCACAAGATGTATGTGTGAAACGCGTCTACGTGACCTCGTGTTGGTGTTATCACTTTGAACACTAAACAGGCAATCGGAATCCCTGGATGTGCAGCCATTTCTTTTACATCTCCATTAAAAGCTCTTTTTAGCACCCTACATTTTCATGTCCCCCCCCCCCCCCCCAAATCTCCAAATGTATACCTTTTTTCTTTTTAATCAATATACATTCCTTTCCTCTGTGGGTCTTAACTTCAATCACATGTTATCATGGGTCCTCTTCCTCCACTGGGGGGTGCATATTGAATGACCTGGTGCTGTTGTTTGCTCCTGTAAGTCCAGGCTGATGTGGTGACGTGCCACTAGGGAATGGGTCCTGGGCTTTCTAGGCTCACAGGAAATGGGCAGTAGACCTGATTTATCTCTGTCTTAGGTTGGTCCGCAAAAAGTGGCAAATCTGAGACGGAGCAGACATCGACAGGAGAATCTAACAAATGTTGGATAGCTGTCGATGAAGTACAATTGGTAGAAGTCACAAAATGTACATGTCAGAATGTTTCAATGTCCAAAAGTTGACCAAGGTGATTGTTGGTAGTACCTGACTCAAACTCCAGATCTCTCAGGATAGGCATCAAAGAAGAGGGGTGCAGGGAAATGTCCGGTAAAGAGATTGTGGAAGATATCACCTTAAGCGTAGCTCTGATGGTCAGTTGCGCAGTGAGAAATGGCGGTTATGAAGAAGGGAGACAGGACAATAGAGAGCTGCTGTCATATGTGCCTTGAGTTGACTTTAATACTAATAATTTTTTTCTATTATTTTGGGGTTCAGGGCAAAGAACTGATTAATACAAAAGCTGAGGTTAAAGAGGAAGAAGTGGAGATGTATGTGGGGGGTGATCTGCAGTTCACGGAGGAGGTTGGGATGATTATGAAGAGTGAACAGGATGGAATATCGCAACTTATCAACACAAGTAAGTAACAGACACTATGGAAGAAACAATTGTGTGTGTGTGTGTGTGTGTGTGTATTGTGACAGCAGGAAGGTAAAGTCACCTGGTTGCATCCAGGGGGGTAGATATATTTCGCCCAGATTCAGGCTTTACGCCGACTTATACAACTAGGTGGAGAGTTGTATAAGCCCAGCTGAGGCTAGTGGGCTCATGGATGACTCGTACCTCTAGGGAGAGTGTGGGGCGTCGTGCAGACAGGGAGTTGATGAGACCAGCTGAAGCTTGTCAGCTCATTTAGGCCTCTATAAAAAAACTCCCAGCTTCATTAGGTGTTTGCTCATGCCTGGAACCAGACCTGTGTGGACTGTCTAGGGAGAGTGAACCCCTGTGCGGTGAGACAAAGCCTGTGTGGCTATTTGCTTGGACATTTAAAACCAGGGACTTGGGGACTAGGACAGCACTAGGCTGATCCCAGTTGTTAGTTAGGAAACCTGTATGTTTACTCAGAGGTCAAGTTGACCAGGATTTATTTTATTTATGTTTCTTTTGCTTTGCTGTGTTTTGTCACTGTAAACAGAAAATAAACCGCACCTTTTTGATTTTGAAAACCACAACCTCCGTTTGCTGGGCCTGTTTTTGTGTGGGGAGCCCATCCCGGGGGTCACACACACCCGCTGCCGAGCTAACCCCCTCACAGTTGGTGGAGAACCAGTGGCAGTTTTTTTTTAAGCCAGCATGGAGGAGATACTGAAACAGCTGGCTCTAGCGAATGCCAATCAACAGCAGACAAATGCAGGTTTGCAAAGGAGCCTTGCAGCCCAGCAGCAAGCTCATCAACAGAGCCTTGCAGCCCAGCAGCAAGCTCACCAACAGAGTCTGGAAGCTCAGCAACAAGCCCAGCAGCAATCTGAGGCCCGCTTCATAGACCTGTTACAGAAGCAAGAGCAGAGACTACAACAAATGGAAGCAGTAATGCAGCAACGTCCGCAGACCAGTGAGGAAAGCCGTCCCACTAATACCGCGTCCTTTGGGGTGAGTCGTTTATTGACAAAAATGACTGGAGAGGATGATCCAGAGGTATTTTTGACCACATTTGAAAGGACCGCTGAAAGAGAAAAGTGGGCTGGACTGGTGGCTCCTCTGTTAACTGGTGAATCGCAGAAAGCTTACTATGACCTAGAGCCTAACCAAGCAAAAGACTATGTGATGCTAAAAGCTGAAATTTTGGCAAGGCTGGGTGTCACCCAGGCTGTCCGGGCTCAGCGTGTGCATAACTGGACTTTCCAGCTTGGAAAACCCCCCAGGTCTCAAATGTATGATCTCATTCACCTGAGCAGAAAGTGGCTACAGCCAGAGACTTTGTCCGCACCAAAGATTGTGGAACGTGTTGTAATGGATCGGTTTTTGAGAGCTCTTCCTACTGCCATCCAAAAGTGGGTAAGCCATGGAGACCCAGAGACGGCCGATGGTCTTGTGGATCGTGTGGAGAAATACTTGGCTACAGAGAACCTGACGGCCTCTTCCAGAGACACTCGGACTTTCCACCCTAAGACCAGACCATCCCCAGGGGCGGATAAGAGGATTCCAAGGGGTGAGGGTGGAGAGAGTGAGAGGGTGGGAGCTCTACCCCAAGTTTGGCGAGAACAGCCTGGGAAATCAGCGGCTCAAGAGGCGGCAAGAAGGATCGTTTGCTACCGCTGCCGGCAAGCGGGACATATTGCAGCCAATTGCCCGGTTGTGGAGGAACCCATGCAGTGTGACTTTCTGACGGGCAGACGTCAGTCGTTGTGTGCGACAGTCGCATGCACTGCCATTCGAGGAACTGAGAAACATTTATGCAAAATGTGTGTTAATGGTAGAAATGTTGTGGTATTGCTGGATTCAGGTAGCCTTGTGACCCTGATAAAGGCTGAGTTAGTTAAAACAGAGGTCTTTGGGAATAGCAAGGTAGCTGTTATTTGTGTGCATGGGGACACCCGAGAGTATCCAGTGACTACAGTGTGTTTCGAGACCCCCAAAGGTACCCTCTCTCATCCAGTGGGCTTAGTATCTCAGTTACCGCATGACGCCATTGTGGGAAGGGATTTTCCGAAGTTCTGGGAACTGTGGGATGATCCTGAGCCCCCCACTGGTGCCCCTATGTACCAGGAATGTGATAGCCAGAACTCCCCTGAGAGTGGTGAGGACTCTCCGGAATTTCCCTTATCAGTATTGGCAGGGGAGACTCAAGAAACTGGAGAGGAGCCCACCTCCTCAGACGAAAACCTACCGTCTGTGGAGTTTTCTGATCTTGAGGTTCACAGGGAAAACTTTGCCACAGAACAGTTGAAAGACCCCGCCCTAATAAAGGCACGGGAAAACGTAGTGAAAATAGATGGCGAGTTAGTGAACCCAGATAATACCTGCACTTACCCATACTTCAGCGTAGAGAAGGACCTACTGTATCGGGTGGCAAAAAGGGCAGAAGAAACCGTTGAGCAGCTTGTGGTGCCCAAACCTTACAGGAAGTTGGTGTTGGAGTTGGCCCATGGGCACATTCTTGGAGGTCATCTGGGGACAGAGAAAACCCGAGAGAGGATATTACAGAGATTCTATTGGCCGGGGGTGATGAAGGACATAGAAAATTATTGTTCCTCCTGCCCTGTGTGTCAGAGGTCGGCCCCGATGCCACATTTCCGTAGCCCGCTGGTCCCTCTACCCATCATTGAGGTCCCGTTTGAGAGGATCGCCATGGATTTGGTAGGTCCTATAATCAAGTCCGCTAGGGGGCACCAGTACATATTAGTTATAATGGACTATGCCACCCATTATCCAGAAGCGATCCCTCTCCGAAATACCTCGGCCAAAACCATAGCCAAAGAGCTATCTCTTGTGTTTAGCCGGGTGGGTATTTGAAAAGAACTGCTTACGGACCAAGGTACACCCTTTATGTCCCGGGTTATGAAGGAGCTGTGTAAATTGTTCAAAGTGACGCAATTACGTACATCTGTGTATCACCCCCAAACCGATGGGCTGGTTGAAAGATTCAACAAAACCCTAAAACAAATGTTGAAGAAAGTGGTGGATAGAGATGGAAAGGATTGGGACTGTCTACTTCCTTATCTGATGTTTGCTATTAGGGAGGTGCCCCAATCCTCTACGGGATTCTCCCCCTTTGAGTTACTGTATGGGAGACACCCAAGAGGGCTGTTGGATATTGCCAAGGAAACTTGGGAAAGTGAGAGTTCTCCCCACAGGAGTGTGATTGAGCATGTCGCCCTGATGCAAGACCGAATTGCACAGGTAATGCCCATCGTGAAGGAACATTTGGCCCAAGCGCAGTTAGCACAGCAGAGAGTGTACAACCGTGGAGCCAAGACCCGTACCTTTTCCCCGGGGGATAGGATACTGGTACTTGTCCCTACGGTTGAAAGTAAATTCCTTGCCAAATGGCAAGGCCCCTATGAGATAATGGAAAAAGTGAGCGAAGTGAATTACAAGGTCAGACAACCAGGAAGGCGAAAGCCCGAACAGATCTATCACGTTAATCTGTTGAAAGCCTGGAGGGATAGAGAGTCCCTAGTCGCAGACACTTGGTCACCAGCTCAAACTGGTTGCGTGATTCCTGAGGTTGGAATAGCAGCCACCTTGTCACAACCCCAACAACAGGAGGTTAAGGAGTTTGTGCTTCGCAACAAGGAGGTATTCTCTGAGCTGCCGGGACAAACATCTGGGGTAGAGCATGACATCATTACCCCGCCCGGTGAAAGGGTGAAGTTAAAACCCTATCGGATCCCAGAGGCCCGACGGGAGGCAATACGGGAGGAAGTACAGAAAATGCTGAACTTAGGGGTGATAGAGGAGTCCCAAAGTGATTGGTCTAGTCCCATTGTGTTGGTGCCTAAACCGGATGGGAGCTGGCGATTTTGTAACGATTTTCGTCAGTTGAACAAAGTTACAAAATTTGACACCTACCCCATGCCACGTATAGATGAGTTGATCGACCGGCTGGGAACAGCCCGATACATGACGACTCTTGACCTCACAAAAGGGTATTGGCAAATCCCCCTGGCCAAGTCGGCCAAAGAGAAAACCGCATTTGTAACCCCAGACGGAGCGTTCCAATATAAAAGAATGCCGTTCGGGTTACAGAATGCGCCGGCCACATTCCAGCGGAAAATGGACCAGATGCTGAGGCCCCATCGGAAGTATGCTGCGGCTTACCTGGATGACGTAATTGTCCATAGCACAGATTGGGCCTCACATCTGCCAAAAGTGCAAGCAGTCCTGGACTCTGTTCGGGAAGCGGGGTTTACGGCTAACCCCAAGAAGTGTACCATTGGGCAGGAGGAGGCCAAATATCTTGGGTACACCATTGGGAGGGGAGTAATAAAACCCCAACTCAACAAAGTCGAGGCCATCCAGAGTTGGCCACGTCCCAACAGCAAGAAGCAGGTACGAGCCTTTCTGGGAATCGCTGGGTATTATCGGCGATTCATTCCCCACTTTGCTTCTAAGGCTGTGCCCCTAACCAACCTGACGAAGGGGAAAGGGTCGGTCATGATTAAATGGACCCCCGAGGCTGAGGCAGCATTCCAATTCTTGAAACAAGCCTTATGTAGCCAGCCAGTGTTGTACTCACCCGACTTCTCTAAAGACTTTGTCGTACAAAGTGATGCGTCAGATGTGGGGTTAGGAGCAGTATTGTCCCAGGTCTGGAACGGGGAAGAGCACCCAGTCATTTACCTCAGCAGGAAGTTGAAGTCCCATGAGGTAAATTACGCCACCGTTGAAAAGGAGTGTTTAGCGGTGAAGTGGGCTCTAGATTCCCTTCGGTACTACCTGCTAGGTAGGCACTTTGACATGGTTACGGATCACGCTCCGTTAAAGTGGATGGCTCAAAACAAGGAAACAAATAGAAGAGTGAATAGGTGGTTCCTGGCCCTCCAGGAATTCAACTTCACAGTAAAGCATCGCCCTGGCGTTCAAATGGGGAATGTGGATGCTTTGTCTCGAGTACATGAATGCCTGATTGCTGGTGTTCCAACCCCGAGGTTAAAACAAGAGGGGGGGGTATGTGACAGCAGGAAGGTAAAGTCACCTGGTTGCATCCAGGGGGGTAGATATATTTCGCCCAGATTCAGGCTTTACGCCGACTTATACAACTAGGTGGAGAGTTGTATAAGCCCAGCTGAGGCTAGTGGGCTCATGGATGATTCATACCTCTAGGGCAGGGATATGCAATTAGCGGACCTCCAGCTGTTGCCAAACTACAAGTCCCATCATGCCTCTGCCTCTGGTTGTCATGCTTGATGCTGTCAGAGTCTCGCTATGCCTCATGGGACTTGTAGTTTGGCAACAGCTGGAGGTCCGCTAATTGCATATCCCTGCTCTAGGGAGAGTGTGGGGCGTCGTGCAGGCAGGGAGTTGATGAGACCAGCTGAAGCTTGTCAGCTCGTTTAAGGCCTCTATAAAAACTCCCAGATTCATTAGGTGTTTGCTCATGCCTGGAACCAGACCTGTGTGGACTGTCTAGGGAGAGTGAACCCCTGTGCGGTGAGACAAAGCCTGTGTGGCTATTTGCTTGGACATTTAAAACCAGGGACTTAGGGACTAGGACAGCACTAGGCTGATCCCAGTTGTTAGTTAGGAAACCTGTATGTTTAGTCAGAGGTCAAGTTGACCAGGATTTATTTTATTTATGTTTCTTTTGCTTTGCTGTGTTTTGTCACTGTAAACAGAAAATAAACCGCACCTTTTTGATTTTGAAAACCACAACCTCCGTTTGCTGGGCCTGTTTTTGTGTGGGGAGCCCATCCCGGGGGTCACACACACCCGCTGCCGAGCTAACCCCCTCACAGTATATATATATATATATATATATATATAAAAATTACATGTAGCGCACCAACCCCAGACTTTACCTGCTTTTCTTCCTTGTGTGCGTAGTGTCACTGCCACTGTGACATACAGAACCTGCACTTCCTTTAGTAACTTGGCCCCTTTTTAGGACACGAACATCCCCCCGGAGAGTTACCAGAGGACCACTCTGTCACCACGACTCTGCGCTGGGTCTTCAGAAAGGGTCACCTCCCTGGCCTCCTCAATCCTGGATACGGGTCCCCTCGCAAGGCTGATCCCTGGGAGCCTCGGTCCCTGGCGGATTCCAGCCGAAGGCTGCTGGGCTCCAGGCCTTTCTCCAAAGTACCTCACCCCAGACTGAAGGTGTCTGGGATGGAACAGCAGCTCTGTCTCTGGGCCTAGGGCACCCGGAGACAACCCGAGCAGGCCTCCGGGCCTAGGGCACCCGGAGCCGACACACGCACCCAGGCCTAAGGTGCCTGAGCGCGGAACCGACCCACTGGAAGATGGCAGCCCCCTTTTATATCCTCTCCCGACAGGCACAGCAGGTTCCCTGCCCCGCCATACTGCTGCCAAGAGGGGACAAAAAAAAGGCACAACCTTGTACTGCGGTTCAACCCGGGCCTATGGCAACAGCGCCACCTCTAGGCCCCAGGGAACTACACACCAGTACCATCTCCCAGGGATAGAAATGGTCCATGAAACCTAACAATTAGTGCATCTGAGCCTAATTACCACTCCGATGCTTCCCCCTAAATGTAACCACCCGCTACATACACACACACACATACATACACACACACACACACACACACACACACACACACACACACACACTGGAACCTCGGTTTAAGAGTAACCTCGTTTGAGAGCAATTTGATTTGCGAGTAACTTTTTTTTTTTTTTTCAATTCTGACTCGGTTTGGGAGTGTTGTCTTGCAAGACGAGCAGAATTCAACCTAATAGGGCATGCAGTACTGCATTTGGCCTGACGTGCGGGGGCGCCCGGACTGAGCAGAGCCAATCGCCGCCGTTCGGCAATGCTCAGAAAGACACGGAAATACTCAGTTTCCGAGCTTTTCCGACATTTGCCGAGGTCAGCCGACGTATCCTCGGGCCTTTCTGAGGCTCTCCGGCGCCCCCCACCTCTGGTCGGATGCGGTATTGCATCCCATTGAAGTCAATGCGGAACAAATTATTTTCATTTCCATTGACTTCAATGGGAAAACTCGCTTTGATGTGCGAGTACTTTGGATTACGAGCATACTCCTGGAACGGATTATGCTCGTAATCCGAGGTTCTACTGTGTGTGTGTATGTGTATATATATGTATATGTGTGTGTATTGATAGATAGATAGATAGATATATAGATATATAAATACATACATACACACAATGCTGTGAAAGTATTTGCTCCCTTTTTGATGTAGCGGTCTCACTCCCTTCACTTGTTTATCGGTTGTCCGATAGCTCTTGTCTAGGGGTATCTTAACTGCTAGAGTGAGATGCGCCACGGCCCATGTCCTCCCCATGCCTCAGGGGAGGTGAAGGCCAGTACTTGTTGTTTCTTTCTCGGGCCTGTGTGTTTCTTTAAGAGCCAAGTCTGTCGTGCTGATACCTCCCTTCGCTCCCATTAACCAGAGTACCACACACCGATAAAGGTCCAACACTTGTTTATTATAGCACACGAATAAACAGTCCTTTGTCAGCCGACTGGTTGGGACCCAATAAACAGTTCAACACGTGGGATGAGTAGGTCGAGGCACAGTCCTAACAATCAAACTAAACCACTGTGGTTTCACCAGCGGTTGCTAAAGCCCATCGGCTTGAGAGAACTTAAATCTTCAGAATCTCTGGCAGCGACTCTAGAGAACAGGAACTGGAGTACCTTCGCTGTGTTGCGGCCCCTGTCAGGGGGAAAGCGTCCCTCCAAGGGAGTTACCAGAGGCCCCTCTGTCACCGGGTTGATGCTGCTCCGTGCTCTTCAGAAAGGTAACCTCTCCGGCCTCCTCGCCTCAGATATGGGCCCCATCCACCTCAGGGACCCTCGGACCCATCCACCCTTGCGGAGCCCAGTCGAAGTCACTGGGCCCCAGGCCTCCGGTGTAGTACCTCACCCCAGGCTTAAGGTGCCAGAGATGGACTCCAACACGGCTCCGGCCAGGCCATGGGCACCTGGGCCGGAACTCCGGACCACCAGCACCCAGGCCGAAGGTGCCTGGGCGCGGGATGGAAAAGAAAGACCTCGTGGCGAGGGCGTCTACCCATTTTATGCCCTACCCCCAGCAGGCACAGCAGGTCTCCCCGCCCCGCTGTACCACTGCCAGAGCAGGACAAAAAGGCGCAGTACTGCGACGGTGGCTCAAACTCGACCTGGGACAACAGCGCCCCCAAAGTCCTCCACGACTTAAATGGTTCAAATCTTCTCACAATTGGTGCAACCTGGATCATACTACCACCCAGGTGCTCCCCCCTGATTTAGACCCCCGCTACATTGATTTTAAATTTTTTTGCATATTTGTCACACTTAAAAGACTCAGATCATCAAACAAATTTTATTATTACACAAAGATAACCCGAGTAAATACAAAATGCAGTTTTTACATGATGGTTTCATTTATTAGGGAAAAAAGCTGTCCAAACCTGCCTGGCTTTATGTGAAAAAGTAATTGCCCCCTAAACCTAATAAACTGGTTGTGCCACCCTTGGCAGCAACAACTGCAATCAAGCTTTTGTGATAACTGGCAATGAGTCTTTCACATTGCTGTGGAGCAATTTTGGCCCACTCTTCTTTGCAGAATTGTTTTATTTCAGCCACATTGGAGGGTTTTCCAGCATGAACGGCCTGTGTAAGGTCATGATACAGCATCTCAATTGGATTTAAGTCTGGGCTTTGACTAGGCCACTCCAAAACCTACATTTTGCTTTGTTTGAACCATTTCAAGCTGGACTTGC
Source organism: Rana muscosa (assembly GCA_029206835.1). NCBI lineage: Eukaryota > Metazoa > Chordata > Amphibia > Anura > Ranidae > Rana > Rana muscosa. Next base: position 431,290,282 of record CM055123.1, on the reverse strand, counting down.
TGTTGTGTTTCAGATCATTGCCCTGCTGCATAACCCAAGTGCACTTGAGCTTAGACATGTAAATTCGTTTTCGTCCGAATGCATTTTTGTCCAAATTTCAGGGATTTTCGTGTTCGTTTTAACAAACAATAACGAATGTGCAGAGTCCGAAATCCGAAAGATCCCACATAAAAAATGCTTTATTTTTGTTTCGTTGTGACAACAGTTCGATATAGATAGAAGATTCAACATGACGGTGACAATAGCGATCTGCGTCTATCAAACCTGTGGTTGAATGTGCCTAACCTTAACTCTATTAGTCCGAGATCATTCGACATAGAGAGAAAAGATTCAACGAAGCAGCTAAAAACATACGATCGCCACGAGCGGACATTTATGGTCAAATGCTCCACCCATAGGCTATAGAAGAATTCTAATGTTGGTTGACTAGTAATAATAATTAATAAATATAATTATTACTAGTGTCATACAACATTAGAATTCTACTATAGCTTGTGGGCGGAATATTCAACCTGAAATGTACGATTGCGGAGTCGTACAGTTTAACTGCTTCGTCGAATCTTCTTAAGCCTCATACACACGGTCGGACTTCCATCGGACTTTTCCGTGGATTTTTGTCCGAACGGAGTTTGTTGGGAACACCCATAGCATACACACGCTCAGGCTTTTCTGCAAACTTTCTTAAAACTTCTTACAACATCACGTGTTTTTTCTGCTCTTTTCTGATCTTTACTGCCACCCTTTGGTCAACTTCTGCTATTGTTGGTTGATTTTAACATTAGTTGTTTTGTCCATCGGACTAAAGTCCGATGGTTTTCTGTACACACGGTCGGACTTTGCTCCATCGGACTTTTGTTGGGCAAAAGTTTGTCCGTTTGCAGACCCAACTTTTGTCCGATGAAATCCAAAACCAAACGAAAAAAGTTTGTCCGATAGCGTACACACGGTCGGATTGTTGGTCCAACTTGCTTAAAACTAAGTTTGTTGGGCAAAAGTCCGACCTTGTGTACGGGGCTTTAGAACATTCGACAGACACCATAAGCCTTCAGTGACAGATTCGACCTTAATTAATTTGGATTTTCAGACGAATGCATTTTTTAACGAAACAAAATATATAAAAACGAATTTCGGAAGTAACTGAATAATTTAATTTTTCGGACGAACACGGAATTCCAAAACAAAATATTTCAGTGTGCACATGTCTACTTGAGCTTAAGGTCACGAACTGATGGCTGGACATTCTCCTTTAGGATTTTCTGGAAAAGCTCAGAATTCATGGTTCCATCAATTATGGCAAGTCATCACGCTACCACCACCATGTCTCACTGTTGGTATGATGTTCTTGTTATGAAATGCTCTATTAGTTTTATGCCAGATGTAGCGGGAAGCACACCTTACAAATTTTTGCCTCATCGGTCCACAGAATATTTACCTAAAAGTCTTGGGGATAATCAAGATGTTTTCTTGTAAATGTGAGATGAGCCTTTGTGTTCTTTTTGGTCACCAGTGGCTTTGGCCTTGGATCTCTCCCATGGATGTAATTTTTGCCCAGTCTCTTTCTTATTGTGGAATCAGGAACACCGATCTTACCTGAGGCAAGTGAGTCCTGCAGTTCTTTAGATGTTGTTCTGGGTTCTTTTATGACCTCCTGGATGAGCCGTCGTCATGCTCTTGGAGTAATTTTTGTAGGCCGGCCACTCCTGGGACGGTTCACCACTGTTCCAAGTTATCTCCATTTGGCTCTCCCTGTGATTCACTGGAGTTACAAATCCTTACAAAATGGCTTTGTAGAATTAAATGGAAGATCCCTCAATGTTTTTTTGTTAGCAACAAATAAATACAAAATTTTATAGAAATGAATTGGTACTTGTTTCTAATACAAATTCGCTGCTAAAAAAAACCTTTGAGGGATCTTCCATTTAATTATACAAATCGGGGTGTGCAGCATCAACAACTCGTATATATGTGTTTTCTATTCTACAAAATGGCTTTGAAACCCATCCTAGACCGATAGATGTAGTTTACTTTGTTTCTAATCGGTTTTTGATTTATTTACTTTTAAGATTGTGGCATGATGTGCGGCTTTTTGTGATCTGTTAGTGTGCTTCACTTTGTCAGACAGCTTCTGTTTATGTGATTTCTTGATTCAACAGGTCTGGCAGTAGGCAGGCCTGGGTGTGGCAAATTAAATTTAACTCAGCTTTCCAAAAAATTGTGGTTAATCACAGTTCATTCATGATTCAGCATGGGAAGGGGGCAATTACTTCTTTCACATAGGGCCAGGCAGGTTTGAACAGCTTTTTTTACCCTTAATAAATGAAATAATTTCAAAACTGCATCTTGGATTTACTCATGTTATCTTTGTGTAATATTAAAATTAGTTTGATGATCTGAATCATTTAAGTGTGAGAAATATGTAAAAAATAATCAAAAAAAATTAGGAAGGGGGCAAATACTTTTTTTACAGCACTGTGTGTGTGAGAGAGATCGGCATTTCCACTTATTCCACTGACGGGGGGGAGGAGCTAAAACTCCAGTTATTTGTCATCTACTGAGATTTTTTATATATTTTTTCCTTCTTTCCAACAGATGGATGTGATGTCAGGAATTCCTCGGAGAGACATCTTCTATTATCTGCTGATTGTAAGTCAGAAGATAATGTCATCACACAGGATCCTCCAGGAGGAAATCCAAATCCACAAAATCTACATCACAGACCTTCCTGTCCGGAGACATCAATGGATCCCTCTGATCAGGGGGAATCTTCTCATCAATCACATCCTATGATTGTAAATATCCATGTAAGATCTCACACTGCAGATAGATCACCAGATCCTTCTAATCCCGAGGAATCTTCCTCACCCCATGAAGGAGATCACCGAGGTGACAATCTATTCCCATGTTCAGAGTGCGGGAAATCTTTCACTCGGAAAGGAAAACTTATTCAGCACCAGAGAGTTCACACGAGTGACCGTCCTTTCTCTTGTTCAGAGTGCGGAAAATGTTTTAAACATAAACAAAACTTTGTTTCACACCAGAAAATTCACACAGGAGACCTTCCCTATTCATGTTCAGAGTGCGGGAAATCTTTCAGTCATGAACGAGACTTTGTTAAGCATCAAAGAATTCACACAGGTGAGCGTCCCTTTTCATGCGCAGAGTGCAAGAAATCTTTCATTTCTAAAGGAGATCTTGTTAGACACCAGATAATTCACACCGGTGAACATCCCCATTCATGTTCAGAGTGCGGGAAATCTTTCCAGAAGAAATCTTATCTTTCTAGACACCAGAAAATTCACACAGGTGAGCGTCCCTATTCATGTTCAGAGTGTGGGAAATCTTTCATTTATAAAAAAGACCTTGATATACATCAGAGAATTCACACAGGTTTGCGTCCTTATTCATGTTCAGAGTGCGGGAGATCATTCACTCAGAAAGGAGGGCTCGTTGAACACCAAAGAATTCACACAGGTGAGCGTCCTTATTCATGTTTAGAATGCGGGAAATCTTTCACTCTTAAAAGAGAGTTTGTTAAACATCAGGGAATTCACACAGGTGAGTGGCCTTATGTATGTCCAGAGTGCGAGAAATCTTTCACTACAAAAGGAGGCCTTGTTGCCCACCTGAGAATTCACACAGGTGAGCGTCCTTATTCTTGTTCGGAGTGCGGGAAATCTTTCACGAAAAGAGGAGGCCTTGTTACACACCAGTTGACTCACACGGGTGATCGTCCTTATTTATGTTCAGAGTGTGGGAAATCTTTCATTCATAAAGGAGACCTCGTTAAACATCAGCGAGTTCACAGGGGTGAGCGTCCTTATTCATGTTCAGAGTGCGGGAAATCTTTCACTTATAAAGGAGACCTCGTCAAACATCGGAGAGTTCACACGGGTGAGCGTCCTTATTCGTGTTCAGAGTGCGGAAAAACTTTTATTTATAAAGGAGACCTTGTCAAACATAAGAGAGTTCACACGGGTTAGTGTCCTTGGTCATGTACTGTGTGCGGGAAATGTTTAAATCTGAAAGAAATCCTAGTTACACATCAGGGAAGACAACACCACACAGTGTCCTCAATGCATTCAGACTGCGGAAATAGTTTTACTGATAAAAGTCTAATTAGACTTCAGAAGGAAAGCATCTGCTGATTCTTTAGACAAATGTATAATGATTTTTAGTCAAACGTATTCCTCCATAGCACTACTGTAAGAAGAATATATTTCGTCTATAAAGGGGTGCATCCTGGTATAAGTGATATTAAATGTATACATGTGTAGTTGGGATGGTCCAAGTCTTCTCTTAACTTCTTGTGTTTTCTGGAGTCTCCAATGGTGGGATATTCCTGTTACAGTTTCTGCCCCCCCACTTTGTGGTATCCCAGTTCCTTTTTTTTTTCTAATTTTGCATACTTTAAAATAAAAATACAATCCAGAGAGTGGTAGCACCCTATAATGGGTTACATGGGTGCATAAAGATATGATAACCCTGTGAGTTACATCCAGCCTCTAATTAGGTCCTGTGTAGACATGTGTAGTATGTGTCGTTCTGAATCAAAATGGTCCCAGGAACTGGACGCCACGAGTCGCATCCTTACCGGGCTCCCCGATCGCTTGGGAGAGCACAGTAAAATGCACTAAATACGGCAGTGCACCACTTCAATCCCTTCCCGCTGCCACCATCTGGTCCTTTAACAGGCTCTAAATGCCAGGAGGCGGGCATTCCGATCACGTGATAGACTGTTACAGCAGGTCACATGATCGGAAAGCTCCCAAGTAGGTATCGGGAGTTTTCCTGTACCCGCCTGTAAATAGACGTATGAGTTCTGCCAGCATTGCTGCAGAGGTTGAAGGGGTAGGGGGGGTCAGTCAGCCTGTCAGTGCTCAGACCATACGCTGCACGCTGCATCAAATTGGTCTGGCCTGCAAACAGTTTGCTGAAGACAAGTAGACTAAGGACATGGATTACTGGAACCATGTCCTGTGGTTTGATGAAAAAGAATTGTTGCTCTACATAAAGATGGACTAGGCTATAAGAAGATTGCCAAGACCCTGAAACTGAGCTGCAGCACGGTGGTCAAGACCATAAAGCGTTTTAACAGGACAGGTTCCACTCAGAACAGGCCTCGCCATGGTCAACCAAAGAAGTTGAGTGCACATGCTCAGCGTCATATTCAGAGGTTGTCTTTGGGAAATAGACGTATGAGTGCTGCCAGCATTGTTGCAGAGGTTGAAGGGGTGGGGGGTCAGCCTGTCAGTGCTCAGACCATACGCCACACAAGAAAGCCCGCAAACAGTTTGCTGAAGACAATCAGACTAGGGACATGGATTATTGGAACCTTGTCATGTGGTCTGATGAGACCAAGATAAACTTATTTGGTTCAGATGGTGACAAGCGTGTGTGACGGCAACCAGGTGAGGAGTACAAAGACAAGTGTGTCTTCCCTACAGTCAAGCATGGTGGTGAGAGTGTCATGGTCTGGGGCTGCATGAGTGCTGCCGGCACTGGGGAGACACAGCTCATTGAGGAAACCATGAATGCCCACATGTACTGTGACATACTGAAGCAGAGCATGATCCCCCCCCCCCCTTCGGAGACTGGGCCGCAGGACAGTATTCCAACATGATAATGACCACAAACGCCCCTCTAAGACGACCACTGCCTTGCTAAAGAAGCTGAGGGTAAAGGTGCTGGACTGGCCAAGCATGTCTCCAGACCTAAACCCTATTGAGCATCTGTGGGATATCCTCAAACGGAAGGTGGAGGAGCGCAAGGTCTCTAACATCCACCAGCTCTGTGATGTCGTCATGGAGGAGTGGAAGAGGACTCCAGTGGCAACCTGTGAAGCTCTGGTGATCTCCATGCCCAAGAGGGTTAAGGCAGTGCTGGAAAATAATAGTGGCCACACAAAATATTGACACTTTGGGCCCAATTTGGAAATTTTCACTTAGGGGTGTACTCACTTTTGTTGACAGCGGTTTATACATTAATGGCTGTGTGTTGAGTTATTTCGAGGGGACAGCAAATTTACACTGTTATACAAGCTGTACACTCACTACTTTACATTGTAGCAAAGTGTCATTTCTTCATTTTTGTCACATGAAAAGATAGAATAAAATATTTACAAAAATGTGAGGATGTACTTTTGTGAGATACTGTATGTGTATGGCCGTCGAGGAGAGGTTAACCATGTCAGCTCCAGTAGGGTTTACCCACTTCTTGACCAGGCCATTTTTGCGATACGGCACTGCGTTACTTTAACTGAGAATTGCGCGGTCGTGCCCAAATAAAATTTGATGACCTTTTTGTCCCACAAATAGAGCTTTTTTTGGTGGCATATGTACACCTCTGCTTTTTTTTTTTTTTGCGCCATAAACAAAAAAAGAGCAACAATTTTGAATAAAAAACAATATTCTTTACTTTCCGCTATAAAACATTCCCAATAAAAAAAAAAAAAAAAATAATAATTTCTTCATCAGTTTAGGCCAATATGTATTTTTCTACATATTTTTGGTAAAAGTAAATCCCAATAAGTGTATATTGATTGGTTTGCGCAAAAGTTATAGCGTCTACAAACTATGGTATATTTCTAGGGATTTTTTTTTAAACTGTTTTTACTAGTAATGGCTGCGATCAGCGATTTTTAGCAGGATTGCGGCGGACAAATTGGACACAAAGTGACACTTTATGGGGACCAGTGACACCAATACAGTGATTAGTACTAAAAAAAAAAAAATGCACTGACAGGGAGGGGGGGGGGGGGTTAACACCAGGGGCGATCAAAGGGTTAAGTGTGTGCCTGGGAGGTGCGTTCTATCTGTGTGGGATGGATACACTGGAGGAAAAGAAAGATCGTGTCTAAGGTTAGCTGAAACGCAACATCTCTCTTTTGCGCCCTGACATGTCAGCGGTTTGCCTTGTTTACATAGGCACACCGCTGCTCCGTCTCTCTCCACAAAACGATCGGCAAATCACGGCGACCATCACGGCCGCCGGACCTGCTGATTGGCTCCCACTTTGTTTAAGGGAGCAGCGCTCCGGCGGTGCGCACGCCCCCCCCCCCCCCCACACTACGTGCACAAAATCAAGATAATCAAAGTCTTGAATATGCCAGTCAGTACTGCTTGATCACTTATTAAGAAGTGGAAAATTCAGGGTTCTGTTGATAGGAAGCCAAGGTCAGGTAGACCAAGAAAGATTGCAGCCACAACTGGCAGAAGAATTGCCAGGATACAAAGAGAAACCCCACAGGTAACCTCAGGAGATACAGGCTGCTCTCCAAAAAGACGGTGTGGTTGCTTTTAACCACCTAACGACTATATAGGTCAGCAGAATGGCTCGGCTGGGCAAAGCAACATACCTGTACGTTGGTTTGAAAAACCTGCGTGAGCTCCGTGACCGTGCCTGCAGGACCCACAGACTTGATGTCCGCCGCTGTCCCGCTATCGTGTCACGGAGCAGCAGAACAAGGGACGATGCCTATGTAAACAAGGCATTTCCCTGTTCTGCCTAGTGATAGGACAGTGATCTACTACTCCCTGTCATCGGGAGCAGCGATCAGTGCCATATCACGTATAGCCACGCCCCCCCACAGTTAGAATCACTCCCTAGGACACACTTAAGCCCCGTACACACGATCCGAATATCGTACGAAAAATGTCGTCAGAGGAAGAATCGGACGATAATCGGATCGTTAGTACAGAGCTTCGAGAGCCGATCATGACAGTTCATCCGATATTATTTAATCGGACGTGCACGAAAATTTTCCTCGTACGATTTTCGTTTAGTCAGTACAGTTGTCTTCCGAAAATACAATACAAATACATAACACATGACATCACTTCCGATTTTTTTTTTTCTGTCGTACGAGAATTTTCGTGACTTTAATAACCTATTTAATTTTACTTGCGACTATTAAGCGAAAAAAGTCGTACGATATTCGGATTGTGTGTACGGGGCATTAACCCCTTCCTCGTCCCCTAGTGGTTAACCCCTTCCCTGCCAGTGTCATTTACACAGTAATCAGTGCATTTTTATAGCACTGATCGCTGTATAAATGACAATGGTCCCAAAAAAGTGTCAAGTGTCCGTCATAATGTCGCAGTCACGATAAAAATGATCGCCGCCATTACTAATATGAAAAAATTATAATAAAAATGTCATAAATCTATCCCCTATTTTGTAGACGCTATAACTTTTGCACAAACCAATCAATATACGCTTATTGCGTTTTTTTTTTTTTTTTTTTAACCAAAAATATGTAGAAGAATACATATCGGCCTAAACTGAGAAATAATATTTTTTCTTTTTATATATATATTTTGGGGATATTATAGCAAAAAGTAAAAAAACCTACGTTGGACTTACCGGTAATGTTATTTCTACAAACCTTCCAGGACGGCACACCTGAGAGATGAGGGCTCCTCCCCACAGGAAACACAATCAATTGACAGCTTGTTATAAGTCCCCACCCTTCCCCTTGATCCCCAGTATGTAATAAAGTAATCCTGAACTGGTTCACAAGGGGCATTGCTCCATATTAGGTACTTACCACCTAGTGTTTAGCTTATCTTTCCCTCCAGATAGGGCGGGAAGTAGGCCTGCCGTCCTGGAAGGTTCGTAGAAATACCGTTACCGGTAAGTCTAACGTAGGTTTTCTCCTATCACCTTCCAGGACGGCACACCTGAGAGGATAATCAAGTAACCACAGGCCTACTTTAGGGTGGGACCCCTGCCTGCAAGGCCTTTCTGCCAAATGCCAGGCTTTTGACTTGAATTTTTTACCTCCACTCCCTAGAGCGTGATGAAGGTATCCTAGCTGGATCATGTAACTGATCTGCAGGTCTGCTCCACCTATGTCCCTGCCTTCTCTTCGGATGCAGGATCTAGGTGGCACGGGCTCTTAAAGATAAAATCTGAGAACCTGTGAATTTTGTAAGTTAGAAAAATTGACTGTGTCAACCTTCTAGCAATCATGGTCTATAATATCTGTAACTGCTGCACAAGACCACTAAAGAGACTAATCAGAGACTTGTTCTGTGAAACACGGAACTACTTTGGTCAACAAAGAACATCTGGTTTTAAACCATTAGTCTGTTCAGGAGAATGATTTAGAAAAAAAAGGCTCCCTGACAGACAATCCTTGGGTCCCCTTTTTATTTATTTGCCATAGCCATGGTGAAAAGGAAAAAAACTCACTTAAGGATAATAGATTAAGGGAAGCTTATTCCCTGGGCTCAGAGGACTGGACAGGTACTGTATGTAACCAAGCATACCCACTTCTGGCTTTCTTCCCATCTGAATGCTGACAGGTCAGATGTGAAAGTGTTTTATATCCCCAGGCTACTTATAACCCTGTGGGTAGATGCATTAAAACTAAGCAGAAAAGGAGCCTGGTAAGAACCGATAGTAACCATTTCATAAATATCAGGTGTCTGAGACCATAGTCCACTCCAAGCACCAATGGGTGCCTCTTGGTACCAATGAGTGTCATGTTAAGCAGATCCCTACTACAGGGAATTAATTCTATAGTATGAGTAAAAGATGAATATTGGCTAGCTACATCCAGTTCGTCCAAGGGGGTGGCATGAAGGATACCGGCCGAGCTGTAAACGTGTCGGGTAAACAGGTCAGCATAAGTTCTGATGCTGCATCTTAAAGCTCAAAAAAAATAAATCTTATGAACATAGAAGTTCTTACTAAAAAAATCATGATAGATGATTTTATGACCTTCTTCAGGTGTCTTATAACCCTACTGGGTTCAAGCCTAGGGAATGCCTCTGGCATGCCTGAATGTAAAGGACTGCATTTTTTGCAGTCAGAAATCCTGTTCCTTCCATGTGCATGGAAAATAAGGTCTGAAATAAAAAAGTGACAAATATATAACATCACAGATATACAGGCCATAAATCTTGTATTTCTGAAGGGTAGCAAGCTCAAGCTTTATATGGAATACAAAACAGGAAGACACACCCAGCCTTCACTGTTATATTTTCTGATATACAGTCACCTGTAGAACGGAGAAGACACAAACAAAAACGTAAAATGTTGTGTATTTCTAATATGTATTAAGATACCATCATATAACCCAAGCAAAGAGAAAGGACACAAACTTCAAAAATGTGTGCTTCTGATGCTCAACAAAGTTAAGGTCATACATCCAACAGAAAGGACACCAACAAGTGCAAATGTGGTGTTTTTCTGAGCAATCAATATGAACAGAGAAGACACAGACACCTTTTTACTGCTGTGTTTTTCTGATGTACAGCAAACTAAGGTAATGGATGCAAGACAGAAGGATAAGAACCACTTTGGTGTTGTGTATTCCTGATACCGAATGCAGTACGGTCATATAACCAACAGAAATGATACTAACACATATTGTGCATTTCTGATGATCAGGAAAATGCAGTCGCATAGCCAGTATGACAACAGAAAAGACACATGCGACCTACAGTTGTGTACCACGTGCAGTCATAACCGGCAGAGAGTGACACTAAAAGACTTCTGATTAACAGGGTATAAACATAAAACCAACAGAAATGTCACCAACAACAATTCAATGCAGTGCATTTCTGACTAGCATCACTGCACAGTCATATAACTGACAGAAACGTCACTAGAAAAAACTCAATGCTGTGCGTTTCTGACTAGCATCACTGCACAGTCATATAATCAACAGAAATGTCACTAGCAAAAACTCAATGCTGTGCGTTTCTGACTAGCATCACTGCACAGTCATATAATCAACAGAAATGTCACTAGCAAAAACTCAATGCTGTGCGTTTCTGACTAGCATCACTGCACAGTCATATAATCAACAGAAATGTCACTAGCAAAAACTCAATGCTGTGCGTTTCTGACTAGCATCACTGCACAGTCATATAATCAACAGAAATGTCACTAGCAAAAACTCAATGCTGTGCGTTTCTGAATAGCAAACTTGTACAGTCATATAACCAAGTGAAATGTCACTACCAATAATACAATGTTGTGCATTTCTTATTAGCAAACTTGTACAGTCAGATAACCAACAAAAAAGTAGCAGTAGTGTTACCCTACTACTGCATAAGTCTGAGTAGGTGTGGCTAGCCCACACAAAGGGGGGAGCGAGTCCAAGCCTCCCAAGCATCTAAGGTCTTAACGAGCACAGACACAGACCCAGAGATCAGATAAGTCATTCTCAGGAAGAGAAGAGGTGATCACAATCTTTAGCCTGGAGGCAATGAGACACCTGTAGGGCTTCACACTAAATACAGGCTAGTTTATGTAGCTCTAGCATAGAGGTTTGCACCAGGAACCCGTCAATTAAGGGTTGCAAAATAGCATTTTAGGCTTCTCGTACAGCCCACAGGTGGGTTGTAGCCCAAACCACAAGAGGTCTTGATTAACTCTTACACACTGATAGATATAGCAGCTGTGTAAGGAGGAAAGAAAAGGTTGGAACTTGTTGAGATGTTGCCCATAACAAGCAACCCCCTCAAGGATAATATGTTCACAAGGGTGTCCCTTACTCTGCCACCCCACCCTATGGGTAAAAATTTAGGAGGCAGATTTTTAAGAGCAAAAAAAACTCTAAATGCACCATCGTGGAGCTACTTGCCAGATTCATAGCAGCTGGCCCTGATCCTTTAGGGATTGATGGAGTGGGAACACCCTGGAATTGAGCCTTGCTCAGCCCCCTATATATCTTGTCCTGTGCTGAGGTTATTCTAGGGGCTTCTGGAATCTCCTCAGTGGCATATATTGCCTGCAGGGGTCCATCCAGATCCACTAGGGTGAAAAGGTGTCTCTTTAACCTTCCATCCTTTTGAGTCTGGCTTAACAGGTCTAGATCCAACTCCTCTGAGCTATGTTCTGACCTGGCCTGGCTTTCCATATCCCCCCGTCCTCCTCTTCTTCCTCTGCCTGGACTAGAGGGAGTGATTGTGAGGGTGGGAGAAGGGCACTAGGTCCCCCTCCAAAGAGGCTCTCCTGGGAGGATGTGCCTTCCCTAGGGGTAAGCTCCTCTGTGTCAGGACCCTGGGTTGCTGACTGCCGGCGGCTTCACGGAAAGCTTTGACTGTTTCCAGCATTTCCGTCTGCATTGATGAGACATTTTTTCATCAGTGTAGAAGCCTCTTTCCCTGCTAATTTATTGATGGAGTTATAGCAAAAGGGCTTTGAGTGGGACTTCGGAAGTTTATCCTTACAGTACCCACTTTTTTTTTTTTTTTTTGAGGAGCTATGCCCTGTTGTGGCAGGAGGTTGTTTATGTGAGGCCTCCTGGGCTCCACTGGGGGATTCTGTAAGACAAAATATATAACATATATATATATATATATATATATATATATATATATACATAACATTACTCTATCTTCCCCTAGAACTGCGGGTTTGTACTGTGGAGGGGGAAAGGGTAAGGTGAGTGGTGAAGTCCTGTTCTGGCTGGCCCAGGGATTTTCAGACCCCTGGAAGCCAGGACCTCTCACTCCCTTCCCCTCCTCCCTTTCGAAGGGGGGTTTGTACTCACCGGGCCCCGACCTGGATCTGCCCGCAGTCGTTGTTGCCTTCCCTTCCTCTTGTTCCATGAGGAGGTTGGCTGGGTCCTGGGCTGCTGGTACTGCTAGAAGGGCTGGTACAGCAAGCCGACCGCTTCCCACCACCTTGCTCCCACGCTGTCTCCCGGCGTTTCTAGCACTTCCGGGTTGTGCTGTAACTCTGGCACCGCCCACTCCCTGTGATGCAGTCATGTTCTGAATGAAGCTTGGAGTGCAGTGCTTCCTGCAATAAGAAACCCGGCAGTGAAGAGAGCGGCTAATGGCGGTGGTTTATGCAATGCAGCGATGGCACGCATTCCCTGTGGCCAGAGCGCTGGTGCACACTTGGGACGACCTGTGAGAAGGCCAAGGCCTACAGGTTAGTTCAGCCCTCCCCGGCCTCCCTAAAACCTGTCTCAACAGGGGTACCATCAGACCCTCCCCGGTCATTAGGTCTTTAAAACAAAACAAACATGTTGCTGTGTTCGGGAAAAACACAATCAATACTGGGGATCAAGGGGATGGGTGGGCACTTATAACAAGCTGTCAATTGATTGTGTTTCCTGTGGGGAGGAGCCCTCACCTCTCAGGTGTGTGCCGTCCTGGAAGGTGATAGGTGAAATACTGTTTTCTTCAAAATTGTCGCTTTTTTTTTGTTTGTGAAAATTTGCCAGGAAGGGAGGGGGGATGAGTCATAGGAGGGCCAATCAGAGCTGCAGGGCTGGAGGTGTGCCTGTATAAATCCAGAAAGTGAACAGGCCGCAGATTCAGCTGCCCACAGTTAAAATGGTTGCAGCCAGACTCAGTGGTGAGAAATTTCGGCAGCATATTTGGCAAGTACAGAATCACAGTATATATAAAATAATATGCAAAGTGGTTGGAGGGAATCTTCAGAATGGCAAAGATGTTTTTATTACAAATTATGTGAGCAGACTGCAGTTCCTCTTTAAGAATTCTAGTAAAAGGGGCACTCAAGGGAGAATATGATCTGTGGTGCTCCTGGTGGCCAAAAGTGGGGGGAGTTTAGGCTACACTGAATACTGGGTGTAGTATAATAGAGTCTGAGCCTACTTGTGTATACACCACTCATGTATGCCGTATTCCTTCTACTCACAGAATACTTCTTCATTACAGAGGAACAAATGAGAGTCTTATAGATGTAGCACTACCCCCGAAGGAGCTGCTGGTTTAAATTTTGGGCCTGCCATTACCTTTCTGTTCACCACCCTCGTCTCAAGGGTCCCTCTTGAAGAGCTTTCATGAATGTCCACACCAACACTTGGTTTCTTTTTCTTCAAGAGTTTTATTTAACAGTTCCAATAGAGGGATAGGGGAGGTTCAGGTACCTTGCTTTGCGGATCACGGGCACAATCTCCGATCCAGAGGACAAATCGGTTCCACGCTGGATTCAGCAACCACCGGATAGTCCTTGATGATGCCCTGGAGGAGGGGCGAAATGCATTGACAAATTTACGGTCAACACTAAGAACCAGTGACGCTGCTTCCGGTTCTTGTGGAACGCACGCCGTTGTGAACCCGGAACACACTGACGCTCGGTTATCATTGAAGGCTTGTGAGTTTTCCCAATAACAGCGTATTGTTAATCTGTTCCTAAGCGGTACTTCACAAGTTGCTTTTTCTTTTTATTCCCACCATGGTCCTCTGATCTCTGCTGCTATTGAGCCAACTGTTGAATTTCACTGAACATTATCGGTCCTAGAAGTTGGATGTTGGGTGACTTTTATTTTATTTTAAAGCATTTTTATTTTTTTATTTTTTTCCTTCCTTCTATATTACAACCACTGTTGCATATGGGACATTATTTCTTTGATGTTGAAAACATCTGTAGTACTGTGAATTACTCCTAGAGCTATTTGCCTGGTTGTTCAGTTCATTTAATGTTTTGCACAGTATATTTTCTGGTTTTACTTAGTTGATCACTTTTTAGTGGTAACATTTAGTATTACACCCACTGCATTTCTGGTGACACCAATCATTGGTGCATAATCTTTTCACTAATAGTGTGTACCATCATCCCGAAAGGTGTTAGTGCCTTATGCTGTAGCAGCTGCGCATATAATAATTTCTTTTCACTTGTCATTTATTTTTGTATGTCTCCATAAGCGCGAGTTTTAGTTTTTGTTTATTAACCACCGGATAGGCCAACTCTTACTGGCCTAGCAACCGGTGCGAAGCTCGTTCAAAGTCTCTGCCACAGACTTGATTAGTGCCGTTGAGTCATTCCACAATCTTCTGCCACAAGATCGTGTAACCACACTGACACTTTGCAAAAGTTCCTTTAGAAAGTACACAGCTCACGTGCCAGAATCTTTCAGCCAGCTGGCAGCACCGTGAGGCAAACTGGCCAGGATGTGTCCTTCAATTGAGTCCCCAATTGTTCCGCTTCTTCCTGCAGGCAAGACCGCGTAGGACCATCCCTGGACTAGTAGGCCCCAGTAACTCCTGGGCCTACTCTCAGTTGCAGCGCCTCGGGTCAGCAGGTCCCGAGGCCGGAAATGGCTCGCTCATCCCTGAGGCCAGGAGGGCACTCAGGAAAGGGTCCAGCAACGAACCCCCGATACAGCGGTCTATGTCTCTTAAGTACCCCTTCCCAGAATGCACAGCGGGTTGACCACGCCCCCTGAGCCACTTCTGGGAAAGGAATACCCAATTCATCCAGCCTGCTGCATTTCCAACCTTGACCTGTGGTGACAATGACACCTACTATGAAGTGGAAAACGTGCAACCCAGCTGGACCGAAACAGAGCCAACAATTTAGCATAATCCTTTTGAGCGAAACTACAGCTCAGATAACTAAATTTAACACATAGCACCTACCCAACAGGAGGAGGGCGCTACACATTGTAGGGGATTAGACTCAATGCAGGGACCAACTCACAGTTTCTTTAGGAAAACATCACATTTATGCCACAGGATATTCCCGAACAGAAGAAAACCATCTTGCCATCAAACAAAAATACACTTCTGCTCTACCGAGCCTTACTGTGTCCATAGACTGACCAGTCCTTGGTCTTGAAGTAAGTGTCCTTACAAACTCAAATCCTTTGTATCCAACATCAGGGATGAGCAGCCATGCTCCTAGATGCCTCCTCACATGGAGACACACACTTTCTCTCTTTCTGAGAGCTAGGCCCAGCTGCCTTAATCAAGACCTAAAAGTCAAACGATAAGCTGCGGATCCACGGACTTGGGAGTCTGTCCCACCCAGCGCTCTATCAGACTCCCAATAAAACCAGCCCCGGAACGGACTTTACCAATACAGGGTAAAGAACTATCCTTCTTTAACCTAAAGTCTTTGCTGGAATTATATGTTCCTCCACGGATTCTTAAATTGGCAATCTAATATATCACTTTTCCTGTAAATTTTAACCTGTTTTACAGGCACCCTGCTACATATCTCCCCCCCTGCTCAAACTTGGGGGTTGAGCACTTTGAGCAAATAGACTGTAACTCCTGTATTTTCCTCCTTATTTTGGGCCATCCATTTCAGCGGGCATGGTCCGCTAGGAGCCCAAACTGTCGCCCCAACCGACAATATTTTAAACTTTCAAGAACCGCTTTGACAGCTAAACATTCCCTTTCTACAATGGCGCATCTTTTTTCAGCAGTGGTCAATTTTCTGTTTAAGAATGCTATGGGACACATAAACACACATTGCAAGGAAGGAAGAAAAATTGTAAAAGGAAAAACACAGCAAGTAAGCAATGAACATACTTAATTTTTCTGTGCTTTTATCAGCATTTTTTAAAGATGTTTCTTCTTATTCTTTTAACCATTCTGGTATTATCTAATAGACAGGACTCCCCCTTTTATTGAAATTACTCTAAAGGTGGAGATCTTTTCCTATTATATTGAGTGGAACATGGAGACAGGAAGAGTGTGATTGTACAGACACAGGAAGTGATACCACAGCTGGGGAAGAAGTGATGTCATAGACAGACAGGAAGTGAGGTGTCTTATGTACAGGAAGTGATGTAGGGGTTAAACAGGAAGTTCCGGGTGAAAGGTGAATCAGGAAGTAACGAGAAGACGTTTGAAGTAGCAGCAGAGGAGGTAATAAGATATTATTTTATATTTACACCCAGTAACCCTCCGTCATGTCCGTCCTCTTCCTCCATTGTCACTGTGATGTCTTTTATCTCCAGCAGATGATAAACACATATATATACTGTATATTATAATCAATACAGTAACTGTACTGTCTGCTTCCATGGTCTACAGCACCACACAAACTGTTGGCGCTTTATAAATCATGTAAAATATACAGAAACATTACCTATATACTGTATAGAGCCATATATCACATTATATGGATTTATTTTTTCATAAATAGAACTTATTAACATTAACCACTTGACCTCCAGAAGGTTTACCCCCCTTAATGACCAGGCCATTTTTTTGCAAAACAGCACTGACAATTGCGCGGTCATACCCAAACAAAATGTATGTCCTTTTTTTTTCCCTCACAAATAGAGCTTTTTCTTTTGGTGGCATTTGATCTGTGTTTTAATTTTCTGCGCTAGAGACAAAAATAGACTGAAAATTTTGAAAACAATATTTTTTACTTTCTGCTATAAAACACACCCAATAAATAAAAAAAAAAACAAAAACAAAATTTATAATTAATAAAATTTAGGCAAATATGAATTTTGCTACATATTTTTGGTAAAAACAAAAATCCAAATAAACGTATATTGATTGTAGACGCTCTAACTTTTGCGCAAACCAAACTTTGGGATTTTTTCTTTTCTTTTTACTAGTAAGGACGGCGATTAGCGACTTATAGCAGGACAATGATATAGTCAGGACACTAACTGACACTTTTGACACTTTTTTGGGGGACCAGTGACACTAATACAGTGATCAGTGCTAAAAAATATGCACTGTCACTGTACTAATGACACTGGCTGGGAAGGGGTTAACATTAGGGGGCGTTTAAAAGGTTAAATGAGTGCCTGACCAGTGCTTTACTATTGTGGGGGAGGAGACAGAGGATCCATCTCTTCGCTTGTGACAGACTGCCGTTCTGCCTGTGTACTGAAGCATCGGCAGGTTGCAGTGGACATCGAGTCCGTCGTATCCACCAATCAGCTCCCACTGTGTTAATCGTAGTAGGAGAGGGCCCCCAGTGGCACGCGTGCGCCCCAAACCCAGGAGTGCATGATCACGTAATAGGTACTAGGACTCGATGTCTGCTGGCACCCGCCGATCCTGTGCAGGAGAGCCACCTCCCTGTTGTGTGTGTGTGTGTATGTATGTATGTATGTGTATATGTATGTATGTGTGTATATATATATATATATATACAGTATACTGTCGGTAAGCGGTTAACTATAACATAATAATAATATATATTTTAAAGCTTTATTGAAAAACACACATTATGTTTTTTATTTGTTGCATATTTACAATTTTGGGTATTGTAGTTTTTTTAGTTTTTCAGCCACTCGTAGTTTTCATGTTTAATATATTTGGTATTTATGAACACAACACAGACACAAAACCTCACTCACTTTTGGACGGAGAGAATAAAATGAATCTCTACTTGTCTGTGAGTTCTAATGACCAACGAGGGCGTTATATGATCTGTCTACAGAGATCAGAGACTTGTATGGATCAGATGATCTCATCAGCGAGGATGGAGGAGGACCCGAGTCACATGACTGAGAGGATATTAACGTAGAATTCTAGCTAAGCCTAAATAGTACTAGAAATGCTCCCTCCACTCTCCAAACACCAATATTAACTATTTTGGGTAAAAAAAAAATGTGTATACTTGCCTAATTTCGGCCCATTCTGGTCCAGTCATGCGATTCGGTTTCCATGTTTCAGCCAGCAGAAGCTGCAGGGGAGAGGAGGGACCACCGACAATGGCTTCACCATGGAAGCCTATAGGTGACATAATGGCTCCCAGCTTTCACCACCATTTGTGGGTACTTTCTCTATTCCCCTGCAAATTACATTGTATGACGAAGGGGATCCTGTGACCGGACCAATGCAGGCTGAAATTGGGTAAGTATATACGTCTTTTTTTACAAGTGTTAGGAGGGAGTAGGGAGCGTTTTTAAGACTAGTTAGCCTGTAGCTGGAATTCTACTTTAAACCTCACCCTGGAAATCGTCTACCTGCTCACCGGGAGGTCACATGACATCACTCTTATCTCTATTAATAAAACACAGACCTGACCGGAGAGGCGAGGAGGATTCTGGGAGGTCACATGACATCACTCTTATCTCTATTAATAAAACACAGACCTGACCAGAGAAGTGAGGAGGAGTCTGGGAGGTCACATGACCTTAGTGTTGTTCTTTTAATGGAGAGTTTTCCTCCGGTAAAGTCTGGTGACGATTTCGTCATTACAGTGCCTTCACCTCATTCCCTGAAACATGAGAGAATCAATGACAAGAAGAGTCTAGAAGTCACCATCAAGATCACTGAGCTGCTGACAGGAGAGGTGAGCGGTGCCGGGAATTCTGGGCTATTATCCAGTAACAGACAAGGGATGTGTCTGGATGGTGACTGTATCATTGTGTGTGTCAGGTTCCTATAAGGTGTCAGGATGTGACTGTCTATTTCTCCATGGAGGAGTGGGAGTATTTAGAAGGACACAAGGATCTCTACAAAGACATCATGATGGAGAATCAGCCGCCCCTCACATCACCGGGTAAGAGGAGACTTTATTGTAAAGGAGAGAGCAATACGGAGGCTCCACCTAGATCCCCCATCATCTGATAAACACATAGAAACAATGTATTCAGTCAGTGTGTGTGTTTTCTACAGATGGATCCAGTAATGGGAACCCACCAGAGAGATGTCCCCATCCTCTGTATTCCCGGGATTCCACACAGGAGGATCACACCATCCCCCACCATCATCAGGTAGGTGGGACTGAACAACTAGAACTCAAATACGTTGTAGAATTCTACACTTTGAGATAACGTTCTTCTAGATCAGCTCTTGTTTCCTTTTTACAAATCCATTCTATCATATTTGCCCTTTAGGGTGAAGAACTGAAAGACATCAAAGTTGAGGTTAAAGTCGAAAAAGAAGAGATGTTTGGGGATCAGCAGTCTATGGAGGAGGGTGACCCACCAGAGAGATGTCCCCGTCCTCTGTATTCCCGGGATTCCACACAGGAAGATCACACCATCCCTCACCATCATCGGGTAGGTGGGACTGAGCAACTAGAACAGAATTCTAGGCTATGAGAGGACATTCTTCTATGTAATTTATTGTTCCATTTTACACATATATTCTATTATCTTTGGGGTTTAGGAACTGAAAGACATCAAAGCTGAGATTAAAAAGGAAGAAGAAGAGATGTCGATGAATGGAGCTCCGCAGTCTATGGAGGACGGAGGTCCTCTGTATTCCCGGGATTCCACACAAGAAGGTCACACCATCCCTCACCATCATCAGGTAGATGGGACTGAGCAATTGGAACTCATGTATTCTAAGCTATGAGATGATATTTTTCTCTGCAATCTCTTGCTCCATTTTATAAATGTATTTTATCATCTTTGGGGTTTAGGGTGGAAGATTTCCTCCTCCTCTGTGTTCCTGGGATTCCATACTGGAGGATCACACCATCCCTCACCAGGATCAGGTAGGTGGGGCTGGACATGTAGACATAAATATGTATTCTAAGCTATGAGAAGAAATTATTTTTGTTTTAATGCTTGTAGCTCCTTTTGTCTTTTTAATCAATATACGTTCCTTTTTTCTGTTGTTGTAAAGTACAGTCACATGTCATTGTGGGTCCTCTTCCTCCTCGTGTTCTTCCAATGGGGGTGCATATTGAGTGACGTAGTGCTGTTCTTTGCTCCTGTAAGTCCAGGCTGATGTGATGATATCCCATTAGGGGACGGGTCCCCGGGCTTCCTAGGCTCACAGGAAATGGGCAGTAGACCTGATTTGTCTCTATTTCAGATCAGTAATACTTTCTGGTCTTGTCCCTCCCCCAGCCTGTTACTGGACAGTGAAAGGAGAAGCAGCAGACTGATGAGCTCATCTTTCGGTCACTCTGCTCCCTCCTGCTATCAGTTCTTGTTAAAATTGCAGCACAGCTGATTGGCCCCTTGTTCTGTTTCCCCCTCTCCCTGTCTGAGCTCTTATGTTCAGGGAGTGCAAGAGCCCGATACCTTGTTCTGCACTCTGGGGATCTGGGTTACAAAAAAAACGATTCAGAGGATTTCTTTTTCGTACATCACGGGACACAGAGCGACTTAGTCATTACTAATGGGTTATATAGTTTACCTTCAGGTGCTGGCACTGGCAACTTCCAAACCGGAAGTACCCTCCCCTATATAAGCCCCTCCCATCCGGGAGCACCTCAGTTTTTTGCCAGTGTCTAAGGTGTTGGCCAAAGAGTAACATGTGTTTTCACTGGGCTTGCGTACAGGTTCTTTTACGGGCCTTAGTAAGCTGTTCCGGATCCCACCAAAAAAGCTTCATAGCTAAACGGTCGGTACCCGGGCCTTGCAGCAGAAGAGCAAGGTTTTGCCTGTAATGCCTCTCTTAGGAGGGCTGGACCCTGGGATCCAGAGCTCTGGTCATACCCACGACCAAGATGTTTTCTGTGCAGGGTGCTATACAGGTCCAGGGGAGTGGAATCCTTGGGAACCCGGTCCCTGAAGGTTTAATTACAATGCCTGCCGTGATAGGTGAAGTTTGGGCTTCTGTGGACCAAACAGAGTCCTGCGGCGGGGAACAGGTAAGTGGGGGCCCCCAGGAACTTGGTTCTATTGGGGGACCCCCAAGCCTAATTTGTCTTTCTGTCTGTTACCTAATGGTATTCCCGCTAATATCTGTGTATGCCTGTAACTACTGGAAAATGTAAAATTTTAATAGTAGTCAAGAAAAAAAAAAAAAAAGGACCGCGGTACCTGTGTTAAACCACTAGAGGCCGCTGTGGTCCATTTTTCTTGTCATGTGGATCTTTGGTTTTCTCAAGTCAAAAGATCCAGGCAGTTGGTAAGTTCTCTGTGGGAATCCACTTCCTCTGCCCTGTTGCTGCGCTCATCCACCGCACAGGCCCTCCGGCAAAAAGGGCCCTGGCTCCTAGTCCCTGCTTGGTTTCGAAAAGGGCGCCAATGGCGCACGGGCACGCGCGCGGGCGCGTGCACGCGCCTTCTATGAAAAAAAAGGGGCGGGGCGGGTGGATGACGCTCGATGCGCGCCGCGGCGCTTCTGCGCATGTGCAGGCGTCCCAGCATGTGTAAAAGACACAGTACAAGTGTCAGCTGGATGCAAGCAGAGCTAGCAACAAAACGGTGGCACACAGAGGCGGTTGATGCAGGCATCCCCATAGAAAGACACTTTAGTGGACACCAGCTGGTATATAGCAGCAACTGTGTTAGACTATTACCAGCAAAATTGGTGTATGACGACGGGAATACCTCAGCTTTGTGCTTATAGGATATGTCGTCCAGACGCTCTGGAAATAAATCTTCCAAGAAGCGAAAGGGGTCTCCGTCGGGCTCTGAGGATTTTGGGCAAGCTGTACTGCGCCAATCTCCCCTGAAATTTCAGAGGTCAGTAGCCGTAGGAACCCCGCAGGAGTACCTGGTGCTGCGGCTGTCCCCAGTCCACCTGCTCCTGTATATATAACAGAGGAGGTTTTATCCTCAACTCTGGGAGGATTGGAAGAGAGATTAACAGCATTGATCGCTGCTTCCCTGTCACAGGAAAAGCGCGTCCGATCTCCGTCTCCTCCTGCAGAGTGCCTGTTAGTGGAGGAACAGTCCCAGAGATCGACCTACCTGAAGGGGATCAGGTGAGGTTGATAAAGTTATAGAGGAATCAACAGTGGAAGAACCTTTCTCAGCATCTCAGGCTGAAAGATTATGGGTTCAGTCTCTGACTAACATGGTCCGAGCAGCATTTTAAATGCCTCTGGCGGAACCATCAACCACTACTGTCTCCTCGCTGGGGTCGCTGAAAGCTCCCCAGACTGTCTGTTCCTTCCCAATCCACCCTTTATTGGAAGGGCTTATTTACCAGGATTGGGAGCATCCTTTGAAATATTTACTCCCCCCAAGAGATTTCCAGTGATCTATCCCATGGAGGATAAGTTCATTAAAAAAAATGGAGGGTCCCTACAGTGGACACAGCCATCTCTTGTGTAAATAAATCACTGACATGTCCAGTAGATAATGTTCCAATGTTCAAAGACCCAATAGATAAAAAATTGGAGTCTTTACTAAAATCTGCTTTCTCTACAGCAAGCATGGTGACACAACCTGCAGTAGCAGCGATTGGAGTCTGCCAAGCAATGAAAGATCAGTTGAAACAAGTCTTAAGGGACTTACCAGATCAGCAGGCTCTTGCCCTAGCTGACCTACCTAGAGCCTTGTGTTGCGGTGGACGCCATAAAGGATACAATCCAACAGGCATCCCGCTTTACGCTGTCTGTAGACATATGCGTAGACTTCTATGGCTCAAAAACTGGTCTGCTGAAGCTCCCTGTAAGAAATTGCTGGTTAGCTTCCCATTTCATGGAGAACGCTTATCTGGAGATGATCTGGACAAATATATCCAGAAAACTTCTGCCGGTAAAAGTTCACTCTTACCGGTTAAGAACAAGAGTAGAAGTCCTTCTTTTAAGAGGCCTACTTCTCCAGACCCGGGCACATCGGCTGTGAAACAGTTCCGACGGCCTCCGCGGTCAAATCCAGGGGGCAGAAATCAGGGACAATCACAGGGTAACAAGAAACCCTGGGTCAAGAGAGGTACAAAACCTCCCCCCAACTCATGAAGGGTTGCCCCCACTCAATCGGGTGAGGGGAAGACTTCAGTTGTTCACAGAGACCTGGCGGGACACCATCAGAGACAGATGGGTGATCTCCGCAGTAAGTCTGGGATACAGGCTGGAGTTAAAAGACATTCCTCCTGCCCATTTTATAAGGTCAAACGTGCCAAGCGATCCCCAGAAGAGTGGATCCCTCCTTCTGGCACTAGAGCAACTATTGCTCCAAGGGTAATCATGAAGGTTCCCTTGGAAGAAAGTGGGTTCGGGTTTTACTCGAACCTTGTCACAGTCCCCAAACCAAATGGGGACATGAGGCCCATATTAAATATAAAAGGGCTAAACAAGTTCCTACATATCAGGACTTTTTCGGATGGAGTCGATCCGATCGGTGGCCACCGCCCTACAAGGGCAGGAATGGTTAGCCTCGATCGACATAAGGGATGCTTATTTGCATATTCCCATCTGTCCGGCCCACCAGAAATTTCTACGCTTTGCAGTAGAAGGGCGCCATTTTCAGTTCAGAGCCTTACCTTTCGGTCTGGCCACGGCACCACGAGTGTTCACAAAAATTCTGGCCCTACGATTGGCCAAACTAGGAACACAAGGTGTAACGATAATGGCATATCTAGACGACTTGTTGCTGATAGACCACTCAGTGAAAAAAACTAGAAGTGGTCGTTCACAAGATAATCAAGTATCTGGAATCTCACGGTTGCATTATCAACCGAGACAAGTCAGCCCTAAAACCAGTCAAAAGTCTGGAATACTTGGGGGCTAAGACTGGATTCAAATCAGAGAAAGATTTTCTTACCTCCAGAGAAGGTGTCGTCTTTGAAAGATTTGACCCACTTAGTGGGTACAAAAAAGAAAAACATCCATACGCCTGTGTATAAGGCTGCTGGGAAAAATGGTGGCTTCATTCGAAGCAGTACCCTACGGTCAATTCCATTCAAGGAACTTGCAGAGGGCCATACTGTCAGCCTGGAACAAAAAAGTTCAGGCTTTAGACTTACCAATGTCCCTGTCCCCTTCCGTTCGCAAGAGCCTCCATTGGTGGTTGGTGCCCCAGAATCTGGAAAAAGGGAAACCCTTCAGTCCGGTTTCTTGGAAGGTGGTCACTACAGATGCCAGCCTCATAGGCTGGGGGGCAGTACTGGAGCAAGGGTCTCTCCAGGGCAAGTGGTCAGAAGCAGAGAAGGCCCTGCCCACCAATCTCTTAGAGATACGAGCAGCCCGGTATGCCCTAGTAGCATGGACATCCAAACTCCAAGGGTCACCTGTCAGAATTCAATCAGACCAATCACCAGGGTCAATCACCAATCACCAGACCAATCACCAGATCAATCACCAGGGTGGCACCAGGAGTCGTGCAGCCCAGAGGGAAGCGAATTGCATCCTGGAATGGGCAGAAAGGTATGTCACAGCCATATCCGCGGTTTTCATCCCAGGAGTGGAAAATTGGAGAGCGGACTTTTTAAGTCGCCAGCAATTATGCCCGGGGGAATGGTCTCTTCACCCCGAGGTTTTCCAGGCAATATGCCAGCGGTGGGGAACACCGGATGTAGATCTGCTAGCATCCAGATTCAACACAAAGGTGGACAGATTTGTGTCTCGCACAAAGGATCCCCTAGCTTGCGGTTCGGATGCCCTAGTGTTCCCTTGGGATCAGTTCAAGCTGATATATGCATTCCCACCGCGATTAATCCGCAGAATCAGGGTAGAAAAGAAACCAGTGATTCTGGTGACTCCAGCGTGGCCCCGAAGGGCATGGTACGCGGAGATTGTAAAAATGTCAGTGGGAAGTCCTTGGACCCTCCCACATCGTCCGGACCTGCTTTCGCAAGGACCGATATACCACCCTTCCTTACCAGCCCTAGGTTTGACGGCCTGGCTATTGAAGCCCACATTCTAAAAAAGAGAGGGCTCTCTAATCCTGTGGTATCTACCATGATCAATGCCAGGAAGCCGGTATCCAGGCAGATCTATTATAGGATCTAGAAGGCGTACATCACGTGGTGTGAGGCCAAGAAATGGCATCCACGTAAGTACGTAATAGGTAGGATTCTGGACTTCCTACAGTGGGCTGTACATAGGAAGCTTGCCTTGAGTACTATCAAGGGTCAGACGGCCTTGTCAATATTTTTTCAAAGGCCCTTGGCTTTGCATTCATTAGTCAAAGCTTTCATACAAGGAGTGATGCGTATTAGCCCTCCGGTTAGTATTCCCATATGTCCATGGGACTTAAACCTGGTTCTGTCGGTTCTACAGAAACAACCATTTGAACCATTGCGGCACATTTCCTTGGTTCTTTTCACCAGGAAATTGATTTTCTTAGTAGCCATTTGTTCGGCTAAAAGAGTATCGGAATTAGCCGCCTTGTCCTGTAAGGAGCCATATTTGGTTGTCCATAAGGACAGAGTAGTATTACGTCCTCATCCAGCCTTCTTCCTAAGGTGGTATCGAGGTTCCATTTGAACCAAGATGTGGTTCTTCCTTCCTTTTTCCCCAAACCTAGTTCGTTAGAGGAAAAGTTATTGCATTCTTTGGATGTAGTAAGAGCAGTTAAAGCTTATCTTAAAGCCACTGCTCAGATTCGTAGAACGGATACTTTGTTTGTTCTGCCGGAAGGCCCCAGAAAGGGTCAGGCAGCATCAAAAATCTACTTTATCCAAGTGGATTCGACAGGTCATAATGCAAGCCTATGGCTTGAGAAGGAGACCGCCTCCGTTCAAAGTTAGGGCGCACTCCACGAGAGCAGTTGGAACTTCATGGGCAGTGCATCACCAGGCCTCCCTGGCTCAAGTCTGTAAGGCCACAACATGGTCCTTAGTACACACGTTTACTAGATTCTACCAGGTAGACGTCAGAAGTCAGGAGGATGTCGCCTTTGGGCGCAATGTGTTGCAGGCCGCAAAAGAGCCTCATGCCTGATGGCGCCCAGCTTATGTATAGTGTATCCCTCCCCTCATTGGGCATTGCTTTGGGACGTCCCATTAGTAATGACTAAGTCGCTCTGTGTCCCGTGATGTACGAAAAAGAAAAAGGGATTTTTATAACAGCTTACCTGTAAAATCCTTTTCTTGGAGTACATCACGGGACACAGAGCTCCCACCCCTCTTTTTGGGACACTTATTGCTTTGCTACAAAACTGAGGTGCTCCCGGATGGGAGGGGCTTATATAGGGGAGGGTACTTCCGGTTTGGAAGTTGCCAGTGCCAGCACCTGAAGGTAATCTATATAACCCATTAGTAATGACTAAGTCGCTCTGTGTCCCGTGATGTACTCCAAGAAAAGGATTTTACAGGTAAGCTGTTATAAAAATCCCTTTTTTTTGAAAATTCCAGCCAGTACCCCTGGGAGATGACATTGAGGACAAACAGACTGGATGTCACTGCTCTCCGCTGAGGGAGGAAGGATAGGAGTCTCCCTCCTACAGCAAGACCACCATCATTGGCTTTTAGTTGGCTGTTCAAGCCGCCTGAACAGAACTCCAGCCCTGCCTCGCCCCCTTTGCGCATTCCAGGGCTTCTTATGGCCTGCTTCTTTGGAAGCTTGGGTTTGCTGAAAAGGACAGAATTATTTTTTACTAAGGGCGCTGCCTTTTTCTTAGCTGGAAAAGCCTTTTTCTTATCTGCGGTCCTATCCAAGATGGCCTCTAAGTCAGGGCCAAATAAATTAAAATTAACACCATTAAAAGGGAGCCGACAGAGCTTCACCTTGGAAGTGGAGTCCCCAGACCAAGTCTTTAACCAGAGGGCCCTTCGTGCCGAGTTCACTAAAGCCAACATCTGACATCCCGATTGACTCCGCAGAGGCGTCTGCTACATACCCCACTGCTTTTAGCATGACTATTGTATAACAGATGATACATACACCCCTTGCTTTGCCTGGCTGACCCAACTCCATTACCCTTACCCTTTCCCCATTAATGGAGACCACACCATTTTTAGAGTAAAATATTGGCCGTAGCAGCCCCTTTATTAAGATGCCCATGTCCTCAAAAGATAGGTCAGTATTGCGAGAAACTTCGGAGAAGGCCGCATCCAATTTTGGCCTTTTGTTCCACACATGCGACTCGTCAAAGAAAAAACCTTTGCTTAAAGTGGTTGTAAACCCTTTACAACCACATTTACCTACAGGTAAGCCTAGATTAAGGCTTACCTGTAGGTGCTCGAAATATCTCCTAACCCTACACGGTTTAGGAGATATTTACAGAAATGACGGGCGCCGATGTCTATGGCGCAGGCGCACTTTAGCAACAGCGATCGTGCCGTTCCTAAAGGAGCCCGTGCCGTGACTGGCGGCGCGCAAGTGACATCATCGCGGCTCCGGCCAATTACAGCGCCGAAGCCGCGATACCCGGAAGTAACCCCCAGGAAAGATGTCGACCGCCTGAGCGGTGTACGAGGACGGCTGCGGGGGCTTTGATCGGAGGTGAGTATTACATAATGAGCTAGTATGCTGTGCATACTAGCTCATTATGCCCTTGTCTTGCAGGTTTTTTTTTTTTTTTGTTTTTTTAGGCTTTACTCCTTCCATTCTCATTTGACAGCCTCTGAAAGGACCTTGTGAACTGGAAAAACCGTTTGTTTAACCTCCCCAAGGCCCTCAAACATTTTATCATGCAGGGATAAGTCAACCTTATCCTCCTGAATGCTAAGGGTGGTATGAATGGTTTTAATCAAATCGTCCACCTCCTCTAAGGATAATTTGTATCTAGACAATCTTCTATCTGCATCCCCTTTATCCTCATCTCCTGGGATTTTGGGGGAGCTGGCCCTACTTACGCCCTCTTCCTCTGAGTCACTCTCCTCCCTGGATACTGAAGTGAATGGCAAATGACTGGATGGTACATTGGCTTCCCTGACTGGAACGCTGGGTGCTTGTCCAAAAAAGAGCGGAAAGACTGAAAAGTATCCGTAAGCTCCTTTTTTAAAGAGACTAAAAGGTCCGAGCTTTGGGGCGATTCGTGCTTTAATAGGTCTGCTATACAATCTTTACATAAAGCCTTTGTCCAGGTATCCTTTAGGGACGCTTTGCAAGACGGGCACTTTTTCTTAGAAGGAGTAGGAAGGGCGTGCTTTAATATCTTCTCCGCTTTCTGTAAAAACAGAAGACAAAAGGAAAGAGCACTAGATTAGGACCTGACCATAACCCCCCTCCTTCCCCCAAGCATACCTAACAGCCCCCCATAAAAGGAAAAGGGGGGGGCCGACCATCCAAGCATACCCCTCCATGAGGTAACCCAAGGGATATGGTGCAGGCCCCCCCTCCCCAAACCATTCCCACAGCAGACGTTGCGGCCATCACGGCCTCCTTTTTAAAAACTTCCGGTCTCTTTGCCGCTGCGAAGACCAGAAGTGTACGCCAGCTCGGGCCCGCCCCCTCCTTCTGTGTTCCGCAGGCCGAAAGCCGTGCGCCCGACCGGAAGTCCCGCCCCTCCTACAAATTAAGTCACCCGCCATCGGAACCCGGAACGAACAAAGGCCCGGGAAGGATAAGCCACTCCTGGCTCCACGCTCCAGGTTGGGACAGACCCCCCCTCCCGGCCTGTCCCCAAGCGGGAAACAAGAGGGGAGCTCCGGAACACCCCCCGTCTGTCTGGGAGGATGCTGGGATAGCCTAAAGACCCCAGGATCTAAGAAAAGGAAAAAGAAACGAAAAAAATATAAGGTATGCCATACCCCCATGCACAGGACCTCTGCCTGGAGGGAGCGCAGCACACCAGTAGTTCCTCGCAGCGCTTCCACCATGGTGGAGGAAACACTACAACCAAGGCCATGGTGGAAGTGTCCTGCCTTAAAAAACATTGATCGAAGTGTTTCCTGGGAAAGTGGGTGGAGCTGCGCTTTCTCCAGGTGCTGTCCTGAAAGACGTTTTGAGAAAAACTTTTATTGATGTATGAAGTAATGGAAAGCTGCTTTAATATTTTTCTTTTTTTTTTAGTTGACTTTAATCGATTTTTTTTTTTTATTATTTTGGGGTTTAGGGTGAAGAACAGATTAATATAAAAGTTGAGGTTAAAGAAGAAGAAGTAGAGACGTATGTGGGGGGTGATCAGCCATTCACGGAGGAGGTTGGGATGATTATGAAAAGTGAAGAAGAAATGTCTCCACCTATCGACACAAGTAAGTATAGGCACTATGGAAGAAACGGGTTACAGTCTCAGTTTACTTCTCAAATGCCTGCTTTTAATGCCAGTGGGACCTTAGCCTAACACATGTTGGCCACACATTTAATCCCTTGATCATCCTAGATGTTAACCTCTGTCTCAGCCAGCATCATTAGTACAGTGACAGTGCATAATTTTAGCACCGATCACTGTATTGGTGTCACTAGTTCGCAAAAATGTGTAATGTTCCCAACAAATGAGGAGGAGATACTGTACACCATATGAAAGGTCCATCTCCATTCCTCAATATAATGTCATGTTCCCAACAAATGAGGAGATACTGTACACCATATGAAATGTCCATCTCCATTCCTGAATATAACGTCATGTTCCCAACAAATGAGGGGGAGATACTGTACACCATATGAAAGGTCCATCTCCATTCCTCAATATAACGTCATGTTCCCAACAAATGAGGAGATACTGTACACCATATGAAAGGTCCATCTCCATTCCTCAATATAACGTCATGTTCCCAACAAATGAGGAGGAGATACTGTACACCATATGAAAGGTCCATCTCCATTATTCAATATAACGTCATGTTCCCAACAAATGAGGAGGAGATACTGTACATCATATGAAAGGTCCATCTCCATTCCTCAATATAACGTCACGTTCCCAACAAATGAGGAGGAGATACTGTACATCATATGAAAGGTTCATCTCCATTCCTCAATATAACGTCATGTTCCCAACAAATGAGGAGGAGATACTGTACATCGTAATAAAGGTCCATCTCCATTCCTCAATATAATGTCATGTTCCCAACAAATTAGGGGGAGATACTGTACACCATATGAAAGGTCCATCTCCATTCCTCAATATAATGTCATGTTCCCAACAAATGAGGAGGAGATACTGTACACCATATGAAAGGTCCATCTCCATTCCTCTATATAACGTCATGTTTCAAGAAAATGCTCTGACATCTCCATTACTCCCCATAGCCATTATTAATGCAAAAATAAATTTTACTCATTGTGTCTTAGTTGTTTTGGGTGTCTAATATCCTTTAACCAGAAATAAGTCACAATCAGTCGGCAGAGGATCAGCAGAGCTGGGGGGTTACTACTGAGTGGGGGATCAGCAGAGCTGGGGGTACTACTGAACATGGGATCTGCTGTACGAGGGTACTAAAAAGCTAGGGATCCTCTGAGTGGGGGTACTACTGGGCCCCTTTAAAACAAATAGAAAATCAACACAGCAGCTGCTCAGTACATAATAGACCCATTTCTATATTGTATTTACTCATTCATGTATTAGTATTATTTCCCTGCTCACAACTCACACCAATAATTGCTACATCTCCACAAGCGCTGAGCGGTGCTTACTTAGGTAGGGCCCAGTTTTCTCTAGCACCTTTTTCATACAGAAAATCAACACACACAAAGGGCATCTGCCAAGCTTCATTAAAACTTAAAAAATCAGAACCCATCACCAACGTGACTTTTTCATTACTGACATTTTTAGAAAAGCATTTATACAGGAGTCCATATATGATCTGCAAACTCTTTATAATTCAACAGCCAAATACAGGCAATTATATGTAGTAAAAAAAAAAACACTAATGCCGTTTTCCATACGCTCGGAATTTCCGATGGGAAAAAGTCAGACGGAATTTTTTCATCGGATATTCCGACCGTGTGTATGCCCCATCGGACTTTGTACTTCGGAAATTCCGACAGACTTAGAAAGAGAACTTCCGTTCGTCGCGATGCAATTCCGACGGACTAAAAACCATGTATGCTCAGAATCAAGTCGACGCATGCTCGGAAGCATTGAACTTCATTTTTCTTGGCTCGTCGTAGTGTTGTACGTCACCGCGTTCTTGACGGTCGGAATTTGGTGTGACAGTGTGTATGCAAGACAGCTTGAACGGAATTCCGACGGAAAAACCGGTCGTGTGTACGAGGCATAACGGGTTTAAAAAAAATTATTAAATAAATTGCAAAATTACATACAAAGGCCCATAATCTGGATCACCTAGATCCCATATATCAAAACATTTAATAGAGGTTGAGAAAGACAATCCTTTCCAATATTTTGTAGATTAATATAATTCTGTCTTACCACCTATTCAGGGAAAGCATTTGTACTTAGATAACCATTACTTCACTTGGGCAAGAATCTACATAAAAAGCACAACAAACCAAACTCTAAAGCCTCGTACACACGACCGAGTTTCTCGGCAAGAACCAGCAAGAAACTTGCTGGCAGAGCTTTCTTGCCGAGTAAATTGGTCGTGTGTACACGGCTATAATTTCTTTCTCGTACATCACGGGACACAGAGCGACATAGTCATTACTAATGGGTTATATAGTTACCGTCAGGTGCTGGCACTGGCAACTTCCAAAACCGGAAGTACCCTCCCCTATATAAGCCCCTCCCATCCGGGAGCACCTCAGTTTTTTGCCAGTGTCTAAGGTGTTGGCCAAGAAGAAACATGTGTTTTTCACTGAGCTTGCGTACAGGTTCTTTTGGGCCTCAGTAAGCTATTCCGGATCCGACCAAAAAAGCTTCATAGCTAAACGGTCGGTACCCGGGCCTTGCAGAGAAGAGCAAGGTTCTGCCTGTAATGCTTCTCTTAGGAGAGCTGGACCCTGGGATCCAGAGCTCTGGTCATACCCACGACCAAGATGTTTTCTGTGCAGGGTGCTATACAGGTCCAGGGGAGTGGAATCCTTGGGAACCCGGTCCCTGAAGGTTTGATTACAATGCCTGCCGTGATAGGTGAAGTTTGGGCTTTTGTGGACCAAACAAAGTCCTGCGGCGGGGAACAGGTAAGTGGGGGCCCCCAGGAACTTGGTTCTATTGGGGGACCCCCAAGCCTAATTTGTCTTTCTGTCTGTTACCTAACGGTATTCCCGCTAATATCTGTGCATGCCTGTAACTACTAAAAAAAATGTAATAATTTTTAATGGTGGTCAAGAAAAAAAAAAAAAAAAAGAATGTTTTTTTATATATGTTTAGTATATTAAACTGCGGTACCTGTGTTTGTCCACTAGAGGCCGCTGTGGAATGTTTTTCTTGTCATATGGACTAGTTTCTTCTCAGAGAGCAAAGTCCAGGCAGCTGGTGAGTTCTCCTACAGGAAACTGTTTCCTCTGCCATGTTGCAGTGTTCGTCTATCCCCCGGCCTGCGGCAAAGGGGGCCCTGGCTCCTGTCCCTGGTTTCCATGTTTGAAAATTAGCGCCGAGGCGCACGTGGCCGCGCGCGTGCGCGTGCACGCGCCTCTATATATAGAGGTGGCCGGAAAAAGGGGCGGGGCCTGGGGGATGACGCTCTGTGCGCGCCGCAGCGCTTCTGCGCATGTGCGGGCGTCCCAGCAGGTTTTTAAAAAGCCACATTATTGCAGTAAGCTGGCTATGAAGTACAGAGACAGAGCTGGCAACATTTAAAGGCATACAGCAAGCGGTTGATACAGGCATCCCCTAGAAAGGCACATTAGTAGACACCAACTGTTTATTATAGCAGCATTTATGCTAGACTATTATCAGTAACTGGTGTATTTTCGGCTGGAATACCTCAGCTTTGTGGCTTAGGAATATGCCGTCTAAAAACTCCGGGACTAGAAATTCCAGGAGGAATAGGGGGTCTCCATCGGGCTCTGAGGATCTTGGGCATGCTTTGGCTGCACCAGTCTCCCCTGAAGAATCAGAGGTTAGTGACCGTAGGGCACCCCCAGGAGTACCTGGTACTGTGGCTGTCCCCAGTTCACCTGCTCCTGTGTATGTAACAGAGGAGGTTTTTTCCTCAGCTCTGGGAGGGCTGGAAGAGAGATTGTCAGCACTAATTGCTGCTTCCCTGTCACAGGAGAAAAGCGCTCGATCTCCGTCTCCTCCCTCAGAGTGCCTGTTAACAGAGCAACAGTCCCATACAGAGAACGACCTACCTGAGGGGGATCAGGATGAGGTTGATTCAGTTGTAGAGGAATCAACAGTGGAGGAGCCGTTCTCAGCATCACATGCTGAGAGGTTATGGGTGCAGTCCCTGACTAATATGGTCCGATCAGCATTTAAAATGCCACTTGCGGAGCCATCCTCCTCTTCTGTCTCCTCGTTGGGGTCGCTAAAGCTCCCCAGACTGTTTGTTCTTTTCCGATCCATCCTTTACTGGAGGGGCTCATTTACCAGGATTGGGAGCATCCTGACAAAATATTTACTCCCCCCAAGAGATTTCCGGTGGTCTATCCTATGGAGGATAAGTTCGTCAGAAAATGGAAGGTCCCTACAGTGGACGCAGCCATCTCTTGTGTGAATAAATCACTGACATGTCCGGTGGAAAATGTCCAAATGTTCAAGGACCCAATAGATAAAAAATTGGAGTCCTTATTGAAATCTGCTTTTTCTACAGCAGGATTGGTGACACAACCAGCAGTGGCAGCTATAGGGGTCTGCCAAGCAGTGAAGGATCAGTTGAAACAGGTCTTAAGGGACGTGCCAGATCAGCAGGCTCTTGCTCTAGCTGATCTACCTAGAGCCTTATGCTTTGCGGTGGACGCTATAAAGGATTCAATCCATCAGGCCTCCCGCCTTACGCTGTCTGTAGTACATATGCGCAGGCTTCTATGGCTCAAAAACTGGTCTGCTGAAGCTCCCTGTAAAAAATTGCTGGTCAGCTTCCCATTTCATGGGGAGCGCTTATTCGGGGAAGACCTGGACAAGTATATCCAGAGAATTTCCAGCGGTAAAAGTACACTCTTGCCGGTCAAAAATAGAGTTAGAGGTCCCTCTTTTAAGAGGCCGGCTTCTCCAGTCCCTAGGACATCGGCTGTGAAACAGTTCCGACGGCCTCCCCGGTCAAATCCCGGAGGTAAAAATCAGGGACAGTTGCAGGGTAACAAGAAGCCCTGGAGCAGGAGAGGTACAAAACCTCCCCCAAAGTCAAATGCATGAAGGGTTGCCCCCACCCAATCGGGTGGGGGGAAGACTTCAGTTGTTCACAGAAACCTGGCGGGACACGATCCGAGACAGATGGGTGCTCTCCGCAGTAAATCTGGGATACAAATTGGAGTTAAAAAACTCCCCTCCTTCCCGCTTTATAAGGTCGAACGTGCCAAGGGATCCCCAGAAGAGAGGATCCCTCCTGTTGGCACTGGAACAATTATTGCTTCAAGCAGTAATTATAGAGGTCCCCCTGGAAGAATGGGGGTTCGGGTTTTACTCAAACCTCTTTACAGTTCCGAAGCCAAACGGGGACGTGAGGCCCATATTAAATCTAAAAGGGCTAAACAAATTCCTACATATCAGGACTTTCCGGATGGAGTCGATCCGATCGGTAGCCACTGCCCTACAAGGGGAGGAATGGTTAGCCTCGATCGACATCAAAGATGCGTATTTGCACATCCCCATCTTTCCAGCCCACCAAAAATTTCTACGCTTTGCGATAGAAGGGCGCCATTTTCAGTTCAGAGCCTTACCCTTCGGTCTGGCCACAGCACCAAGAGTGTTCACAAAAATTCTGGCCCCATTATTGGCCAATCTAAGAACACGAGGTGTAACGATAATGGCATATCTAGACGACTTGTTGCTGATAGACCACTCAGTGGAAAAACTAGAAGTGGTTGTTCACGAGACAATCAAGTATCTGGAATATCACGGTTGGATTATCAACCGAGACAAGTCAGCCCTAAAACCAGTCAAAAGTCTGGAATACTTGGGGCTAAGGCTGGATTCAGACCAGAGAAAAATTTTCTTGCCTCGAGAAAAGGGGTCGTCTTTGAGAGATTTGATCCACTTAGTGGGTTCAAAAAGACAGCCATCCATACGCCTGTGCATGAGGCTGCTGGAAAAAATGGTGGCATCATTCGAAGCAGTACCCTACGGTCAATTCCATTCAAGGAAGTTGCAAAGGGCCATACTGTCAGCCTGGAACAAAAAAGTTCAGGCTCTGGACGTACCAATGTCCTTGTCCCCTTCCGTTCGCAGAAGCCTCCGTTGGTGGTTGGTTCCCCGGAATCTGGAAAGAGGGAAATCCTTCAGTCCGATTTCTTGGAAGGTGGTCACTACAGATGCCAGCCTTTTAGGCTGGGGAGCAGTACTGGAGCAATGGTCTCTCCAGGGCAGATGGTCGGATGCGGAAAAGGCCCTGCCCATCAATCTCTTAGAGATACGAGCAGCCCGGTATGCCCTAGTAGCATGGACATCCAAACTCCAAGGGTCCCCTGTCAGAGTTCAGTCAGACAATGCCACAGCAGTGGCATATATCAATCGTCAGGGGGGCACCAGGAGTCGTGCAGCCCAAAGGGAAGTAAATTACATCCTGAGATGGGCAGAAAGATATGTCCCAGCCATATCTGCGGTATTCATTCCAGGGGTGGAGAATTGGAAGGCGGACTTTCTAAGTCGCCAACAATTATGCCCAGGGGAATGGTCCCTTCATCCCGAGGTTTTCCGGACAATATGTCAGCGGTGGGGAACACCGGATGTAGATCTGCTAGCATCCAGGTTCAACACGAAAGTGGACAGGTTTGTCTCTTGGACAAGGGATCCCCTAGCGTGCGGCTCGGATGCCCTAGTGTTCCCTTGGGATCAGTTCAAGCTGATATATGCATTCCCACCGCCACAATTGTTACCTCGATTACTCCGCAGAATCAGGGTAGAAAAGAAACCAGTGATTCTGGTGGCTCCAGCGTGGCCCCGAAGAGCGTGGTACGTGGAGATTGTAAAATGTCAGTGGGGAGTCCTTGGACTCTCCCACATCGTCCGGACCTGCTTTCGCAAGGACCGATATACCACCCTTCCTTACCAGCCCTAGGTTTGACGGCCTGGCTATTGAAGCCCACATTCTAAAAAAGAGAGGGCTCTCTAATTCTGTGGTATCTACCATGATCAATGCCAGGAAGCCGGTATCCAGGCAGATCTACTATAGAATCTGGAAGGCGTACGTCGCCTGGTGTGAAGCCAAGAAATGGCATCCACGTAAGTACGTAATAGGTAGGAGTCTGGACTCCCTACAATGGGCTGTAGATGGGAACCTTGCCTTGAGTACTATCAAGGGTCAGATTTCGGCCTTGTCAATATTTTTTCAAAGGCCCTTGGCTTCGCATTCACTAGTCAAAGCCTTTATACAAGGAGTGATGCGTATTAGTCCTCCGGTTAATATTCCCATATGTCCATGGGATCTAAACTTGGTTCTGTCGGTTCTACAGAAACAACCATTTGAACCATTACAGCATATTTCCTTGGTGCTTCTCACCAGGAAATTGATTTTTCTAGTAGCCATTTGTTCGGCTAAAAGAGTATCGGAATTAGCAGCTATGTCCTGTAAGGAGCCATATCTGGTTATCCATAAGGACAGAGTAGTGTTACGTCCTCATCCAGCCTTTCTTCCTAAGGTGGTATCGAGGTTTCATTTGAACCAAGATGTGGTTCTTCCTTCTTTTTTCCCCAAACCTAGCTCGGTAGAGGAAAAGTTATTGCATTCTTTGGATGTAGTAGGAGCAGTTAAAGCTTATCTAAAAGCCACTGCTCAGATTCGCAGAACGGATACTTTGTTTATTCTGCCGGAAGGCCCCAGAAGGGGTCAGGCAGCGTCAAAATCTACTTTAGCCAAGTGGATTCGACAGGTCATAATACAAGCCTATGGCTTGAGAAATAGACCGCCTCCGTTCAAAGTTAGGGCGCACTCCACGAGAGCAGTTGGAACTTCATGGGCAGTGCATCACCAGGCCTCCCTGGCTCAAATCTGTAAGGCCGCAACATGGTCTTCAGTACACACGTTTACTAGGTTCTACCAGGTGGATGTTAGAAGTCAGGAGGATGTCGCCTTTGGGCGCAGTGTGTTGCAGGCCGCAAAAGATCCTCATGTCTGATAGCACTCAGCTTATATATGGTGTATCCCCCCCCTCATTTGGCATTGCTTTAGGACATCCCATTAGTAATGACTATGTCGCTCTGTGTCCCGTGATGTACGAGAAAGAAAATAGGATTTTTATAACAGCTTACCTGTAAAATCCTTTTCTTGGAGTACATCACGGGACACAGAGCTCCCGCCCCTCTTTGGGGACACTTATTGCTTTGCTACAAAACTGAGGTGCTCCCGGATGGGAGGGGCTTATATAGGGGAGGGTACTTCCGGTTTTGGAAGTTGCCAGTGCCAGCACCTGACGGTAACTATATAACCCATTAGTAATGACTATGTCGCTCTGTGTCCCGTGATGTACTCCAAGAAAAGGATTTTACAGGTAAGCTGTTATAAAAATCCTATTTTTTCTCGTCAAGAAAACCGACAAGAATCTCGACGAGAAAAATAGAGAACCTGCTCTCTATTTTCTCGTCGAGATTCTTGTCAGCATGTTTCTCGAAGAGAAAAAGTGTGTGTGTGTGTGTACACTTACCTGTCCTCCGGGAAGCCCGCGCATGCTCGAAATGACTTTGACGCATGCGCGGTAGCTTCCTAGGCATAGGTAGGGTGTAGCAAGATGGCGGCGACGGCATTGAATGTGACGAGCGCACACTCGTCGTAGTCGATGACGTCACCGCGTTCCCTCCATTCAAAGAACCTCGGGTTCTTTCTTTGAATCGAGCGTCTGTACACTCGGCCGGGACAAGTTTCTTGTCCAAGAATCTCGTCAAGAAAAACAACGAGTTTTTTCATGACGAGATTCTCGGCCGTGTGTACGAGGCCTCAGAAGTAAGAGAAAAAAGAGTGAGGCCTCGTACACACGACCGGCTTCCTTGGCAAGAGACCAGCAAGAAAACTGCTGGCAGAGCTTTTTGCCGAGAAAACCGTTCGTGTGTATGGTTTTTCGTCAAGAAAACTGCTGGGAAACTCGACGAGAAAAATAGAGAACCTGCTCTCTATTTTCTCGTCGGGATTCTCGTCGGCCTGTTTCCCGACGAGAAAACCGGTCGTGTGTATGCTTTTCCGAGTCTAAAAAACCGTGCATGCTCAGAATCAAGTATGAGACTGGAGCTTTCCTTCTGGTAAAACTAGCGTTCGTAATGGAGATAGCACATTCCTTATGATGTAACAAACTGAAAGCACAATGCTGAAAAGCGCGAATCGTCTCTCCCCAAACTTTTACTTCACACGCGGTAACACGAGATCAGCAAAAGCAGCCCAAGGGGTGGCACCATTGGAATCGAACTTTCCCTTTATACTGCCATCGCACGTGTTGTACGTCACCGCGCTTTACAACAACGAGATTTTGGATTGACAGTGTGTATGCAAGGAAAGCTTGACAAGAATTCTGTCGGAAAAACCGACGGTTGTTTCCTGACGAGATTTCCGGTCGTGTGTACTAGGCTTTAGAAGTGCAAAAAATCTGAGGAAAACGCTTGGACAGCCGCACTCCAAAAAAGGTTCTTTTATTTAAAACAAAAGCACAAACAACATGCCACAGCAAAAAAACAGCAAGTATGAGCTGACGTTTCGCACTGCGATTCAGTGCTTAATCATGGGCTCACCAGTCACATCTGAGCGGTAACTCTCTCCTAGGCTTTAGAAGTTACTGAAGAAAAAAATAAGGAAACATTTTTACAAACAAGTCTATCCATTTCTCCAACAGTCCATCTGGGGAACCGCCTCCCCAAGACCCCTTTCACACTGGGGCGTTTTTCAGCCACTTTGGCGTTAAAAAAAGCGCCTGAAAGAAGCCTCATCTGCAATCCCAATGTGAAAGCCTGAGTGCTTTCAGAGCCCTTTCACACTGACAGCGCCCAAAAAATGCTGGTAAAGCTCCGCTAAGAACCCTTTCACACTGCAGTGTTTTTCAGGCGCTTTGGCGTTAAAAAATGCGCCTCAATGGGAAGGGGCGCTTTAGGAGTGGTGTATTCAACGCTCCTAAAGTGCTGCAAAGAAGCTGCTTGCAGGACTTTTTTTGACGCCCTGCCAGCGCAGTGCCTCAGTGTGAAAGCACTTGGGCTTTCACATTGGGGTTGCAGATGCAGCTTCTTTCAGGCGCTTTTTTTTTTCGTTGAACAAAGGTTTTTATTGAAATACAGTGCATACATATGAGGTACTAGAGCATACAAGTGAAATCAATATACAAATATTAACGATATTGGTCATACAGTGCAA
Organism: Rana muscosa; assembly: GCA_029206835.1. Lineage (NCBI taxonomy): Eukaryota > Metazoa > Chordata > Amphibia > Anura > Ranidae > Rana > Rana muscosa. The sequence continues at coordinate 431,250,797 of CM055123.1, read as the reverse complement.
TATGAAGCTCATCTGTCAAGTGATAGCAATCATTACAAATATGTATACAGGGCATATGTGCTAATCAATGAGGTGGTGATACAACAATAAAACAGTCTGTGACCTATGTTCATATGCAAGTGTCAGAGTTCTGTAACCAGCGGTCCCAAACATACACAACATACATCCGGTCTGGGAAGTCGTTCCTCCCCATTTATTGGACTGTGATCACGACAGAAGCCAGCCTGACCGGTTGGGGGGGGGGAGTCTGGGGGGGTTCAGGCGGCCCAGGGCCGCTGGACTCCAGACGAATCCCAACTGCCGATCAACGCCCTGGAACTCCGGGCGATCAGGCTGTGCCTCTCCAAGTGGTCACAGAGGCTACAAGGGCATCCAGTCAGACAACGCCACGGCAGTGGCATACGTCAACCATCAAGGAGGAACAAGAAGCTCGGCTGCAGCGGCGAACGTCGCTCACATCCTGCGGTGGGCAGAAAAGAGTGTGCCGGCTCTATCGGCAGTTTACATTCCGGGCGTGGAAAACTGGCAGGCGGACTATCTGAGTCGCCAGATGCTGGACCAAGGGGAATGGTCGTTACATCCGGAGGCATTTCAACTCCTTTGCCGGAAATGGGGCACGCCAGACGTGGATCTCCTGGCTTCTCTAATAAATCGCAAGGTGTCGAGGTTCATGGCCAGGTCCAGAGATCCCTGGGCAGACGTGTCAGACGCGTTGGTGTCCAAGTGGGGTCAGTATCGGCTAATTTATGCCTTTCCCCCACTGAAGTTGCTTCGTCGTCTGCTCCGTAGAGTAGAGACCGAGGGGATTCCGGTGATTCTCATCGCCCCAGGTTGGCCCAGACGTCCCTGGTACGCTGACGTGGTGGCGGATGCACCTTGGCGACTGCCAATGCGGGAGGACCTTCTCTCGCAAGGTCCCATTCTTCATCCTGCTTTAGTCGCTGGCTTTAAAGGCATGGCTATTGAAAGCCAGGTACTAAGGGACCGAGGCCGTCGGATTCTGTCATTTCAACCATGTTGAGGGCACGGAAATCTTCTTCTAGGAAGATCTACCATCGCACGTAGAGAGCCTACATCTCTATGTGTGAGGAGATGGAATGGCGTCCACGGGCATAATCGGTTTCCAGGATCCTGCTGTTTTTACAGCGTGGAGTGGATCAGAAACTTGCCTTAAGCACCATTAAGGGGCAGATTTCAGCCTTGGCCGTTTTCTTTCAGCGACCCCTGGCGGCTCATACATTGGTGAGTACGTTTGTGCAGGGGGTCCGACATGTGGCTCCTCCGATTCGACCACCACTACCTCCGTGGGATTTGAATCTGGTGCTCTCGGTACTTCAGAAACCTCCCTTTGAAGACATCAGGGGAATTCCTCTTTTGACGCTCTCTCAGAAGGTTGCCTTCCTAGTAGCCATCACATCCGTCAGGAGGGTTTCTGAATTGGCGGCCTTGTCTTGCAAGTCCCCATATTTGGTCCTCCATAAGGACAAATCGGTGCTACGCCCGCAGCCTTCCTTCCTTCCGAAGGTAGTTTTGGCCTTTCACCTGAATGAGGACATTGTACTTCCATCCTTGTGTCCTCGGCCGTCGCATCCCAAGGAGGTTGCGCTACATTCTTTAGACGTGGTACGTGCCTTGCGGGTGTACCTGACGGCCACGGCTCCGTTCCGGAGGTCTGACTCACTGTTCGTGTCGGTGTCTGGTCCGCAGAAGGGCCTGGCGGTCTCGTCGGGCCACCATTTCTCGGTGGATCAGGCAGACCATCATCCAGACCTATGCCCTTTCCCGTTACGGCGCATTCGACCAGGGCTATTGGTGCCTCTTGGGCTTTCCGACATCAATCGCCTATCTCACAAGTGTGTAAGGCGGCGACCTGGTCGTCCGTTCACACTTTTTCAAAGTTTTACAAGGTTGATGTGAGTGCATCTTCGGATGCTAGCTTCGGCCGCAAAGTTTTGCAGGCGGCTGTTTGAGGTTGCAACTCCTCCATTGAGGAGATCTGCTTGTTTGGGGTGAAATCGTTTTTTGTTTTTTTTTTGATCGCTGTGCCCCCCCTTCGTTTTTGTTTTTTTTTTACACTGCCTTGGGACGTCCCAACTGTCAAGACTTAAGAGGCTGTGTCCGTCCATGTACGGAAAGAGACAATAGGATTTTTTGTACTCACTGTAAAATCCTTTTCTCTGTCGTCCATGGACGGACACAGCACCCGCCCCTCCTTTTTTGGTTTGTACTGCTTTTCTACGAACTGGGGCTGCTGACTGCAGGGCGGAGGGTTATGTCCGGAGGGACCGCCCCCTGGGCGGGGCTGTTCAACTCAGATATTTAGATACATGTTACTTTAACAGAGTTGAACAGCCCCGCCCAGGGGGCGGTCCCTCCGGACATAACCCTCCGCCCTGCAGTCAGCAGCAGCTCAGTTCGTAAAAAGCAGTACAAACCAAAAAAGAAGGGGTGGGTGGGTGCTGTGTCCGTCCATGATGGACGACAGAGAAAAGGATTTTAAGGCGAGTACAAAAAATCCTATTTTTTTTACTTTTTGCTATAATAAATATCCCCAAAAAATATCTAAAAAATAATTTTTTTCCTCAGTTTAGGCCGATACGTATTCTACTACATATGTTTGGTAAAAGAAATCGCAATAAGCGTTTATTGATCGGTTTGCGCAAAAGTTATAGTGTCTACAAAATAGGGGATAGTTTTATGGCATTTTTATTAATATTTTTTTTTACTAGTAATGGCGGCGATTAGCGATTTTCTATTGTGACTGCAACATTACGGCGGACACATCGGACACTTTTGACACCATTTTGAGATCATTGTCATTGATACAGCGATCAGTGCTATAAAAATGCACTGATTACTGTAAAAATTACACTGGCAGTGAAGGGGTTAACCAGTAGGGGGCGCTGAAGGGGTTAAGTTGAGTTGAGTTGGGAGGTATCTTAATATAGTGCGGTCTTACCCCACTAGTGTGTCCTAGGGATGTGTTCTAACTGTAGGGGGGGGGTGGGCTACGTGTGAGATGAAACTCATCACCGCTCCCGATCACAGGAAGCAGTGATCAGTGTCCTGTCACTAGGAAGACTGGGGAAATGCCTTGTTTACATCAGCATTTCCCCGTTCTTCCTCTCCGTGAGACGATCGCGGGTATTCCCACGGACATTGATTCCGCGGGACCCGTGGTCGGACTCGCGGCGGGCCCACAATACCGCATCTTTAAGGGGACGTACCTGTACGCCCAAATGCCCAGCCGAGCCATTCTGCCGACGTACATCGTCATGCGGTTAATGAAGCCTCAGTCATAAGTATTTCTTATTCTAGAATTAGCAGATCATATATGGACTCGGTGTGAAGACTTTTCTGATTGGTTTTGGAGGGAGAACAGGAGCCCAGCTGTGAGATCGGCATTTCCACTTATTCCACCGACGGGGGGAGGAGCTAAAACTCCAGTTATTTGTCATCTACTGATATTTTTTTTCCTTCTTTCCAACAGATGGATGTGATGTCAGGAATTCCTCGGAGAGACATCTTCTATTATCTGCTGATTGTAAGTCAGAAGATAATGTCATCACACAGGATCCTCCAGGAGGAAATCCAAATCCACAAAATCTACATCACAGACCTTCCTGTCCGGAGACATCAATGGATCCCTCTGATCAGGGGGAATCTTCTCATCAATCACATCCTATGATTGTAAATATCCATGTAAGATCTCACACTGCAGATAGATCACCAGATCCTTCTAATCCCGAGGAATCTTCCTCACCCCATGAAGGAGATCACCGAGGTGACCATCTATTCTCATGTTCACAGTGCGGGAAATGTTTTACTAAGAAATCTAATCTTGTTGAACACCAAAGAGTTCACACGGGTGAGCGTCCTTATTCATGTTTAGAGTGCGGAAAATCTTTCACTCAGAAGGGAAATCTTTTGCAACATCAGAAATATCACACAGATGACCTTCCCTATACATGTTCAGAGTGCGGGAAATCTTTCCATAGGAAATATAATCTTGTTAGACATCAGAGAATTCACACCGGCGAATGTCCCTATTCATGTTTAGAGTGCGGAAAAGCTTTCAAAGACAAAGGAGATCTTACTAAGCATCAAAGAATTCACATGGGTGAACGTCCCTATTCATGTTCAGAGTGCGGGAAATCTTTCATTGAGAAAGTATATCTTTTGCAACATCAGAAACATCACACAGGTGACCTTCCCTATACATGTTCAGAGTGCGGGAAGTCTTTCCTTAAGAAAAATCGTCTTGTTAGACATCAGAGGATTCACACCGGTGAGCGTCCTTATTCATGTTCAGAGTGCGGGAAAGCTTTCAAAGAGAAAGGAGAACTTGCTAAACATCACAAAATTCACACTGCTGATTGTCCCTATTCATGTTCAGTGTGCGGAAAAGCTTTCAAAGACAAAGGAGAACTTGCTAAACATCACAAAATTCACACTGCTGATTGTCCCTATTCATGTTCAGAGTGCGGGAAATCTTTCACTGAGAAAGGAAATCTTTTGCAACATCAGAAATATCACACAGATGACCTTCCCTATACATGTCCAGAGTGCGGGAAATCTTTCCTTAAGAAATATCGTCTTGTTACACATCAGAGAATTCACACGGGTGAGCGTCCATATTCATGTTCAGAGTGCGGGAAATCTTTCACTCATAAAGGTGGTCTTGCTATACATCAGAGAATTCACACTGGTGACCGTCCCTATTCATGTTCAGTGTGTGGGAAATCTTTTACTGAGAAAGTATATCTTTTGCAACATCAGAAACATCACACAGGTGACCTTCCCTATACATGTTCAGAGTGCGGGAAATCTTTTCTAAAGAAATATCGTCTTGTTAGACATCAGAGGATTCACACCGGTGAGCGTCCCTATTTATGTTCAGAGTGCGGGAAAGCTTTCAAAGACAAAGGAGAACTTACTAAACATCACAAAATTCACACTGGTGAGTGTCCCTATTCATGTTTAGGGTGCGGGAAATCATTCACTCAAAAAAGTGGTCTTGCTATACATCAGAGAATTCACACTGGTGAGCGTCCCTATTCATGTTCAGAGTGCGGGAAATCTTTCACTGAGAAAGTATATCTTTTGCAACATCAGAAACATCACACAGGTGACCTTCCCTATACATGTTCAGAGTGCGGGAAATCTTTTCTAAAGAAATATCATCTTGTTAGACATCAGAGGATTCACACCGGTGAGCGTCCCTATTTATGTTCAGAGTGCGGGAAAGCTTTCAAAGACAAAGGAGAACTTACTAAACATCACAAAATTCACACTGGTGAGCGTCCCTATTCATGTTCAGAGTGCGGGAAATATTTCACTGAGAAAGGAAATCTTTTGCAACATCAGAAATATCACACAGGTGACCTTCCCTATACATGTTCAGAGTGCGGGAAATCTTTCCCTAAGAAATATCGTCTTGTTACACATCAGAGAATTCACACGGGTGAGCGTCCATATTCATGTTCAGAGTGCGGGAAATCTTTCATTGATAAAGGAAACCTTGTTAAACATCAGAGAGTTCACACGGGTGAATGTCCTTTTATATAAATGAGGGAAATTTTTAACTCATAAAGGACACCTTCTGAAACACCAGAGAATTCACATGGTTGAGCGTCCTTTATATATGTTCAGAGTGCGGGAAATCTTTCTTTAGGAAAAATAATCTTGTTAACCACCACAAGTGTAGTGTGGCTGGTGGAAGGAGAACTGCCAGAGAATGTAGTGTGGATGGTGGGAGGAGCGTTGTCGGAGAATGTAGTGTGGATGGTAGGAGGAGAGCTGTCGGAGAATGTAGTGTGGATGGTGGAGGAGAGCTGTCGGAGAATGTAGTGTGGATGGTGGGGGGAGAGCTGTCGGAGAATGTAGTGTGGATGGTGGAGAGCTGTCAGAGAATGTAGTGTGGATGGTGGAGGAGAGCTGTCGGAGAATGTAGTGTGGATGGTGGAGGAGAGCTGTCGGAGAATGTAGTATGGATGGTGGAGGAGAGATGTTGGAGAATGTAGTGTGGATGGTGGGAGGAGAGCTGCCAGAGAATGTAGTGTGGATGGTGGGAGGAGCGTTGTCGGAGAATGTAGTGTGGATGGTAGGAGGAGAGCTGTCGGAGAATGTAGTGTGGATGGTGGAGGAGAGCTGTCGGAGAATGTAGTGTGGATGGTGGGGGGAGAGCTGTCGGAGAATGTAGTGTGGATGGTGGAGGAGAGCTGTCGGAGAATGTAGTGTGGATGGTGGAGGAGAGCTGTCGGAGAATGTAGTATGGATGGTGGAGGAGAGATGTTGGAGAATGTAGTGTGGATGGTGGGAGGAGAGCTGCCAGAGAATGTAGTGTGGATGGTGGGAGGAGCGTTGTCGGAGAATGTAGTGTGGATGGTAGGAGGAGAGCTGTCGGAGAATGTAGTGTGGATGGTGGAGGAGAGCTGTCGGAGAATGTAGTGTGGATGGTGGGGGGAGAGCTGTCGGAGAATGTAGTGTGGATGGTGGAGGAGAGCTGTCGGAGAATGTAGTATGGATGGTGGAGGAGAGATGTTGGAGAATGTAGTGTGGATGGTGGGGGAGAGATGTTGGAGAATGTAGTGTGGATGGTGGAGGAGAGCTGTCGGAGAATGTAGTGTGGATGGTGGAGGAGAGCTGTCGGAGAATGTAGTGTGGATGGTGGAGGAGAGCTGTCGGAGAATGTAGTGTGGATGGTGGGAGGAGAGCTGTCAGAGAATATAGTGTGGATGGTGGAGGAGAGCTGTCGGAGAATGTAGTGTGGATGGTGGAGGAGAGCTGTCGGAGAATGTAGTGTGGATGGTGGAGGAGAGCTGTCGGAGAATGTAGTATGGATGGTGGGAGGAGAGCTGTCGGAGAATGTAGTGTGGATGGTGGGAGGAGAGCTGTCGGAGAATGTAGTGTGGATGGTGGAGGAGAGCTGTCGGAGAATATAGTGTGGATGGTGGAGCAGAGCTGTCGGAGAATGTAGTGTGGATGGTGGGAGGAGCTGTCGGAGAATGTAGTGTGGATGGTGGAGGAGAGCTGTCGGAGAATGTAGTGTGGATGGTGGAAGAGAGCTGTCGGAGAATGTAGTGTGGATGGTGGGGGGAGAGCTGTCGGAGAATGTAGTGTGGATGGTGGAAGAGAGCTGTCGGAGAATGTAGTGTGGATGGTGGGGGGAGAGCTGTCGGAGAATGTAGTGTGGATGGTGGGAGGAGAGCTGTCGGAGAATGTAGTGTGGATGGTGGGAGGAGAGCTGTCGGAGAATGTAGTGTGGATGGTGGGAGGAGAGCTGTCGGAGAATGTAGTGTGGATGGTGGAGGAGAGCTGTCGGAGAATGTAGTGTGGATGGTGGAGGAGAGCTGTCGGAGAATGTGGTGTGGATGGTGGGAGGAGAGCTGTCGGAGAACATAGTGTGGATGGTGGAGGAGAGCTGTCAGAGAATGTAGTGTGGATGGTGGAGGAGAGCTGTCGGAGAATGTAGTGTGGATAGTGGGGGAGATCTGTCGGAGAATGTAGTGTGGATGGTGGGAGGAGAGCTGTCAGAGAATGTAGTGTGGATGGTGGAGGAGAGCTGTCGGAGAATGTAGTGTGGATGGTGGAGGAGAGCTGTCGGAGAATGTAGTGTGGATGGTGGAGGAGAGCTGTCGGAGAATGTAGTGTGGATGGTGGAGGAGAGATGTCGGAGAATGTAGTGTGGATGGTGGGGGAGAGATGTTGGAGAATGTAGTGTGGATGGTGGAGGAGAGCTGTCGGAGAATGTAGTGTGGATGGTGGAGGAGAGCTGTCGGAGAATGTAGTGTGGATGGTGGAGGAGGGCTGTCGGAGAATGTAGTGTGGATGGTGGAGGAGGGCTGTCGGAGAATGTAGTGTGGATGGTGGAGGAGAGATGTAGGAGAATGTAGTGTAGATGATGGGAGGAGAGCTGTCGGAGAATGTAGTGTGGATGGTGGAGGAGAGCTGTCGGAGAATGTATTGTGGATGGTGGAGGAGAGCTGTCAGAGAATGTAGTGTGGATGGTGGAGGAGAGCTGTCGGAGAATGTGGTGTGGATGGTGGGAGGAGAGCTGTCGGAGAACATAGTGTGGATGGTGGAGGAGAGCTGTCAGAGAATGTAGTGTGGATGGTGGAGGAGAGCTGTCGGAGAATGTAGTGTGGATAGTGGGGGAGATCTGTCGGAGAATGTAGTGTGGATGGTGGGAGGAGAGCTGTCAGAGAATGTAGTGTGGATGGTGGAGGAGAGCTGTCGGAGAATGTAGTGTGGATGGTGGAGGAGAGCTGTCGGAGAATGTAGTGTGGATGGTGGAGGAGAGCTGTCGGAGAATGTAGTGTGGATGGTGGAGGAGAGATGTTGGAGAATGTAGTGTGGATGGTGGGGGAGAAATGTTGGAGAATGTAGTGTGGATGGTGGAGGAGAGCTGTCGGAGAATGTAGTGTGGATGGTGGAGGAGAGCTGTCGGAGAATGTAGTGTGGATGGTGGAGGAGGGCTGTCGGAGAATGTAGTGTGGATGGTGGAGGAGGGCTGTCGGAGAATGTAGTGTGGATGGTGGAGGAGAGATGTCGGAGAATGTAGCATGGATGGTGGAGGAGAGCTGTCGGAGAATGTAGTGTGGATGGTGGGAGGAGAGCTGTCGGAGAATGTAGTGTGGATGGTGGGAGGAGAGCTGTCGGAGAATGTAGTGTGGATGGTGGAGGAGAGCTGTCGGAGAATATAGTGTGGATGGTGGAGGAGAGCTGTCGGAGAATGTAGTGTGGATGGTGGGAGGAGCTGTCGGAGAATGTAGTGTGGATGGTGGAGGAGAGCTGTCGGAGAATGTAGTGTGGATGGTGGTAGGAGAGCTGTCGGAGAATGTAGTGTGGATGGTGGAGGAGAGCTGTAGGAGAATGTAGTGTGAATGGTGGAAGAGAGCTGTCGGAGAATGTAGTGTGGATGGTGGGGGGAGAGCTGTCGGAGAATGTAGTGTGGATGGTGGGAGGAGAGCTGTCAGAGAATGTAGTGTGGATGGTGGGAGGAGAGCTGTCGGAGAATGTAGTGTGGATGGTGGGAGGAGAGCTGTCGGAGAATGTAGTGTGGATGGTGGGAGGAGAGCTGTCGGAGAATGTAGTGTGGATGGTGGAGGAGAGCTGTCGGAGAATGTAGTGTGGATAGTGGAGGAGAGCTGTCGGAGAATGTAGTGTGGATGGTGGAGGAGAGCTGTCGGAGAATGTAGTGTGGATGGTGGAGGAGAGCTGTCAGAGAATGTACTGTGGATGGTGGAGGAGAGCTGTCGGAGAATGTAGTGTGGATAGTGGGGGAGATCTGTCGGAGAATGTAGTGTGGATGGTGGGAGGAGAGCTGTCGGAGAATGTAGTGTGGATGGTGGGAGGAGAGCTCTCGGAGAATGTAGTGTGGATGGTGGAGGAGAGCTGTCGGAGAATGTAGTGTGGATGGTGGAGGAGAGCTGTCGGAGAATGTAGTGTGGATGGTGGGAGGAGAGCTGTCAGAGAATGTAGTGTGGATGGTGGGAGGAGAGCTGTCAGAGAATGTAGTGTGGATGGTGGAGGAGAGCTGTCGGAGGATGTAGAGTAGATGGTGGGAGGAGAGCTGTCGGAGAATGTAGTGTGGATGGTGGAGGAGAGCTGTCGGAGAATGTAGTGTGGATGGTGGAGGAGAGCTGTCGGAGAATGTAGTGTGGATGGTGGAGGAGAGCTGTCGGAGAATGTAGTGTGGATGGTAGGAGGAGAGCTGTCGGAGAATGTAGTGTGGATGGTGGGAGGAGAGCTGTCGGAGAATGTAGTGTGGAGGGTGGAGGATAGCTGTCAGAGAATGTAGTGTGGATGGTGGAGGAGAGCTGTCGGAGAATGTAGTGTGGATGGTGGAGGAGAGCTGTCGGAGAATGTAGTGTGGATGGTGGAGGAGAGCTGTCGGAGAATGTAGTGTGGATGGTGGAGGAGAGCTGTCGGAGAATGTAGTGTGGATGGTGGAGGAGAGCTGTCGGAGAATGTAGTGTGGATGGTGGAGGAGAGCTGTCGGAGAATGTAGTGTGGATGGTGGGGGGAGAGCTGTCGGAGAATGTAGTGTGGATGGTGATGGAGAGCTGTTGGAGAATGTAGTGTGGATGGTGGGGGGAGAGCTGTCGGAGAATGTAGTGTGGATGGTGATGGAGAGCTGTTGGAGAATGTAGTGTGGATGGTGGGGGGAGAGCTGTCGGAGAATGTAGTGTGGATGGTGATGGAGAGCTGTTGGAGAATGTAGTGTGGATGGTGGAGGAGAGCTGTCGGAGAATGTAGTGTGGATGGTGATGGAGAGCTGTTGGAGAATGTAGTGTGGATGGTGGAGGAGAGCTGTCAGAGAATGTAGTGTGGATGGTGGGAGGAGAGCTGTCGGAGAATGTAGTGTGGATGGTGGGGGGGGGAGATGTTGGAGAATGTAGTGTGGATGGTGGGAGGAGATCTGTCGGAGAATGTAGTGTGGATGGTGGAGGAGAGCTGTCGGAGAATGTAGTGTGGATGGTGGAGGAGAGCTGTCGGAGAATGTAGTGTGGATGGTGGAGGAGAGCTGTCGGAGAATGTAGTGTGGATGGTGGAGGAGAGCTGTCGGAGAATGTAGTGTGGATGGTGGAGGAGAGCTGTCGGAGAATGTAGTGTGGATGGTGGGGGGAGAGCTGTCGGAGAATGTAGTGTGGATGGTGATGGAGAGCTGTTGGAGAATGTAGTGTGGATGGTGGGGGGAGAGCTGTCAGAGAATGTAGTGTGGATGGTGATGGAGAGCTGTTGGAGAATGTAGTGTGGATGGTGGAGGAGAGCTGTCGGAGAATGTAGTGTGGATGGTGGGAGGAGAGCTGTCAGAGAATGTAGTGTGGATGGTGGGGGGGAGAGATGTTGGAGAATGTAGTGTGGATGGTGGGAGGAGATCTGTCGGAGAATGTAGTGTGGATGGTGGAGGAGAGCTGTCGGAGAATGTAGTGTGGATGGTGGAGGAGAGCTGTCGGAGAATGTAGTGTGGATGGTGGAGGAGAGCTGTCGGAGAATGTAGTGTGGATGGTGGAGGAGAGCTGTCGGAGAATGTAGTGTGGATGGTGGAGGAGAGCTGTCGGAGAATTTAGTGTGGATGGTGGGGGGACGGGATCTGCTTGACAATGTTGAGTGGATGGTGGGGGAGAGCTACGAGAGATCATTATATTGATGGCGGAGTTGGAGCTCCATGTCCTCTCCAGGGGGCTACGCTGAGGACTTTTCTGCATTGCAGTGTAATGCCTAGTACACACGTGTGAGGGAGCATACACAAATGCACTTCTGGAAGAATGGTCAAACATTCCCATAGACAAACTCCTAAACCTTGTGGACAGCCTTTCCAGAAGAGTTGAGGCTATTATAGCTGCAAAGGGTGGGCCAACTCAATATTGAACCCTACGGACGCCATTAAAGGTCATGTGCGTGTAAATGTTGGTGTCCCAATACTTTTGACAACATAGTGTATATCTACAATTAATGTTTGTGCTTTATTAATGTGTGCATCAATTTCAATTTTGTTTTTCATTCTTTTCTTTTGCCATAATTTTAAAAAAGAAATGAGCCTAAGGTACCTGGGTTTGATTCAACGCAGGTTCAGCGAATGGTACTGAAGTTTGGATCCTGAATCTGAACCCCATTGAAGTCTGTGGGAGTGGAACCTTGGCTATAAGTCAGGGATATGCAATCAGCGGACCTCCAGCTGTTGCAGAACTACAAGTCCCACAAGGCATAGCAAGACTCTGACAGCCACAAGCATGACACCCAGAGACAGAAGCATGATGGGACTTGTAGTTTTGAAACAGCTGGAGGTCCGCTAATTGCATATCCCTGCTATAAGTAATGGCTGTTTTCCAGGCTAATAGACCAAGGATTGACAAACAAAAGGGAGCTGAGCAGTAGCCTGAGGGATATGTAACAATGTTAATAAATAAAATGTTAAAAATTATTGTTCAGTAGGAAGAGGTTTTTTTTCAGGCAGCTTAAAGTTTAATATTAACCCCTTCATGCCGACATCACACAAACATGCGGCCCCACTGCACTGCGCTCTTTGCCGCGAGGCCGCATATTTGTGCACCTCCCCTTGTGCTAGCACAGTGACAGGGGTCTCACCTTGAGCCCCGGGCCCCATACTAACGATCGGGACCTGGAACTCAAGATTCCGGGTCACCTGATTACTGTGATAGCCTCTAAATTGGCTATTAGTGATCAGTCACTGTAAAGCCCGCCCATGTTTTCTTTTTCTGTGAACGGAGGAGAGCTACATTGGATCTCTCACTGTCCTTACACACATTTTTTTCTGTGCAAGAAAATAAATACATTAAAAAATAATGATAAAAAAAACTAGATTAAGGTTTTGATCTAGGTCAGTAACAGGGTTTTTGTTTGTGTCGGGGTCAATATTGTTTTTGAAAGGCGGGCAGGGGGAGAATAATTTTTTTTGTGTTATGCCGTGTACACACGATCGATTTTCTCGACGGTGAAAACACTGTCGAGAAAATTGACGGGAAAAACGAGGAAAGGCTTGTTCCCCTACACACGGCCGGTTTTCCTGACATTTTTTATCTTGGTTGAGAAAAACGACCTTGTGTAGGCTCCCTGGCAGTGTTTCCCTATGGGAAAACTGCCCCAGAAAAAAATGCCGTGAATCACGACGAGAAAAATTAGAGCATGTTCTAATTTTTCTCGTCGTGATTCATGCCTTTTTTCTTGTCGGGAAAAATGATGAAAAGCCCACAAAGAGTCGTTTTTCTCGTCAAAGAGAAAAAAATTAATTTTTCCCGATGAGAAAAATGGTCGTATGTACACGGCATCAGTGTGTGGTTTAAGTAGGATAAGAAAAAAGCGGCATAGGAAGTCACTTGTGATCTTATTTTTAGTACCACGCTGTATTCTGTACAAATGCAAAAAAATTCAATGCCGTGTTTCAGAGACAACAGCCAAACATAGCGCAGTGGCTGGAGAGTATGGAAGTAAATTGATTTGGGCCTTGATCAGCAATCTAAGTGGGAGAAATTATTATATTTAATGTTTGTTCCTGAAATAACAAGAGAGTGTTATTTCAAAGACAGCAGCCAATAATATTGTATATTTATGAAAGCATTTCTACTCCCCTGGGATGACTGCGAGTAGGCCGTGGCATATGGTCTTTTTTTCTTTTTGTTCCCTTTTCTTTCCATTTTGCATTTATTATCCTTTGATATCATCCCAATTGCATAAAGGTGTTTAATTACGGTTGTTCTGTTCGTATTACTTTTGGATTTCTCTGTAATACCTGATCATTCTTCAGCCCCTGCGTGGGCGACCTATAGGCTTGCTTTTGATTTCTTATGTTGTGTAAAAAAAAAAAATCAATAAATACATTGAAACAGAAAGCATTTGTACTTGGTAACCATAAGGCATATGTTATTCTGGAGAAAAAAAAAGTCCAGATACATCCTAAATATAGATCAATTTATCCAACTGTCCATCCAGACCCTCTGGTTTATAGACCGGATACATCCTATATATAGAACCATTTATCCAACTGTCCATCCAGAGCCTCTGGTTTATAGATCAGATACATCCTAAATATAGAGCAATTTATCCAACTGTCCATCCAGAGCCTCTGGTTTATAGACCAGATATATCCTAAATATACAGTAGAGACTAGAGTTGAGCGGACACCTGGATGTTCGGGTTCGGCCGAACTTCGGAAAAAAGTTTGAGTTCGGGACCAAACTTGACCCGAACTTTACCCCGAACCTGATTGAAGTCAATGGGGACCCGAACTTCTGAGGACTAAAAAGGCTCTAAAAAAAGTAATGGAAAGGGCTAGAGGGCTGCAAATGGCAGCAAAATTTTGTTAAGAGCATGGGAAGTGCTCTGCAAACAAATGTGGATAGGGAAATAACATAAAAAAAATATGCCGGAGGCCCCCTTTTCAGCAGAAGAGGTACAGGAAGTCATTAAGAACCTCAGAAACTCAACGTCACAATGCCACACATATGGTGGGAATGCCCCAGAATACGCCCTTTCTGGAAAAAATTATTAAATTTAATGGATAAGCTAGTGGGAAAATAAAATACTTTGAAATAAAAATGTAGCGGGTGCTAAATTTAAGGGAAGTGTTTGAGTGGTAAATAGGCTCAAACACCCTAATTTTGTAGGATTCGTGGACCATTTTGTCCTCGGGGGACAGTATTGGTGTGCAGTTCCCTGCGGCCTACAGGTGGCGCTGCCATGGTAGGCTAGGGTTGAACCGCCGATACAGTGCTGTGCCTTTTGTGTCCCCTCTTGGCAGTAGTACAGCGGGGCGGGGATATAAAAGGGGCCGGCCCCTTTTGATCGGGGTCCGAGCCCCAGGCACCTTTGGCCTGGGGGCTGATGTCCAGTGGGGTCCGCGCCTGGGTGTACGTGTTCCTGTTCCATCTCGGGCACCTTTAGCCCGGGGTGAGGTACTATCCAGGAGTTCCTGCTGCCCTGGGTATGGAGGCCTAGGGGCAGGAGTAAAGCCTGGGGTCCAGAGCCTTCGTCTGGAGTCCGCTAAGGGTCGAGGAGTCTTTGGGTGCCGCCTCGTGGAGGAGACCCTGTTCCAGGGAAGGGAGGAACCTTCCGATGGCCCGATGCTGGAGGCACGGTGAAGGAAGGGTCTGTTGACTCCCTGGAGAGATGTCTTCCCCTTGATATGGGCTAGTTCTTAGAAGGAGAAGCTCAAGGTCATCCTGACTGTATCGGAGGCCTTATTCACCCGGCCCGTGGCAGGGGCCTTATACACCCTGGTCTGTGGCATAGACCAAAGTTCTCCAGGTCCGTGGCAGGGGCCTTGTACTCCCGGTCTGTGGCATAGACCAACCTCACGGTCTGTGGCAGAGACAGTGCGCCTAAAACTGTTTGAGAAACCTAAGTAGTGAAGTGAATGTGCTAAGTTTGTGCCTGGACCTCCTCCACACCTTAAGCTGTCCTGTTTCTTTGCTCTAACCTTTTCTATCCGAGTACAGTTTATTTTGCCATGAGAGAATAAACTCAAAATTGTAGTTTCAGCTGGTGTGGACATTGACTTTACTGGGAATTCAAGGACTTGCCTCTACCTACAGTAGAGGTGAGAATCATCCTCTGGAGGAGTTTTGACTCCGGCTGTGGACACGGCTCTTTATACAGGAGGGTACGGGCTGGTAGTACGGTGTCCCTTTCTCTCTCCTGCGAGGAGCCAACAACATAAAGGCAGGTAAGGGGGAAAGGATCTGTGCGCTACAAAAAAACAAAATTACAATTATAATCTTAACCTAGTAGGATGAGGTCCATATGGAGTAGGAGGTTGAGGTGGCGGTGGATGTGGCTGCGTTTATTTCACACACCTCCAGATATGCAGAAAACACTGCAAAATATTTTTTGTGGCCCTAAATGGGTGTTTTTGGAAGAGCACAACACACCCACAGTATGTAAACGCTGTATCTCACAGCTACAGAACTGCAGAAAATGCTATTCAAAAAAAATGTTTTTGTCCTACAATTATTTTTTTAGGATAGCACAGTAGAAGAAAAATATATAAATTGTTTATTTCACACAGCTCCAGATATGCAAAAAGCACTGCAAAATATTTTTTGTGGCCCTAAATGGGTGTTTTTGGAAGAGCACAACACACCCACAGTACGTAAACGCTATATCTCACAGCTACAGAACTGCAGAAAACGCTATTCAAATTTTTTTTATTTTTTTTTTAGGATAGCACAGTAGAATAAAAATATATAGAAATTGTTTAGTTCACACAGCTCCAGATATGCAGAAAACACAGCAAATTTTTTTTTTTTTGCCCTAAATGGGTCTTTTTGCAAGAGCACAATACACCCACAGTATGGAAACAGTGTATCTTTCAACGTTACATATGCAGTGCTGGTGCACTGAGCTTGCAGATAAAAGTTAGATTTTCTCTGACACTGGGCTCATGGCAGTGTAAAAAGACTGTGCACTGCAACACAAACAGGTAAACCTATGCAGATCGCTGAGTTATTAGATCTCTGAATCTGGACTCCTATATAAATCTCTCTCCCTGAAAGCAGCAACAGGAACCTTCCCCTACACTGTCTCTCTATCTTTTCTCTCATGCCCCGTACACACGATCAATTTTTTCGACGGCGAAAACACCATCGAGAAAATCGACGTGAAAAACGAGGAACAGCTTGTTCCCCCCACACACGGCCGTTTTAAATGTCATTTTTTTTTTGGTCGAAAAAAACGACCGTGTGTGGGCTCCGCGGCAGTGTTTCCCTATGGGAAACACTGCCGCGGAAAACATGTCGAAAAAAACGACGAGAAAAATTAGAACATGTTCTAATTTTTCTCGTCGTTTTTAATGCCATTTTTCTCGTCGAAAAAAACGGCAGAAAGCCCACAGACGATCGTTTTTCTCGTCGAATGGGAAAAATTACGTTTTTCTCTACGAGAAAAACGGCCGTGTGTACGCGGCATCAGATTGCAGAATCAGGACTAACTCATGTATTTCAATCTCTCCCTAATAAGCAACAGCAGCCAAGATCCTCACCCTATCCTGTCTAAAGCAGAGTGACGTGCTGTGCTTTGTGCCTCTAGCTTATATAGAAGCTGGGTCACATGCTGCACTGAGCTGGGTCACATGCTGCACTGGCCAATCACAGCCATGCCATTAGTAGGCATGGCTAAGATGGCTTCTAAGGGCACACCAGCTAAACAAAAGGTGATTGGCTGCCCCTGAAGCTTTTCTAAATGCGCCATTACATCACCGAACCCGAACATACACGCAATTGTTCAGGTTCGGATTCGGTGCCCAAAAACTCTGTTCGGTACGGACCCGAACTTTACAGTTCGGGTTCGCTCAACCCTAGTAGAGACATTTATCTAACTGTCCAACCAGAGCCTCTGGTTTATAGACTGTATACATCCTAAATATAAAGCCATTCATCCAACTGTACATCCAGAGCCTCTGGTTTATAGTCCAGATATACTGGACTGATGCTGGGTACAGCAACCTTCGATGTGATATTAGCCGACTCAGAGCTGTCACTCAAGTGAAATTCTATATTGGTCATTCCTGACCTTAGTCCTCAGTCCTCAGGTACTCCCAACAGGCCATATTTCCATATTTTATAATATTTTACCTTCAGATATAACAGCTGTCAAAAATACATAGCCATTGTCATGGGTTAAAAGCACTTGTGCAAGGTGAAGGAAATTGTGTGCAGTGATTGGTGAGTCCCCTGGTCTCAATGGAGACACGTCTCACTGTGTGCACAGACAGGTGGTAGCGGTCAGTGTGTGATTAGCACAGAGGAGGGCAGAGCCGAAGCCAGGACATCCCATCTCATGTACACACGGCCAGCACCCTGTAAGGCCCCTTTCACACTGGGGCGGGCAGGTGCGGTGGCGGTATAGCGGCGTGATTTTCAGCACCGATATACCATCGTATGTACCGCGATATTCGGCCGCTAGCGGTGCGGTTTTAACCCCCGCTAGCGGCCGAAAAAGGGTTAATACCACCCGTAAACCGCGGCTACAGACGCGGTTTGCGGGCGGTATTAGCACGGTGTCCCATTGATTTCAATGGGAAGGAGCGGTATACACAGATGCGGTTTGCAGGAGATTTTTTTTCCTCCTACCAGCGCATCGCCTCAGTGTGAAAGCCCTTGGGCTTTCACATTGAGAATACTGGGGCAGGAGTATTTTCAGGCGTTATTTATGCGCTATTTTTAGCGCTAAAACGCCTGAAATATGCCTCAGTGTGAAAGGGGCCTAAGTCATGCTAGGTCCTGTATGTGTGCAGGGTACTACACACCGAGATCCGGCTCTTCATCTCTTCTCATGTATTCATACATGCTGTATTGTATCAGAAATTAACTCTATTGGAAGCCTGCGCATGATTTGGGGGGGAGGTTATGTGTGCTAAGGGGCACTAATGGAGGGGGGAGCGCTTGTGCTAGAAGGGGTGTTGGATATGTCCTCCCCCCCAAAGTGTCCCTAGCACATATCCTCTTCACCCCTCCCCCAATCAAAAATGCTGGCAGAGGGGGTGATTGTGTTGCCTACCCCAGGCACCCTGCAATAGATGAGTGGAATTTGTCCCAGGTGCCCAAGCTAGTGCCGCCTGCCACGCAAGTTAGTGGAACTGGGCTCCAGGACTCAGGGCGGGTTCACACCATATACCGCACAGGAACACGCTGTGCGTTTCTGTGCAATTCACATGCGATCCAGGTGCAGCATAATTTCAGGCCAATCATTTGAATGAGCTGAAATTGCACCAGACTGGACCAAAAGTAGTGCATGCACTACTTTAAAGTGGTTGTAAACCCACTACTCCGTTTTTTTTTTTTTTTACAACACCTGCAAGAGAAAGGCATAATGAGCTAGTGTGACTAGCATACTAGCTCATTATGTACCACTTACCTTAGATCGGGGCCCCCGAAGCCGTCCGTGTCCCTGTCTTGAGCCGCAGCCATCTCTGCGGCGATAGCCGGAATGTTACTTCCGGGTATCGCCGCACCAGCCAATCACAGCGCCGGAGCGGCGCTGTGATTGGCCGGAGCGTCGGAGACGTCACTCTGCGCATGCGCGCGGGAGGCGTCCCACTTGGCTATGCCCAGCAATTGCTGGGAAGTAGCCGAGTTTGTGAATAGGATTAACCCCATGAATGCGCCGTTATCTACGGCGCGCATGCGCCGTAGACAGCGGCGCCTGTCATTTCAGTAAATATCTCCTAAACCGTGTAGGTTTAGGAGATATTTCTTGCACCTACAGGTAAGCCTTAATCTAGGCTTACCTGTAGGTGCAAGTTGAAAAAGTGGGTTTACAACCACTTTAAAAAACACACAGCAATTGGATCACATGGTATTATTGCACCATGTGATCTGGTGCAGGCAAATGCACTGTGTTGCGACCTACATTTGGGGTGTTAAATTAACATTGACACCCACTGCAGACCGCAACTGTAGTGCGTTTTTGAATGCAGTGTAGGGAACTAGCATGGAACGTGGGTTTCCCACAGCCTGGTATAGTGTGAACTGGCCCATAGTTCAGATTTGCAGAGAGGGACAGCGCATCCCCGCCAAGGGAAATACGGAGCTCAGGTAAGTAAAATGGGGGGGGGGGGGGCAAGCGCTAAGAAGTTTTTTCACCTTGATGCTTAGGATGCATTAAGGTGAAAAAACACAAGGGTTTACAACTCCTTTAGGCCCCCCACCACTGGCAAGTTTGGCCACACCCACATTTTGCAGTGGGACGCTCCCGCAGGTCACTTCCTCCCTCATTCTGAAGTTCAAAAGTTGGGAGGCATGGGGGTGTGTAAGTTACACTGAATACAAAAAATAGACAGGACTTGCCCTTTAATGACATTATTCTGAGATCTTTTCCTATTATAGTGAGTGAAACACGTAAACAGGAAGCGTGTGATTGTACAGACACAGGAAGTGATACCACAGCTGGGGAGGAAGTGATGTCGGGTGATAATAGGCAGTGATATACAGACAGGAAGTGAGGTTCTTATGTACAGGAAGTGATGTAGGGTTTAAACAGGAAGTTCCGGGTGAAAGGTGAGTCGGGAGGAAGTAGAGAGAAGACATTGGAAGTGGAGGGAGATATTCCTGCTACCGGCAGTAGTGGAGGTAATCAGTTAATATTTTGTATTTACACCCAGTAACCCCCCTCAGTCATGTTCGTCCTCTTCCTCCATAGTCACTGTGATGTATTTTATCTCCAGCAGATGATGATAAACACACAAATATAGTGTATATTATAATCAATACAGTAACTGTACTGTCTGTAAACTGTTGGCGCTTCATAAATCATGTATAATAATAAGAATAATACAGAAATATTACCTATATACTGTATAGAGCCATATATTCCACTATATGGAAATAAGATGTCCTCATAAACATAACATCTTAATAACAACCACTTAAAGTGGTTCTAAACCCACTTACACAACATGCACCTACAGGTAAGCCTAGATTAAGGATTAGCTGTAGGTGCATGAAATATCTCCTTAACCTACACGGTTAAGGAGATATTTGCATTTGAAACCGGTGCCGCTGACGTCATGCGCACTAGCGGGCCGGCTTAGTAGCCGGATTTCTGAATGGAGTTAGCCGGCCCGAGCGCGCATGCGTGTGACGTCATCGCCGCTCCTGGGCCAATAACAGCGCCGGAGCGGTGATACACGGAAGGCAGAGGGGAGCAAGATGGCATCGGTGACGGAAGTGTCCGAGCTAGGGCTGGGAAAAAAATCGATTTTAATCTTGAATCGAGTTTTGAGCTCAAATCGATTCAGTTTTGAAGAAAATCGATTTTTTTAGATTTAAAAAAAAAAAAAAAAAAATTATTATTTTTTTTTTTCCTTCAAAGTTTCCGTAGCAGGGCTGCAGGGGGCGTATGCGGAATGGCACTGGGCTGCGTTACCCCAATTACATCTACTCGCCGCAGCGAGTAGATGTAATGTAACACTAACTAACCGCAAGCCGCCGTCTGCCTATCTGATCAGCGTGTCATGCAGACAGACGGCGGCCATTGCAGTGTTCAAAACCCGCGCCTCTCGAGTCCTCGTCTTTGATAGGCGGAACACTCAATTTCACAGCAGGCAGTGTTCAGCCTATCACGGACATCCTCTCATCCTCGTCTGTGTTATGAGGATGAGCGGATGTCCATGGTAGGCGGAACACTGAATGCTGGGAAATTGAGTGTTCCGCCTATCACAGACGAGGAGGAGGCGCGGCTTTTGAATACTGGAATGGCCGCCGGTGTAGCAGTAAAATCCGTATCCCATGAAAATCTGCATCAGGTACGGGCACAGTGATTGAAGCATGGGCACAGTGAAGCACGGGCACAGTGAGACACGGGCACAGTTCAATTAGACTAAGAGTAACCTCAAGATTTTTTGTTGTTTTATTAGCTAAATCCAAATACAGTATTAATAATTTGGATGTTTAACAATCTTTGTTGCACACTGACTTTGCAGTTAGAGAAAGAGTTTGCCTTTGCAATTTTGTTTGTTGATGCACTTCAATTAATATAATAAAAAAAAAATCGAATCGTAAATCGAGTTTTTTATAAAAAAATCGCAGATTTTTTTGGGGGGAAAATCGCCCAGCCCTAGTCCGAGCACCGCTGTGGGGGCTTCGATCTCAGGTAAGTGATTCATAATGAGCTATGCATACTAGCTCATTATGTCTTTGTTTTGCAGGTTGTTTAAAGAAAAAAAAAAAAAAAACGGGGTTTACAACCACTTTAAAAGATTTACCCCTCTTCAAGACCAGGCAATTTTTTAACATACTGCACTGCGTTACTTTTAACTGACAATTGTGCGGTTGTGCGATGTTGTACCCAAATAAAATTTGTGTCCTTTTTTTTCCCCCCAACAAATAGAGCTTTCTTTTGGAGTTATTTGATCACCCCTGCGGTTTTTATTTTTTGTGCTATAAACAAAACCCCCCCCCCCCCCCCAATTTTTTTTTTAAAAAAAAGGAGGATTCAAGGAGGTCGCATGACATGACTCTTATCTCTATTAATAAAACACAACCATGACCAGAGAGGTGAGGAGGATTCTGGGAGGTCACATGACATTAGTGTTGTTCTTTCAAATGCAGAGTTTTCCTTGGTCTGGTGACCATTTCGCCATTACAGTCTCTTCACCTCATTCCCTGAAACATGAGAGAATCAATGACAAGAAGATTCTAGAAGTCACCAACAAGATCACTGATCTCCTGAGAGGAGAGGTGAGCGGTGCCGGGAATTCTGGGACATTATCCAGTAACAGACAAGGGATGTGTCTGGATGGTGACTGTATCATTGTGTGTGTCAGGTTCCTATAAGGTGTCTGGATGTCACTGTCTATTTCTCCATGTAGGAGTGGGAGTATTTAGAAGGACACAAGGATCTCTACAAGGACGTCATGATGGAGAATCAGCTGCCCCTCACTTCACCGGGTAAGAGGAGACTTTATTGTAAAGGAGAGAGCAGTACGGAGGGTCCACCTAGATCCCCCATCATCTGATAAACACATAGAAACAATGTATTCAGTCAGTGTGTGTGTTTCCTACAGATGGATCCAGTAATGGGAACCCACCAGAGAGATGTCCTCTGTATTCCCGGGATTCCACACAGGAAGGTCACACCATCCCTCACCATCATCGGGTAGGTGGGACTGAGCAACTAGAACTCAAATACTTTGTAGAATTTTACACTTTGAGATAACATTCTTCTAAATCATCTCTTGTTTCCTTTTATCCATTCTATCATATTTGCACTTTAGGGTGAAGAACTGAAAGACATCAAAGTTGAGGTTAAAGTAAAAAAAGAAGAGATGTTTGGGGATCACCAGTCTATGGAGGAGGGTGACCCACCAGAGAGATGTCCCCGTCCTCTGTATTCCCGGGATTCCACACAGGAAGGTCACACCATCCCTCACCATCATCAGGTAGATGGGACTGAGGAATTGGAACTCAAATGTATTCTAAGCTATGAGATGATATTTTTCTCTGCAATCTCTTGCTCCATTTTATAAATGTATTTTATCATCTTTGGGGTTTAGGGTGAGAGATTTCCTCCTCCTCTGTATTCTCAGGATTCTATACAGGAGGATCACACCATCCCTCACCAGGATCAGGTAGATGGGGCTGGACATGTAGACCTAAATATGTATTCTAAGCTATGAGAGGACATTCTTTTTGTAGGTTCTTGTTTTAATGCATACTTCTACATCTTTGGTTTGTAGCGCCTTGTCTTTTTTCTTTTTAATCAATATACGTTCCTTTTTTCTGTTGCTGTAAAGTCCAGTCACATGTCATTGTGGGTCCTCTTCCTCCTGGTGTTCTTCCAATGGGGGTGCATATTGAATGACATGGTGCTGTTCTTTGCTCCTGTAAGTCCAGGCTGATGTGATGATGTCCCATTAGGGGACGGGTCCCGGGCTTCCTAGGCTCACAGGAAATGGGCAGTAGACCTGATTTTTCTCTACTTCAGATCAGTAATAACTGCTGGTCTTGTCCCTCCCCCAGCCTGTGACTGGACAGTGAAAGGAGAAGCAGCAGACTGATGAGCTCATCTCTCTGTCACTCCGCTCCCTCCAGCTATCAGTTCTTGTTAAAATTGCAGCACAATTGCCCCTTGTTCTGTTTCCCCCTCCCAGTCTGAGCTCTTATGTTCAGGGAGTGCAAGAGCCTGATACCAGGTCCCATTCAGGTACTTACACCGCTTACATTTATTTTAAAAAAAAGTCTTTCAGGACAACAGCGAGCGCAGCTCCACCCACTTTTCCTGGAAATGCTACAATCAATGTTTTTTAACCACTTCCAGCCCGGCCTATAGCAAAATGACGGCCGGGCGGTGGTTCAGTTATCCTGACTAGGCATCATATGACATCCAGCAGGATAAGAGCCGCCGCATGCCCAAGAGGACCAGAAGAGCCGTCCAGGTAATCAGAGCGCAGCGCGGGGAACATACGATAACCGTTTTAATTGTCGCTTTCCCGGCACTCAACGTCATATTCAGCCCCGCCCCCTGACCGGGGAACTTTGATTGACAGATCACCCGTCACCAGGATTGGACAGGTGATCTGTCTATCAAAGTCCCGGGAGGCGGGACTGTATCTGACAGCAAGCAGCGGGGAACACGGCAATTAAAAAAGGAAACTTATCACTGTGACTGTTCCCCGCGCTGCGCTCTAAACATCCGGGCGGCTCTCTCTCTCTCTTCCCCTCCACAATCACTGGGAGAAGGACTTCAATTCCACACAGGCTGCCGGCGGTCCTCGACCCCCCCCCCCCCCCCCCCCCCCCTGGCTCCCAGGCAGCCCTTCCTCGCCAGCCCTCAAAATTCACTCGCAAAATGCGAGCAGGCGAGTGCAATTTTGAGGGCTGTATTAGGTAATGGAAAGCTGCTGTAATTTCTTTCTCGTACATCACGGGACACAGAGCGACATAGTCATTACTAATGGGTTATATAGTTACCGTCAGGTGCTGGCACTGGCAACTTCCAAAACCGGAAGTACCCTCCCCTATATAAGCCCCTCCCATCCGGGAGCACCTCAGTTTTTTGCCAGTGTCTAAGGTGTTGGCCAAGAAGAAACATGTGTTTTTCACTGAGCTTGCGTACAGGTTCTTTTGGGCCTCAGTAAGCTATTCCGGATCCGACCAAAAAAGCTTCATAGCTAAACGGTCGGTACCCGGGCCTTGCAGAGAAGAGCAAGGTTCTGCCTGTAATGCTTCTCTTAGGAGAGCTGGACCCTGGGATCCAGAGCTCTGGTCATACCCACGACCAAGATGTTTTCTGTGCAGGGTGCTATACAGGTCCAGGGGAGTGGAATCCTTGGGAACCCGGTCCCTGAAGGTTTGATTACAATGCCTGCCGTGATAGGTGAAGTTTGGGCTTTTGTGGACCAAACAAAGTCCTGCGGCGGGGAACAGGTAAGTGGGGGCCCCCAGGAACTTGGTTCTATTGGGGGACCCCCAAGCCTAATTTGTCTTTCTGTCTGTTACCTAACGGTATTCCCGCTAATATCTGTGCATGCCTGTAACTACTAAAAAAATGTAATAATTTTTAATGGTGGTCAAGAAAAAAAAAAAAAAAAAAAAGAATGTTTTTTTATATATGTTTAGTATATTAAACTGCGGTACCTGTGTTTGTCCACTAGAGGCCGCTGTGGAATGTTTTTCTTGTCATATGGACTAGTTTCTTCTCAGAGAGCAAAGTCCAGGCAGCTGGTGAGTTCTCCTACAGGAAACTGTTTCCTCTGCCATGTTGCAGTGTTCGTCTATCCCCCGGCCTGCGGCAAAGGGGGCCCTGGCTCCTGTCCCTGGTTTCCATGTTTGAAAATTAGCGCCGAGGCGCACGTGGCCGCGCGCGTGCGCGTGCACGCGCCTCTATATATAGAGGTGGCCGGAAAAAGGGGCGGGGCCTGGGGGATGACGCTCTGTGCGCGCCGCAGCGCTTCTGCGCATGTGCGGGCGTCCCAGCAGGTTTTTAAAAAGCCACATTATTGCAGTAAGCTGGCTATGAAGTACAGAGACAGAGCTGGCAACATTTAAAGGCATACAGCAAGCGGTTGATACAGGCATCCCCTAGAAAGGCACATTAGTAGACACCAACTGTGATATAGCAGCAATTGTGCTAGACTATTCTCAGTAAAAGTGGTGTATTACGGCTGGAATACCTCAGCTTTAGGCTTAGGAATATGCCGTCCAGTAGCTCCGGAACTGAATCTTCCAGGAAGCGAAGGGGGTCTCATCGGGCTCTGAGGATCTTGGGCATACTCTTGCTGCACCAGTCTCCCCTGAAGTTCAGAGGTAAGTGACCGTAGAGACCCCGCAGGGGTACTTGGTACTGTGGCTGTCCTCAGTCACCTGCTCCTGTGTATGTAACAGAGGAGGTTTTTTCCTCAGCTCTGGGAGGATTAGAGAGAGATTGTCAACATTTATCGCTGCCTCCCTGTCAGGGAAAGCACGTCCGATCTCCGTCTCCTCCTTCAGAGTGCCTGTTAGCAGAGCAACAGTCCCATACAGGGATCGACCTGCCTGAAGGGGATCAGGATGAGGTTGATTCTGTTATAGAGGAATCAACAGTGGGGGAACCTTTTCTCAGCATCTTAAGCTGAAAGATTATGGGTTCAGTCTCTGACTAACATGGTCCGATCAGCATTTAAAAATGCACCTTGCGGAACCATCAACCACTACTGTATCCTCGTTGGGGTCGCTAGAAGCCCCCAGACTGTTTGTTCTTTTCCACTTCACCCTTTACTGAAAGGGCTCATTTACCAGGATTGGGAACGTCCTGAGAAAATATTTATTCCCCCAAGAGATTTCCGGTGGTCTATCCCATGGAGGATAAGTTCATCAAAAAAAAAAAAAAAAAAAAAAAATGGAAGGTCCCTACAGTGGACGCAGCCATCTCTTGTATGTATAAATCACTGACATGTCCAGTGGATAATGTCCAAATGTTCAAGAACCCAATAGATAAAAGATTGGAGTCCTTATGAAAATCTGCTTGGTGATACAACCAGCAGTAGCAGCTATTGGGGTCTGCTAAGCAGTGAAGGATCAGTTGAAACAGGTCTTGAGGGACTTGACAGATCAGCAGGCTTTGCCCTAGCTGATCTACCTAGAGCCTTAGGCTTTGCGGTTGACGCCATAGAGGATTCAGTCCATCAGGCCTCCCGCCTTACGCTGTCTATAGTACATATGCGTAGGCTCCTATGGCTCAAAAACTGGTCTGCTGAAGCTCCCTGTAAAGAATGGCTGGTTAGCGTCCCATTTCATGGTGAACGCTTATTCGGGGAAAACCTGGACAAATATATCCAGAAAAATTTCCAGCGGTAAAAATACGCTCTTGCCGGTTAAAAGCAGAGTTAGAGGTCCCTCTTTAAGAGGCCTGCTTCTCCAGTCCCTGGGGCATCGGCTGTGTAACAGTTCCGACGGCCTCCTCGGTCAAATCCCGGGGGTAAAAAACAGGGACAGTAGCAGGGTAATGAGAAACCCTGGGTCAGGGGAGGTACAAAACCTCCCCCAAAGTTAAATTCATTGAAGCCCCCACTCAGTCGGGTGGGGGGAGGACTCCAGTTGTTCGCAAGAGACCTGGCGGGACACGATCAAGACAGATAGGTGCTCTCCGCAGTAGGTTTGGGATACAGTTTGGAGTTAAAAGACTCTCCTCCTTCCCATTTTTGAGGTCAAACGTGCCAAGGGATCCCCGGAAGAGAGAGTCCCTCCTGTTGGCACTAGAACAACTATTGCTCCAAGGAGTAATTATGGAGGTTCCCCTGGAAGAATGAGGGTTCGGGTTTTACTCAAACCTCTTTACAGTCCCGAAGCAAACGCGGACGGGAGGCCCATATTAATTCTAAAAGGGCTATACAAATTCCTGTATATCAGGACTTTCCGATGGAGTCGATCCGATCGGTGGCCACTGCCCTACAAGGGGAGGATTGGTTAGCCACGATCGACATCAAAGATGCTTATTTGCACATTCCCATCTTTCCAGTCCACCAAAAATTTCTACGCTTTGCAGTAGAAGGGCGCCATTTTCAGTTCAGAGCCTTACCCTTCGGTTTGGCCACAGCACCACGAGTGTTTACAAAAATTCTGGCCCTTTATTGGCCAATCTAAGAACACAAGGTGTAATGATAATGGCATATCTGGATGACTTGTTGCTGATAGACCACTCAGTGAAAAAACTAGACGTGGTCGTTCACAAGACGATCAAGTATCTGGAATCTCACGGTTGGATTATCAACCGAGACAAGTCAGCCCTAAAAACCAGTCAAAAGTCTGGAATACTTGGGGCTAAGGTTGGATTCAGGCCAGAGAAAAATATTCTTGCCTCGAGGAAAGGTGTTGTCTTTGAAAGATTTGATCCACTTAGTGGGTACAAAAAAGACAGCCGTCCATACGCCTGTATATGAGGCTGCTGGGAAAAATGGTGGCATCATTCGAAGCAGTACCCTACGGTCAATTCCATTCAAGGAATTTGCAAGGGGCCATACTGTCAGCCTGGAACAAAAAAGTTCAGGCCCTAGACTTACAATGTCCTTGTCCCCTTCCGTTCGCAAGAGCCTCCGTTGGTGGTTGGTTCCCCAGAATCTGGAAAAAAGGAAATCCTTCAGTCCGATTTCTTGGAAGGTGGTCACTACAGATGCCAGCCTTATAGGCTGGGGAGCAGTACTGGAGCAATAGTCTCTCCAGGGCAGATGGTCGGATGCAGAAAAGGCCCTGCCCATCAATCTCTTAGAGATACGAGCAGCCCGGTATGCCCTAGTAGCATGGACATCCAAACTCCAAGGGTCCCCTGTCAGAATTCAATCAGACAATGCCACAGCAGTGGCATATATCAATCGGGGGGGCACCAGGAGTCGTGCAGCCCAAAGGGAAGTAAATTACATCCTGAGATGGGCAGAAAAATATGTCCCAGCCATATCTGCGGTATTCATTCCAGGAGTGGAGAATTGGAAGGCGGACTTTCTAAGTCGCCAGCAATTAGGCCCAGAGGAAGGGTCCCTTCACCCCGAGGTTTTCTGGACAATATGTCAGCGGTGGGGAACATCGGATGTAGATCTTCTAGCATCCAGATTCAACGCAAAGGGGGATAGGTTTGTCTCTCGGACAAGGGATCCCCTAGCTTGCGGCTCGGATGCCCTAGTGTTCCCTGGGGATCAGTTCAAGCTGATATATGCATTCACACCGCCACAATGGTTACCTCGGTTACTCCGCAGAATCAGGGTAGAAAAGAAACCAGTGATTCCGGTGGCTCCAGCGTGGCCGAAGAGCGTGGTACGCGGAGATTGTAAAATTTCAGTGGGGAGTCCTTGGACTCTCCCACGTCGTCCGGCTTTCGCAAGGACCGATATACCACCCTTCCTTACCAGCCCTAGGTTTGACGGCCTGGCTATTGAAGCCCACATTCTAAAAAAGAGAGGGCTCTCTAATGCTGTGGTATCTACCATGATCAATGCCAGGAAGCCGGTATCCAGGCAGATCTACTATAGAATCTGGAAGGCGTACATCGCGTGGTGTGAGGCCAAGAAATGGCATCCACATAAGTACGTAATAGGTAGGATTCTGGACTCCTACAGTGGGCTGTAGATAGGAAGCTTGCCTTGAGTACTATCAAGGGTCAGATTTCGGCCTTGTCAATATTTTTTCAAAGGCCCTTGGCTTCGCATTCACTAGTCAAAGCCTTTATACAAGGAGTGATGCGTATTAGTCCTCCGGTTAATATTCCCATATGTCCATGGGATCTAAACTTGGTTCTGTCGGTTCTACAGAAACAACCATTTGAACCATTACAGCATATTTCCTTGGTGCTTCTTACCAGGAAATTGATTTTTCTAGTAGCCATTTGTTCGGCTAAAAAGAGTATCGGAATTAGCAGCTATGTCCTGTAAGGAGCCATATCTGGTTATCCATAAGGACAGAGTAGTGTTACGTCCTCATCCAGCCTTTCTTCCTAAGGTGGTATCGAGGTTTCATTTGAACCAAGATGTGGTTCTTCCTTCTTTTTTCCCCAAACCTGCTTCGGTAGAGGAAAAGTTATTGCATTCTTTGGATGTAGTAAGAGCAGTTAAAGCTTATCTAAAAGCCACTGCTCAGATTCGCAGAACGGATACTTTGTTTATTCTGCCGGAAGGCCCCAGAAAGGGTCAGGCAGCGTCAAAATCTACTTTAGCCAAGTGGATTCGACAGGTCATAATACAAGCCTATAGCTTGAGAAGTAGACCGCCTCCGTTCAAAGTTAGGGCGCACTCCACGAGAGCAGTTGGAACTTCATGGGCAGTGCATCACCAGGCCTCCCTGGCTCAAATCTGTAAGGCCGCAACATGGTCTTCGGTACACACGTTTACTAGGTCCTACCAGGTGGACGTTAGAAGTCGGGAGGATGTCGCCTTTGGGCGCAGTGTGTTGCAGGCCGCAAAAGATCCTCATGTCTGATAGCGCTCAGCTTATATATGGTGTATCCCCCCCCCTCATTTGGCATTGCTTTAGGACATCCCATTAGTAATGACTATGTCGCTCTGTGTCCCGTGATGTACGAGAAAGAAAATAGGATTTTTATAACAGCTTACCTGTAAAATCCTTTTCTTGGAGTACATCACGGGACACAGAGCTCCCGCCCCTCTTTGGGGACACTTATTGCTTTGCTACAAAACTGAGGTGCTCCCGGATGGGAGGGGCTTATATAGGGGAGGGTACTTCCGGTTTTGGAAGTTGCCAGTGCCAGCACCTGACGGTAACTATATAACCCATTAGTAATGACTATGTCGCTCTGTGTCCCGTGATGTACTCCAAGAAAAGGATTTTACAGGTAAGCTGTTATAAAAATCCTATTTTTTCTTTTATTTTAGTTGACATTTTTATTATTATTTTGGGGTTTAGAGTGAAGCATGGATTAAAATAAAAGTTGAGGTTAAAGAAGAAGAAGAAGTGGAGATGGAGTATGTTGGGGGCGATCAGCCGTTCACGGAGGAGGTTGGGATGATTATGAAAAGTGAAGAAGAAGAAATTTCTCCACCAATCGACACAAGTAAGTATAGGCACTATGGAAGAAACAGGTTACAGTCTCATTTTACTTCTCAAACGCCTGCTTTTAATGCCAGTGGGAACTTAGCCTAACACATGTTGGCCACACATTTAATCTCTTGATCATCCTAGATTTTAATCCCTGTCCCAGCCAGCATCATTAGTACAGTGACAGTGCATAATTATAGCACCGATCACTGTATTGGTGCCACTAGTTCGCAAAAATGTGTCCAAAGTGTCAGGTTTCCGATTTGTCTTGCAGTCCCGCTATAAGTCACTGATCGCCACCATTACTAGTAAAAAATGAATTCAAATGTAATAAATATATCACATAGTTTGTAGCCGCTATAAATTTTGCGCAAACCAAACCACATGAAAGCTCCATCTGCATTCCTCAATATGTCATGTTCCCAATAATAGAGGAGGAGATACTGTACACCATATAAAGGTCCATCTCCATTCCTCAATATAACGTCATGTTCCCAACAAATGAGGAGGAGATACTGTACACAAGGACTCAAAATTTCAAGTCCTGAACTACTAGCCAGGCCTCAAGGGTTACTCGTCACCAGTTGCCCCACCCAACCCCTACCTGGCCCGTCCCTAATCACGCCCTCATAAGTTATCTCAAGAGATGACACTTAAATGTTTTATGCAGAATTACATTACAAAAATAAATATTAACAACAACTTTATCAGTTCCCCTCAATGCAGCGTGACCTGTGCCCATCAATGCAGCGTGACCTGTGCCCATCAATGCAGCGTGACCTGTGCCCATCAATGCAGCCTCACTGTGCCCATCAATGCAGCCTCACTGTGCCCCACATTGCAGCCTCACTGTGCCCCAAATTGCAGCCGCAATGTCATTGTGTCCCACATTGCAGCCTCTCTGTGCCCCATAATCCAGCCTCTCTGTGCGCAAAAATCCAGCCTCTCTGTGCCCCAAATTGCAGCCTCGCCAGGATGGAGGAAGTGAGAGGGCGGCCAGGACATGACTGGAGGAAGATTAGAGCCACGGGAGATGTTCTCCCAGCGCGATGTGGAAGAGAGCATATAGGAATAGGAAAGCCGCGGGATCGCAGAGCAGTAAAACACACGGTAACAGCTGACATTGTCTCTGCTCTGGTCACTCTCACACCGCCCCGCCTCCTCCTGACCCCACGCCTGTGAGACAGAATACATCCCAGCATTGGACCCGCATTCTGTCAATTACAAGCGTGGGGTCAGGAGAAGCTCTCTGAGGATCTGAAAAAAAGAATTGTTGCTCTACATAAAGATGGCATAGGCTATAAGAAGATTGCCAAGACCCTGAAACTGATCTTCAGCATGGTGGCCAAGACCATACAGCGGTATAACAGGACAGGTTCCACTCAGAACAGGCCTCGCTATGGTCCACCAAAGAAGTTGAGTGCACGTGCTCATCGTCATATCCAGAGGTTGTCTTTGGGAAATAGACGTATGAGTGCTGCCAGTATTGCTGCAGAGGTTGAAGGGTGGGGGGTGAGCCTGTCAGTGCTAAGACCATACGCCGCACACTGCATCAAATTGGTCTGCATGGCTGTTGTCCCAGAAGGAAGCCTCTTCTAAAGATGATGCACAAAAAAGCCCGTAAACAGTTTGCTGAAGACAAGCAGACTAAGGACATGGATTACTGGAACCATGTCCTGTGGTCTGATGAGACCAAGATAAACTTATTTGGTTCAGATGGTGTCAGGCGTGTGTGGCGGCAACCAGGTGAGGAGTACAAAGACAATTGTGTCTTGCCTACAGTCAAGCATGGTGGTGGGAGTGTCATGGTCTGGGACTGCATGAGTGGTGCCGGCACCAGGGAGCTACAGTTCATTGAGGGAACCATGAATGTCAACATGTACCGTGACATACTGAAGCAGAGCGTTATCCCCTCCCTTCAGAGACTGGGCCACAGGGCAGTATTCCAACATAATGACGCCAAACACACCTCCAAGACGACCACTGCCTTGCTAAAGAAGCTGAGGGTAAAGGTGATGGACTGGCCAAGCATGTCTCCAGACCTAATTCCTATTGAGCATCTGTGGGACATCCTCAAATGGAAGGTGGAGGAGCGCAAGGTCTCTAACATCCACCAGCTCCGTGATGTCATCATGGAGGAGGAGAAGAGGACTCCAGTGGCAACCTGTGAAGCTCTGGTGACCTCCATGCCCAAGAGGGTTAAGGCAGTGCTGGAAAATAATGGTGGCCACACAAAATATTGACACTTTGGGCCCAATTTGGACATTTTCACTTATGGGGTGTACTCACTTTTGTTGCCAGCGGTTTAGACATTAATGGCTGTGTGTTGAGTTATTTTGAGGGGACAGCAAATTTACACTGTTATACAAGCTTTACGCTCACTACTCTACATTGTAGCAAAGTGTCATTTCTTCAGTGTTGTCACATGAAAAGATAGAAGAAAATATTTACAAAAAATGTGAGGGGTGTACTTACTTTTGTGAGATCCTGTTAATATTAAAAAAAAAACGAGGTAGAATGAATATCCATCTTTATATATCGCCATTCTCCCTTTTCAGGAGTGTTTGTTTCCCCGTAGCCCTGAGTTGAAGTTGACTAATCACAGCATAGGCAGATCGTTCAGTTCATAGATCTTTTCCTCTGTAGCGGCGATATTGACGACTAAGTATTTAAGAGAATGAATTGCCACTGAAATGGGAAGTTGGTTTCCAATAATTCTTTCTCAATTAACAGAAATGTAATATTGAGGCACCTGGATTTCGTAATATTTAATTTAACCACTTCAGCCCCAGGAGAATTTACCCCCTTCCTGACCAGGCCACTTTTTGCGATTCGGCGCTGCGTTGCTTTAACTGACAATTGCGCGGTCGTGCGACGTGGCTCCCAAACAAAATTGGTGTCCCTTTTTTTCCCACAAATAGAGCTTTATTTTGGTGGTATTTGATCACCTCCTGCGTTTTTTTTTTTTTTTTTTTTGTTTTTTTTTGCGCTATAAACAAAAATAGAGCGACAATTTTGAAAAAAAAATATATTTTTTTTACTTTTTGCTATAATAAATATCCCCCAAAAAATATATAAAAAAAAATTTTTTTTTTTCCTCAGTTTAGGCCGATACGTATTCTTCTACATATTTTTGGTAAAAATAAGCATTTATTGATTGGTTTGCCAAAAGTTATACCATCTACAAAATAGGGGATAGTTTTATGGCATTTTTTTTACAAGTAATGGCGGCGATCTGCGATTTTTATCGTGACTGCGACATTATGGCAGACACATCGGACACTTTTGACACTATTTTGGGACCATTGTCATTTTTGCAGCGATCAGTGCTATAAAAATGCACTGATTACTGTGTAAATGACAGCGGCAGGGAAGGCGTTAACCACTAGGGGGCGAGGAAGGGGTTAAGTGTGTCCTAGTGATTGATTCTAACTGTGGGGGGGGATGGGCTACAAGTTACACGACATTGATCACTGCTACCAATGACAGGGAGCAGTAGATCAGTGTCCTGTCACTAGGCAGAACAGGGAGATGCCTTGTTTACATAGGCATCTCCCTGTTCTGCAGCTCCGTGACACGATCGCGGGACACCGGCGTACATCGAGTCTGCGGGTCTGGTCACGGAGCTCGCGGCAGGGGTGAGTGCGCCCTCACCGCGGCAAATTCAAAGGGCCGTACAGGTACGTCCCTTTGCGCAGCCGTGCCATTCTGCCGACGTAAATGTTCGTTCGGCAAGCAGGTTAAAGGTTGTAGGTACATAGCTAAAATTTTTGCTTTATTGGATAATGAAGCCTCAGTCATAACTATTTATTATTATAGAGCAGGGGTCCTCAAACTTTTTAAACAGGGGGCCAGTTCATGGTCCCTCAGACTGTTGGGGGGCCGAACTATAGTTTAAAAAAAATATGAACAAATTCCTATTGCACACATATTATTTGTACTGCAAAAAAACAGGAAAATCTATTTAACCACTTCCATACTGGGCACTTAAACACCTTCCTGCCCAGACCAATTTTCAGCTTTCTGCGCTGTTGCACTTTGAATGACAATTGCGCGGTCATGCTACACTGTACCCAAACAAAATTTTTATCATTTTTTCCCCGCAAATAGAGCTTTCTTTTGGTGGTATTTGATCACCTCTGGGATTTTTATTTTTTGCTAAAAAAAATAAAAAAAGACCAAAAATTTTGAAAAAAAAAAGTATTTTTTTTTGTTTCAGTTACAAAACTTTTTAAATACGTTTTCTCCTTCACTGATGGGGCTGCACTGACGGGCACCGATGAGGTGGCATTGATGGGCACTGATGATGGGCACTAATATGCGGCACTGATAGGTGGAACGGATAATCGGCACGTATGGGCGCTGATAGGCGGCACGTATGGGCGCTGATAGGCGGCACGTATGGGCGCTGATAGGCGGCACGTATGGGCACTGATAGGCGGCACGGATGGGTACTGATAGGCGGCACGGATGGGTACTGATAGGCGACACGGATGGGCACTGATAGGCGGCACGGATGGGCATGGATGGGCACTGATAGGTGGCACGGATGGGCATGGATGGGCACTGATAGGTGGCACGGGTGGGCACTGATAGGCGGCACTGATGTACTGTAATGGATGCCAATCAGTGCCAAACAAAAATGCCTGCCAATTAGTGATGCCCATTGTGGGCACTGGCATCCATTGTGGGCACTGATTGGCATCCATTAGGGGGCACTAACTGGCATCCCTGGTGGTCTAGGGTGGCATACCTGGTGCTGGCATCCCTGGTGGTCCAGTGGCATCCCTGGTGGTCCAGTGGGGGCATCCTCGGGGGGGCTGTGCTGATAATCGATCAGCACAAACCCCCCCCCCTGTCATAGGAGCAGCCGATCGGCTCTCCTCTACTCGCGTCTGACAGACGCGAGTGAGGAAAAGCCGATGACCGGCTTTTCCTGTTTACACTGTGATCAGCCGTGATTGGACACGGCTGATCACGTGGTAAAGAGTCTCCGTCGGAGACTCTTTACCTAGATCGGAGTTGCGGGGTGTCAGACTGACACCCCGCAGCAACTATCGGCGCGCAGCGGCTCAAAATCATGAGGACGTCATATGACGTCCTGTCAGGATTTTGCAACCACTTTGCCGACGTCAATCCGCTATAGGGCGGGTGGCAAGTGGTTAATATTTAAAATAAAAAACTATTTTAATCAACATAAACTTATTAGTATTTCAGAGACTCCCCTCATCACAGATCCCCTCCCCCATCACAGAACCTCTCCATCACAGATTCCCCCCATCAAAAAGCCCCCATATAATGTCATCCATCACAAAGCCCCCCATAAAAGATCGCCCATCACAAATCTCCCCATCACAAAGCCCCCCAACACAAACTCCTCTCCATGACAAAGCCCCCCGTAACAGACACCCCTATCACAGAGCCCCCCATAACAGATCCCCCATAACAGACTCCCCCCTCACAGATCCCCCCCCCTATAAGATGCCCCCCATAACAGACTCCCCCCCCCCCCCCCCCCCCCATCACAGTCTTCCTCCAACCACAATAGAAAAGTGTGTGTAGCACACAGACCTTTTCCGCTCCATCCTTCTCAACAGAGAGGCACACCTGCTACTTGCCCGTTATCCAACTCCAGATATGGAGAGGCGAGCGGTGCTTAGATTATTTATTTTTTTGGCCTTGCGGCGAATTACCTCCTCAGAGTGGATCCCTGGTCTCCGTTGTCTAGGCAGAAGTCCCTCTTGTAATAAAGCCAATGTCCACACAGGTGTGAAAAACCTAAGCAGCAAGGTTTTATTATTTTCTTGAAAACAAAACTCATATGAAAGAGAGAGTAGAAACGACAAGAATGGGGAAGGTCCAGACACGCAACACTTAAGCAACACTCATCGCCACTCAAGCCTGAGTGGGTCTTGCTCACCCGGATAGTCCCTTTTTAAGAGCGGTCCTAGCAGCCGATGTAGAGCACGAAACAACTACTCGTGATTTCCCTGGGATACGATCAGGGGATCCTCTGCCACAGAATCCTTAAGTCCCGAACTTCCCGGCCTAGTAATAGTTAGGTGCCAATGGGGCACATTACCAGGCTTTTGGCGGATAGGAATCCTTCCCTCTGACAGGTAGCCGGGCCTCTTCCGAGACAGTGACTTCTTCACTAATCCCCTTGGGACCGATCCTCCTTCAGAGTGGGTCACCCCTCACTTGGGTACCCTGGGACTCCTTTTCTTCCATAGGCCCCAGCCAAAGGTGCCGGGCCTACCTGTAGCGATGCAGCCTCGGGCTAAAGGTGCCCGAGACCTGAAGCACACACACGCACCCCTGGCCTGGAGGGCCAGGAGGCGTGACCTGCTCCCCTGGAATCTCCTCACGCCTGATGACATCTGCCCCTTAAGTATCCCCTCCTAGCATGCACAGCGGGTCGACCACGCCCACAGCACGGCTGCCGAGAGAGGACACCCAATGGTGTTGCGCTACCCCCCTGTGGTTCTACCTGAGCCAGAGATGACAATGCCACCTACAGGCAACAGGGAACACTGCAGCCAGGCAATATCCCACCAGAGCAGAAGCGAGTTTTTAGGAAATTAACAGTCTGAGCCCAACTACTGGCTCAGACCAAACCCTAAATTTGAACATGGCGCCCCCTAAATGGGGGGGGGCTCCACCCCCCCCTGTTGAATAGACACTGTCCCCGGTGAAAACTAAAGTCCTTCAATCCTGAAGGCTGCAATTTTTCCTAAAAAAAAAAAAAAAAAAAAAAATGGTGCCTGAACCAAAAATATTTTGGGAAGAGAGATAGAAAAGCAGAGAGAGAGAGTACACAAATAACATTACATTTTTAAATTGCATAAGTTAATAAACATTCCCCCCAATTCCTGCCTATCTTCCCAACCCCATTCTCCGGTGGAGTTGATAGCAGATCACACATCTGCAGAGGGAGAGAAAGAGAAAAAAACAACATGCATAGAAATAAACATCCTAACCACTAAACTGTATAAAGAAGTGAACCACCTCTTCAAAAAGAAATGATTTAAAGTAGAGCATGCTATGCCTAGCATTACTTTACTATATATATATATATATATATATATATATATATATATATATATATATAGTAAATTTTTTTTTAAAGTTCAGAAAACCGCTGCCACCTAGTGACGGCGAAACATTCAAGTTGTCCATCCATCTTGTCTGAGCAGGGGTTGCACATAGCATAAGAAAAAAAACACAAGGAGAACGTTCCTAGCTAGCTACCCCAAAGTTCAAAGAGAGGAAAAAAAACAATGTTCTTTTGTTTTTTTAAGTGCAGCAGTTATCCTCCGGTGGCAGAGGGCAAAGTTATTTAGATCCAAGGTATAGTTCAAAACACAGAAAAAACTTAAAGGTAGAACCTTGGATCTGGAAGAACGAGCGTTTTCCACTGCTTGTCCAGGGTAGTTATTGAGTAAGTCCCATCATCTCTCCCCGGACAATAAATTACAACGCGGTCAGCGTGGATGTGCCGACCGTAATTCCATTCCTTCCGGCATTGCTTAAAGCGTCCGGTCACCGTAGCTGCGCAAGAAAGGTACCTGCGTGGCTTGGGTACCTCGAGGCAGTCCCAGGTGGCTTCCCCGTACCATCTTTCACGACAGGCCTCAACTTCAAACAGCAAATCCTTAGGCAAATAGGGATATTCCAAACCATATTCACTCGCCACTCTTTTTTTTTTTTTTTTGTAAACAGTATTTTTATTTTTATCTGTTTACAAGCGTAACATAACAATAATGTAGCATTTTCATATCAATAACAGCTTTTATCTGTATAACAAGACCAAGATAGGGTGGTTCTTTGTGGATAGAGCGGTTGTGGTTTAAAGAACTGTTGCTCCTGAAAAGTTAGTGTCCGCTCGCGGCTTGGCCTGAGTTGGGCTACATATTTAGGGGGGGGGAGCCGCAGCAGCCAACTCCAAGGGTGACTTCCCCTGAGCGCCACACCAAGCGAGGGGTGCCCTACAGGGCCTCCATCAAACCTCCCTCGGCGCGCCCCCGAAGCCCCCCCCCCCGCCCCCCACCATGGAACCGCACATCGCCAGTGCCACTGTCCAGGGCACTCGTGTGCACATGCTTGGCCTCACCACGAGCAGGCATCTTAACTGTTTGCGGTCTGCTACTATCAGTCTTGTCTGCTTTAATCATTGTAATAAGCAACCATTGGAAAGAGATAGAAAAGTTACAGGGGGGGAAAGAAAATAGAAGTTGACAGAGATAAAGACCCCAGGTTCCGTCATTAGGATTGACTCAGGAAAGGAGGGGGGGGGGGAACTGGGATAGGAGGTGGGGAGAAGGGTGGAATTCAGAGTCTCACCTTTTGCGCCCAGAGGGTTTATCTTGCCGGCACCGGACCGCCAGCCGCTCG
Organism: Rana muscosa; assembly: GCA_029206835.1. Lineage (NCBI taxonomy): Eukaryota > Metazoa > Chordata > Amphibia > Anura > Ranidae > Rana > Rana muscosa. Next base: position 431,212,428 of record CM055123.1, on the reverse strand, counting down.
TTCGTCATGTGGTGGAGGAAGCAGGGACCACCGCACAGTAGTTCATTGTCCGTGGCCCATGTCCCCCCTCCTTGAGGGGTTAGCATCAGGTACATTTTAGCGTCTTACCATGGCCTATAGCCGGATCTGCTATTCGTAGAAGAAATTCATCCAGACTGGAGGGGATGTGATTGTGAGCAGAGAAGTGATCTGTCCAGAGAGCCCACCTGGCCGTGTGTCTCTCTCTAGTGTCTTTACAGGTTGCAATCCATTCTTCCGCTTCCCTGATCTGATTTGTCCTGCATATCCATTCCTCCCTATTTGGTATCTGCGTTTTCTTCCAGAAAATAGGGAGTAGCCCTCTAGCGGCGTCTAGTAGGTGAGGTAGTGCGTTTTTTTTTTAATAACGACTTATGGGCATGGAAGGGACGTGCAAGAGAAAGTAGACCGGAGAGAGGGGGATATCTATCCCCAGGACTTCCTTAATCTTATGTTTAATATCTTCCCAGTATGACGTGATAATGTGGCAATCCCACCATGTGTGTAGGAGGGCTCCCCGGCCTCGGCATCCCCGCCAGCACCGGTCAGAGCTATTGGGGTACATTTGCGCTAAGTCTGCTGTCACTCTGTACCAGCGTGATAACAATTTGTAATTTGTTTCTTGCATTTTCACTCGCCACTCTTTTAATCAGGATCCGCTGCAGGCGAGACAATTTCGGTAACGCTGCAGGGTTCCCTTCCCCAGGCATAACGTAAGAGTCCGGGGACCTTTTAACTAACACTGCATCAGACTTTGGCATTGGTGACCGCAATGGCAAACGTCCCACTGTAACAGCAAGCACGGGCGATGCAGGTGTGAGTACTGCAGGTGCGGGTATGGGTAAAACCTTTTCCTCCGGAGTAGGGGCTTTCACTCGGGGCGTAGTTTCCCCAAAGTCCATCGGTGATCCCTCTCTAAGGTTGCGGATCAGGGCTACCGAAATCCTGTCCCAACCCTTCGTAACAAAAGTCTTGTCTATTTCAGCATCATCTCCGTCATCTGAATATAAGTCCAAATCGGATGTATCACACTCTTCAGCAGGCAGATATGCTCGAGTCTCAGTCACAGTACCCCCAGCCTCCTTACCGTCTCCCGACGTGGATTTTCCGGAGATCCCTCGGCTTCGAAGATCCGGTTCAGGCAGGTGCTGCGGTAGGCTTCTACCGCAGCCGCGGGAGGCCTTAACATATTCAACCTTTCGTTTTGCGGGCAGGATATGTACTTCGGAAATGGCGGCGGCAGCGTCCGCTGCGGTATCCGGCGATGGCTCTGCAGCAGCCGAGACATCCTCATTGGCCACATCTGTGGCAGTCGATGTGGTGCGCCTGGGCCTGGCTGTGGGAGTACAGGTTTCTTCCCCGGAAGTGACGGTACCTGTAAGGCAATTTACCCGGTAGGCTCGGGGCGATACGGTGGGCTGGTCCACCTCAAACAGGAACTCCCCACAACTCAAGCACCTTCCGAAAGGCCATAGTTGCACAGCCAGTCCTTGGCATTTAGGGCAGAGCATGCCCAGGGCCTCCGCATCTCTGCAAGTGCACAAAGCGAAGCGGCCCCTGGGTTTGAGCCGGATCCCCGTATCCGTAAGCGGGGCGATGATCGGAGCAATGTCCATTGAAGAAAGCATCGGGGACATCCGGGGTCCCGACAAAATTGAGGCACTGGGAAAAGCGGACATGTTGCTACTCACTCGATCCAACTCTCTCTGTCTCCTGTCGCCAAAGTACCCACACGCAACACACAAGTGGCGGGGACTTCTCCCCTTTTCTTCTTCCTGCACGTAGCTTGCAGGCTTTTCTTTTACTAGACACGCCCACGAACTACGCTGTTGAAAAAAACACAGTTCTGTGCCCCTTAACCCCTTTTTCTCTCTCAGAATACAGTTCAATTTCTTCCATGGCCGACTTTCCAAGCACATACAAAACAGTCCACTCATGCGAGACGTAGCCACAAATCCCAGACTCGGGCCCCCACGTAGCACACACTGACCTCTTATTCCGCTCCATCCTTCTCAGCAGAGAGGCACACCTGCTACTTGCCCATTATCCCACAGATATGGAGAGGCGAGCGATGTTAGATTTTTTTTTGTGTTTTTTCAGGTGTCACTGTCCCCAGCCAGCGGAGTGCTTCCTTACATCTCAGGTGTCCTCAGCCAGCGGAGTGCTTCTTTACATCTCAGGTGTGCCCCCCCCCCCATTGGAGCCCTTCTATATCCCAGCAGCGGTGTCTCCGCCGCCATTACAGAAGGCTGAGGGGGAACAAATTAGATGCGGCCATTTTCAAGAAGACCACAGATGAGTTATTAACAAGAAGGGAGCCTGCCGAGTGGCTACAATAGAAATGGAGCTGCGGCACCGCCCACCCGCCACCCCTTTCCACAACAGGTCACAGATGACAGACAGGCAGGGGGGGGGGCGGTGCCGCAGCTCCATTTCTATTGGCCTGCTCCCTTGTTAATAACTCGTCTGTGGTCTTCTTGAAAATGGCCGCCGGCAAAGACATTACCGGACCTCTATCGGCAGCGAAAAATTTGGGAAAAAAAAGGTTAGGGGAGGGGGATTGCTGCAATGTTAAAGGGGCAGTCCGCGGGCCGGGTAAATCACACTGGCGGGCTGTATTTTTAGGCCCCCTGTTCTAGAATTAGCAGATCATATATGGACTCGGTGTGAAAACTTTTCTGATTGATTTTGGAGGGAGAACAGGAGCCCAGCTGTGAGATCGGCATTTCCACTTATTCCACTGACGGGGGGAGGAGCTAAAACTCCAGTTATTTGTCATCTACTGAGATTTTTTATCTTTTTTTTTCCTTCTTTCCAACAGATGGATGTGATGTCAGGAATTCCTCGGAGAGACATCTTCTATTATCTGCTGATTGTAAGTCAGAAGATAATGTCATCACACAGGATCCTCCAGGAGGAAATCCAAATCCACAAAATCTACATCACAGACCTTCCTGTCCGGAGACATCAATGGATCCCTCTGATCAGGGGGAATCTTCTCATCAATCACATCCTATGATTGTAAATATCCATGTAAGATCTCACACTGCAGATAGATCACCAGATCCTTCTAATCCCGAGGAATCTTCCTCACCCCATGAAGGAGATCACCGAGGTGACCATCTATTCCCATGTCCAGAGTGCGGGAAATCTTTCACTCAGAAGGGACACCTTCTTCAGCACCAGAGAATTCACACGGGTGAGCGTCCTTTCCCTTGTTCAGAGTGCGGGAAATCTTTCACTCGGAAAGGAAAACTTGCTGAACACCAGAGAATTCACACAGGTGAACATCCTTATTCATGTTCAGAGTGCGGGAAATCTTTCACTCAAAAATCAGCCCTTGTTACACATTTTAAAATTCACACAGGCGAGCATCCTTATTCATGTTCAGAGTGCGGGAAATCTTTCACTCAGAAATCAGCCCTTGTTAGACATCTTAGAATTCACACAGGGGAACGTCCTTATTCATGTTCAGAGTGTGGGAAATCCTTCACTCATAAAGCACCGCTTGTTAAACATTTCAGAGTACACACAGGTGAAAGTCCTTATTCATGTTCAGAGTGCGAAAAATCTTTCACTCAAAAAGCAGCCCTTCTTAGACATCAGAGAATTCACACAGATGAGCGTCCTTATTCATGTTCAGAGTGCGGGAAATCTTTCCATAATAAATCTAATCTTGATAGACATGAGAGCGTTCACGTGGGTGAGCGTCCTTTCCCTTGTTCAGAGTGTGGGAAATCTTTCACTGATAAAGCAGCCCTTGTTAAACATCTTAGAATTCACACAGGCGAGCGTCCTTATTCATGTTCAGAGTGCGGGAAATCTTTCCTTAGGAAAGATCATCTTCTTAGACATCAGAGAAATCACACAGGTGAGCGTCCTTTTCCTTGTTCAGAGTGCGGGAAATCTTTCACTAATAGAGCAAGACTTACTGAGCACCAGAGAGTTCACACAGGTGAGCGTCCTTATTCATGTTCAGAGTGCGGGAAATCTTTCACTCAGAAAAGAAACCTTATTCAGCACCAGAGCATTCACACGGGTGAGCGTCCTCATTCATGTTCAGAGTGCGGGAAATCTTTCACTGAGAAAGCATATCTTTTGCAACATCAGAAACATCACACAGACGACCTTCCCTATTCATGTTTAGAGTGCGGGAAATCTTTCCTTAAGAAATATTGTCTTTTTACACATCAGAGAATTCACACGGGTGAGCGTCCCTATTCATGTTCAGAGTGCGGGAAATCATTCATGTATAAAGGTGTTCTTGCTATACATCAGAGAATTCACACTGGTGAGCGTCCCTATTCATGTTCAGAGTGCGGGAAATCTTTTATTCATAAAGTAGGCTTTGTTAGACATCAGAAAATTCACACGGGTTAGCGTCCTTATTCATGTTTAGTGTGCGGGAAATCTTTCATTTAGAAAGGACCATTCCGTTCCAGGAATTTTTGTTTAAGCCTGCATTGCCAAGCTTTGTCATACTATGTGTTAATTTCATTTTTTTGTAATAAAACAATTTTATCGTACTATACCCTCAAGTGGTTGTTACAATTTATGCCTTTTTAAAGTCCCGCCTTTGAGGGGAAACTCTCCTGTATACTTTAGTTAGGGATGTTGGCTATATCACAACAGATCTGTTCTATACAAACCTCCTATTTTTTGATATTCACTCAGAAAGGAGGCCTTGTTCTACATGAGAGAATTCACATGGGTGAGCGTCCATATTCGTGTTCAGAGTGCGGGAAATCTTTAATTGATAAAGGAAACCTTGTTATACACCAGAGAATTCACATGGGTGAATGTCCTTTTATATAAATGAGGGAAATTTTTAACTCATAATGGACACCTGAAACACCAGAGAATTCACGTGGTTGAGCGTCCTTATATATGTTCAGAGTGCGGGAAATCTTTCTTTAGGAAAAATAATCTTGTTAACCACCACAAGTGTAGTGTGGCTGGTGGAAGGAGAACTGCCAGAGAATGTAGTGCAGATGGGGGGCACAACTGTCAGAAAAAGTAGTGGTGAAGAGTAGGGGGACCTGTCATAGAATGGATGAATTGTGGGAAGACATCTGAAATTGCAGTGTGGATGGTGGAGGAGATCTGTCGGAGAATGTAGTGTGGACGGTGGGAGGAGAGCTGTCGGAGAATGTAGTGTGGATGGTGGAGGAGAGCTGTCGGAGAAGGTAGTGTGGATGGTGGGAGGAGAGCTGTCAGAGAATGTAGTGTGGATGGCGGAGAAGAGCTGTCGGGGAATGTAGTGTGGATGGTGGGAGGAGAGCTGTAGGAGAATGTATTGTGGAGATCTGTCTGAGAATGTAGTGTGGATGGTGGAGGAGAGCTGTTGGAGAATGTAGTGTGGATGGTGGAGGAGAGCTGTCGGAGAATGTAGTGTGGATGGTGGAGGAGAGCTGTCGGAGAATGTAGTGTGGATGGTGGAGGAGAGCTGTCGGGGAATGTAGTGTGGATGGTGGAGGAGAGCTGTCAGAGAATGTAGTGTGGATGGTGGGAGGAGAGCTGTAGGAGAATGTATTGTGGAGGAGATCTGTCTGAGAATGTAGTGTGGATGGTGGGAGATCTGTCGGAGAATGTAGTGTGGATGGTGGAGGAGAGCTGTCGGAGAATGTAGTGTGGATGGTGGAGGAGAGCTGTCGGAGAATGTAGTGTGGATGGTGGAGGAGAGCTGTCGGAGAATGTAGTGTGGATGGTGGAGGAGAGCTGTCGGAGAATGTAGTGTGGATGGTGGAGGAGAGCTGTCGGAGCATGTAGTGTGGATGGTGGAGGAGAGCTGTCAGAGAATGTAGTGTGGATGGTGGAGGAGAGCTGTCGGAGAATGTAGTGTGGATGGTGGAGGAGAGCTGTCGGAGAATGTAGTGTGGATGGTGGAGGAGAGCTGTCGGAGAATGTAGTGTGGATGGTGAAGGAGATCTGTCGGAGAATGTAGTGTGGATGGTGGAGGAGAGCTGTCGGAGAATGTAGTGTGGATGGTGGAGGAGAGCTGTCGGAGAATGTAGTGTGGATGGTGGAGGAGGGCTGTCGGAGAATGTAGTGTGGATGGTGGAGGAGAGCTGTCGGAGAATGTAGTGTGTATGGTGGAGGAGAGCTGTCGGAGAATGTAGTGTGGATGGTGGAGGAGAGCTGTAGGAGAATGTAGTGTGGATGGTGGAGGAGAGCTGTCGGAGAATGTAGAGTAGATGGTGGGAGGAGAGATGTCAGAGAATGTGGTGTGGATGGTGGAGAGCTGTTGGAGACTGTAGTGTGGATGGTGGAGGAGAGCTGTCGGAGAATGTAGTGTGGATGGTGGGAGGAGAGCTGTCGAGAGAATGTAGTGTGAATGGTGGGAGGAGAGCTGTCAGAGAATGTAGTGTGGATGGTGGGGGGAGAGCTGTCGGAGAATGTAGTGTGGATGGTGGAGGAGAGCTGTCGGAGAATGTAGTGTGGATGGTGGGAGGAGAGCCGTCGGAGAATGTAGTGTGGATGGTGGAGGAGAGCTGTCGGAGAATGTAGAGGAAATGGTGGAGGAGAGCTGTCGGAGAATGTAGAATAGATGGTGAGGGGAGAGCTGTCGGAGAATGTAGTGAGGATGATGGGAGGAGAGCTGTCGGAGAATGTAGTGAGGATGGTGGAGGAGAGCTGTCGGAGAATGTAGTGTGGATGGGGATGGTGGGAGGAGAGATGTCAGAGAATGTGGTGTGGATGGTGGAGAGCTGTTGGAGAATGTAGTGTGGATGGTGGAGGAGAGCTGTCGGAGAATGTAGTGTGGATGGTGGAGGAGAGCTGTCGGAGAATGTAGTGTGGATGGTGGAGGAGAGCTGTCGGAGAATGTAGTGTGGATGGTGGAGGAGAGCTGTCGGAGCATGTAGTGTGGATGGTGGAGGAGAGCTGTCAGAGAATGTAGTGTGGATGGTGGAGGAGAGCTGTCGGAGAATGTAGTGTGGATGGTGGAGGAGAGCTGTCGGAGAATGTAGTGTGGATGGTGGAGGAGAGCTGTCGGAGAATGTAGTGTGGATGGTGAAGGAGATCTGTCGGAGAATGTAGTGTGGATGGTGGAGGAGAGCTGTCGGAGAATGTAGTGTGGATGGTGGAGGAGAGCTGTCGGAGAATGTAGTGTGGATGGTGGAGGAGAGCTGTCGGAGAATGTAGTGTGTATGGTGGAGGAGAGCTGTCGGAGAATGTAGTGTGGATGGTGGAGGAGAGCTGTAGGAGAATGTAGTGTGGATGGTGGAGGAGAGCTGTCGGAGAATGTAGAGTAGATGGTGGGAGGAGAGATGTCAGAGAATGTGGTGTGGATGGTGGAGAGCTGTTGGAGACTGTAGTGTGGATGGTGGAGGAGAGCTGTCGGAGAATGTAGTGTGGATGGTGGGAGGAGAGCTGTCGAGAGAATGTAGTGTGAATGGTGGGAGGAGAGCTGTCAGAGAATGTAGTGTGGATGGTGGGGGGAGAGCTGTCGGAGAATGTAGTGTGGATGGTGGAGGAGAGCTGTCGGAGAATGTAGTGTGGATGGTGGGAGGAGAGCCGTCGGAGAATGTAGTGTGGATGGTGGAGGAGAGCTGTCGGAGAATGTAGAGGAAATGGTGGAGGAGAGCTGTCAGAGAATGTAGAATAGATGGTGAGGGGAGAGCTGTCAGAGAATGTAGTGAGGATGATGGGAGGAGAGCTGTCGGAGAATGTAGTGAGGATGGTGGAGGAGAGCTGTCGGAGAATGTAGTGTGGATGGGGATGGTGGGAGGAGAGCTGTCGGAGAATGTAGTGTGGATGATGGAGAGCTGTCGGAGAATGTAGTGTGGATGGTGGAAGAGCTGTCGGTGAATGTACTGTGGATGGTGGGAGGAGAGCCGTCGGAGAATGTAGTGTGGATGGTGGAGGAGAGCTGTCTGGGAATATAGTGTGGATGGTGGAGGAGAGCTGTCGGAGAATGTAGTGTGGATGGTGGAGGAGGGCTGTCGGAGAATGTAGTGTGGATGGTGAAGGAGAGCTGTCGGAGAATGTAGTGTGGATGGTGGAGGAGAGCTGTCGGAGAATGTAGTGTGGATGGTGGAGGAGAGCTGTCGGAGAATGTAGTGTGGATGGTGGAGGAGATCTGTCGGAGAATGTAGTGTGGATGGTGGAGGAGAGCTGTCGGAGAATGTAGGGTGGATGGTGGGAGGAGAGCTGTCGGCGAATGTAGTGTGGATGGTGGAGGAGAGCTGTCGGAGAATGTAGTGTAGATGGTGGAGGAGAGCTGTCGGAGAATGTAGTGTGGATGGTGGAGGAGAGCTGTCGGAGAATGTAGTGTGGATGGTGGAGGAGAGCTGTCGGAAACTGTAGTGTGGATGGTGGGGGGAGATCTGTCGGAGAATGTAGTGTGGATAATGGGAAGAGAGCTGTCAGAGAATGTAGAGTAGATGGTGGGAGGAGAGATGTCGGAGAATGTGGTGTGGATGGTGGAGAGCTGTTGGAGAATGAAGTGTTGATGGTGGAGGAGAGCTGTCGGAGAATGTACAGTAGATGGTGGGAGGAGAGATGTCAGAGAATGTAGTGTGGATGGTGGAGGAGAGCTGTCGGAGAATGTAGTGTGGATGGTGGAGGAGAGCTGTCGGAGAATGTAGTGTGGATGGTGGGAGGAGAGCTGTTGGAGAATGTAGTGTGGATGGTGGAGGAGAGCTGTCGGAGAATGTAGAGTAGATGGTGGGAGGAGAGATGTCAGAGAATGTAGTGTGGATAGTGGGGGGGAGAGCTGTAGGAGAATGTGGTGTGGATAGTGGAGGAGAGCTGTCGGAGAATGTGGTGTGGATGGTGGAGAGCTGTTGGAGAATGTAGTGTGGATGGTGGAGGAGAGCTGTCGGAGAATGTAGTGTGGATGGTGGGAGGAGAGCTGTCGAGAGAATGTAGTGTGAATGGTGGGAGGAGAGCTGTCGGAGAATGTAGTGTGGATGGTGGGAGAAGAGCCGTCGGAGAATGTAGAGGAAATGGTGGAGGAGAGCTGTCGGAGAATGTAGAATAGATGGTGAGGGGAGAGCTGTCGGAGAATGTAGTGAGGATGATGGGAGGAGAGCTGTCGGAGAATGTAGTGTGGATGGTGGAGGAGAGCTGTCGGAGAATGTAGTGTGGATGGGGATGGTGGGAGGAGAGATGTCCGAGAATGTGGTGTGGATGGTGGAGAGCTGTTGGAGAATGTAGTGTGGATGGTGGAGGAGAGCTGTCGGAGAATGTAGTGTGGATGGTGGAGGAGAGCTGTCGGAGAATGTAGTGTGGATGGTGGGAGGAGAGCCGTCGGAGAATGTAGTGTGGATGGTGGAGGAGAGCTGTCGGAGAATGTAGAGGAAATGGTGGAGGAGAGCTGTCGGAGAATGTAGAATAGATGGTGAGGGGAGAGCTGTCGGAGAATGTAGTGAGGATGATGGGAGGAGAGCTGTCGGAGAATGTAGTGAGGATGATGGGAGGAGAGCTGTCGGAGAATGTAGTGTGGATGGTGGAGGAGAGCTGTCGGAGAATGTAGTGTGGATGGGGATGGTGGGAGGAGAGATGTCTGGGAATGTGGTGTGGATGGTGGAGAGCTGTTGGAGAATGCAGTGTGGATGGTGGAGGAGAGCTGTCGGAGAATGTAGTGTGGATGGTGGAGGAGAGCTGTCGGAGAATGTAGTGTGGATGGTGGAGGAGAGCTGTCGGAGAATGTAGTGTGAATGATGAAGGAGAGCTGTCGGAGAATGTAGTGTGGATGGTGGGAGAGCTGTCGGAGAATGTAGTGTGGATGGTGGAGGAGAGCTGTCGGAGAATGTAGTGTGGATGGTGAAAGGACAGCCGTCGGAGAATGTAGTGTGGATGGTGGAGGAGAGCTGTCGGAGAATGTAGAGGAAATGGTGAAGGTGAGCTGTCGGAGAATGTAGAATAGATGGTGAGGGGAGAGCTGTCAGAGAATGTAGTGTGGATGATGGGAGGAGAGCTGTCGGAGAATGTAGTGTGGATGGTGGAGGAGAGCTGTCGGAGAATGTAGTGTGGATGGGGATGGTGGGAGGAGATATGTCGGAGAATGTGGTGTGGATGGTGGAGAGCTGTTGGAGAATGTAGTGTGGATGGTGGAGGAGAGCTGTCGGAGAATGTAGTGTGGATGGTGGAGGAGAGCTGTCGGAGAATGTAGTGTGGCTGGTGGAGGAGAGCTGTCGGAGAATGTAGTGTGGATGGTGGAGGAGAGCTGTCGGAGAATGTAGTGTGGATGGTGTAGGAGAGCTGTCGGAGAATGTAGTGTGGATGGTGGGAGAGCTGTCGGAGAATGTAGTGTGGATGGTGGAGGAGAGCTGTCGGAGAATGTAGTGTGGATGGTGGAGGAGAGCTGTCAGAGAATGTAGTGTGGATGGTGGGAGGAGAGCTGTCGGAGAATGTAGTGTGGATGGTGGAGGAGAGCTGTCGGAGAATGTAGTGTGGATGGTGGGAGAGCTGTCGGAGAATGTAGTGTGGATGGTGGAGGAGAGCTGTCGGAGATTGTAGTGTGGATGGTGGGAGAGCTGTCGGAGAATGTAGTGTGGATGGTGGGAGGAGCACTGTCGGAGAATGTAGTGTGGATGGTGGAGGAGAGCTGTCGGAGATTGTAGTGTGGATGGTGGGAGAGCTGTTGAAGAATGTAGTGTGGATGGTGGAGGAGAGTTGTCGGAGAAGGTAGCGTGGATGGTGGAGGAGAGCTGTCGGAGAATGTAGCGTGGATGGTGGAGGAGAGGTGTCGGAGAATGTAGCGTGGCTGGTGGGAGGAGAGCTGTCGGAGAATGTAGAGTGGATGGTGGAGGAGAGTTGTCGGAGAAGGTAGCGTGGATGGTGGAGGAGAGCTGTCGGAGAATGTAGTGTGGCTGGTGGGAGGAGAGCTGTCGGAGAATGTAGTGTGGATGGTGGGAGGAGTGCTGTCGAAGAATGTAGTGTGGATGGTGGAGGAGAGCTGTCGGAGAATGTAGTGTGGATGGTGGAGGAGAGCTGTCGGAGAATGTAGCGTGGATGGTGGAGGAGAGGTGTCGGAGAATGTAGTGTGGCTGGTGGGAGGAGAGCTGTCGCAGAATGTAGAGTGGATGGTGGAGGAGAGTTGTCGGAGAAGGTAGCGTGGATGGTGGAGGAGAGCTGTCGGAGAATGTAGTGTGGCTGGTGGGAGGAGAACTGTCGGAGAATGTAGTGTGGATGGTGGGAGGAGAGCTGTCGGAGAATGTAGTGTGGATGGTGGGAGAGCTGTCGAAGAATGTAGTGTGGATGGTGGAGGAGAGCTGTCAGAGAATGTAGCGTGGATGGTGGAGGAGAGCTGTCGGAGAATGTAGTGTGGATGGTGGAGGAGAGCTGTCGGAGAATGTAGTGTGGATGGTGGAGGAGAGCTGTCGGAGAATGTAGTGTGGATGGTGGAGGAGAGCTGTCGGAGAATGTAGTGTGGATGGTGGAGGAGAGCTGTCGGAGAATGTGTGGATGGTGGAGGAGAGCTGTCGGAGAATGTAGTGTGGATGGGGATGGTGGGAGGAGATATGTCGGAGAATGTGGTGTGGATGGTGGAGAGCTGTTGGAGAATGTAGTGTGGATGGTGGAGGAGAGCTGTCGGAGAATGTAGTGTGGATGGTGGAGGAGAGCTGTCGGAGAATGTAGTGTGGCTGGTGGAGGAGAGCTGTCGGAGAATGTAGTGTGGATGCTGGAGGAGAGCTGTCGGAGAATGTAGTGTGGATGGTGTAGGAGAGCTGTCGGAGAATGTAGTGTGGATGGTGGGAGAGCTGTCGGAGAATGTAGTGTGGATGGTGGAGGAGAGCTGTCGGAGAATGTAGTGTGGATAGTGGGAGGAGAACTGTCGGAGAATGTAGTGTGGATGGTGGAGGAGAGCTGTCGGAGAATGTAGTGTGGATGGTGGGAGAGCTGTCGGAGAATGTAGTGTGGATGGTGGGAGAGCTGTCGAAGAATGTAGTGTGGATGGTGGAGGAGAGCTGTCAGAGAATGTAGCGTGGATGGTGGAGGAGAGCTGTCGGAGAATGTAGCATGGATGGTGGAGGAGAGCTGTCGGAGAATGTAGTGTGGATGGTGGAGGAGAGCTGTCGGAGAATGTAGTGTGGATGGTGGAGGAGAGCTGTCAGAGAATGTAGTGTGGATGGTGGGAGGAGAGCTGTCGGAGAATGTAGTGTGGATGGTGGAGGAGAGCTGTCGGAGAATGTAGTGTGGATGGTGGGAGAGCTGTCGGAGAATGTAGTGTGGATGGTGGAGGAGAGCTGTCGGAGATTGTAGTGTGGATGGTGGGAGAGCTGTCGGAGAATGTAGTGTGGATGGTGGGAGGAGCACTGTCGGAGAATGTAGTGTGGATGGTGGAGGAGAGCTGTCGGAGATTGTAGTGTGGATGGTGGAGGAGAGCTGTCGGAGAATGTAGTGTGGATGGTGGAGGAGAGCTGTCGGAGAATGTAGAGTGGATGGTGGAGGAGAGTTGTCGGAGAAGGTAGCGTGGATGGTGGAGGAGAGCTGTCGGAGAATGTAGTGTGGCTGGTGGGAGGAGAACTGTCGGAGAATGTAGTGTGGATGGTGGAGGAGAGCTGTTGGAGAATGTAGTGTGGATGGTGGAGGAGAGCTGTCGGAGAATGTAGAGTGGATGGTGGAGGAGAGTTGTCGGAGAAGGTAGTGTGGATGGTGGGGGAGAGCTACAAGAAATCATTATAGTAATGGGGAAGTGGTGCTCCTGTAGAACATATTGTGTGTTGTGTCACGCTCCCCTTTTTCATGCTCCAACTTCAGTTTATTCCCTCTGTGTCCAGCCTCCTGCTTCCTCCAGCACTGCATCCAATCACAAAGGGTGGCACTGTCTTAAAGAGCTAACAAGTGGGTTTCTCACTTTTAAATTAACATGTCTACACGCTAACAGCCAGATCCCCAGTGTCCCTAGGGGATTTATCTCGTGTTTTCCAGTGCCTCCAAGTACTGTCCCCTTGACCTCTAGTGTACATCCAGCCTGTATCCAGCTCTTGTGTGTCTCGGTGATCTCAGCAGTTCCCAATGTCATTAGTCATTCCAGCCTGAGACCCCGAGCCATGTTCCTGTGATTGTCATTAGGGATGAGCCGAACACCCCCGGGTTTGGTTCGCACCAAAACCCGCGAACGGACCGAAAGTTCGCACGAACATTAGAACCCTATTAAATACAATGGATGCGAACGTTCGAATTCTAAAGTGTTAATTATAACGACTATTATGCATGTTATTGTCCTAAAAAGGGTTTGGGAACCCGGGTTCTGCACCAGGGGACATGTATCAATGCAAAAAGAAGTTTTAAAAACGGCCGTTTTTCGGGAGCAGTCATTTTAATGATGCATAAAGTAAAAAAAAAAAAAAAAAATATTCCTTTAAATATCATACCTGGGGGGGGGGGTGTCTAAAGTATGCCTGTGAAGTGCCACGTGTTTCCGGTGTTTAGAACTGTCCCTGCACAAAATGACATTTCTAAAGGGAAAAAAAAGCCATTTAAAACTGCTTGCGGCGTTAATCTAATGTCTGGTCCCGGTAATATGGATGAAAATCTTTAAGAAAAATGGCATAGCTACCCCTTCACCCCCCCCCCCTACCCCAGCCCATTACCAGCCCCTTTGGGTCTTGTATGGATATTAAGGGTAACCCCGCACACAAAATAAAAAAGGCCCTATATACTCTGAACAGCCGTATACAGGCGGTGCATACAAGACAGGGACTGTAGGTTTGTTCTTATGTAGAATCTGTTTGTAATTTTGAACAGGTACATTGTTTAAGTGTAGCTCCAGCCAAAAAATATATTTTTAAGCTTTTTGGAAAACATAGGGAAGAGTTATCACCCCTGTAACATTTGTTTTGCTGTCTGTGCCCCTGTTCAGAACATTTCACCTCACTTTCCGTCCCAATGACAACTGTTTTTGAAATGTGGTGTTTTTATTGAAACAAGGATTGGTGATAAAGCATCAGTAGAGAGGAGACACCTTTCTCCCATATTAATTCTTACAGGAGAGAATTTTCCTTCCTAGGGGTAGATTTCCTCTCACTTCCTGTTGTCTTCTTCCGTTTGCAAGCAGGAGTCGTTTGTAAGTTGGATGTTTGAAAGTAGGGACCTGCCGTATATACTCTGCAGAAATTGGCCCCTTAGGTGTTGGTGTTGGCACAACACTGTAAGCCCTCACAGTTACTCTTGGTGGGCGCATGAATGGGCCCTGCTGTGAATTATTAGATAAAGAATTGTAATTGCATGCCCCTGTTGAACAGGGGCTGAAAAATTGGGCCTTTGGTGGTGGTGGTGGTGGTGGTGTTGACACAACACTGTAAGGCCTCACAGTTACTCTTGGTGGGCGCAGGAATGGGCCCTGCTGTGAATTGTTAGATAAAGAATTATAATTGCATGCCCCTGTTGAACAGGGGATGAAAAATTGGGCCTTTGGTGGTGGTGGTGGTGTTGACACAACACTGTAAGCCCTCACAGTTACTCTTGGTGGGCGCAGGAATGGGCCCTGCTGTGAATTATTAGATCAAGAATTGTAATTACATGCCCCTGTTAAACAGGGGCAGAAAAATTGGGCCTTAGGCACTGGTGCCACAACACTGCAACCCCTCACAGATACTGTACTTGGAGCACAGCAATGAGCCCTGTTGCAAAGTATTGCATCAAAAATTGTAATTACACGCCCCTGTAAACAGGGGCTGAAAAATTGGGCCTTAGGCACTGGAGCCACAATACTGCAACCCCTCACAGATACTGTACTTGGAGCACAGCAATGAGCCCTGTTGCAAAGTATTGCATCAAAAATTGTAATTACACGCCCCTGTTAAACAGGGGCTGAAAAATTGGGCCTTAGGCACTGGTGCCACAACACTGCAACCCCTCACAGATACTGTACTTGGAGCACAGCAATGAGCCCTGTTGCAAAGTATTGCATCAAAAATTGTAATTACACGCCCCTGTTAAACAGGGGCTGAAAAATTGGGCCTTAGGCACTGGTGGCCGCACCCAGAAACAAAAATGTTCTTCCAAGCTATCATCATCAATCGGATCATTGAGGAGGAGGAGGATAGCCAGTCAACATAACAGCACAGTCACTCAGCATCAGCATCAGTCTTGAAGGGATGTGACATTTGAAAATAAATTAGTCTGTTATATCAGCTTCAGGTGTGTGGTAGCTGGTGGTGATCCAAGACTGGTTCATCTTTATGAAAGTCAGTCGATCAACCGAGTCGGTGGACAGGCGCACCCTGTGATCCGTGACAAATCCTCCAGCAGCACTGAATGTGCGTTCTGAAAGAACGCTGGATGCAGGACAGGCCAGTAGCTCAATTGCATACTGTGCAAGCTCTGGCCATTGATCCATCCCCAAGACCCAGTAAGCCAGAGGATTTTCGGTGGGGAAGGTGTCCAAGTCTGACCTTGCCCCTAGGTATTCCTGCACCATGTATATCAGACGCTGGCGATGGTTGCTGGAACCGATCATACTTTGGGGCTGCGGACTAAAGAATTGTCTGAACGCATCGGTCAGACGGCCACCTTCCCCACCGCTCCTTCTTTGACTGACCGAAGCCTCAGCAACTCGTTGTCCAGGACCAGGAGTTTGTAACCTCCCAGTCTCTGGGAACGTGTTGCACAGACCTTTCTGCAAGGCCTCCCGGAGTTGTCTCATCCTCTGCTCCCTCTGCGACGGTAAGATAAGGTCCGCAACCTTACCCTTGTACCGTGGATCAAGGAGAGTGGCCAGCCAGTAATGGTCCCTCTCCTTGATCCGAAGAATACGAGGATCCTTCCGCAGACTTTGCAGGATCAGGGAGGCCATGCAGCGTAGGTTAGCTGAGGCATTCAGTCCGGAGTCCTCTGGGTCACTAAGGATGACATGATCTGCAGCCACCTCCTCCCAGCCACGTACAAGTCCATGGGTTTCTTGGGACTGTAAATCATCCCTAAAAGACTGCTGCAGATGATGCTGAGT
The DNA here is from genome assembly GCA_029206835.1 of Rana muscosa. NCBI lineage: Eukaryota > Metazoa > Chordata > Amphibia > Anura > Ranidae > Rana > Rana muscosa. The sequence continues at coordinate 431,196,509 of CM055123.1, read as the reverse complement.
GCCAGGCTCCACCTCCATGCTGACACAAACCTCCTCCTCCTCCTCCTCCTCTTCCTGTACGATGGGTGGGACAGAAGGAACACTGTCTGGGTAAAGGGGGCCTTGAGAGGCAAGGAAGTCCTCCTCTTCCTGCCTCTGTTCTGCCTCAAGTGCCCTGTCCATTATTCCACGCAGCGTGTGCTCCAACAGGTGGACAAGAGGTACAGTGTCACTGATGCATGCACTGTCACTGCTCACCATCCTCGTGGCCTCCTCAAATGGTGCCAGGACAGTGCATGCATCCCTGATCATGCCCCACTGGCGTGGTGAAAAAAAAACAAGCTCCCCTGACCCTGTCCTGGTGCCGTAGTCGCACAGGTACTCATTGATGGCCCTCTGCTGCGTGTGCAGCTGCTGCAGCATGGCCAACGTTGAGTTCCACCTGGTGGGCATGTCACATATAAGGCGGTCCTTGGGCAGGTTCAACTCCTTTTGCAGCTCAGCCAGGCGTGCACTGGCATTATAAGATCTGCGGAAATGCACACAGACTTTCCTGGCCTGCCTCAGGACATCCTGTAAGCCCGGGTACCTGCCCAAGAACCGCTGCACCACCGGGTTAAGGACGTGAGCCACACAGGGCACATGGGTCAGTTGTCCCTGTCGGAGGGCGGAGAGGAGGTTGGTGCCATTGTCGCAAACCACCATTCCTGGCTTAAGCTGGCGTGGCGTCAACCACCTCTCGGCCTGCCCCTGCAGAGCAGACAGGACCTCTGCCCCAGTGTGGCTCCTCTCCCCTAAACACACCAGCGCAAGCACGGCATGGCATCTTTTTGCCTGCGTACTTGCGTAGCCCCTTGAACGCCTACAGAGCACCGCTGGTTCCGAGGACAAAGCACAGGAAGAGGCCATGGAGGAAGAAGAAGAGGAGGGGGTGGAGGAGAGAGGTGTGTCACAACCAGTAGTAGCATTTTGGAGGCGTGGCGGCGGAACAACCTCCAACACTACTGCACCTTGTCCTGCATCCTTCCCAGCTGCCAAAAGAGTGACCCAATGGGCCGTGAAAGAAAGGTAACGTCCCTGTCCATGCCTGCTGGACCATGAGTCAGCGGTAATATGCACCTTACCGCTGACCGCCCTGTCCAGTGAGGCCAAGACATTGCCTTCCACATGCCGGTAGAGAGCCGGAATCGCCTTCCGTGAGAAAAAGTGGTGTTTGGGATCCTGCCACTGAGGAACCGCACATTGCACAAACTCACGGAAGGGGGCCGAGTCTATCAAGTGAAAAGGCAGCAGTTGAAGCGCTAGCAATTTAGCCAAGCTAGCATTCAACCGCTGGGCATGTGGATGGCTGGGAGTGAACTTCTTTTGACGGTCCAGCAGCTGGGGCAGGGAAATTTGCCTGCTAGAATCGGACGTCTGTGTACTGCTAGCAGAGTGCCCACAAGTACTTGGCTGTGACACACCTAATTCTACACCTTCATTCCTCTCAGTGCAGGTTTCAGAGAGGACTGAAGGTATAGTGGGGTTGGAGATCCCAGCTGATGCGGTGCAAGGAGAGGTCCGCTTTGTTCTTTGGTGTGGGTCTTTAAGGTACGCTTGCCAACGAGCTGCATGGCAGGTCAACATATGTCTGGTCAAGCATGTGGTGCCTAAGCGGCTGATGTTTTGGCCACGCGATATACGCTTGAGACATATGTTGCAAACAGCAGCTGTGCGATCTGATGCACTCGCCTCAAAAAAGGCCCACACCAAAGAACTTTTTGAATAACGGGCAGAGGCAGCGCCCTGCACAGGCGGAGCTCTGCGGTGTGATTCCGTCGGTGTGCTGCCCTTACGCTGGCCCCCCAAGGGCATCCTGCCTCGTTGGAGATGTGCCTCCTCCTCATCCTCCTCCTCCTCCTCCTCTTTCCTATTAGGCACCCACGTGGAGTCAGTGACCTCATCATCCCCTCCCTCCTCATCACTGGAGCCAATCTGGCAGTATGCTGCAGCTGCTGGAACATGACTGCCAGATTGGTGTCCTTCTTGAGCATCCCCTCTCTCTGCTCTCACGCTACTGCCTTCCTCTAGCTGGGTATCATCATCAGACCCTTCGAAACGCTGGGCATCCTCCTGGAGCATGTACCCAACACTGTGCTCAAACAGCTCGGGGGACTCCTCAGGAGGAGGACATGGTGGGTCTAGGGAAGGAGTGACTGATGATGACATTGATACCAGGGAAGAGGACGCTTTGGCAGCTGCTTTGCCAGTACCCTGAGACTGGGTGAGAGAGGATGAGGAGGATGAGGAGGGCTTGGTCATCCACTCTACCAAGTCTTCGGCATGATGTGGCTCAACATGTCCAGCTGCCGAAAAGAAGGACAAGCGTGTCCCATGGCCATGTGCTGATGACAATGCACCGCGTCCATGACCAGCACTGTTGCCCCCAGACACAGAGCCTGCTTGCCCTCTTTTATTGGCTCCTGACTGTCTGCCTCTCCTTGTTTGCCTTCCAGACATTCTAATGGCCTGCAGGGAGATGGGAAAACCAGCAATAAGGGGTAGCTTCAGGTGTTTATTTTGCAGGAAGCACACTCTGCCCGCTGTAAGTGCTGCAAATGCCTGTTAGTGTAACACACCAGGAAAAAACAGCAATACAGGCTAAGTTCAGGTGTAATATGGTCAGGAGGCACACTCCGCCCGCTGTAAGTGCTGCAAAATCCTGTTGGTGTAACACACCAGGAAAAAGCAGCAATACAGGCTAAGTTCAGGTGTAATATGGTCAGGAGGCACACTCCGCCTGCTGTAAGTGCCGCAAAATCCTGTTGGTGTAACACACCAGGAAAAAGCAGCAATACAGGCTAAGTTCAGGTGTAATATGGTCAGGAGGAGGCACACTCCGCCCGCTGTAAGTGCCGCAAAATCCTGTTGGTGTAACACACCAGGAAAAAACAGCAATACAGGCTAAGTTCAGGTGTAATATGGTCAGGAGGCACACTCCGCCCGCTGTAAGTGACGCAAAATCCTGTTGGTGTAACACACCAGGAAAAAGCAGCAATACAGGCTAAGTTCAGGTGTAATATGGTCAGGAGGAGGCACACTCCGCCCGCTGTAAGTGCCGCAAAATCCTGTTGGTATATAGTGATGAGCCGAACACCCCCGGGTTCGGTTCGCACCAGAACCCGCGAACGGACCGAAAGTTCGTACGAACATTAGAACCCTATTAAATACAATGGATGCGAACGTTCGAATTCTAAAGTGCTAATTATAACAACTATTATGCATGTTATTGTCCTAAAAAGGGTTTGGGAACCCGGGTTGTGCACCAGGGGACATGTATCAATGCAAAAAGAAGTTTTAAAAACGGTCGTTTTTCGGGAGCAGTCATTTTAATGATGCATAAAGTGAAAAAAAAAAAGTCAAATATTCCTTTAAATATCGTACCTGGGGGGTGTCTAAAGTATGCCTGTGAAGTGCCACGTGTTTCCCGTGTTTAGAACTGTCCCTGCACAAAATGACACTTCTAAAGGAAAAAAAAGCCATTTAAAACTGCTTGCGGCTTTAATGTAATGTCTGGTCCCGGTAATATGGATGAAAATCTTTAAGAAAAATGGCATAGCTACCCCATGACCCCCCCCCCCTACCCCAGCCCATTACCAGCCCCTTTGGGTCTTGTATGGATATTAAGGGGAACCCCGCACATAAAATAAAAAAGGCCCTATATACTCTGAACAGCCGTATACAGGCGGTGCATACAAGACAGGGACTGTAGGTTTGTTCTTATGTAGAATCTGTTTGTAATTTTGAACAGGTACATTGTTTAAGTGTAGCTCCAGCCCAAAAATCTATTTTTAAGCTTTTTGGAAAACATAGGTAAGGGTTATCACCCCTGTAACATTTGTTTTGCTGTCTGTGCCCCTGTTCAGAACATTTCACCTCACTTTCCGTCCCAATGACAACTGTTTTTGAAATGTGGTGTTTTTCTTGAAACAAGGATTGCTGATAAAGCATCAGTACAGAGGAGACACCTTTCTCCCATATTAATTCTTACAGGAGAGAATTTTTCTTCCAAGGGGTAGATTTCCTCTCACTTCCTGTTGTCTTCTTGCGTTTGCAAGTAGGAGTCGTTTGTAAGTTGGATGTTTGAAAGTAGGGACCTGCCGTATATACTCGGCAGAAATAGGCCCCTTAGTTGTTGGTGTTGGCACAACACTGTAAGCACTCACAGTTACTCTTGGTTGGTGCTGGAACGCCCTGCTGTCAACTATTATATCAGGAATTTTAATTACATATAATTGTTGAACAGTGGTAGTAAAAATTGGGCCTTTGATGGTGGTGCTGGTGCCACAACACTGTAAGCCCTGACAGTTACTCTTGGTGGGTGCAGCAATGGGCCCTGCTGTGAATTATTAGATCAAGAATTGTAATTACATGCCCCTTTTGAACAGGGGCTGAAAAATTGGGCCTTTCGTGGTGGTGGTGGCGTTGCCACAACACTGTAAGCCCTCAGAGTTACTCTTGGTGGGTGCAGGAATGGGCCCTGCTGTGAATTATTAGATCAAGAATTGTAATTACATGCCCCTTTTGAACAGGGGCTGAAAAATTGGGCCTTTCGTGGTGGTGGTGGTGGTGGTGGTGGTGGCGTTGCCACAACACTGTAAGCCCTCAGAGTTACTCTTGGTGGGTGCAGCAATGGGCCCTGCTGTGAATTATTAGATCAAGAATTGTAATTACATGCCCCTGTTGAACAGGGGCTGAAAAATTGGGCCTTTCGTGGTGGTGGTGGTGGTGGTGGTGGTGGTGGTGTTGCCACAACACTGTAAGCCCTCAGAGTTACTCTTGGTGGGTGCAGGAATGGGCCCTGCTGTGAATTATTAGATCAAGAATTGTAATTACATGCCCCTGTTGAACAGGGGCTGAAAAATTGGGCCTTTCGTGGTGGTGGTGGTGGTGGTGGTGGTGGTGGTGTTGCCACAACACTGTAAGCCCTCAGAGTTACTCTTGGTGGGTGCAGGAATGGGCCCTGCTGTGAATTATTAGATCAAGAATTGTAATTACATGCCCCTTTTGAACAGGGGCTGAAAAATTGGGCCTTTCGTGGTGGTGGTGGTGGTGGCGTTGCCACAACACTGTAAGCCCTCAGAGTTACTCTTGGTGGGTGCAGGAATGGGCCCTGCTGTGAATTATTAGATCAAGAATTGTAATTACATGCCCCTTTTGAACAGGGGCTGAAAAATTGGGCCTTTCGTGGTGGTGGTGGTGGTGGCGTTGCCACAACACTGTAAGCCCTCAGAGTTACTCTTGGTGGGTGCAGCAATGGGCCCTGCTGTGAATTATTAGATCAAGAATTGTAATTACATGCCCCTGTTGAACAGGGGCTGAAAAATTGGGCCTTAGGCACTGGTGGCACAACACTACAACCCCTCACAGATACTGTACTTGGAGCACAGCAATGAGCCCTGTTGCAAAGTATTGCTTCAAAAATTGTAATGACACGCCCCTGTTAAACAGGGGCTGGAAAATTGGGCCTTAGCCACTGGTGCCACAACACTCCAACCCCTTACAGATACTGTACTTGGAGCACAGCAATGAGCCCTATGGCAAATTATTGCTAAAAAAATTGTAATTACACGCCCCTGTAAAACAGGGGCTGAAAAATTGGGCCTTAGCCACTGGTGGCGGCACCCATAAACAAAAATGATCTTCCAAGCTATCATCATCAATCGTATCATTGAGGACTCGGAGGAGGAGGATAGCCAGTCAACATAACAGCACAGGCACTCAGCATCAGCATCAGTCTTGAAGGGATGTGACATGTTAAAATCAATTAGTCTGTTATATCAGCATCAGGTGTGTGGTAGCTGGTGGTGATCCAAGACTGGTTCATCTTGATGAAAGTCAGTCGATCAACCGAGTCGGTGGACAGGCGCACCCTGTGATCCGTGACAAATCCTCCAGCAGCACTGAATGTGCGTTCCGAAAGAACGCTGGATGCAGGACAGGCCAGTAGCTCAATTGCATACTGTGCAAGCTCTGGCCAGTGATCCATCCTCAAGACCCAGTAAGCCAGAGGATTTTCGGTGGGGAAGGTGTCCAAGTCTGACCTTGCCCCTAGATATTCCTGCACCATGTTTATCAGACGCTGGCGATGGTTGCTGGAACCGATCATACTTTGGGGCTGCGGACTAAAGAATTGTCTGAACGCATCGGTCAGACGGCCACCTTCCCCACCGCTCCTTCTTTGACTGGCCGAAGCCTCAGCAACTCGTTGTCCAGGACCAGGAGTTTGTAACCTCCCAGTCTCTGGGAACGCGTTGCACAGACCTTGCGACGGTAACATAAGGTCCGCAACCTTACCCTTGTACCGTGGATCAAGGAGAGTGGCCAGCCAGTAATGGTCCCTCTCCTTGATCCGAAGAATACGAGGATCCTTCCGCAGACTTTGCAGGATCAGGGAGGCCATGCAGCGTAGGTTTGCTGAGGCATTCGCTCCGGAGTCCTCTGGGTCACTAAGGACGACATGATCCGCAGCCACCTCCTCCCAGCCACGTACAAGTCCACTGGTTTCTTGGGACTGTAAATCATCCCTAAAAGACTGCTGCTGATGATGCTGAGTGCCAGCCTCCACCTCCATGCTGACACAATCCTCCTCCTCCTCCTCCTCCTCCTCCTCCTCCTCTTCCTGTGCGATGGGTGGGACAGAAGGAACACTGTCTGGGTAAAGGGGGCCTTGAGAGGCAAGGAAGTCCTCCTCTTCCTGCCTCTGTTCTGCCTCAAGTGCCCTGTCCATTATTCCATGCAGCGTGTGCTCCAACAGGTGGACAAGAGGTACAGTGTCACTGATGCATGCACTGTCACTGCTCACCATCCTCGTGGCCTCCTCAAATGGTGCCAGGACAGTGCATGCATCCCTGATCATGCCCCACTGGCGTGGAGAAAAAAAAACAAGCTCCCCTGACCCTGTCCTGGTGCCGTAGTCGCACAGGTACTCATTGATGGCCCTCTGCTGCGTGTGCAGCCGCTGCAGCATGGCCAACGTTGAGTTCCACCTGGTGGGCATGTCACATATAAGGCGGTTCTTGGGCAGGTTCAACTCCTTTTGCAGCTCAGCCAGGCGAGCACTGGCATTATAAGATCTGCGGAAATGCACACAGACTTTCCTGGCCTGCCTCAGGACATCCTGTAAGCCCGGGTACCTGCCCAAGAACCGCTGCACCACCAGGTTAAGGACGTGAGCCACACAGGGCACATGGGTCAGTTGTCCCTGTCGGAGGGCGGAGAGGAGGTTGGTGCCATTGTCGCAAACCACCATTCCTGGCTTAAGCTGGCATGGCGTCAACCACCTCTCGGCCTGGCCCTGCAGAGCAGACAGGACCTCTGCCCCAGTGTGGCTTCTGTCCCCCAAACACACCAGCGCAAGCACGGCATGGCATCTTTTTGCCTGCGTACTTGCGTAGCCCCTTGAACGGCTACGGAGCACCGCTGGTTCATAGGACAAACCACAGGAAGAGGCCATGGAGGAAGAAGAAGAGGAGGGGGTGGAGGAGAGAGGTGTGTCACAACCAGTAGTAGCATTTTGGAGGCGTGGTGGTGGAACAACCTCCAACACTACTGCACCTTGTCCTGCATCCTTCCCAGCTGCCAAAAGAGTGACCCAATGGGCCGTGAAAGAAAGGTAACGTCCCTGTCCATGCCTGCTGGACCATGAGTCAGCGGTAATATGCACCTTACCGCTGACCGCCCTGTCCAGCGAAGCCAAGACATTGCCTTCCACATGCCGGTAGAGAGCCGGAATAGCCTTCCGTGAGAAAAAGTGGCGTTTGGGAACCTGCCACTGAGGAACCGCACATTGCACAAACTCACGGAAGGGGGCCGAGTCTACCAACTGAAAAGGCAGCAGTTGAAGCGCTAGCAATTTAGCCAAGCTAGCATTCAACCGCTGGGCATGTGGATGGCTGGGAGTGAACTTCTTTCGACGGTCCAGCAGCTGGGGCAGGGAAATTTGCCTGCTAGAATCGGACGTTGGTGTACTGCTAGCAGAGTGGCCGCAACTACTTGGCTGTGACACACCTAATTCTACACCTTCATTCCTCTCAGTGCATGTTTCAGAGAGGACTGAAGTTATAGTGGGGTTGGAGATCCCAGCTGATGCGGTGCAAGGAGAGGTCTGCTTTGTTCTTTGGTGTGGGTCTTTGAGGTAGGCTTGCCAACGAGCTGCATGGCAGGTCAACATATGTCTGGTCAGGCATGTGGTACCCAAGCGGCTGATGTTTTGGCCACGCGATATACGCTTGAGACATATGTTGCAAACAGCAGCTGTGCGATCTGATGCACTCGCCTCAAAAAAGGCCCACACCAAAGAACTTTTTGAATGACGGGCAGAGGCAGCGCCCTGCACAGGCGGAGCTCTGCGGTGTGATTCCGTCGGTGTACTGCCCTTACGCTGGCCACCAAAGGGCATCCTGCCTCGTTGGAGATGTGCCTCCTCCTCATCCTCCTCCTCCTCCTCTCTCCTATTAGGCACCCACGTGGAGTCAGTGACCTCATCATCCCCTCCCTCCTCATCACTGGAGCCAATCTGGCAGTATGCTGCAGCTGCTGGAACATGACTGCCAGATTGGTGTCCTTCTTGAGCATCCCCTCTGTCTGCTCTCACGCTACTGCCTTCCTGTAGCTGGGTTTCATCATCAGACCCTTCGAAACGCTGGGCATCCTCCTGGAGCATGTACCCAACACTGTGCTCAAACAGTTCGGGGGACTCCTCAGGAGGAGGACATGGTGGGTCTAGGGAAGGAGTGACTGATGATGAGTCTGACATTGATACCAGGGAAGAGGACGCTTTGGTAGCTGCTTTGCCAGTACCCTGAGCCTGGGTGAGAGAGGATGAGGAGGAGGAGGAGGGCTTGGTCATCCACTCTACCAAGTCTTCGGCATGATGTGGCTCAACATGTCCAGCTGCCGAAAAGAAGGACAAGCGTGTCCCATGGCCATGTGCTGATGACAATGCACCGCGTCCACGACCAGCACTGTTGCCCCCAGACACAGAGCCTGCTTGCCCTCTTTTATTGCCTCCTGACTGTCTGCCTCTCCTTGTTTGCCTTCCAGACATTCTAATAGATGGCCTGCAGGGAGATGGGAAAAAAGCAATAAGGGCTACCTTCAGGTGTCCTTCTCTGTCCCTTTACTTAAGGATTTCTAAATATGGTTGAGGATGATTGCTTTTGCACAGAATAGCACAACGACAATTTCCCTGACTGTCCAAAAAACAAGGATTTCAAAGATGGTTGATGAGGAATGCTTTAGCACACTATAGCACAAGGAGAATTTCCCTCACTGTCCTTCCCTGTCCCTAGAAACAAGGATTATCACAGTGAAAGAAACTGACACTCTTCCTACCTATAGTTTTCTGTCCCTAGAAAAAATGTTTTTTTAAAGCACACTATAGCACAAGGAGAATTTCCCTCACTGTCCTTCCCTGTCCCTAGAAACAAGGATTATCACAGTGAAAGAAACTGACACTCTTCCTACCTATAGTTTTCTGTCCCTAGAAAAAATGTTTTTTTAAAGCACACTATAGCACAAGGAGAATTTCCCTCACTGTCCTTCCCTGTCCCTAGAAACAAGGATTATCACAGTGAAAGAAACTGACACTCTTCCTACCTATAGTTTTCTGTCCCTAGAAAAAATGTTTTTTTAAAGCACACTATAGCACAAGGAGAATTTCCCTCACTGTCCTTCCCTGTCCCTAGAAACAAGGATTATCACAGTGAAAGAAACTGACACTCTTCCTACCTATAGTTTTCTGTCCCTAGAAAAAATGTTTTTTTAAAGCACACTATAGCACAAGGAGAATTTCCCTCACTGTCCTTCCCTGTCCCTAGAAACAAGGATTCGCACAGTAAAACACACTGACACTCTCCCTACCTATCCTTCTCTTTCCCTAAACTAAAGGAATCCAGGTTAAGCAAGAAAAAATAAATGTCACTGTCCCTGCCTATGCTTCTCTTTCCCTGCTCCGGAACACACTACACTAGGCCGCCGTGCTGGCGGCCTTTTATAGTGTGGGGCGTGTACTAAACACCCTCAGCAATAATTGGCCACAGGCATCCTGCCTGTGGCCAATCATTGCTCTCCTCGCTGCCGGCGCTGTGATTGGCCAAGCATGCGGGGTCACAGTGCATGCTTGGCCAATCACAGCGCCTGGATGACACTGCGATGGCGTAGTGCATTGTGGGCCGTTCGCGTCACTCGAATTAGGCGCGAACGGCCCAAATCGTTCGATCTTCGTCGAACGATCGAACAGCCGATGTTCGAGTCGAACGTATGTTCGACTCGAACACCGAGCTCATCCCTATTGGTGTAACACACCAGGAAAAACAGCAATACAGGCTAAGTTCAGGTGTAATATGGTCAGGAGGAGGCACACTCCGCCCGCTGTAGGTGCCGCAAAATCCTGTTGGTGTAACACACCAGGAAAAAACAGCAATACAGGCTAAGTTCAGGTGTAATATGGTCAGGAGGCACACTCCGCCCGCTGTAAGTGCCCCAAAATCCTGTTGGTGTAACACACCAGGAAAAAGCAGCAATACAGGCTAAGTTCAGGTGTAATATGGTCAGGAGGAGGCACACTCCGCCCGCTGTAAGTGCCGCAAAATCCTGTTGGTGTAACACACCAGGAAAAAACAGCAATACAGGCTAAGTTCAGGTGTAATATGGTCAGGAGGAGGCACACTCCGCCCGCTGTAAGTGCCGCAAAATCCTGTTGGTGTAACACACCAGGAAAAAACAGCAATACAGGCTAAGTTCAGGTGTAATATGGTCAGGAGGAGGCACACTCCGCCCGCTGTAAGTGCCGCAAAATCCTGTTGGTGTAACACACCAGGAAAAAACAGCAATACAGGCTAAGTTCAGGTGTAATATGGTCAGGAGGAGGCACACTCCGCCCGCTGTAGGTGCCGCAAAATCCTGTTGGTGTAACACACCAGGAAAAAGCAACAATACAGGCTAAGTTCAGGTGTAATATGGTCAGGAGGCACACTCCGCCCGCTGTAAGTGCCGCAAAATCCTGTTGGTGTAACACACCAGGAAAAAGCAGCAATACAGGCTAAGTTCAGGTGTAATATGGTCAGGAGGCACACTCCGCCCGCTGTAAGTGCCGCAAAATCCTGTTGGTGTAACACACCAGGAAAAAGCAGCAATACAGGCTAAGTTCAGGTGTAATATGGTCAGGAGGAGGCACACTCCGCCCGCTGTAAGTGCCCCAAAATCCTGTTGGTGTAACACACCAGGAAAAAGCAGCAATACGGGCTAACTTCAGGTGTATAATGTGCAGGAGGCTTAGCAACAATGACACTGACACTGTCCCCTACCTATCCTTCTCTCTCCCTGCACACAAGGTTTATCAAAGTATATGAGACTGACACTTTCCCTGCCTATCCTTCTCTGTCCCTACACACAAGGTTTAGCAATGAATATGACACTGACACTCTCCCTGCCTATCCTTCTCTGTCCCTACACACAAGGTTTAGCAAAGAATATGACACTGACACTCTCCCTGCCTATCCTTCTCTGTCCCTACACACAAGGTTTAGCAAATAATAGATTTGACAATTGACACTGTCCCTGCCTATCCTTCACTTTCCCTGCTCCGGAACACACTACACGAGGCCGCCGCGCTGGCGGCCTTTTATAGTGTGGGGCGTGTACTAAACCCCCTCAGCTATAATTGGCCACAGGCATCCTGCCTGTGGCCAATCATTGCTCTCCTCGCTGCCGGCGCTGTGATTGGCCAAGCATGCAGGGTCACAGTGCATGCTTGGCCAATCACAGCGCCGGGATTACACTGCGATGGCGCAGTGTATTGTGGGCCGTTCGCGTCACTCGAATTTGGCGCGAACGGCCCAAATCGTTCGATCTTCGTCGAACGATCGAACAGCCGATGTTCGAGTCGAACGTATGTTCGACTCGAACACCGAGCTCATCCCTAATTGTCATGTTCCCCAGTCTGTATCCTTCTCCAGTGACCCTGTGCACTCCTACCAGCATCATTCTTCCTTCACCACGCTCATCTCCCTCTCCACACCAATGTGTTTCCCAGTGAGTTCCAGCTAGCTTTTCATTACCAGCACCTGTGCACTCCCAGCCTGTGTTTCTCCCCTGTGTGTTCCCGTGCAGTCCTACGGAGTTATGTACTTCCTTGCGCATTCACTACCCCAGCACTGCAAGGAACTTCTTTATTTCCTCCATGATTCCAATGTGTTCTCTGTGTCCTGCCAGCACCTGAACATCAGCACCTGTGTGTTTCCCTACCAGCTACCTGTTACTACACCCATGTACTTCTTGTTCCCTTCCTGCTTCAGTGATCCCAAGCCTCATCCGCTTCAACATGTTTAAAGTGAACACCTGTGATTCTGTGAAACTCCTCCCTTCCCCTGTGCACTCTTGCCTTGGTTTTTGCCACCGAGTGTCCAGCTGGTACAACTAAGTCCTGGTCGGCCATTCTGTCCCTAGTGGGAGCGGATTCCCAATCTCTGACCATGTGGATGGGGGGAGCTTCCAGGGGATTGTAGTACAGACTTTGAGAAAAGAGAGACAACACAGGGGTGCAGAGAGTGTTTAGGGATGTGGACAATACTGAGGGAAAAATGTGTGGTGGTGATGTAGACACTGATGAAAACAGAATTTCCATACCAGGGGGCCCCATGTCCATACCAGGGAACCACGCTGAGGACTTTTCTGCATTACAGTGTACGACTCCAGAAGAGCATGGATCTATTAAGAGCTGCATATCCTGTAGAAGTCCATTCATTCCTGGTGATAGAATTCTCAGCGGGCTAATTATTTAGATATGACCTCTACTCTATACACTGAGCACTTCCCAGAAAGACCTGCCCGAATCCCGTGTGAAGAGAGGAAATTCCAACATCTTTTGCTAAAAATGGGAAAATAAATTATCGACAAAAAGATCGTAATACTCAAGAATTATTTACAGTGAATTTAAATGTGTAAGTTTACTATGAAGGTGCATGAACGATATAAATTAAATGGGTCCTGTGTATTTTGGTAACAATTTAAAAACATTGTTAAAGATCATAAACACTATATTGTCAAAAGTGTTGGGACACCTGCCTTTACACACGTGAACTTTCATGGCATCCCATTCTTAGTCCGTAGGATTCAATATTGAGTTGGCAATTTTTTATTTTGAGAATCTTGCAACCAAGAAACACATTCCAACTTTTGTTTTATACAAAAATACAAAAAATAAATATATATTTTTCCTTTTTTTTTTTTTTATATATGCATAACATATTGTATACAAGACTAATAATAATAAAGGCATACTTCAACCTATAATATATGAACAAACGTTTTTTTCCACCAAGAGAAATATCACTGCATTAAATTATACTATATATACACACACACATCACTACAAGCACGGACATCTTCAAAAATACTACACATTACTCAACTTGATTAACACTCAGACCAAGAAACATAGATTATCATGTGTATGTAGCCTTTCTTCAAAAATTATGTGTATCCTTGAAAATCTAAGGGAGTGCCCAGAGAGAAAACAGGGAAAGAACCCAACACCCAGAGATCAACAAACAGCAGCTACAGGCCTGATATTCCTCCACGCCTTTATCCAGACCCTTTGCCGCCATCTGTCTTTCTCGAGACCCCGAATTTTCCCTACCTCACCAAGAATCTCACACACCACCACCGGAACAGGAAGGACTTTCTGCCGAAGGGATACCTGACACCGTGCATTCCAGGTGTAATATCGGACTACTAAGCTGACTAAAAAAAGAGTGTCCAAATCAAATCCCTTGCGATTCTGCAATGCTCCATACACCCACTCAGCATAAGACATGCTAGGCAAGAAAGGAATATTTAGAGCCCTCCCCACCTTTTTATAGACTTCTATATTGAAAGGGCACTGAAGCAAGAAGTGGTCCATGGTTTCCACTTCACCCTGACACTCCGCTCTTGGACAACCACGATTGTCCAAAGAGCGGCACTTCACGTTCCCCCTCACATAGAGCCTACCGTGGAAAGCTACCCAGGCCTGGTCCCTAAATTTCAAGGGAATCCGCTCAGAATTTATTAAACGTAAACCTTCCCTCATAATATGACCTGGGCAATCCCTTAAGGCCAGTGGCGCATGAAAGACAGTACCCACGATCTTCTCACCCAGGAGTCTCCTAGGGAGGGACCTGATATCCTCCGTTGTCACATGCCACCGTTTAAGAATTTTCAGGCACGGGGCAACATAAGCCGGGAGCTTACCATGCTTGATCCTTAGGCTTTTCACTGGCCCGCCACTCTCCCAACAGCCCAGAAAAGGTCTAAACCAGATCTGGAAAATACCTACCCATCCAGGCGGTCTCTCTGCTAGCATGTTACCAAAATTGTGTTTCAAAAACATCAGAGAGAAGAACACAACCGGTTTGACCATCCCTAGGCCACCCTTCCGCCTTGATAGGTAAGTCACATTCCGCTTCACAAGATTCAGCCTGTTCCCCCATAATAATTGGAAGAAACAACTATAAATCCTGGTATAGAAGGACTCTGGCAAGATGCAAACAAAGCTGACATACAGAAAGGTAGGAATCAGGTAGGTCTTAATCAAGTCCACCCTTTCCCTCAAGGAGAGCCGCCACCCCTTCCAGCATTTCACCTTGACATCAGCATCATTCAGCCTGGCTTCCCAATTTGACTTACTGTAATCATCAGGGCCAAACTCGATGCCTAATATTTTGACTTTCTGCTGAGGCCTCGGGAAGGTGTCCGGAAGTGCAAAGCTCTCACCTCCCTCGCTCATCCAAAAAACTTCACTTTTATCACGGTTGACCTGGGAGCCCGATGCCTCGGAATACTGCTCTATAACTGAGGCCACCTCCTGCGCCTCCTCTGTCCCAGAGATAAAGACAGAAACGTCATCAGCATAGGCTACAACCCTCAAGGGTGGCTCACCAGTAATGCCCACCGGCACCCCGCACAACGGTCCGCTCTCTAGCCTTCTGATGAAGGGGTCGATTGCGAACACATATAGCAAAGGGCTCAGTGGACACCCCTGGCGCACCCCGGATCCAACCCTGAAGGGTCGTCCAACCCAACCGTTAACAAGCATGAAGCTCTCTGCCTCTCTGTATAAAGTCTTAAGCCATCCAATAAACCCACCCTCCAGGCCATACTTGTCAAGGAGAAACCAGAGGTACTCATGGTTGACACGATCAAAAGCCTTCGCCTGATCCAATGCCAGCAAATACTTTCCCCAGCCTTCAGCCCTGCAACGTTCCAGAGCCTCCCGGACAGCTAACACCGCTGAAAAAGTGCTCCTGCCCTGGACCGAACAGTGCTGCTGACGAGAAAGCAATCTGTCTGCTACTGACGACAAGCGCCAGAAAATTATCTTCGCCAGAATTTTTCTATCGACATTGAGAAGGCTAATGGGGCGCCAATTCTCAATCATCGAGGGATCCTTGCCTTTTGACAACAGAATCACAGCAGATTGTCTCATGGAGGGAGGGAGCGAACCCTCTTGCAGGCAGCCATTAAATACCTCCACAAGATAGGGTACCAAGCTGGATTTGAAAGTCTTATAAAATTCAGCTGTCAATCCGTCTGGCCCAGGTGTTTTCTTAATAGCCAGACCGTCTATAGCTTTGACTACCTCTTCTGCTGTGATTTCCCCCGTCAAACTTGCCAGCGGAATGTTATTTCCCAGACCTGGTGTAGAATCCAGAAAACTTGACATCTTTGCCCGATCGAGGTACTTCTCCCCCAGAAGATCCACATAAAAAGACCTTGAGACCTCCAGGATCCCTGACCTGGATTTCGTCAAAGAGCCCGTACTATCCCTTAGCCCAACAACCGTCTTAACTGCTGCGCTTTGTTTGCAGTTCTGATAAGGGTCGGGCGAGTGATATTTCCCGTAGTCCCTTTCCAGAACCAAAGAAGCGTGCCGATCATACTGATACTTCCTAAGGAGAAGTTTTACCTCAGAGATTGCCCCTGAATCTCCACCACTCGAGACAAGGCGATCAAGTTTTCTCCGCAGCTGCTGGTAGGCAATGTACCTACCAAGCTGTTTCCTTTTTCCTATGGCCTTGAAAAACCCACTAATCCGGCTTTTGGCAAGCTCCCACCACTCCGACTTACTGCTGCAGAAATCTAGGATAGTTACCTGAGCCTGAAAAAAATCCTCAAAAGATTGTCTTACCTCCTCGTCATCCAGCAGAGCCGAATTCATCCTCCAAATACCCTTTCCTTTAGGTGGCATATCTGAAGCATTGAGAATAACAGACAGCATAAGGTGATCAGAGAACTCCACCATACGACACTCAGGAGCCGAAAAGGCAGAGTCCCCCTTAAAAAAAAACCTGTCTATCCTGAACTCACAACTGCCTCGCTTAAATGTGTACCCCGTGCTGTCTGGGCAACGCTTAATATGCGCATCTTCCAGACCTGCTTCCCTGGCTATCGTATTAAGAAAGACGCTATCATATCTCAGGCTGTCAGTGGAGCCTTTCCTGTCTTTGGGCCTAGTAACGGTGTTAAAATCACCTCCAAAGACAACTTGCCGAGATGTAAAAAGGAAAGGCTTAATCTTTGTAAAGAGGCATTTCCTCTCCCATCTAGTTTGTGGCCCATAAATATTTACTAAACGTAGATCATGCCCCTTCACAGAGACGTCCAAGACCATACACCTTCCAATCTCTACCTCGATAACCCGCAGACACGTTACCATGCCAGTAAAAAGTACTGCAACTCCGCTGTAAGGCTCGGCCGCAAGAGACCAGAAGGAGGGCCCACGCCTCCACTCCCTCTTTGCCAGGTGGACATCGGCAAGGCTATTTAGCCGGGTCTCTTGCAAAAATAAAACATCAGCATCCATCTCGCTGAGCAAAAATAAGGCCATGTTACGAGCCCCTACAGATTTTATGCTGGCAACATTAATGGTTGCCACCTTTATCGGAGTGGGAACTGCCATCAGGATGATTGAGGTAGGCGTTTCTTAGCCTGAGCTCCCTCCCCCTTTACTGGAGACCTTGACCTCTTTAGGGAGCACTCTACCTCATCCTCCTCCATCTGAGATACGGAATTAGAAGACTCCTTCTCCCCCTCAGATAAGGACCCAAACTTGTTTCCCAGAGGTAGATCATCTACCTCTAAAGATGAAACCGAGGAGGCAGAGGTCAGGACTACCTTATTCCTCCTTCTGCCCACCTTGGTCCACTCTCCCTCCTCCCCTGAAACATCAGCCTGAAAGGCCTCATCTACATCATTAGCAGTGGCAACTTCCCCCTTCTTCCCCTTAGAACCTCCACTAGAGGTCTTACGTTGCCTCAGGGAAGGCCCAGGTGAAGCTGCCACCTCAGATCGGCATGAATCTGCCCCTTTGGCAGCCTCAGCCAATCTGGAGGACTTATTTACACCTGGAACACTGGGCACCTGAAACACTGGGGAAGAACACACAACAGAAGTAGACACTGATACAGTAGGGAGCACAGACTGGGGAGCAGACACAAGAGGGGTCACACCTTCAGATTGGGAAACTGACACCTGGGGGGCCCCCTCAGGACTAGCTGAAACAGCTCCACCAACCCCTTGCTGCCCCCCACGTTCCTCCTCCTCCATCCTCAGCAGTTCTTCCACCACCTCTGGCTGATTATGGAGGGCTTCAGGGCAAAGGCTATAGGGGTGACCTAACTTGTTACAAAGATTACAACGAATACTATTGCAGTCCTTTGCAACGTGCCCTGAGCCCTGACAGAGGGAACATTTCTGCGCAGAACATGAGCTTGAAAAATGGCCCTTTTCACCACAGCGATGACAAAGCTTTGGTTGCCCTGCATAAAATGTAATAATCCTGTCATGGCCTATAAAGGCAGATGAAGGGATGTGCTTAACAACATTACCCGTGACATGTAGTTTTAATAACACTGTCCATCCTCCTGTCCATATCCCCCTGTCATCTACAACTTTCCTCAAGGGGGCTTGGACATCCGCATATCTCCTCAACCACACCACCAGATCCACAGCAGGAATGGACTCGTTACGCACTAGAATGGTGACGTTCTTGTATAATGGCTGGCGGGAGACTACTTTAGGTGACAAACCTGCCCATCTTGGGGACTCCTTACACCTCTGCTCATACCTCTCCCAAAAGACATCTAAACCTTCCGCCTTGACAAAGGAAAGGTCATACTCATATGACCCAACTGGGCTGATAAGGGCAAAAATCTCCTCTGCTTTAAAACCCATCCCCAGAATACGGTCCACCACATCTCTCCTATTTGGGGGGGGGCCTTCTCCAGTCCACCTCAATTGGACCACATTGCGGCGTTTAAAGGAGCTACCAGATGGTGACAGATTGGCCTGACCTTCACTCACATTACTCCCAGTGACCGCAGAATGACTGGTCCTACTCACCCCGGGGACAGGTGCAGCCAGTGCTGCATCATGGGAAATAACCGCACTCCTTGCAACATCAGGCACATCACTTTTAGTAACAGACCCTTCTTTAGATAAAGTATTAACATTATTGTCAGGAACAGATGGAGCAGAGACTTCTGACACAGAAATGTCATTTACATTACCCTTGGTAATTCTTACTTCATTACCAGCAGTAGAGATGTCTTTGTCAGCACTTTTCTCAGCAGAGTCTGCACTGGCTGGCTGTACACAGGTGTAAGTCTCAGCCAGGAGATGAGCTTGCTCTCCGCTGCCCCCTACTGCACCATCCATAGGAACTACACCTCCATTACATTGTACAGGCAAGTCATGACCAAAAACTTCTTTTTCTGTCACCCGATGTTTTAAAGGTTTTGGGGGGACATCATCAACCTCTTCTTCATCCTCAGATGATCCAGACACTTCAAACTTGCGACCATGCAAAGGTGATTCCATTTCTGATATGAAGTTCAGCATACCTGCTCCCTCCACAGGCTCAGATGGATCATCTTGCTCCATGGCCTCCTGCTGCGGTGGTAAGGGCACAGAACTTCCTTGGCCCAATGACATACTGCCAGTCAAAACACCTGACTGCTGATCACCCGCAGCCTGTGTGCAAGAGCTTTCTCCACTTTCTGCAGGCATACTGATAGTTGGCTCAGGATGCAAAGATTTTCCAGCGTGCTGGCCAGAAACACAATCCGAGCCCACAGAAACTTTTTTGCTTTGCACTGACCTTTGCTTCACGCACTCTGATGATGCCTGCCCTCCACTGGCCTCTATGGCCCCTCTGCGCATTGCACGGAAGCGATCATCGTTGCCATACTTCTCCTTGAAAGCACCGCTGGTTTCTTTCAATGTGGCCACCAGCAGACTCTGCTTTTCCACTTTGGCCTCCAAAGCCATTAACTCAGGCCGCATCTGTTTCCTCTTAGAACTGTGAAGCCGGTCACTTGCAATTTTTTTATGCTTGAAGTCAAACTTCAACTTCGCCAGTACTTCTTCCTCCTTAGCGACTCTCGCAATCCTAGCACAAACCTTCTTTCTGTAGGTTGCCAGGCTTTCACCTTTAGCTGGGCCATTTCCCAGGTCCTCAAACACTGGTATGGGAGGACCAGTACTCTGGCCATCCGGGGGATCCTCCCCTGGGTCCACCCCAGGTTCCTGCATCCACCCTGGGTATAGGGAGTAATCAAGCTCCCTGGATCAGTAGGCCTCACTGGAGCTCAGGAGATCAGCAGTAGTGCAGCCACACCCTTTGCAGCTATAACAGCTTCAACTCTTCTGGAAAGGCTGTCCACAAGGTTTAGGAGTGTGTCTATGGGAATGTTTGACCATTCTTCCAGAAGCGCATTTGTGAGGTCAGGCACTGATGTTGGACAGAAGGCCTGGCTCGCAGTCTCCGCTCTAATTCATCCCAATGTTTTATTGGGTTGAGGTCAGGACTCTGAGCAGGCCAGTCAAGTTCCTCCACCCCAAACTTGCTCATCCATGTCTTTTTTATGAATCTTGCTTTGTGCACTGGTCCAAATCATTTAGTGGAGTGGGGATTATGGTTTGTGGTTGTTTTTCAGGGGTTGGGCTTGGCTCCATAGTTCCAGTGAGGGGAAATCTTAAGGCATCAGCATACCAAGGCAGAGACAGGGGTCTCACCTTGAGCCCCGTGCCCCATACTAACGATCAGGACCTGGAACTTGAGATTCCCGGTCACCTGATTCCTGTGATAGCCTCTAAATTGGCTATTAGTGATCAGTCACTGTAAAGCCCCCCCCGCCGTGTTTTCTTTTTCTGTGAATGGAGGAGAGCTACATTGGATCTCTCACTGTCCTTGCACAGAAAAAAAATGTGTGTAAGAAAATAAATACATTAAATAATAATAATAAAAAAAATAGATTAAAGTTTGATCTAGGTCAGTAACAGGGTTTTTGTTTGTGTCGGGGTCAATATTGTTTTTTTTTGTGTTAATGTGTGTTTTAGGTAGGATAAGAGAAAAGCAAACAGCGGCATAGGAAGTCACTTGTGATCTTATTTTTAGTACCACGCTGTATTCTGTACAAATGCAAAAAATTTCAATGCCGTGTTTCAGAGACAACAGCCAAACATAGCGCAGTGGCTGGAGAGTATGAAAGTAAATTGATTTGGGCCTTGATTAGCAATCTAAGTGGGAGAAATTATTATATTTAATGTTTGTTCCTGAAATAACAAGAGAGTGTTATTTCAAAGACAGCAGCCAATAATATTGTATAGACTTGTTTCCCTTTTTGAAAGCATTTCTACTCCCCTGGGATGACTGCGAGTAGGCCGTGGCATATGGTCTTTTTTCTTTTTGTTCCCTTTTCTTTCCATTTTGCATTTATTATCCTTGGATATCATCCCAATTGCATAAAGGCGTTTAACTATGACTGTTCTGTTCGTATTCCTTTTGGATTTCTCTGTAATACCTGATCATTCTTCAGCCCCTGCGTGGGCGACCTATATGCTTGCTTTTGATTTCTTATGTTGTGTAAAAAAAAAAAAACAATAAATTCATTGAAACAGAAAGCATTTGTACTTGGTAACCATCAGGCATATGTTATTCTGGAGAAAAAAAAGTCCAGATACATCCTAAATATAGATCAATTTATCCAACTGTCCATCCAGAGCCTCTGGTTTATAGACCAGATACGTCCCAAATATAGAGCAATTTATCCAACTGCCCATCCAGAGCCTCTGGTTTATAGACCAGATATATCCTAAATATACAGTACAGACATTTATCTAACTGTCCAACCAGAGCCTCTGGTTTATAGACTGTATGCATCCTAAATAAAAAGCCATTTATCCAACTGTACATCCAGAGCCTCTGGTTTATAGTCCAGATATACTGGACTGATGCTGGGTACAGCAACCTTGGATGTGATATTAGCCGACTCAGAGCTGTCACTCAAGTGAAATTCTATATTAGTCATTCCTGACCTTAGTCCTCAGTCCTCAGGTACTCCCAACAGTCCATATTTTATAATATTTTACCTTTAGATATAACAGCTGTCAAAAATACATAGCCATTGTCATGGGTTAAAAGCACTTGTGCAAGATGAAGGAAATTGTTGTGTGCAGTGATTGGTGAGTCCCCTGGTCTCAATGGAGACACGTCTCGCTGTGTGCACAGACAGGTGGTAGCAGTCAGTGTGTGATTAGCACAGAGGAGGGCAGAGCCGAAGCCAGGACATCCCATGTACACACGGCCAGCACCCTGTAAGACCCCTTTCACACTGGGGCGGGCAGGTGCGGTGGCGGTATAGCGGCACGATTTTCAGCACCGCTATACCATCGTATTTACTGCGATATTCGGCTGCTAGCGGTGCGGTTTTAACCCCCGCTAGCGTCCGAAAAAGGGTTAATACCAACCGTAAACCGCGGCTACAGCCGCGGTTTGCGGGCGGTATTAGCGCGGTGTCCCATAGATTTCAATGGGAAGGAGCGGTATACACACCGCTCCAAAGATGCGGTTTGCAGTAGATTTTTTTTCCTCCCGCCAGCGCATCGCCTCAGTGTGAAAGCCCTCGGGCTTTCACATTGAGAATACTGGGGCAGGAGTATTTTCAGGCGTTATTTATGCGCTATTTTTAGCGCTAAAACGCCTGAAATACGCCTCAGTGTAAAAGGGGCCTAAGTCATGCTAGGTCCTCTGTGTGCAGGGTACTACACACCGAGATCCAGCTCTCCATCTCTTCTCATGTATTCATACATGCTGTATTGTATCAGAAATTAACTCTATTGGAAGCCTGCGCATGATTTGGGGGGGAGGTTATGTGTGCTAAGGGGCACTAATGGAGGGGGGAGCGCTTGTGCTAGAAGGGGTGTTGGATATGTCCTCCCCCCAAAGTGTCCCTAGCACATATCCTCTTTGCCCCCCGGTGTAGGGAACTAGCATGGAACGTGGGTTTCCCGCAGCCTGGTATGGTGTGAATTGGCCTTTAGTTCCGATTTGCAGAGAGGGACAGTGCATCCCCGCCGAGGGAAATACGCAGCTCAGCTAAGTAAAATGGGGCGGAGACTAGGGGGCTGGTCGCTAGCAGAAGTTTTTTCACCTTAATGCTTAGGATGCATTAAGGTGAAAAAACACAAGGGTTTACAACTCCTTTAAGCCCCCCACCACTGGCAAGTTTGGCCACACCCATATTTTGCAGTGGGACGCTCCCGCAGGTCACTTCCTCCCTCATTCTGAAGTTCAAAAGTTGGGAGGCATGGGGGTGTGTAAGTTACACTGAATACAAATGTAGCGGCCTCCACTCTCTCTCTTTCTTTCTGTGGCTTCTGTCTAGGGGTAACTGGGAGGAGAGAGTGCGGGGTTGCTACGCCAAGCTTTTATCGCAGATGTGTGTGTGTGGCGTTGGCAAAGTTTCTCTACCTTCAGGTCGGTGTTTTGCGCTTGGAGCATCCAGCTGCTTTGGATCAGTGTCTGCCAGAAAATGAGCCCCACACCCATAAAAGTCCAACACTCCTTTATTCTTCTTAGGTCACATCAAAGTACAATCAGCTGGACTCCCTCAACGAACAGAACAGACAGGGGGGTGTGGATGCGAGTAGGCCCAGACACAATGAACTCTCCACTTTCCTTCAGAAAGTGGGTTGCGATCTCTGATCGAGGGGAAACATCCCTCCAGGCGGTCTCCAGTGGAGGCTCACCTGTCACTGGCAATATGCTGCACCAGGTCTTCAGACGAGTACCCCCTCCCGGTCCGTTACGCCTCTGGATTCGGGTACCCACTCCCGGGGTTCCCTAGGACTTCCTTCCCTCGCGGAACTCAGTGGTAGGCACTGAGCTCCAGACCTCCATCCGAGTACCTCACCCCAGGCTAAAGGTGCCTGGGATGGAACACGACCTTCGAACGTCATCCAGGCCTAGGCCGCCTGGACTCCCGATACGGACCACCGCCCTCAGGCTGAGGGTGCCCGGGACTCAACTCCCGCCACCAAAAATGGCCGCCCCCTTTATACTCTCTCCCAGCAAGCACGACGGGTTCCCCGCCCCACCATACAACCGCTGAGAGAGGCCAAAAGAGGTACGACACCGTAACGATGGCTCAACCCCGGACCCAAAGTGACAGCGCCACCTGGTGGGCCCCAGGGAACCATACATCACAGTTTCCCCACCAGATTCAAAAATAGAAAAGCATATACCCGCTACACTCTCCCCCTGGTGGTTTGACACTGGTCCCCAGTGTCTGGAACAAACCATGCCCTCAAGGGCTGACATAGTCTAATCCAGAAACCGACTAAAAATTACAAAAACAAACTTTAGGAAACTAAAACTAGCTAGAGCAGTTGTGTCTGAGCCTTACATGAAAAGGGAGGGAAGGAAAACAACAACACTTAACCATAACATTGAAGTCACATCTTCACATAACATCTCTCCCTACCCATCCTGGCTAAGACCCACCCCATTCTCAGTAGTCTTGATGGGATGCTCTCCTGCAGAGGGGAAAAGAAAAGTTAAACACACACAAATTCCTGACACATATGTTCGTGTGAGAACGAAAAACCTCTCCGCAGAGAAATCTTTCCTTCTAAAAGTGTGTGTGTGAACAGTGAATGCTGATGCACGACACTGCCACCTGGTGACAGCGTCGCGGTAACTGCACTTGTGGAACTTTCCTCCTTCTTTGGGCCCTAACTACCCCAGAGTCTATGATCCTTACTGGAAAATTTGAAGAACAAACAGGAACAGTCCTTCCATTCCTCTGGGTAACAAGAACAACAAACCCTGGAAAGTTCAGCAGCACAAAGAACAAACGGAGTCTCTTTTCTCCTATAAGTAGAAAAGGGGATGCGGCAGGACAAGTGGCTTCAAGTGCTGATCCATGGTCTCAAGATGGTACTCAACATCTTCTCCTTCTTTGCGTCGGATCAACACTTTGTCTGCGTGGATGTGCCGTCTCCACATCCATTCTGCCTTGCAATCCTTAAAACGCTGAGATGCTTTGGGGGAGCACGCAAGGTACCTGAGGGCATGTGGAACCTGAAGGTGGGTCCACACCAAGTCATTGTACCAGCGCTCCTGGCAGACTTCCACTTCATAAAGTAATTCTTTGGACAAGTATGGGTACTCCCATCCATACTCAGCCGCAACCTTCTGGGAAAATAGCCGTTGTGGTCTCGCCAGTGGGGGCATGGTGGCTTTGTCCCCTTCACCTGGAAAGACTATGGCCTCCGGGTGACGAGGCGCTCTGGTCACCTCCAGTCTGGGCATGGATGCCCGCAACATCAGTCTCTTTTCCCCGGCATTAGGTGCAGGTGGAACCGGGGAGGCAAGGGTAGGCTGGGGACGGGACCCCTCCTCAGACGCTGGTGCCTCCACCCGGGGTGTACTATCCCCTGTAGACATGGGTGGGTCCCTGGTTCTGCGGGGCGAGGCGAGAGGTACTTTTTCCCAGCCCTTTTGAGCAAACAGTTCGTCAATAGCGACATCGTCTCCCAAACCGGAGAGCGACTCCAGGTCGGAGGTGTCACACTCCTCCGCGGGCAGGTAGCCTGTAGTGGAAACTGACTGGCCATCTCCCAGGGATATACAGGGCCGTGAATCCCTGACATCTCCGCCCACACACCAAGTCTCTCCACCTGGCTTACCTCGGCCTTTACTTGAGACGGGATGTCCGGGACTCTTCCTACCGGATCCATCCGGGCCGGGCGTAGGCGGGCAGGATGATCCACCGCGACCGCTGGACGGGGCTACCAAGCCGGTCTTTCTCTTTGGCGGTGGACACTGTGAGACCGTGGTGACCAAGTCAGCATCCTCGGATTTCTCCCGTTGAATACTCGTGACCTCCTCCGCGGTCGCTGCAGTGCGCACAGGGATGGCTGTCAAAGCAGTGATTCCAACTTTATGAGTGGTGTTGCCCGCAGCATGGCCAGGGTAAATGGTTCTTGGCCTCTCGATGACTGGAACCACTTCTAACAAGAACTCCCCGCAGGCCTCGCATCGCCCGAACGGCTTCTGTTGGCACACCAGTCCCGAACATCCGGGACAAATCATACCCAGGGCCTCAACGTCCATGCATGAATACAAGGCGAATCGTCCCCTTGGCTTTAGCCAAATCTCCGTATCGGTCACCGGAGCAGCAGCAGTCAAAGTCGTGGTAGAAGGATGAACTGGAATCCATGATGTATGTCCAAACATGGTGACTTGCTGCTGATCCATTGCGCACTGCAAGTTTTGCGCCAACGTCCCACGTGTAGTCCTTCACACGTATTGGACTCCCGTGCGCTCTAGTTCGCGGGCTTTCTTCTTCTTTGTGGGTCACGCCCAAGAACTGAGCAGGGAGGGTGTGCCTGGTGGCGCAGTGCAAATAGAAGCCCCCACGTGTAGTCCTTCACACGGCTGGGCTCCCCCCTCTTCTCACTCTTTCTGCGCGGGCCTTTCCCTTCACTGGGTCATGTCCACGACTTCGAGCAGGGATGCACTTTTGGCCAATACTATGGCCGACCTACTCGGAACTCCTCCGGGCAGACACGTTAAAACTCCGTAGTTGCACAAACACCATCCCGGACCCGAGCCCCCACGTGTAGCGGCCTCCACTCTCTCTCTTTCTTTCTGTGGCTTCTGTCTAGGGGTAACTGGGAGGAGAGAGTGCGGGGTTGCTACGCCAAGCTTTCACCGCAGATGTGTGTGTGTGGTGTTGGCAAAGTTTCTCTACCTTCAGGTCGGTGTTTTGCGCTTGGAGCATCCAGCTGCTTTGGATCAGTGTCTGCCAGAAAATGAGCCCCACACCCATAAAAGTCCAACACTCCTTTATTCTTCTTAGGTCACATCAAAGTACAATCAGTTGGACTCCCTCAACGAACAGAACAGACAGGGGGGTGTGGATGCGAGTAGGCCCAGACACAATGAACTCTCCACTTTCCTTCAGAAAGTGGGTTGCGGTCTCCGATCGAGGGCAAACATCCCTCCAGGCGGTCTCCGGTGGAGGCTCACCTGTCACTGGCAATATGCTGCACCAGGTCTTCAGACGAGTACCCCCTCCCGGTCCATTACGCCTCTGGATTCGGGTACCCACTCCCGGGGTTCCCTAGGACTTCCTTCCCTCGCGGAACTCAGTGGTAGGCACTGAGCTCCAGACCTCCATCCGAGTACCTCACCCCAGGCTAAAGGTGCCTGGGATGGAACACGACCTCCGAACGTCATCCAGGCCTAGGCCGTCTGGACTCCCGACACGGACCACCGCTCTCAGGCTGAAGGTGCCCGGGACTCGACTCCCGCCACCAAAAATGGCCGCCCCCTTTATACCCTCTCCCAGCAAGCACGGCAGGTTCCCCGCCCCACCATACAACCGCTGAGAGAGGCCAAAAGAGGTACGACACCGTAACGATGGCTCAACCCCGGGCCCAAAGTGACAGCGCCACCTGGTGGGCCCCAGGGAACCATACATCACGGTTTCCCCACCAGATTCAAAAATAGAAAAGCATATACCCGCTACACAAAAAATAGACAGGACTCCCCCTTTAATGACTCTACTCTGAGATCTTTTCCTATTATATTGAGTGAAACACGGAAACAGGAAGTGTGTGATTGTACAGACACAGGAAGTGATAACACAGCTGGGGAGGAAGTGATGTCAGGTGATAATAGGAAGTGATATACAGACAGGAAGTGAGGTTCTTATGTACAGGAAGTGATGTAGGGTTTAAACAGGAAGTTCCGGGTGAAAGGTGAATCAGGAGGAAGTAGAGAGAAGACATTGGAAGTGGAGGGAGATATTCCTTTAACCGGCAGCAGTGGAGGTAATCAGTCAATATTTTGTATTTACACCCAGTAACCCCCCCCCCCCGTCATGTCCGTCCTCTTCCTCCATAGTCACTGTGATGTCTTTTATCTCCAGCAGATGATGATAAACACACAAATATAGTGTATATTATAATCAATACAGCAACTGTACTGTCTGTAAACTGTTGGCGCTTTATAAATCATGTATAATAATAAGAATAGTACAGAAATATTACCTATATACTGTATAGAGCCATATATTCCACTATATGGAAATAAGATGTCCTCATAAACATAACGTCTTAATAACAACCACTTAAAAGATTTACCCCTCTTCAAGACCAGGCAATTTATTAACATACTGCACTGCGTTACTTTAACTGACAATTGCGCGGTTGTGCGATGTTGTACCCAAATAAAATTAGTGTCCTTTCCCCCCCCCACAAATAGAGCTTTCTTTTGGCGGTATTTGATCACCCCTGCGGTGAGAGAATCAATGACCAGAAGACTCTAGAAGTCACCAAGAAGACCATTGATCTCCTGAGAGGAGAGGTGAGCGGTGCCGGGAATTCTGGGACATTATCCAGTAACAGACAAGGGATGTGTCTGGATGGTGACTGTATCATTGTGTGTGTCAGGTTCCTATAAGGTGTCAGGATGTCACTGTCTATTTCTCCATGTAGGAGTGGGAGTATTTAGAAGGACACAAGGATCTCTACAAGGACGTCATGATGGAGAATCAGCCGCCCCTCACATCACCGGGTAAGAGGAGACTTTATTGTAAAGGAGAGAGCAGTACGGAGGGTCCACCTAGATCCCCCATCATCTGATAAACACATAGAAACAATTTCTTCAGTCAGTGTGTGTGTTTCCTACAGATGGATCCAGTATTGGGAACCCACCAGAGGGATGTCCCCGTCCTCTGTATTCCCGGGATTCCACAGAGGAAGGTCACACCATCCCCCACCATCATCAGGTAGGTGGGACTGAGCAACTAGAACTCAAATACTTTGTAGAATTCTACACTTTGAGATAACACTCCTCTAGATCAGCTCTTGTTTCCTTTTACAAATCCATTCTATCATATTTGCACTTTAGGGTGAAGAACTGAAAGACATCAAAGTTGAGGTTAAAGTCGAAAAAGAAGAGATGTTTGGGGATCAGCAGTCTATGGAGGAGGGTGACCCACCAGAGAGATGTCCCCGTCCTCTGTATTTCCGGGATTCCACACAGGAAGATCACACCATCCCTCACCATCATCAGGTAGGTGGGACTGAGCAAGTAGAACAGAATTCTAAGCTATGAGAGGACATTTTTCTATGTATATTATTGTTCCATTTTTACACATACATTCTATTATCTTTGGGGTTTAGGATGAGGAACTGAAAGACATCAAAGCTGAGATTAAAAAGGAAGAAGAAGAGATTTTGATGAGTGGAGCTCAGCAGTGCATGGAGGAGGGAGGTCCTCTGTATTCCTGGGATTCCACACAGGAGGATTACACCATCCCTCACCACTATCAGGTAGATGGGGCTGAGCAATTGGAACTCATATGTATTCTAAGCTATGAGATTATATTTTTCTATGCAATCTCTTGCTCCATTTTATAAATGTATTTTATCATCTTTGGGGTTTAGGGTGAGAGATTTCCCCCTCCTCTGTATTCTCAGGATTCCATACAGGAGGATCACACCATCCCCCATAATGTTGCAGTCACGATAAAAAAATCGCAGATCGCCGCCATAACTAGTTTTTTTTAACCAAAAATATGTAGAAGAATACATATTGGCCTAAACTGAGAAAAAATTTTGCTTTTTTAAAAATTGGGCATATTTATTATAGAAAAAAGTACAAAATATTGCTTTTTTTCAAAATTGTCGTTCTATATTTGTTTCATAGCGTAAAAAATAAAAACCGCAGAGGTGATCATATACCACCAAAAGAAAGCTCTATTTGTGGGAAAAAAAGGATGTAAATTTTGTTTGGGAGCCACGTCGCACGACCGCGCAATTGTCAGTTAAAGTGACACAGTACCGAATCGCAAAAAGTGGTCCGGTCATTTGGCAGCCAAATGGCCCGTTGGTAAAGTGGTTAAGATGCCCATGTCCTCAAAAGCTAGGTCAGTATTGCAAAAAAATGTGGGAGAAGGCCGCATCCAATTTCGGTCTTTTGTTCCACCCATGCAACTCGTCCTCGTCAATGGAAAACCTTTGCTTAAGGGATCGAGAGAAAAATGGAGCCCTCTCCTGGTCCTTCCATTCTCGTTTGAGAGCCTCTGAAAGACCTTGTGAACTGGAAAAACCCTCTGTTTAACCTCTCCAAGGCTCTCAAACATTTTATCATGCAGGGATAAGTCAACCTTATCCTCTTGAATGCTAAGGGTGGTATGAATGGTTTTAATCAAATTGTCAACCTCCTCTAAGGATAATTAGTATCTAGACGATCTTCTATCTGCATCCCCCTTATCCTCATGCACTGGGATTTTGGGGGAGCTGGCCCTACTTACGCCCTCTTCCTCTGAGTCACTCTCCTCCCTGGATACTGAAGTGGATGGCAGGGCACTGGATGGTACATTGGCCTGACTCCCTGACTGGAGCGTTGGGTGCTTGTCCAAAAAGGAGCAGAAAGACTGAAAAGTATCCATAAGCTCCTTTTGTAAGGAGACTAAAAGATCAGAGTTTGCAGGCGATTCGTGCTTTACTAGGTCTGCTATACAATCTTTACATAAAGCCTTTGTCCAGGCATCGTTTAGGGACGCTTTGCAAGACGGGCACTTTTTCTTAGAAGGAGTAGGAAGGGCGTGCTTTAATATCTTCTCCACTTTCTGTAAAAACAGAAGACAAAAGGAGAGAGCACTAGATTAGGACCTGACCATAACCCCCCTCCTTCCCCCAAGGATACCTAACCGCCCCCCCATAAAAGAAAAAGGGGGGGCCAACCATCCAACCATACCCCTCCATGAGGTAACCCAAGGGATATGGTGGAGGCCCCCCTCCCCTATACTAATGCCCAGGGGAAGAGAGGAGGAAAAAAACATAGCCCTAAAGGAAACAGCCCTTGAGCCTCTGTCCCTGCTTACCTGGGCTTGGCTGGTGCATGTGGCTCTTGCTCCGGCCACTGCCGCTGACTCCATTCCCGCAGCAGATGTTGCGGCCATCTCTGCCTCCTTTTTAAAAACGCCCGGTCTCTCCGCCGCTGCAAAGACCGAAAGTGTACGCCAGCCAGGGCCCGCCCCCTTTCTCCTGCGTTCCGCAGGCCGGAATTGGGAAAGCCGCACGCCCGACCGGAAGTCCTACCCCTTAGGGAAATGACATTGCCCACCGAAAGAAGGCAATGGAAGCATTTTCCGCCCCTGGCTCCACACTCCAGATTGGGACAGACCCCCCCGGCCGGTCCCCAAACTCTCGCTGAGTGGGAAAAAGAGGGGAGCTCAGGAACACCCCCCGCCCATCTGGGAGGATGCTGGGATAGCCCAAAGACCCCAGGGTCTAAGAAAAGGAAAAAGAAACAAAAAAAAAATAAGGTATGCCATACCCCCATGCACAGGACCTCTGCCTGGAGAGAGCGCAGCACACCCATAGTTCCAAGCACTACAACTGAGGTCACAGTGGAAGTGTCCTGCCTTTAAAAAAAACATTGATCTCAGTGTTTCCTGAAAAAAGTGGGTGGAGCTGCGCTCTCTCCAGGTGCTGTCCTGAATGAAGTTTTGAGAAAAACTTTGATGTATTAGGTCAGGGCTCAAAATTTCAAGTCCTGAGCTACTAGCCAGGCCTCAAGGATTACTCGCCACCAGTTGCCCCACCCAGCCCGCCCTGCCCTTAATTCCGCCCCTAATCGCTCCCTCTAAATTATCTCATGAAATTACACTTAAATGTTTTATGCAGAATTAAGTTAGAAAAATAAATATTAACAACTGTATCCGTGCTCACCAATGCAGGCTGCCTGTGCCCACCAATGCAGCCTTGTGCCCACCAAATGCAGCCTGTGTCCACCAAATGCAGCCTTGTGCCCAATGCCCACCAAATGCAGCCTGTGCCCACCAAATGCAGCCTGTGTCCACCAAATGCAGCCTGTGCCCACCAAATGCAGCCTTGTGCCCAGTGTCCCCCCAAATGCAGCCCTGTGTCCAACAAATGCAGCCCTGTGTCCCCCATGCAGCCCTGTGTCCACCATGCAGCCCGTGTTTACCATTCAGCCTACCTGTGCAGGGGAGGAGAGGACCAGAAGAGCCATCCAGGTGATCAGAGCGCAGCGCGGGGGAACATACGATAACCGTTTTCATTTTAATTGCCGCTTTCCCGCCGCTCAACGTCATATTCAGCCCCGCCCCCTGGCCGGGGAACTTTGATTGACAGATTACCCGTCACCAGGATTGGACGGGTGATCTGTCTATCAAAGTCCCGGGAGGCGGGACTGTATCTGACAGCGAGCAGCGGGGAACACGGCAATTAAAAAAGGAAACTTATCACTGTGACTGTTCCCCCGCGCTGCGCTCTAAACATCCGGGTGGCTCTCTCTCTTCCCCTCCATGTAATGGAAAGCTGCTGTAATTTTTCTTTTATTTTAGTTGACTTTTTTAATAGATTTTTATTATTATTTTGGGGTTTAGAGTGAAGAACAGATTAAGATAAAAGTTGAAGTTAAAGAAGAAGAAGTGGAGACGTATGTGGGGGGTGATCAGTCGTTCACGGAGGAGGTTGGGAGGATTATGAAAAGTGAAGAAGAAGAAATTTCTCCACCAATCGACACAAGTAAGTATAGGCACTATGGAAGAAACAGGTTACAGACTCATTTTACTTCTCAAACGCCTGCTTTTAATGCCATTAGGAACTTAGCCTAACACATGTTGGCCACACATTTAATCCCTTGATCATCCTAGATTTTAATCCCTGTCCCAGCCAGCATCATTAGTACAGTGGCAGTGCATAATTTTAGCACCGATCACTGTATTGGTGCCACTAGTACGCAAAAATGTGTCAAAAGTGTCAGGTTTCCGATTTGTCTTGCAGTCCCGCTATAAGTCGCTGATCGCCACCATTACTAGTAGAAAATAAAAAATGAATTCAAATTTAATAAATATATCACATAGTTTGTAGCCGCTATAATTTTTGCGCAAACCAAACCACATGAAAGCTCCATCTCCATTCCTCAATATAATGTCATGTTCCCAACAAATGAGGAGGAGATACTGTACACCATATGAAAGGTCCATCTCCATTCTTCAATATAATGTCATGTTCCCAACAAATGAGGAGGAGATACTGTACACCATATGAAAGGTCCATCTCCAGTCATTCCTCAATATAACGTCATGTTCCCAACAAATGAGGAGGAGATACTGTACACCATATGAAAGGTCCATCTCCATTCATTCCTCAATATAACGTCATGTTCCCAACAAATGAGGAGGAGATACTGTACACCATATGAAAGGTCCATCTCCATTCATTCCTCAATATAACGTCATGTTCCCAACAAATGAGGAGGAGATTCTGTACACCAGGGCTCAAAATTTCAATTCCTGAGCTACTAGCCAGGCCTCAAGGGTTACTCGCCACCAGTTGCCACACCCAACCCCTACCCGGCCCCGCCCCTAATCACGCCCTCATAAATTATCTCAAGAGATGACACTTAAATGTTTTATGCAGAATTACATTACAAAAATAAATATTAACAACAAGTTTATCAGTTCCCCTCAATGCAGGCTCACCTGTGCCCATCATTGCAGCGTGACCTGTGCCCACCATTGCAGCCTCACTGTGCCCCACATTGCAGCCTCACTGTGCCCCACATTGCAGCTTCAATGTGCCCCAAATTGCAGCCTCACTGTGCCCCACATTGCAGCCTCACTGTGCCCCACATTGCAGCCTCACTGTGCCCCACATTGCAGCCTCACTGTGCCCCACATTGCAGCTTCAATGTGCCCCAAATTGCAGCCTCACTGTGCCCCAAATTGCAGCCTCACTGTGCCCCAAATTGCAGCCTCACTGTGCCCCAAATTGCAGCCTCACTGTGCCCCAAATTGCAGCCTCACTGTGCTCCAAATTGCAGCCTAACTGTGCTCCAAATTGCAGCCTCACTGTGCTCCAAATTGCAGCCTCACTGTGCTCCAAATTGCAGCCTCACTGTGCTCCAAATTGCAGCTTCACTGTGCCCCAAGTTGCAGCCTCACTGTGCCCCAAGTTGCAGCCTCACTGTGCCCCAAGTTGCAGCCTCACTGTGCCCCAAATTGCAGCCTCATTGAGCCCCAAATTGCAGCCTCACTGTGCTCCAAATTGCAGCCTCACTGTGCTCCAAATTGCAGCCTCACTGTGCTCCAAATTGCAGCCTCACTGTGCTCCAAATTGCAGCCTCACTGTGCTCCAAATTGCAGCTTCACTGTGCCCCAAAATCCAGCCTCACTGTGCCCCAAAATCCAGCCTCACTGTCCCCCTAATTGCAGCCTCGCCAGGATGGAGGAAGTGAGAGGGCGGCCAAGACATGACTGGAGGAAGATTAGAGCCATGGAAGACGTTCTCCCAGCGCGATGTGGAAGAGAGCATATAGGAAGAGGAAAGCCGCGGGATCGCAGAGCAGAGCAGTAAAACACGCTGTAACAGCTGACATTGTCTCCGCTCTGCTCACTCTCACACAGCCCCGCCTCCTCCTGACCTCGTGCCTGTGAGACAGAATACATCCCAGCATTGTACCCGCATTCTGTCTATTACAAGCGTGGGGTCAGGAGAAGCTCTCTGAGGATCTGAAAAAAAGAATTGTTGCTCTACATAAAGATGGCCTAGGCCAGGGATATGCAATTAGCAGACCTCCAGCTGTTGCAGAACTACAAGTCCCATGAGGCATAGCGAGACTCTGACAGCAGCAAGCACGACACCCAGAGGCAGAGGCATGATGGGACTTGTAGTTTTGCAACAGCTGGAGGTCTGCTAATTGCATATCCCTGGCCTAGGCTATAAGAAGATTGCCAAGACCCTGAAACTGATCTTCAGCATGGTGGCCAGGACCATACAGCGGTATAACAGGACAGGTTCCACTCAGAACTGGCCTCGCCATGGTCCACCAAAGAAGTTGAGTGCACGTGCTCAGCGTCATAGCCAGAGGTTGTCTTTGGGAAATAGACGTATGAGTGCTGCCAGTATTGCTGCAGAGGTTGAAGGGGGTGAGCCTGTCAGTGCTAAGACCATACGCCGCACACTGCATCAAATTGGTCTGCATGGCTTTCGTCCCAGAAGGAAGCCTCTTCTAAAGATGATGCACAAGAAAGCCCGCACACAGTTTGCTGAAGACAAGCAGATTAAGGACATGGATTACTGGAACCATGTCCTGTGGTCTGATGAGACCAAGATAAACTTATTTGGTTCAGATGGTGTGAAGCGTGTGTGGCGGCAACCAGGTGAGGAGGACAAAGACAAGTGTGTCTTGTCTGCAGTCAAGCATGGCGGTGGGAGTGTCATGGTCTGGGGCTGCATGAGTGCTGCCGGCACTGGGGAGCTACAGATCATTGAGGGAACCATGAATGCCAACATGTACTGTGACATACTGAAGCAGAGCATGATCCCCTCCCTTCAGAGACTGGGCCGCAGGGCAGTATTCCAACATGACGACCCCAAACACATCTCCAAGGCGACCACTGCCTCTTATTCCGCTCCATCCTTCTCAGCAGAGAGGCACACCTGCTACTTGCCCGTTATCCAACTCCAGATATGCAGAGGTGAGCGGTGTTAGATTTTTTTTTGGGCCTTGCGGAGAATTACCTCCTCAGAGTGGATCCCTGGTCTCCGTTGTCTAGGCAGAAGTCCCTCTTGTAATAAAGCCAATGTCCATACAGGTGTAAAAACCTAAGCAGCAAGGTTTTATTATTTTCTTAAAAACAAAACTCGGATGAAAGAGAGAGTAGAAACGACAAGAATGGGGAAGGTTCAGGCACGCAACACTTAAGCAACACTCGTCACCACTCAAGCCTGAGTGGGTCTTGCTCACCCGGATAGTCCCTTTTAAGAGCGGTCCTAGCAGCCGGTGTAGAGCACGAAACAACTACTCGTGATTTCCCTGGGATACGATCAGCGGATCCTCTGCCACAGAATCCTTAAGTCCCGAACTTCCTGGCCTAGTAATAGTTAGTCCTTAGGTGCCAATGGGGAACATTACCAGGCTTTTGGCGGATAGGAATCCTTCCCTCTGACAGGTAACCAGGCCTCTCCAGAGACAGTGACTTCTTCACTAATCCCCTCGGGACCGATCCTCCCCTGGCTTCCTCTCCTTCAGAGTGGGTCACCCCTCACTTGGGTACCCTGGGACTCCTTTTCTTCCAAAGGCCCCAGCCAAAGGTGCCGGGCCTACCTGTAGCGATGCAGCCTCGGGCTAAAGGTGCCCGAGACCTGAAGCACACGCACGCACCCCTGGCCTGGAGGGCCGGTAGGCTTGAGCTGCTCTCCTGGAATCTCCTCACGCCTAATGGCGTCTGCCCCTTAAGTATCCCCTCCCAGCGTGCACAGCGGGTCGACCACGCCCACTGCACGGCTGCCGAGAGAGGACACCCAATGGTGTTGCGATATCCCCCTGTGGTTCTACCTGAGCCAGAGATGACAATGCCACCTACAGGCAACAGGGAACACTGCAGCCAGGCAATATCCCACCAGAGCAGGAGCAAGTTTTTAGGAAATTAACAGTCTGAGCCCAACTACTGGCTCAGACCAACCCCTAAATTTGAACATGCCCCCCCTAAATTGGGGGGGGGGTGCTACATGTGTATTCCAGAAAGTTTAACAATCAGAAGATGATAAAGATACTCCCAACATCTGGTGTTAGTGCTTCAATCATCCCGGCACCATGGTTGTTATGGTGTCAGGGTGATTGAAGTGCATTATTTCTATTATTACATGGTAATATAGAATGAAATAGTTCAACTCACCATAATTCAGAATCAGTCGGAGCTCTGATGTCACTATCTCCAGCCAGTGGAGTGCTTCCTTACATCTTAGGTGTCCCCAGCCAGCGGAGTGCTTCCTTACATCTCAGGTGTCACTGTCCCCAGCCAGCGGAGTGCTTCCTTACATCTCAGGTGTCACTATCCCCAGCCAGCGGAGTGCTTCCTTACATCTCAGGTGTCCCCAGCCAGCGGAGTGCTTCCTTACATCTCAGGTGTCACTGTCCCCAGCCAGCGGAGTGTTTCCTTACATCTCAGGTGTCCCCAGCCAGCGGAGTGCTTCCTTACATCTCAGGTGTCCCCAGCCAGCGGAGTGCTTCCTTACATCTCAGGTGTCACTGTCCCCAGCCAGCGGAGTGCTTCCTTACATCTCAGGTGTCACTATCCCCAGCCAGCGGAGTGCTTCCTTACATCTCAGGTGTCACTATCCCCAGCCAGCGGAGTGCTTCCTTACATCTCAGGTGTCCCCAGCCAGCGGAGTGTTTCCTTACATCTCAGGTGTCACTGTCCCCAGCCAGCGGAGTGCTTCCTTACATCTCAGGTGTCACTGTCCCCAGCCAGCGGAGTGCTTCTTTACATCTCAGGTGTCCCCAGCCAGCGGAGTGCTTCCTTACATCTCAGGTGTCACTGTCCCCAGCCAGCGGAGTGCTTCCTTACATCTCTGGTGTCCCCAGCCAGCGGA
This sequence comes from Rana muscosa, assembly GCA_029206835.1. Classification (NCBI taxonomy): domain Eukaryota; kingdom Metazoa; phylum Chordata; class Amphibia; order Anura; family Ranidae; genus Rana; species Rana muscosa. The sequence goes on along the minus strand of CM055123.1, from coordinate 431,159,738 downwards.
GTGCTTCCTTACATCTCTGGTGTCCCCAGCCAGCGGAGTGCTTCCTTACATCTCAGGTGTCACTATCCCCAGCCAGCGTAGTGCTTTCTTACATCTCAGGTGTCACTGTCCCCAGCCAGCGGAGTGCTTCCTTACATCTCAGGTGTCACTGTCCCCAGCCAGCGGAGTGCTTCCTTACATCTCAGGTGTCCCCAGCCAGCGGAGTGCTTCCTTACATCTCAGGTTTCACTATCCCCAGCCAGCGGAGTGCTTCCTTACATCTCAGGTGTCACTGTCCCCAGCCAGCGGAGTGCTTCCTTACATCTCAGGTGTCCCCAGCCAGCGGAGTGCTTCCTTACATCTCAGGTTTCACTATCCCCAGCCAGCGGAGTGCTTCCTTACATCTCAGGTGTCCCCAGCCAGCGGAGTGCTTCCTTACATCTCAGGTGTCACTGTCCCCAGCCAGCGGAGTGCTTCCTTACATCTCAGGTGTCACTGTCCCCAGCCAGCGGAGTGCTTCTTTACATCTCAGGTGTCCCCAGCCAGCGGAGTGCTTCCTTACATCTCAGGTGTCCCCAGCCAGCGGAGTGCTTCCTTACATCTCAGGTGTCACTGTCCCCAGCCAGCGGAGTGCTTCCTTACATCTCAGGTGTCCCCAGCCAGCGGAGTGCTTCCTTACATCTCAGGTTTCACTATCCCCAGCCAGCGGAGTGCTTCCTTACATCCCAGGTGTCACTATCCCCAGCCAGCGGAGTGCTTCCTTACATCTCAGGTGTCCCCAGCCAGCGGAGTGCTTCCTTACATCTCAGGTGTCCCCAGCCAGCGGAGTGCTTCCTTACATCTCAGGTGTCACTGTCCCCAGCCAGCGGAGTGCTTCCTTACATCTCAGGTGTCCCCAGCCAGCGGAGTGCTTCCTTACATCTCAGGTTTCACTATCCCCAGCCAGCGGAGTGCTTCCTTACATCTCAGGTGTCACTGTCCCCAGCCAGCGGAGTGCTTCCTTACATCTCAGGTGTCCCCAGCCAGTGGAGTGCTTCCTTACATCTCAGGTGTCACTGTCCCCAGCCAGCGGAGTGCTTCCTTACATCTCAGGCGTCACTGTCCCCAGCCAGCGGAGTGCTTCCTTACATCTCAGGTGTCACTGTCCCCAGCCAGTGGAGTGCTTCCTTACATCTCAGGTGTCCCCAGCCAGCGGAGTGTTTCCTTACATCTTAGGTGTCACTGTCCCCAGCCAACGGAGTGTTTCCTTACATCTCAGGTGTCACTATCCCCAGCCAGCGGAGTGCTTCCTTACATCTCAGGTGTCACTATCCCCAGCCAGCGGAGTGTTTCCTTACATCTCAGGTGTCCCCAGCCAGCGGAGTGCTTCCTTCCATCTCAGGTGTCACTGTCCCCAGCCAGCGGAGTGCTTCCTTCCATCTCAGGTGTCACTGTCCCCAGCCAGCGGAGTGCTTCCTTACATCTCAGGTGTCACTATCCCCAGCCAGCGGAGTGCTTCCTTACATCTCAGGTGTCCCCAGCCAGCGTAGTGCTTCCTTACATCTCAGGTGTCACTGTCCCTAGCCAGCGGAGTGCTTCCTTACATCTCAGGTGTCACTATCCCCAGCCAGCGGAGTGCTTCCTTACATCTCAGGTGTCCCCAGCCAGCGGAGTGCTTCCTTACATCTCAGGTGTCACTATCCCCAGCCAGCGGAGTGTTTCCTTACATCTCAGGTGTCACTGTCCCCAGCCAGCGGAGTGCTTCCTTACATCTCAGGTGTCCCCAGCCAGCAGAGTGCTTCCTTACATCTCAGGTGTCACTATCCCCAGCCAGCGGAGTGTTTCCTTACATCTCAGGCGTCACTGTCCCCAGCCAGCGGAGTGCTTCCTTACATCTCAGGTGTCCCCAGCCAGCGGAGTGCTTCCTTACATCTCAGGTGTCACTATCCCCAGTCAGCGGAGTGTTTCCTTACATCTCAGGTGTCACTGTCCCCAGCCAGCGGAGTGCTTCCTTACATCTCAGGTGTCCCCAGCCAGCGGAGTGCTTCCTTACATCTCAGGTGTCCCCAGCCAGCGGAGTGCTTCCTTACATCTCAGGTGTCACTGTCCCCAGCCAGCGGAGTGTTTCCTTACATCTCAGGTGTCCCCAGCCAGCGGAGTGCTTCCTTACATCTCAGGTGTCCCCAGCCAGCGGAGTGCTTCCTTACATCTCAGGTGTCACTGTCCCCAGCCAGCGGAGTGCTTCCTTACATCTCAGGTGTCACTATCCCCAGCCAGCGGAGTGCTTCCTTACATCTCAGGTGTCACTATCCCCAGCCAGCGGAGTGCTTCCTTACATCTCAGGTGTCCCCAGCCAGCGGAGTGTTTCCTTACATCTCAGGTGTCACTGTCCCCAGCCAGCGGAGTGCTTCCTTACATCTCAGGTGTCACTGTCCCCAGCCAGCGGAGTGCTTCTTTACATCTCAGGTGTCCCCAGCCAGCGGAGTGCTTCCTTACATCTCAGGTGTCACTGTCCCCAGCCAGCGGAGTGCTTCCTTACATCTCTGGTGTCCCCAGCCAGCGGAGTGCTTCCTTACATCTCTGGTGTCCCCAGCCAGCGGAGTGCTTCCTTACATCTCAGGTGTCACTATCCCCAGCCAGCGTAGTGCTTTCTTACATCTCAGGTGTCACTGTCCCCAGCCAGCGGAGTGCTTCCTTACATCTCAGGTGTCACTGTCCCCAGCCAGCGGAGTGCTTCCTTACATCTCAGGTGTCCCCAGCCAGCGGAGTGCTTCCTTACATCTCAGGTTTCACTATCCCCAGCCAGCGGAGTGCTTCCTTACATCTCAGGTGTCACTGTCCCCAGCCAGCGGAGTGCTTCCTTACATCTCAGGTGTCCCCAGCCAGCGGAGTGCTTCCTTACATCTCAGGTTTCACTATCCCCAGCCAGCGGAGTGCTTCCTTACATCTCAGGTGTCCCCAGCCAGCGGAGTGCTTCCTTACATCTCAGGTGTCACTGTCCCCAGCCAGCGGAGTGCTTCCTTACATCTCAGGTGTCACTGTCCCCAGCCAGCGGAGTGCTTCTTTACATCTCAGGTGTCCCCAGCCAGCGGAGTGCTTCCTTACATCTCAGGTGTCCCCAGCCAGCGGAGTGCTTCCTTACATCTCAGGTGTCACTGTCCCCAGCCAGCGGAGTGCTTCCTTACATCTCAGGTGTCCCCAGCCAGCGGAGTGCTTCCTTACATCTCAGGTTTCACTATCCCCAGCCAGCGGAGTGCTTCCTTACATCCCAGGTGTCACTATCCCCAGCCAGCGGAGTGCTTCCTTACATCTCAGGTGTCCCCAGCCAGCGGAGTGCTTCCTTACATCTCAGGTGTCACTGTCCCCAGCCAGCGGAGTGCTTCCTTACATCTCAGGTGTCCCCAGCCAGCGGAGTGCTTCCTTACATCTCAGGTGTCACTGTCCCCAGCCAGCGGAGTGCTTCCTTACATCTCAGGTGTCCCCAGCCAGCGGAGTGCTTCCTTACATCTCAGGTTTCACTATCCCCAGCCAGCGGAGTGCTTCCTTACATCTCAGGTGTCACTATCCCCAGCCAGCGGAGTGCTTCCTTACATCTCAGGTGTCCCCAGCCAGTGGAGTGCTTCCTTACATCTCAGGTGTCACTGTCCCCAGCCAGCGGAGTGCTTCCTTACATCTCAGGCGTCACTGTCCCCAGCCAGCGGAGTGCTTCCTTACATCTCAGGTGTCACTGTCCCCAGCCAGTGGAGTGCTTCCTTACATCTCAGGTGTCCCCAGCCAGCGGAGTGTTTCCTTACATCTTAGGTGTCACTGTCCCCAGCCAACGGAGTGTTTCCTTACATCTCAGGTGTCACTATCCCCAGCCAGCGGAGTGCTTCCTTACATCTCAGGTGTCACTATCCCCAGCCAGCGGAGTGTTTCCTTACATCTCAGGTGTCCCCAGCCAGCGGAGTGCTTCCTTCCATCTCAGGTGTCACTGTCCCCAGCCAGCGGAGTGCTTCCTTCCATCTCAGGTGTCACTGTCCCCAGCCAGCGGAGTGCTTCCTTACATCTCAGGTGTCCCCAGCCAGCGGAGTGCTTCCTTACATCTCAGGTGTCACTATCCCCAGCCAGCGGAGTGCTTCCTTACATCTCAGGTGTCCCCAGCCAGCGTAGTGCTTCCTTACATCTCAGGTGTCACTGTCCCTAGCCAGCGGAGTGCTTCCTTACATCTCAGGTGTCACTATCCCCAGCCAGCGGAGTGCTTCCTTACATCTCAGGTGTCCCCAGCCAGCGGAGTGCTTCCTTACATCTCAGGTGTCACTATCCCCAGCCAGCGGAGTGTTTCCTTACATCTCAGGTGTCACTGTCCCCAGCCAGCGGAGTGCTTCCTTACATCTCAGGTGTCCCCAGCCAGCAGAGTGCTTCCTTACATCTCAGGTGTCACTATCCCCAGCCAGCGGAGTGTTTCCTTACATCTCAGGCGTCACTGTCCCCAGCCAGCGGAGTGCTTCCTTACATCTCAGGTGTCCCCAGCCAGCGGAGTGCTTCCTTACATCTCAGGTGTCACTATCCCCAGTCAGCGGAGTGTTTCCTTACATCTCAGGTGTCACTGTCCCCAGCCAGCGGAGTGCTTCCTTACATCTCAGGTGTCCCCAGCCAGCGGAGTGCTTCCTTACATCTCAGGTGTCCCCAGCCAGCGGAGTGTTTCCTTACATCTCAGGTGTCACTGTCCCCAGCCAGCGGAGTGCTTCCTTACATCTCAGGTGTCACTGTCCCCAGCCAGTGGAGTGCTTCCTTACATCTCAGGTGTCCCCAGCCAGCGGAGTGCTTCCATTCATCTCAGGTGTCACTGTCCCCAGCCAGCGGAGTGCTTCCTTACATCTCAGGTGTCCCCAGCCAGCGGAGTGCTTCCTTACATCTCAGGTGTCCCCAGCGGAGTGCTTCCTTACATCTTGGGTGTCCTCAGCCAGCGGAGTGCTTCTTTACATCTCAGGTGTCCCCCCCCCCCCCATTGGAGCCCTTCTATATCCCAGCAGCGGTGTCTCCGCCGCCATTACAGAAGGCTGAGGGGGAACAAATTAGATGCGGCCATTTTCAAGAAGACCACAGACGAGTTATTAACAAGAAGGAAGCCGGCCGAGTGGCTACAATAGAAATGGAGCTGCGGCACCGCCCACCCGCCACCCCTTTCCACAACAGGTCACAGATGACAGACAGGCGGGGGGTGGGCGGTGCCGCAGCTCCATTTCTATTGTAGCCACTCGGCAGGCTCCCTTCTTGTTAATAACTCATCTATGGTCTTCTTGAAAATGGCCGCCGGCAAAGACATTACCGGACCTCTATCGGCGGCAAAGTTTTTTTTTAAAAAAAGGTTAGGGGAGGGGGATTGCTGCAATGTTAAAGGGTCAGTCCGCGGGGCGGGTAAATCACACTGGCGGGCTGTAGTTTGAGGCCCCCTGTTCTAGAATTAGCAGATCATATATGGACTCGGTGTGAAGACTTTTCTGATTGGTTTTGGAGGGAGAACAGGAGCCCAGCTCTGAGATTGGCATTTCCACTTATTCCACTGACGGGGGGAGGAGCTAAAACTCCAGTTATTTGTCATCTACTGAGATTTTTTATCTTTTTTTTCCTTCTTTCCAACAGATGGAGGTGATGTCAGGAATTCCTCGGAGAGACATCTTCTATTATCTGCTGATTGTAAGTCAGAAGATAATGTCATCACACAGGATCCTCCAGGAGGAAATCCAAATCCACAAAATCTACATCACAGACCTTCCTGTCCGGAGACATCAATGGATCCCTCTGATCAGGGGGAATCTTCTCATCAATCACATACTATGATTGTAAATATCCATGTAAGATCTCACACTGCAGATAGATCACCAGATCCTTCTAATCCCGAGGAATCTTCCTCACCCCATGAAGGAGATCACCGAGGTGACCATCTATTCCCATGTTCAGAGTGCGGGAAATCTTTCACTGAGAAAGGAAAACTGATTCAGCACCGGAGAGTTCACGCAGGAGAATGTCCTTATTCATGTTCAGAGTGCGGGAAATCTTTCCTTAGAAAAGATAATCTTGTTAGACATCAGATAAATCACACAAGTGAGCGTCCTTTCCCTTGTTCAGAGTGCGGGAAATCTTTCACTAAGAGAGCAAGACTTACTGAGCACCAGAGAGTTCACACGGGTGTGCGTCCTTATTCATGTTCAGAGTGTGAGAAATCTTTCACTCTGAAAAGAAACCTTATTCAGCACCAGAGCCTTCACACGAGTGAGCGTCCTTTCCCTTGTTCAGAGTGCGGGAAATCTTTCATTCAAAAAGCACCTCTTGTTAAACACCAGAAAATTCACACAGGTGAGCGTCCTCATTCATGTTCAGAGTGCGAGAAATCTTTTACTGAGAAAGTATATCTTTTGCAACATCAGAAACATCACACAGGTGACCTTCCCTATACATGTTTAGAGTGCGGGAAATCTTTCCTAAAGAAATATCGTCTTGTTAGACATCAGAGGATTCACACCGGTGAGCGTCCCTATTCATGTTCAGAGTGCGGGAAAGATTTCAGAGAGAAAGGAGAACTTACTAAACATCACAAAATTCACACTGGTGAGTGTCCCTATTTATGTTCCGTGTGCGGGAAATCTTTCACTGAGAAAGGAAATCTTTTGCAACATCAGAAATATCACACAAACGACCTTCCCTATACATGTTCAGAGTGCGGGAAATCTTTCCTTAAGAAATATTGTCTTGTTACACATCAGAGGTTTCACACGGGTGAGCGTCCATATTCATGTTCAGAGTGCGGGAAATCATACACTCATAAAAGTGGTCTTGTTATACATCAGAGATTTCACATGGGTGAGTGTCCATATTCATGTTCAGAGTGCGGGAAATCATTCACTCAAAAAGGTGGTCTTGCTATACATCAGAGAATTCACACTGGTGAGCGCCCCTATTCATGTTCAGAGTGCGGGAAAGCTTTCAAAGACAAAAGAGATCTTTCTAAACATCACAAAATTCACAGCGGTGAGCGTCCCTATTCATGTTCAGAATGCGGGAAATCTTTTATTCATAAAAGAGGCCTTGTTAGACATCAAAAAATTCACACGGGTGAGCGTCCTTATTCATGTTTAGTGTGCGGGAAATCTTTCACTCAGAAAGGAGACCTTGTTCTACATCAGAGAATTCACATGGGTGAGCGTCCTTATTCATGTTCAGAGTGCGGGAAATCTTTCATTGATAAAGGAAATCTTGTTATACACCAGAGGATTCACACGGGTGAATGTCCTTTTATATAAATGAGGGAAATTTTTTACGTATAAAGGACACCTTCTGAAACACCAGAGAATTCACATGGTTGACAGTCCTTATATATGTTCAGAGTGCGGGAAATCTTTCTTTAGGAAAAATAATCTTGTTAATCACCACAAGTGTAGTGTGGCTGGTGGAAGGAGAACTGCCAGAGAATGTAGTGTGGATGGTGGAGGAAATCTGTCGGGGATCGTAGTGTGGATGGTGGAGGAGAGCTGTCGGAGAATGTAGTGTGGCTGGTGGAAGGAGAACTGCCAGAGAATGTAGTGTAGATGGGGGGCACAACTGTCAGAAAAAGTAGTGTGAAGAGTAGGGGGACCTGTCATAGAATGGATGAATTGTGGGAAGACATCTGAAATTGCAGTGTGGACGGTGGAGAAGAGCTGTCGGAGAATGTAGTGTAGATGGTGGAGGAGAGCTGTCGGAGAATGTAGTGTGGATGGTGGAGGAGAGCTGTCGGAGAATGTAGTGTGGATGGTGGGAGGAGAGCTGTCGGAGAATGTAGTGTGGATGGCGGAGGAGAGCTGTCGGAGAATGTAGTGTGGATGGTGGAGGAGAGCTGTCGGAGAATGTAGTGTGGATGGTGGAGGAGAGGTGTCGGAGAATGTAGTGTGGATGGTGGAGGAGAGCTGTCGGAGAATGTAGTGTGGATGGTGGGGGAGAGTTGTCCGAGAATGTAGTGTGGATGGTGGAGGAGAGCTGTCGGTGAATGTAGTGTGGATGGTGGATGAGAGCTGTCGGAGAATGTAGTGTAGATGGTGGGAGGAGAGCTGTCGGAGAATGTAGTGTGGATGGCGGAGGAGAGCTGTCGGAGAATGTAGTGTGGATGGTGGGAGGAGAGCTGTTGGAGGATGTAGTGTGGATGGTGGAGGAGAGCTGTCGGAGAATGTAGTGCAGATGGGGGGGCACAACTGTCAGAAAAAGTAGTGTGAAGAGTAGGGGGACCTGTCATAGAATGGATGAATTGTGGGAAGACATCTGAAATTGCAGTGTGGACGGTGGAGAAGAGCTGTCGGAGAATGTAGTGTGGATGGTGGGAGGAGAGCTGTCGGAGAATGTAGTGTGGATGGTGGAGGAGAGCTGTCGGAGAATGTAGTGTGGATGGTGGAGGAGAGCTGTCGGAGAATGTAGTGTGGATGGTGGGGGAGAGCTGTCGGAGAATGTAGTGTGGATGGTGGGAGGAGAGCTGTTGGAGAATGTAGTGTGGATGGTGGAGGAGAGCTGTCGGAGAATGTAGTGTGGATGGTGGGAGGAGAGCTGTCGGAGAATGTAGTGTGGATGGCGGAGGAGAGCTGTCGGAGAATGTAGTGTGGATGGTGGAGGAGAGCTGTCGGAGAATGTAGTGTGGATGGTGGAGGAGAGGTGTCGGAGAATGTAGTGTGGATGGTGGAGGAGAGCTGTCGGAGAATGTAGTGTGGATGGTGGATGAGAGCTGTCGGAGAATGTAGTGTAGATGGTGGGAGGAGAGCTGTCGGAGAATGTAGTGTAGATGGTGGAGGAGAGCTGTCGGAGAATGTAGTGTGGATGGTAGGGGAGAGCTGTCGGAGAATGTAGTGTGGATGGTGGGGGAGAGCTGTCGGAGAATGTAGTGTGGATGGTGGGGGAGAGCTGTCGGAGAATGTAGTGTGGATGGTGGGGGTGATAGCTGTCGGAGAATGTAGTGTGGATGGTGGAGAAGAGCTGTCGGAGAATGTAGTGTGGATGGTGGGGGAGAGCTGTCGGAGAATGTAGTGTGGATGGTGGGGGAGAGCTGTCGGAGAATGTAGTGTGCATGGTGGGGGAGAGCTGTCGGAGAATTTAGTGTGGATGGTGGGGGTGATAGCTGTCGGAGAATGTAGTGTGGATGGTGGGAGGAGAGCTGTCGGAGAATGTAGTGTGGATGGTGGGGGAGAGCTGTCGGAGAATGTAGTGTGGATGGTGGGGGAGAGCTGTCGGAGAATGTAGTGTGGATGGTGGGGGAGAGCTGTCGGAGAATGTAGTGTGGATGGTGGGGGAGAGCTGTCGGAGAATGTAGTGTGGATGGTGGGGGTGATAGCTGTCGGAGAATGTAGTGTGGATGGTGGGAGGAGAGCTGTCGGAGAATGTAGTGTGGATGGTGGGGGAGAGCTGTCGGAGAATGTAGTGTGGATGGTGGGGGAGAGCTGTCGGAGAATGTAGTGTGGATGGTGGGGGTGATAGCTGTCGGAGAATGTAGTGTGGATGGTGGGAGGAGAGCTGTCGGAGAATGTAGTGTGGATGGTGGGAGGAGAGCTGTCAGAGAGAATGTAGTGTGGATGGTGGAGGAGAGCTGTCAGAGAGAATGTAGTGTGGATGGTGGAGGAGAGCTGTTGGAGAATGTAGTGTAGATGGTGGGAGGAGAGCTGTCGGAGAATGTAGTGTGGATGGTGGAGGAGAGCTGTTGGAGAATGTAGTGTGGATGGTGGAGGAGAGCTGTCGGAGAATGTAGAGTGGATGGTGGGGGGAGAGCTGTCAGAGAGAATGTAGTGTGGATGGTGGAGAAGAGCTGTTGGAGAATGTAGTGTGGGTGGTGAAGGAGAGCTGTCGGAGAATGTAGTATGGATTGTGGGGAGGAGCTGTCAGAGAATGTAGTGTGGATGGTGGGAGGAGAGCTGTCGGAGAATGTAGTGTAGATGGTGGAGGAGAACTATCAGAGAATGTAGTGTGGGTGGTGGAGGAGAGCTGTTGGAGAATGTAGTGTGGATAGTGGAGGAGAGCTGTCGGAGAATGTAGTGTGGATGGAGGAGGATAGCTGTCGGAGAATGTAGTGTGGATAGTGGAGGAGAGCTGTCGGAGAATGTAGTGTGGATGGTGGAGGAGGGCTGTCGGAGAATGTAGTGTGGATGGTGGAGGAGAGCTGTCGGAGAATGTAGAGTAGATGGTTGGAGGAGAGCTGTCGGAGAATGTAGTGTGGATGGTGGGAGGAGAGCTGTCGGAGAATGTAGTGTGGACGGTGGAGGAGAGCTGTCGGAGAATGTAGTGTGGATGGTGGAGGAGGGCTGTCTGAGAATGTAGTGTGGATAGTGGAGGAGAGCTGTCGGAGAATGTAGTGTAGATGGTGGAGGAGAGCTGTCAGAGAATGTAGTGTGGATGGTGGGGGAGAGCTGTCGGAAAATGTAGAGTAGATGGTTGGAGGAGAGCTGTCGGAGAATGTAGTGTGGATGGTGGGAGGAGAGCTGTCGGAGAATGTAGTGTGGACGGTGGAGGAGAGCTGTCGGAGAATGTAGAGTAGATGGTTGGAGGAGAGCTGTCGGAGAATGTAGTGTGGATGGTGGGAGGAGAGCTGTCGGAGAATGTAGTGTGGACGGTGGAGGAGAGCTGTCAGAGAATGTAGTGTGGATGGTGGGGGGAGAGCTGTCGGAGAATGTAGTGTGGACGGTGGGGGAGAGCTGTCGGAGAATGTAGTGTAGATGGTGGAGGAGAACTGTCAGAGAATGTAGTGTGGATGGTGGGGGGGAGAGCTGTCGGAGAATGTAGTGTGGGTGGTGGAGGAGAGCTGTCGGAGAATGTAGTGTGGGCGGTGGAGGAGAGCTGTCGGAGAATGTAGTGTGGATGGTGGGGGAGAGCTGTTGGAGAATGTAGTGTGGATGGTGGGGAGGAGCTGTCGGAGAATGTAGTGTGGATGGTGGAGGAGAGCTGTAGGAGAATGTATTGTGGATGGTGGAGGAACGCTGTCAGAGAATGTAGTGTGGATAGTGGAGGAGAGCTGTCGGAGAATGTAGTGTAGATGGTGGAGGAGAACTGTCGGAGAATGTAGTGTGGATGGTGGAGGAGAGCTGTAGGAGAATGTAGTGTGGATGGTGGAGGAGAGCTGTCGGAGAATGTAGTGTGGATGGTGGGAGGAGTGCTGTCGGAGAATGTAGTGTGGATGGGGATGGTGGGAGGAGAGATGTCGGAGAATGTGGTGTGGATGGTGGAGACCTGTTGGAGAATGTAGTGTGGATGGTGGAGGAGAGCTGTCGGAGAATGTAGTGTGGATGGTGGAGGAGAGCTGTCGGAGAATGTAGTGTGGGGATGGTGGAGGAGATCTGTCGGAGAATGTAGTGTGGATGGTGGGGAGGAGAGCTGTCGGAGAATGTAGTGTGGATGGTGGAGGAGAGCTGTCGGAGAATGTAGTGTGGATGGTGGAGGAGAGCTGTCAGAGAATGTAGTGTGGATGGGGGAGGAGAGCTGTCGGATAATGTAGTGTGGATGGTGGAGGAGAGCTGTCGGATAATGTAGTGTGGATGGTGGAGGAGAGCTGTCGGAGAATGTAGTGTGGATGGTGGAGGAGAGCTGTCGGAGAATGTAGTGTGGATGGTGGAGGAGAGCTGTCGGAGAATGTAGTGTGGATGGTGGAGGAGAGCTGTCGGAGAATGTAGTGTGGATGGTGGAGGAGAGTTGTCGGAGAATGTAGTGTGGATGGTGGAGGAGAGCTGTCGGAGAATGTAGTGTGGATGGTGGGAGGAGAGCAGTCGGAGAATGTAGTGTGGATGGGGAAGGAGAGTTGTCAGAGAATTTAGTGTGGATGGTGCAGGAGAGCTGTCGGAGAATGTAGTGTGGATGGTGGAGGAGAGCTGTCGGAGAATGTAGTGTGGATGGTGGAGGAGAGCTGTCGGAGAATGTAGTGTGGATGGTGGAGGAGAGCTGTCGGAGAATGTAGTGTGGATGGTGGAGGAGAGCTGTCGGAGAATGTAGTGTGGATGGTGGGAGGAGAGCAGTCGGAGAATGTAGTGTGGATGGGGAAGGAGAGTTGTCAGAGAATTTAGTGTGGATGGTGCAGGAGAGCTGTCGGAGAATGTAGTGTGGATGGTGGAGGAGAGCTGTCGGAGAATGTAGTGTGGATGGTGGAGGAGAGCTGTCGGAGAATGTAGTGTGGATGGTGGAGGAGAGCTGTCGGAGAATGTAGTGTGGATGGTGGAGGAGAGTTGTCGGAGAATGTAGTGTGGATGGTGGAGGAGAGCTGTCGGAGAATGTAGTGTGAATGGTGGAGGAGAGCTGTCGGAGAATGTAGTGTGGATGGTGGAGGAGAGCTGTCGGAGAATGTAGTTTGGATGGTGGAGGAGAGCTGTCGGAGAATGTAGTGTGGATGGTGGAGGAGAGTTGTTGGAGAATGTAGTGTAGATGGTGGGGGAGAGCTACAAGAAATCATTATAGTAATGGGGAAGTGGAGCTCCTGTAGAACATATTGTGTGTTGTGTCACGCTCCCCTTTTTTAGGCTCCAACTTCAGTTTATTCCCTCTGTGTCCAGCCTCCTGCTTCCTCCAGCACTGCATCCAATTACAAAAGGGTGGCACTGTCTTAAAGAGCTAACAAGTGGGTTTCTCACTTTTAAATTAACATGTCTACACGCTAACAGCCAGATCCCCAGTGTCCCTAGGGGATTTATCTCGTGTTTTCCAGTGCCTCCAAGTACTGTCCCCTTGACCTCTAGTGTACATCCAGCCTGTATCCAGCTCTTGTGTGTCTCGGTGATCTCAGCAGTTCCCAATGTCATTAGTCATTCCAGCCTGAGACCCCGAGCCATGTTCCTGTGATTGTCATGTTCCCCAGTCTGTATCCTTCTCCAGTGACCCTGTGCACTCCTACCAGCATCCATTCTTCCTTCATCACGCTCATCTCCCTCTCCACGCCAATGTGTTTCCCTGTGAGTTCCAGCTAGCTTTTCATTACCAGCACCTGTGCACTCCCAGCCTGTGTTTCTCCCCTGTGTGTTCCCGTGCAGTCCTACGGAGTTATGTACTTCCTTGCGCATTCACTACCCCAGCACTACAAGGAACTTCTTTATTTCCTCCATGATTCCAATGTGTTCTCTGTGTCCTGCCAGCACCTGAACATCAGCACCTGTGTGTTTCCCTACCAGCTACCTGTTACTACACCCATGTACTTCTTGTTCCCTTCCTGCTTCAGTGATCCCAAGCCTCATCCGCTTCAACATGTTTAAAGTGAACACCTGTGATTCTGTGAAACTCCTCCCTTCCCCTGTGCACTCTTGCCTTGGTTTTTGCCACCGAGTGTCCAGCTGGTACAACTAAGTCCTGGTCGGCCATTCTGTCCCTAGTGGGAGCGGATTCCCAATCTCTGACCATGTGGATGGGGGGAGCTTCCAGGGAATGTAGTACAGACTTTGAGAAAAGAGAGACAACACAGGGGTGCAGAGAGTGTTTAGGGATGTGGACAATACTGAGGGAACAATGTGTGGTGGTGATGAAGACACTGATGAAAACAGAATTTCCATACCAGGGGGCCCCATGTCCATACCAGGGAACCACGCTGAGGACTTTTCTGCATTGCAGTGTACGACTCCAGAAGAGCATGGATCTATTAAGAGCTGCATATCCTGTAGAAGTCCATTCATTCCTGGTGATAGAATTCTCAGCGGGCTAATTATTTAGATATAACCTCTACTCTATACACTGAGCACTTCCAGGAAAGACCTGGCGGAATCCCGTGTGAACAAAGGAAATTCCAACATCTTTTGATAAAAATGGGAAAATAAATTATCGACAAAAAGATTGTAATACTCAAGAATTATTTACAGTGAATTTAAATGTGTAAGTTTACTATGAAGGTGCATGAACGATATTAATTAAATGGGTCCTGTGTATTTTGGTAACAATTTGAAAACATTGTTAAAGATCATAAACACTATATTGTCAAAAGTGTTGGGACACCTGCCTTTACCTACGTGAACTTTCATGGCATCCCATTCTTAGTCTGTAGGTTTCAATATTGAGTTGGCCCACCCTTTGCAGCTATAACAGCTTCAACTCTTCTGGGAAGGCTGTCCACAAGGTTTAGGAGTGTGTCTATGGGAATGTTTGACCGTTCTTCCAGAAGCGCATTTGTGAGGTCAGGCACTGATGTTGGATAGAAGGCCTGGCTCGCAGTCTCCGCTCTAATTCATCCCAATGGTGTTTTATTGGGTTGAGGTCAGGACTCTGAGCAGGCCAGTCAAGTTCCTCCACCCCAAACTTGCTCATCCATGTCTTTTATGGACCTTGCTTTGTGCACTGGTCCAAATCATTTAGTGGAGTGGGGATTATGGTTTGTGATTGTTTTTCAGGGGTTGGGCTTGGCTCCATAGTTCCAGTGAGGGGAAATCTTAAGGCATCAGCATACCAAGACAGAGACAGGGGTCTGGGGTCTCACCTTAAGCCCCGTACTAACAATCGGGACCTGGAACTTGAGATTCCCGGTCACTTGATTCCTGTGATAGCCTCTAAATTGGCAATTAGTGATCAGTCACTGTAAAGCCCGCCCCCCGTGTTTTCTTTTTCTGTGAATGGAGGAGAGCTACATTGGATCTCTCACTGACCTTGCACAAAAAAAAAAAATGTGTGTAACAAAATAAATACATTAAATAATAATAAAAAACTAGATCAAGGTTTTATCTAGGTCAGTAACAGGGTTTTTGTTTGTGTCGGGGGCAATTTTTTTTTGGGGGGGGGGGCAGAATAATTTTTTTGTGTTAGTGTGTGTTTTAGGTAGGATAAGAAAAAAGCAAAAAGCGCCATAGGAAGTCACATTATTTTTAGTACCACGCTGTATTCTGTACAAATGCAGAACATTTCAATGCCGTGTTTGAGAGACAACAGCCAAACATAGCGCAGTGGCTGGAGAGTAAATTGATTTGGGCCTTGATCAGCAATCTAAGTGGGAGAAATTGTTATATTTAAGGTTTGTTCCTGAAATAACAAGAGAGTGTTATTTCAAAGGCAGCAGCCAATAATATTGTATAGACTTGTTTCCCTTTATGAAAGCATTTCTACACCCCTGGGATGACTGCGAGTAGGCCGTGGCATATGGTCTTTTTGTTCCCTTTTCTTTCCATTTTGCATTTATTATCCTTAGATCTCATCCCAATTGCATAAAGGCGTTTAACTATGATTGTTCTGTTTGTATTCCTTTTGGATTTCTCTGTGATACCTGATCATTCTTCAGCCCCTGCGTGGGCGACCTATATGTTTGCTTTTGATTTCTTATGTTGTGTAAAAAAAAAAAAAACAATAAATACATTGAAACAGAAAACATTTGTACTTGGTAACCTCAGGCATATGTTATTCTGGAGAATAGACCAGATACATCCTAAATATAGATCAATTTATCCAACTGTCCATCCAGAGCCTCTGGTGTATAGACCAGATACGTCCTAAATATAGAGCAATTTATCCAACTGTATATCCAGAGCCTCTGGTTTATAGACCAGATACAGCCTAAATATAGAGCAATTTATCCAACTGCCCATCCAGAGCCTCTGGTTTACAGACCAGATACATCCTAAATATAGAGCAATTTATCCAACTGTATATCCAGAGCCTCTGGTTTATAGACCAGATACATCCTAAATATAGAACCATTTATCCAACTGTCCATCCAGAGCCTCTGGTTTATAGACCAGATATATCCTAAATATACAGAGACATTTATCTAACTGTCCAACCAGAGCCTCTGGTTTATTGACTGTATACATCCTGAATATAAAGCCATTCATCCAACTGTACATCCAGAGCCTCTGGTTTATAGTCCAGATTAAGGATGAGCTGCGGCGTGTTCGCATAGTACACGTGCAGAGCCCGCCAGAAAGTCAGCGCTGCGCTAATCACAGCCAGGGAGACATTTCCCGATCTCTGCAGCCGAGCATCGGGAAATGTCTCCCTGCCTGTCAGCGCAGCGCGGTGCCAACTTTCTGGCGGGCTCTGCACGTGTACTATGCGAACACACCGGAGCTCATCCTTAGTCCAGATATACTGGACTGATGCTGGGTACAGCAACCTTGGATGTGATATTAGCCGACTCAGAGCTGTCACTCAAGTGAAATTCTATATCAGTCATTCCTGACCTTAGTCCTCAGTCCTCAGGTACTCCCAACAGGCCATATTTTATAATATTTTCCCTTTAGATATACCAGCTGTCATAAATACATAGTCATTGTCATGGGTTAAAAGAACTTGTGCAAGGTGAAGGAAATTGTTGTGTGCAGTGATTGGTGAGTCCCCTGGTCTCAATGGAGACACGTCTTGCTGTGTATACAGACAGGTGGTAGCAGTCAGTGTGTGATTAGCACAGAGGAGGCCAGCGTCGAAGCCAGGACATCCCATCTCATGTACACACGGCCAGCACCCTGTAAGTCATGCAAGGTCCTGTATGTGTGCAGGGTTCTACACACTGAGATCCAGCTCTCCATCTCTTCTCATGTATTCATACATTCTGTATTGTATCAGAAATTAACTCTATTGGAAGCCTGCGCATGATTTGGGGGGGGAGGTTATGTGTGTTAAGGGGCACTAAGGGAGGGGGGAGCGCCTGTGCTAGAAGGGGTGTTGGATATGTCCCCCCCCCAAAGTGTCCCTAGCACATATCCTCTTCGCCCCTCCCCAATCAAAAATGCTGGCAGGGGTGGCGATTGTGTTGCCTACCCCAGGCACCCTGCAATAGATGAGTGGAAATTGTCCCAGGTGCCCAAGCTAGTGCCCCCTGCCACGCAAGATAGTGGAACTGGGCTTAGGATGCATTAAGGTGAAAAAACACAAAGGTTTACAACTCCTTTAAGCCCCCCACCACTGGCAAGTTTGGCCACACCCACATTTTGCAGTGGGACACTCCCGCAGGCCACTTCCTCCCTCATTCTGAAGTTCAAAAGTTGGGAGGCATGGGGGTGTGTAAGTTACAAAAAATAGACAGGACTCCCCCTTTAATGACATTACTCTGAGATCTTTTCCTATTATATTGAGTGAAACACGGAAACAGGAAGTGTGTGATTGTACAGACACAGGAAGTGATACCACAGCTGAGGAGGAAGTGATGTCCGTTCATAATAGGAAGTGAGGTTCTTTTGTACAGGAAGTGATGTAGGGTTTAAACAGGAAGTTCCGGGTGAAAGGTGAGTCAGGAGGAAGTAGAGAGAAGACATTGGAAGTGGAGGTAGATATTCCTTTAACCGGCAGCAGTGGAGGTAATCAGTCAATATTTTGTATTTTCACCCAGTAACCCCCCATCATGTACCCCTCTTCAAGACCAAGCTAATTTTTAACATACTGAACTGCGCTACTTTAACTGACAATTGCGTGATTGTGCGATGTTGTACCCAAATAAAATTAGTGTCCCTTTTTTCCCCCACAAATAGAGCTTTCTTTTGGTGGTATTTGATCACCCCTGCGGTGAGAGAATCAATGACCAGAAGACTCTAGAAGTCACCAAGAAGATCATTGATCTGCTGACAGGAGAGGTGAGCGGTGCCGGGAATTCTGGGACATTATCCAGTAACAGACAAGGGATGTGTCTGGATGGTGACTGTATCATTGTGTGTGTCAGGTTCCTATAAGGTGTCAGGATGTCACTGTCTATTTCTCCATGGAGGAGTGGGAGTATTTAGAAGGACACAAGGATCTCTAGAAGGACGTCATGATGGAGAATCAGCCGCCCCTCACATCACCGGGTAAGAGGAGACTTTATTGTAAAGGAGAGAGCAGTACGGAGGGTCCCCCTAGATCCCCCATCATCTGATAAACACATAGAAACAATGTATTCAGTGTGTGTGTGTGTTTCCTACAGATGGATCCAGTATTGGGAACCCACCAGAGAGATGTCCCCATCCTCTGTATTCCCAGGATTACACACAGGAAGGTCACACCATCCCTCACTATCATCAGGTAGGTGGGACTGAGCAACTAGAACTCAAATACTTTGTAGAATTCTACACTTTGAGATAACACTCCTCTAGATCAGCTCTTGTTTCCTTTTACAAATCCATTCTATCATATTTGCACTTTAGGGTGAAGAACTGAAAGACATCAAAGTTGAGGTTAAAGTCGAAAAGGAAGAGATGTTTGGGGATCAGCAGTCTATGGAGGAGGGTGACCCACCAAAGAGATGTCCCCATCCTCTGTATTCCTGGGATTCCACACAGGAAAGTCACACCATCCCCCACCATCATCAGGTAGGTGGGACTGAGCAACTAGAACAGAATTCTAAGCTATGAGAGGACATTTTTCTATGTAACTTATTGTTCCATTTTACACATACATTCTATTATCTTTGGGGTTTAGGATGAGGAACTGAAAGACATCAAAGCTGAGATTAAAAAGGAAGAAGAAGAGATTTTGATGAGTGGAGCTCAGCAGTCTATGGAGGACGGAGGTCCTCTGTATTCCCAGGATTCCACACAGGAAGATCACACCATCCCTCACCATCAACAGGTAGATGGGGCTGAGCAATTGGAACTCATATGTATTCTAAGCTATGAGATTATATTTTTCTATGCAATCTCTTGCTCCATTTTATAAATGTATTTTATCATCTTTGGGGTTTAGGGTGAGAGAAGTCCCTGTCCTCTGTATTCTCAGGATTCCATACAGGAGGATCACACCATCCCCCATAATGTCGCAGTCACAATAAAAATCGCAGATCGCCGCCATAACTAGTAAAAAAAAATAGTTGTACATGCTATAACTTTTGCGCAAACCAATCAATATACGCTTATTGCGATTTTTTTTATTTTTTTTACCAAAAATATGTGGAAGAATACGTATCGGCCTAAACTGAGAAAAAATTTGCTTTCTGAAAAAAAAAAATTATAGCGAAAAAGTACAAAATATTGCTTTTTTTCAAAATTGTCGTTCTATATTTGTTTTATAGCGTAAAAAAATAAAAACTGCAGAGGTAGTCAAATACCCCAAAAGAAAGCTCTATTTGTGGGAAAAAAAGGATGTAAATTTTATTTGGGAGCCACGTCACACGACCACGCAATTGTCAGTTAAAGTGACGCAGTGCAGAATCGCAAAAAGTGGTCCGGTCATTTGGCAGCCAAATGGCCCGTGGCTGAAGTGGTTAAGATGCCCATGTCCTCAAAAGCTAGGTCAGTATTGCGAAAAAATGTGGGAGAAGGCCGCATCAAATTTCGGTCTTTTGTTCCACACATGTGACTCGTCCTCGTCAATGGAAAACCTTTGCTTAAGTGATTGAGAGAAAAATAGAGCCCTCTCCGGGTCCTTCCATTCTCATTTGAGAGCCTCTGAAAGGACCTTGTGAACTGGAAAAACCCTCTGTTTAACCTCTCCAAGGCCCTCAAACATTTTATCATGCAGGGATAAGTCAACCTTATCCTCTTGAATGCTAAGGGTGGTTTGAATGGTTTTAATCAAATTGTCAACCTCCTCTAAGGATAATTAGTATCTAGACGATCTTCTATCTGCATCCCCCTTATCCTCATGCACTGGGATTTTGGGGGAGCTGGCCCTACTTACGCCCTCTTCCTCTGAGTCGCACTCCTCCCTGGATACTGAAGTGGATGGCAGGGCACTGGATGGTACATTGGCCTGACTCCCTGACTGGAGCGTTGGGTGCTTGTCCAAAAAGGAGCAGAAAGACTGAAAAGTATCCATAAGCTCCTTTTGTAAGGAGACTAAAAGATCCGAGTTTTGGGGTGATTCGTGCTTTACTAGGTCTGCTATACAATCTTTACATAAAGCCTTTGTCCAGGCATCCTTTAGGGATGCTTTGCAAGACGGGCACTTTTTCTTAGAAGTAGGAACTGCGTGCTTTAATATCTTCTCCGCTTTCTGTAAAAACAGAAGACAAAAGGAGAGAGCACTAGATTAGGACCTAACCATAACCCCCCTCCTTCCCCCAAGAATACCTAACAGCCCCCCCATAAAAGGAAAAGGGGGGGCCGACCATCCAACCATACCCCTCCGTGAGGTAACCCAAGGGATATGGTGGAGGCCCCCCCTCCCCTATACTAATGCCATGGGGAAGGGAGGAGGGAAAAAACATAGCCCTAAAGGAAACAACCCTTGAGCTTCTGCCCCTGCTTACCTGGGCTTGGCTGGTGCATGTTGCTCTTGCTCCGGCCACTGCCGCTGACTCCATTCCTGCAGCAGACGTTGCGGCCATCTCTGCCTCCTTTTTAAAAACTCCCGGTCTCTCCGCCGCTGCAAAGACCGAAAGTGTACGCCAGCCAGGGCCTGCCCCCTTTCTCCTGCATTCCGCAGGCCGGAATTGGGAAAGCCGTGCGCCCGAACGGAAGTCCTGCCCCTTAGGGAAATGACATTGCCCACCGAACGAAGGCAATGCAAGCATTTTCCGCCCCTGGCTCCACACTCCAGGTTGGGACATACCCCCCCGGCCGGTCCCCAAACTATCGCTGAGCGGGAAAAAGAGGGGAGCTCAGGAACACCCCTGCCCATCTGGGAGGATGCAGGGATAGCCCAAAGACCCCAGGGTCTAAGAAAAGGAAAAAGAAACAAAAAAAAAAAAAGGTATGCCATACCCCCATGCACAGGACCTTTGCCTGGAGAGAGCGCAGCACACCCATAGTTCCTCGCAGCGCTTCCACCATGGCGGAGGAAGCACTACAACTGAGGTCACAGTGGAAGTGTCCTGCCTTTAAAAAAACATTGATCTCAGTGTTTCCTGAAAAAAGTGGGTGGAGCTGCGCTCTCTCCAGGTGCTGTCCTGAATGACGTTTTGAGAAAAACTTTTATTGATGTATTAGGTCAGGGCTAAAAATTCCAAGTCCTGAGCTACTAGCCAGGCCTCAAGGATTACTCGCCACCAGTTGCCCCACCCAGCCCGCCCCGCCCTTAATTCCGCCCCTAAACGCTCCCTCTAAATTATCTCATGAAATTACACTTAAATGTTTTATGCAGAATTAAGTTAGAAAAATAAATATTAACAACTGTATCCGTGCCCACCAATGCAGGCTGCCTGTGCCCACCAATGCAGCCTTGTGCCCACCAAATGCAGCCTGTGTCCACCAAATGCAGCCTGCGCCCACCAAATGCAGCCTTGTGCCCAGTGTCCCCCCAAATGCAGCCCTGTGTCCAACAAATGCAGCCCTGTGTCCCCCATGCAGCCCTGTGTCCACCATGCAGCCCGTGTTTACCATTCAGCCTACCTGTGCAGGGGAGGAGAGGACCAGAAGAGCCATCCAGGTGATCAGAGCGCAGTGCGGGGGAACATACGATAACCGTTTTCATTTTAATTGCCGCTTTCCCGCCGCTCAACGTCATATTCAGCCCCGCCCCCTGGCCGGGGAACTTTGATTGACAGATCACCCGTCACCAGGATTGGACGGGTGATCTGTCTATCAAAGTCCCGGGGGCCGGGACTGTATCTGACAGCGAGCAGCGGGGAACACGGCAATTAAAAAAGGAAACTTATCACTGTGACTGTTCCCCGCGCTGCGCTCTAAACATCCGGGCGGCTCTCTCTCTCTTCCCCTCCACAATCACTGGGAGAAGGACTCCGATTCCACACAGGCTGCCGGCGGTGCTCGCCCCCCCCCCCGGCTCCCAGGCAGCCCTTCCTCGCCAGCCCTCAAAATTCACTCGCAAAATGCGAGCAGGCGAGTGCAATTTTGAGGGCTGTATTAGGTAATGGAAAGCTGCTGTAAATTTTCTTTTATTTTAGTTGACTTTTTTAATAGATTTTTATTATTATTTTGGGGTTTAGAGTGAAGAACGGATTAAAATAAAAGTTGAAGTTAAAGAAGAAGAAGTGGAGACGTATGTGGGGGGTGATCAGTCGTTCACGGAGGAGGTTGGGAGGATTATGAAAAGTGAAGAAGAAGAAATTTCTCCACCAATCGACACAAGTAAGTATAGGCACTATGGAAGAAACAGGTTACAGACTCATTTTACTTCTCAAACGCCTGCTTTTAATGCCATTAGGAACTTAGCCTAACACATGTTGGCCACACATTTAATCCTTTGACCATCCTAGATTTTAATCCCTGTCCCAGCCAGCATCATTAGTACAGTGGCAGTGCATAATTTTAGCACCGATCACTGTATTGGTGCCACTAGTACGCAAAAATGTGTCAAAAGTGTCAGGTTTCCGATTTGTCTTGCAGTCCCGCTATAAGTCGCTGATCGCCACCATTACTAGTAGAAAATAAAAAAATGAATTCAAATTTAATAAATATATCACATAGTTTGTAGCCGCTATAATTTTTGCGCAAACCAAACCACATGAAAGCTCCATCTCTATTCCTCAATATAATGTCATGTTCCCAACATATGAGGGGGAGATACTGTACACCATATGAAAGGCCCATCTCCATTCCTCAATATAACGTCATGTTCCCAACAAATGAGGGGGAGATACTGTACACCATATGAAAGGTCCATCTCCATTCCTCAATATAACGTCATGTTCCCAACAAATGAGGAGGAGATACTGTCAGAGGCGTATCTAGTGAAAATGGCGCCTATGGCAAGCACTGAAACTGCGCCCCTGTCAAAACATTTTAAGTGTACAGGGCCATGTTTTCACTGCATGAAAAGCACACAGATGTGCAGTACATGCACGGGCAGGCAGACCAATTCAAATCAATTGGGATGCAGCAGCTTCATGAACACAGCCCCTGCTTTCACCTTGATATCTGTTTGAGTGCAGGAAAATGCCCCTGAGCACAGATAGTGTGCATTCAAAGACACGCACCAGCACCCAAATGGATGCCAAATGGATGTCAAATTGGTAACAATAACCCTCCCTTACTCCATCCAACAACTCTAGTTCTACTTGAAGTATGAAGGAGACCTGTCCCTGCCCCAGGAAAGGTGCCCTCCATGACAGGTACCTGAGCAGAGTTTGGAGGTTTCAAAGAGCACAGTGTCAGTCTCCAGGTCCTGGATCTTGAAGCAAGTGAAGTCAATCCTGAACACATTCTCCTTAGGTCTGCACAGATAATCTGATGACAGAAGACAAGTGACGTTAATGACGCACAGGGGTTGATTTACTAAAGGAAAATCCACTTTGCACTTGGAAGTGCACATGGAAGTGCAGTCGCTGTAGATCGCTGTAAATCTGAGGGGAAGCTCTGAAATTAGGGGAAGCTCTGCTGATTTTATCATCCAATCATGTGCAAGCTAAAATGCTGTTTATTTTCCTTGCATGTCCCCTTCAGATCTACAGCATCTGCACTTCCATGTGCACTTTTAAGTGCAAAGTGGATTTTCCTCTAATAAATCAACCCCACAGCGTCTAGCACAGGCCGGTAACAGGTCTCCTGACAGTAAGACCCCTTTCACACTGGGGCATTTTTTAAGGTGCTTTTGGGCTAAAAATAGCACCTGTAAAGCGCCTGAAATATGGCTCCCCTGCAGTGTCAGTGTGATGCACTGGCAGGACGTTAAAAAATGTCCTGCAAGCAGCATCTTCGGAGCGGTGTGTACACCTCTTCCACCGCTCTTGTCCACTGAAATGAATGGGCAGCGCGGCCGACCTGCTGGCAAAGCGCCGCTGCAGCGGTGCTTTGCGGGTGGTTTTAACCCTTTTTCGGCCGCTAGCGGGGGTTAAAATCACTCCACCAGCGGCGTAATACCTCTGCAAAAATGACGGCCCGTGCCCCAGTGTGAAAGCAGCGTAACTCACTCTCTGTGACCCGGCTCAGGCCTAGGACATGCTTCCGGTCTCAGCTCCTTCAGGCCTAACAACTCCTGTTTGGTGACCTCAGCCACTCCCCGGAGCTCCCCATCACCGTCCTCCCTCTAATGCATGCGCCTTTATCCCAGTCAAAATGAACGGCCATCTGCAGGGTAGCAACAAGGCTGCCAGTTGGTCCCTCTGGAATCACTCCCATCCCTAGTGATCAACATTCTGTAGTATTCTGAGAGGAAGAAATTCCATAGAGGTAGGTGGGAGGTTCTCTGCCACTGAAGCGTTGTCACTAGCAACAGAGTCTCCCACCTGACATCAGCCTGAGAGGAAGGGGCTTCTCTGAAAAATGATATTGTGACAAAACAGAAATGCATTCATTCAGACTGGGAGGTAGAATGTGAGCTCTGATCCTATCTGCATACATGACTCTCTATCCCTCTCTGTCCTCCTCACTTCAGGACCTCCAGGATCCTGCTAGCTTCTTCCTCCTGTAGGAAGCTGAGTTCCAGCTGGTCTATGTCCATGGGTCAGTCATATCTGTGGGGGGATCTTTCTATGTAAACACTTTGATGCTCACTGATGCACAGAGCAGCCTCAACCATGGAGTGGGAGCGATAAGCAGGCACATCTACAGGGATCCCGGGGATGCCAAGCTCCATATAAGCTGGGCAGTGTTATTGTGATTTGTCCCGTCCTGCTGCTCTGTGTACTGGGATGCCAGACCCCGGATTTATTACCTCCCCTCCTCCGATCTCAGCCTTCCTGCAGTGCACACACAGCGCCTTCTATAACTTTTCTCCAGCAGCCCAGGACACTCTGCAGACTGACAGTCTCCACAGCCAATCTGTGTGGAGCTCGGCACATGCAGCCACGCCCCCCCTCTGGCTGTTACTTGTCAGAAGCACAGCACTCGCATCTCAGCACCTGAGGACGGGAGCAGGGCAGAGAATCACTCCGCCAATGAGCCGGGACTATTTGAGTAGCGGGGCGGCATGATGTACATGCGCCCCGAAAATGAAGAAAAAGTCCCTCCTTTACGCTCACTTCCTGGGCCCCTATTTTGACCTGATGGGACCCAGGAAACTGTAATTGCTTCTCCCCATAAGCAAGTAGGAAGGGGAGAAGTTTAAAAAGCTCTAGTTTTAACTTCAGTGAAGAACTTTTATGCTGGATTCCCTGCTCACTAGCGCCCCCTTCATGTGTAGCGCCCATGGCACTTGCTATGGCTTGCCATACCCTAGATACGCCACTGGATACTGTACACCATATGAAAGGTCCATCTCCATTCCTCAATATAATGTCATGTTCCCAACAAATGAGGAGGAGATACTGTACACCATATGAAAGGTCCATCTCCATTCCTCAATATAACGTCATGTTCCCAACAAATGAGGAGGAGATACTGTACACCATATGAAAGGTCCATCTCCATTCCTCAATATAATGTCATGTTCCCAACAAATGAGGAGGAGATACTGTACACCATATGAAAGGTCCATCTTCATTCCTCAATATAATGTCATGTTCCCAACAAATGAGGAGGAGATACTGTACACCAGGGCTCAAAATTTCAAGTCCTGAGCTACTAGCCAGGCCTCAAGGGTTACTCGCCACCAGTTGCCCCACCCAACCCCTACCCGGCCCGCCCCTAATCACGCCCTCATAAATTATCTCAAGAGATGACACTTAAATGTTTTATGCAGAATTACATTACAAAAATAAATATTAACAACAAGTTTATCAGTTCCCCTCAATGCAGGCTCACCTGTGCCCATCAATGCAGCGTGACCTGTGCCCATCAATGCAGCGTGACCTGTGCCCATGATTGCAGCGTGACCTGTGCCCATGATTGCAGCGTGACCTGTGCCCCACATTGCAGCCTCACTGTGCCCCACATTGCAGCCTCACTGTGCCCCACATTGCAGCTTCACTGTGCCCCACATTGCAGCTTCACTGTGCCCCAAATTGCAGCCTCACTGTGCCCCAAATTGCAGCCTCACTGTGCCCCAAATTGCAGCCTCACTGTGCCCCAAATTGCAGCCTCGCCAGGATGGAGGAAGTGAGAGGGCGGCCAGGACATGACTGGAGGAAGATTAGAGCCATGGGAGACGTTCTCCCAGCACGATGTGGAAGAGAGCATATAGGAAGAGGAAAGCCGTGGGATCGCAGAGCAGTAAAACACACTGTAACAGCTGACATTGTCTCTGCTCTGGTCACTCTCACACCGCCCCGCCTCCTCCTGACCCCGCGCCTGTGAGACAGAATACATCCCAGCATTGGACCCGCATTCTGTCAATTACAAGCGTGGGGTCAGGAGAAGCTCTCTGAGGATCTGAAAAAAAGAATTGTTGCTCTACATAAAGATGGCTGAGGCTATAAGAAGATTGGCAAGACCCTGAAACTGATCTTCAGCATGGTGGCCAAGACCATACAGCGGTATAACAGGACAGGTTCCACTCAGAACAGGCCTCGCCATGGTCCACCAAAAAAGTTGAGGTCACGTGCTCGGCGTCATATCCAGAGGTTGTCTTTGGGAAATAGACATATGAGTGCTGCCAGTATTGCTGCAGAGGATGAAGGGGTGGGGGGTCAGCCTGTCAGTGCTAAGACCATACGCCGCACACTGCATCAAATTGGTCTGCATGGCTGTCATCCCAGAAGGAAGCCTATTCTAAAGATGATGCACAAGAAAGCCCGTAAACAGTTTTCTGAAGACAATTAGACTAAGGACATGGATTACTGGAACCATGTCCTGTGGTCTGATGAGACCAAGATAAACGTATTTGGTTCAGATGGTGTGAAGCGTGTGTGGCGGCAACCAGGTGAGGAGTACAAAGACAAGTGTGTCTTGCCTACAGTCAAGCATGGTGGTGGGAATGTCATGGTCTGGGGCTGCATGAGTGCTGCCGGCACTGGGGAGCTACAGATCATTGAGGGAACCATGAATGCCAACATGTACTGTGACATACTGAAGCAGAGCATGATCCCCTCCCTTCTGAGACTGGACCGCAGGGTAGTATTCCAACATGATCACAACCCCAAACACACCTCCAAGACGACCACTGCCTTGCTAAAGAAGCTGAGGGTAAAGGTGATGGACTGGCCAAGCATGTCTCCAGACCTAACCTCTATTGATCATCTGTGGGACATCCTCAAATGGAAGGTGGAGGAGCGCAAGGTCTCTAATATCCACCAGCTCCGTGATGTCATCATGGAGGAGGAGAAGAGGACTCCAGTGGCAACCTGTGAAGCTCTGGTGACCTCCATGCCCAAGAGGGTTAAGGCAGTGCTGGAAAATAATGGTGGCCACACAAAATATTGACACTTTGGGCCCAATTTGGACATTTTCACTTATGGGGTGTACTCACTTTTGTTGCCAGCGGTTTAGAAATTATTGGCTGTGTGTTGAGTTATTTTGAGGGGACAGCAAATTTACACTGTTATACAAGCTGTACACTACTTTACATTGTAGCAAAGTGTCATTTCTTTAGTGTTGTCACAAGAAAAGATAGAATAAAATATTTACGGAAATGTGAGGGGTGTACTTACTTTTGTGAGATACTGTAAATCTAAAAAAACGAGGTAGAATGAATATCCATCTTTATATATCGCCATTCTCCCTTTCAAGTTGAAGTTGCCTAATCACAGCATAGGCAGATCGTTCAGTTCATAGATCTTTTCCTCTGTAGCGGCGATATTGACAACTAAGTATTTAAGAGAATGAATTGCCACTGAAATGGGAAGTTGGTTTCCAATAATTCTTTCCCAATTAACAGAAATGTAATATTGAGGCACCTGGATTTCGTAATATTTAATTTAACCACTTCAGCCCCAGAAGAATTTACCCCCTTCCTGACCAGGCCCCTTTTTGCGATTCGGCACTGCGTTGCTTTAACTGACAATTGCGCGGTCGTGCGACGTGGCTCCCAAACAAAATTGGCGTCCTTTTTTTCCCATAAATAGAGCTTTCCTTTGGTGGTATTTGATCACCTCTGCGGTTTTTATTTTGTGCGTCATAAACAAAAATAAAGCGACAATTTTGAAAAAAAAAATTATTTTTTACTTTTTGCTATAATAAATATCCCCCAAAAAATATATATAAAAAACGATTTTTTTTCCTCAGTTTAGGCCGATACGTATTCTTCTACATATTTTTGGTAAAAAAAACCTCAATAAGCGTTTATTGATTGGTTTGCGCAAAAGTTACAGCGTTTACAAAATAGGAGATAGTTTTATGGCATTTTTATGTTTTTGTTTTTTTACTAGTAATGGCGGCGATCAGCGATTTTTATTGTGACTGTGACATTATGGCGGACACCTTGGACACTTTTGACACTATTTTGGGACCATTGTCATTTTATACGGCGATCAGTGCTATAAAAATGCACTGATTACTGTAAAAATTACACTGGCAGGGAAGGGGTTAACCACTAGGGGTGAGGAAGGGGTTAAGTGTGTCCTAGGGAGTGATTCTAACTGTGTGGGGGCTGGGCTACAAGTTACACGACATTGATCACTGCTCCCGATTACAGGGAGCAGATGATCAGTGTCCTGTCACTAGGCAGAACAGGGAAATGCCTTGTTTAAATAGGCATCTCCCCATTCTGCAGCTCCGTGACACGATTGCGGGCACCTGGCGGACATCGAGTCTGCGGGACCCGCGGTCACACCCACGGAGCTCGAGGTGGGCGCACGTGCGCCCGCAATCTCGCGAATTGAAGGGGACGTACAGGTACGTCCATATGCGCAGCCGTGCCAGTGTGCCGATGTAAATAGTTGCGCAGCAGTCAGCATGTGGTTACAGAACTTGCAAGTCAAATGAACACCTTCTGATTGATTTTGGAGGGAGAACAGGAGCCCAGCTGTGAGATCGGCATTTCCACTTATTCCACTGACGGGGGGAGGAGCTAAAACTCCAGTTATTTGTCATCTACTGAGATTTTTTATCTTTTTTTTCCTTCTTTCCAACAGATGGATGTGATGTCAGGAATTCCTCGGAGAGACATCTTCTATTATCTGCTGATTGTAAGTCAGAAGATAATGTCATCACACAGGATCCTCCAGGAGGAAATCCAAATCCACAAAATCTACATCACAGACCTTCCTGTCCGGAGACATCAATGGATCCCTCTGATCAGGGGGAATCTTCTCATCAATCACATCCTATGATTGTAAATATCCATGTAAGATCTCACACTGCAGATAGATCACCAGATCCTTCTAATCCCGAGGAATCTTCCTCACCCCATGAAGGAGATCACCGAGGTGACCATCTATTCCCATGTTCAGAGTGCGGGAAATATTTCAATAGGAAAAAAAAACTTATTCGGCACCAGAGAGTTCACATGGATGAGCATCCTTTCCCTTGTTCAGAGTGCGGGAAATGTTTCAAACGTAAACAAAACTTTGTTGCACACCAGAAAATTCACACAGGTGAGCGTCCTTATTCATGTTCAGAGTGCGGGAAATCATTCGCTCAAAAAGGAACACTTGTTGGACACCAGAGTATTCACACTGGTGATTATCCCTATTCATGTTCGGAGTGCGGGAAATCTTTCACAAAGAGAGGAAGACTTGCTGACCACCAGAGAGTTCACACGGGTGAGCATCCCTATTCATGTTTGGAGTGTGGGAAATCTTTCACAAAGAGAGGAAGACTTACAGAGCACCAGATAGTTCACACAGATGACCTTCCCTATACATGTTCAGAGTGCGGGAAATCTTTCCATAGGAAAAATCATCTTGTTAGACATCAGAGAATTCACACCGGCGAATGTCCCTATTCATGTTTAGAGTGTGGAAAAGCTTTCAAAGACAAAGGAGATCTTACTAAACATCAGAGAATTCACACTGGTGAGCGTCCCCATTCATGTTCAGAGTGCGGGAAATCTTTCACTGAGAAAGTATATCTTTTGCAACATCAGAAACATCACACAGGTGACCTTCCCTATACATGTTCAGAGTGCGGGAAATCTTTCCTTAAGAAATATCGCCTTGTTAGACATCAGAGGATTCACACCGGTGAGCGTCCTTATTCATGTTCAGTGTGCGGGAAAGATTTCAAAGACAAAGGAGAACTTACTAAACATCTCAAAATTCACACTGGTGAGTGTCCCTATTCATGTTCAGAGTGCGGGAAATCTTTCCTTAAGAAATATCGTCTTGTTACACATCAGAGAATTCACACGGGTGAGCGTCCATATTCATGTTCAGAGTGCGAGAAATCATTCACTCATAAAGGTGGTCTTGATATACATCAGAAAATTCACACGGGTGAGCGTCCATATTCATGTTCAGAGTGCGGGAAATCATTCACTCATAAAGGCGGTCTTGATATACATCAGAGAATTCACACAGGTGAGCGCCCCTATTCATGTTCAGAGTGCGGGAAAGCTTTCAAAGACAAAAGAGATCTTTCTAAACATCACAAAATTCACAGCGGTGAGCGTCCCTATTCATGTTCAGAATGCGGGAAATCATTTATTCATAAAAGAGGCCTTGTTAGACATCAAAAAATTCACACGGGTGAGCGTCCTTATTCATATTCAGAGTGCGGGAAATCTTTCATTGATAAAGGAAACCTTGTTATACACCAGAGAATTCACACGGGTGAATGTCCTTTTATATAAATGAGGGAAATTTTTTACGTATAAAGGACACCTTCTGAAACACCAGAGAATTCACATGGTTGAAAGTCCTTATATATGTTCAGAGTGCAGGAAATCTTTCTTTAGGAAAAATAATCTTGTTAACCACCACAAGTGTAGTGTGGCAAGTGGAAGGAGAACTGCCAGAGAATGTAGTGCAGATGGGGGGCACAACTGTCAGAAAAAGTAGTGTGTAGAGTAGGGGGACCTGTCATAGAATGGATGAATTGTGGGAAGACATCTGAAATTGCAGTGTGGATGGTAGAGGAGAGCTGTCAGAGAATGTAGTGTGGATGGTGGAGGAGAGCTGTCGGAGAATGTAGTGTGGGTGGTGGGAGGAGAGCTGTCGCAGGATGTAGTTTGGATGGTGGAGGAGAGCTGTCGGAGAATGTAGTGTGGATGGTGGAGGGAGAGCTGTCGGAGAATGTAGTGTGGATGGTGGAGGGAGAGCTGTTGGAGAATGTAGTGTGGATGGTGGGAGGAGAGCTGTTGGAGAATGTAGTGTGGATGGTGGAGGAGAGCTGTCGGAGAATGTAGTGTGGATGGTGGAGGAGAGCTGTCGGAGAATGTAGTGTGGATGGTGGAGGAGAGCTGTCGGAGAATGTAGTGTGGATGGTGGAGGAGAGCTGTCGGAGAATGTAGTGTGGATGGTGGGAGGAGAGCTGTCGGAGAATGTAGTGTGGATGGTGGAGGAGAGCTGTCGGAGAATGTAGTGTGGATGGTGGAGGAGAGCTGTCGGAGAATGTAGTGTGGATGGTGGAGGAGAGCTGTCTGAGAATGTAGTGTGGATGGTGGAAGGAGAGCTGTCGGAGAATGTAGTGTGGATGGTGGGAGGAGAGCTGTCGGAGAATGTAGTGTGGATGGTGGAGGAGAGCTGTCGGAGAATGTAGTGTGGATGGTGGAGGAGAGCTGTCTGAGAATGTAGTGTGGATGGTGGGAGGAGAGCTGTCGGAGAATGTAGTGTGGATGGTGGGAGGAGAGCTGTCGGAGAATGTAGTGTGGATGGTGGAGGAGAGCTGTCGGAGAATGTAGTGTGGATGGTGGAGGAGAGCTGTCGGAGAATGTAGTGTGGATGGTGGAGGAAATCTGTCGGGGATCGTAGTGTGGATGGTGGAGGAGAGCTGTCGGAGAATGTAGTGTGGATGGTGGAGGAGATCTGTCGGAGAATGTAGTGTGGATGGTGGAGGAGATCTGTCGGAGAATGTAGTGTGGATGGTGGAGGAGATCTGTCGGAGAATGTAGTGTGGATGGTGGGAGGAGAGCTGTCGGAGAATGTAGTGTTGGTGGTGGAGGAGAGCTGTCGGAGAATGTAGTGTGGATAGTGGAAGAGAGCTGTCGGAGAATGTAGTGTGGATGGTGGAGGAGAATGTAGTGTGGATGGTGGGAGGAGAGCTGTCGGAGAATGTAGTGTGGATGGTGGAGGAGAGCTGTCGGAGAATGTAGTGTGGATGGTGGAGGAGAGCTGTCGGAGAATGTAGTGTGGATGGTGGAGGAAATCTGTCGGGGATCGTAGTGTGGATGGTGGAGGAGAGCTGTTGGAGAATGTAGTGTGGATGGTGGAGGAGATCTGTCGGAGAATGTAGTGTGGATGGTGGAGGAGATCTGTCGGAGAATGTAGTGTGGATGGTGGGAGGAGAGCTGTCGGAGAATGTAGTGTTGGTGGTGGAGGAGAGCTGTCGGAGAATGTAGTGTGGATAGTGGAAGAGAGCTGTCGGAGAATGTAGTGTGGATGGTGGAGGAGAATGTAGTGTGGATGGTGGGAGGAGAGCTGTCGGAGAATGTAGTGTAGATGGTGGAGGAGAGCTGTCGGAGAATGTAGTGTGGATGATGGAGGAGAGCTGTCGGAGAATGTAGTGTAGATGGTGGAAGAGATCTGTCGGAGAATGTAGTGTGGATGGTGGGAGGAGATCTGTCGGAGAATGTAGTGTGGATGGTGGGAGGAGAGCTGTCGGAGAATGTAGTGTGGATGGTGGAGGAGAGCTGTCGGAGAATGTAGTGTGGATGGTGGAGGAGAGCTGTCGGAGAATGTAGTGTGGATGGTGGAGGAGAGCTGTCGGAGAATGTAGTGTGGACGGTGGAGGAGAGCTGTCGGAGAATGTAGTGTGGATGGTGGAGGAGAGCTGTCGGAGAATGTAGTGTGGATGGTGGAGGAGAGCTGTCGGAGAATGTAGTGTGGATGGTGGAGGAGAGCTGTCGGAGAATGTAGTGTGGATGGTGGAGGAGAGATGTCGGAGAATGTAGTGTAGATGGTGGAGGAGAGCTGTCGGAGAATGTAGTGTGGATGGTGGGAGGAGAGCTGTCGGAGAATGTAGTGTGGATGGTGGGGGAGAGCTGTCGGAGAATGTAGTGTGGATGGTGGGAGGAGAGCTGTCGGAGAATGTAGTGTGGATGGTGGGGGAGAGCTGTCGGAGATTGTAGTGTGGATGGTGGAGGAGAGCTGTCGGAGAATGTAGTGTGGATGGTGGAGGAGAGATGTCGGAGAATGTAGTGTAGATGGTGGAGGAGAGCTGTCGGAGAATGTAGTGTGGATGGTGGGAGGAGAGCTGTCGGAGAATGTAGTGTGGATGGTGGAGGAGAGCTGTCGGAGAATGTAGTGTGGATGGTGGAGGAGAGCTGTTGGAGAATGTAGTATGGATGGTGGAGGAGAGCTGTCAGAGAATGTAGTGTGGATGGTGGAGGAGAGCTGTCGGAGAATGTAGTGTGGATGGTGGAGGAGAGCTGTCGGAGAATGTAGTGTGGATGGTGGAGGAGAGCTGTCGGAGAATGTAGTGTGGATGGTGGAGGAGAGCTGTCGGAGAATTTAGTGTGGATGGTGGGGGGACGGGATCTGCTTGACAATGTTGAGTGGATGGTGGGGGAGAGCTACGAGAGATCATTATATTGATGGGGGAGTTGGAGCTCCATGTCCTTACCAGGGGGCCACGCTGAGGACTTTTCTGCATTGCAGTGTAATGCCTAGTACACACGTGCGAGGGAGCATACACAGAAATGCACTTCTGGAAGAATGGTCAAACATTCCCATAGACAAACTCCTAAACCTTGTGGACAGCCTTCCCAGAAGAGTTGAAGCTGTTATAGCTGCAAAGGGTGGGCCAACTCAATATTGAACCCTACGGACGCCATTAAGGTTCATGTGCGTGGAAATATTGGTGTCCCAATACTTTTGACAATATAGTGTATATCTACAATTAATGTTTGTCCTTTATTAATGTGTGCATCAATTTCAATTTTGTTTTTCCATTCTTTTCTTTTGCCATCATTTTAAAAAGAAATGAGCCTAAGATACCTGGGTTTGATTCAACGCAGGTTCAGCGAATGGTACTGAAGTTTGGATCCTGAATCTGAACCCCATTGAAGTCAGTGGCAGTGGAACCTTAGCTATAAGTAATGGCCGTTTTCTGGGCTAATAGTCAAGGGATTGACAAACAAAAGGGAGCTGAGCAGTAGCCTGAGGGATATGTAACAATGTTAATAAATAAAATGTTAAAAATTATTGTTCAGTAGGAAGAGGGTTTTTTTCAGGCAGCTTAAAGTTTAATATTAACCCCTTCATGTCGACATCACACAAACATGCGGCCCCACTGCACTGCGCTCTTTGCCATGAGGCCGCATATTTGTGCACCTCCCCTTGTGCTAGCACAGTGACAGGGGTCTCACCTTGAGCCCCGGGCCCCATACTAACGATCGGGACCTGGAACTCGAGATTCCGGGTCACCTGATTGCTGTGATAGCCTCTAAATTGGCTATTAGTGATCAGTCACTGTAAAGCCCTCCTCCATGTTTTCTTTTTCTGTGAATAGAGGAGAGATACATTGGATCTCTCACTGTCCTTGAACAGAAAATAAAATGAGCGTAAGGAAATAAATTCATTAAATAATAATAATAAAAAAAATAGATCAAGGTTTGATCTAGGTCAGTAACAGGGTTTTTGTTTGTGTTAGGGTCAATATTTTTTTTGGAGGGGGGGAAGGGGCAGAATATTTTTTTCTTTTTTTGTGTTTTGTGTGTGTGTTTTAGGTAGGATAAGAAAAAAGCGGCATAGGAAGTCACTTGTGATCTTATTTTTAGTACCACGCTGTATTCTGTACAAATGCAAAAAATGTCATTGCCGTGTTTCAGAGACAGCAGCCAAACATAGCGCAGTGGCTGGAGAGTATGGAAGTAAATTGATTTGGGCCTTGATCAGCAATCTAAGTGGGAGAGATTATTATATCTAATGTTTGTTCCTGAAATAACAAGAGAGTGTTATTTCAAAGACAGCAGCCAATAATATTGTATAGACTTGTTTCCCTTTATGAAAGCATTTCTACTCCCCTGGGATGACTGCTAGTAGGCCGTGGCATATGGTCTTCTTTTCCTTTTTGTTCCCTTTTCTTTCCATTTTGCTATTATTATCCTTAGATATCATCCCAATTGCATAAAAGGTGTTTAACTATGATTGTTCTGTTCGTATTTCTTTTGGATTTCTCTGTAATACCCGATCATTCTTCAGCCCCTGCGCGGGTGATCTATAAGCTTGCTTCTGATTTCTTATGTTGTGTCAAAAAAAAAAAATCAATAAATACATTGAAACCAAAAGCATTTGTACTTGGTAACCATAAGGCATATGTTATTCTGGAGAAAAAAAAAGTCCAGGTACATCCTAAATATAGATCAACTTATCCAACTGTCCACCCAGAGCCTCTGGTTTATAGACCGGATACATCCTAAATATAGAGCAATTTATCCAACTGTCCATCCAGAGCCTCTGGTTTATAGACCGTATACATCCTAAATATGAAGCCATTCATCCAACTGTCCATCCAGAGCCACTAGTTTATAGACCGGATATACTGGACTGATGCTGGGTACAGCAATCTTGGATTTGAAATTAACCGACTCAGAGCTGTCACTCAAGTGAAATTCTAGATCAGTCTTTCCTGACCTTAGTCCTCAGGTACCCCCAACAGGCCATATTTTGTAATATTTTACCTTAGATATAACAACTGTCATAGATACATAGCCATTGTCATGAATTCAAAGCACTTGTGCAAGGTGAAGGAAATCCTAAAAACATGACCTATTGGAGGGAATTGAGTACTGAGGTTGGGCAGCACTGCTCTACAGTCTTCCCCATGTGCTCCTGCCCCACTAGGGGTATACCCAGTGCTGTATCTTGGCCTAGGCCGACAAGGCCCAGGCCTAGGGCGGCACTTTGCGGGGGGCGGCAAAAAGCCACTCTTCCTGCACAAAAACATCCCCCCCGACCCGTCCTCCCGAGTCCCAGCTCACATACAGCCTTCCATGTGCACATACGCGGCGTCGGCGGCCGCATCCACCGCCCACAGCCACTCAGGTGCCTGACCAGTGGCGGAGTTATCTGCAGCCTTGTGTGCTGCGCCGGGGTCTGGGAGCCTGGCTGTGTCTTCTTCAGACATCGGGAAATCCCGCCCACTGCTTCACCATGCAGCAAGACATCCAGCCCAGAGTGACTCAGGTAGGACACCGTTGTAAGGGTAGAGTGGGGAGCCCGAGTGTATGGCAGCCAAGGAGTGAGTGTATGGGAGGGGGTGGAAGGCTGTGCAGTCTCATTGTGCTGTGTTTGGAGGACTGGTGGCAGCCTGTTTTTGCTGGGACTTGTAGTGCACTGTGGGGGCTGAAATATGGCAGCCCTGTTTTTGCTCGGACTTGTAGAGCACTGTGGGGGCTGAAATATGGCAGCCCCGTTTTTGCTGGGTTGTGGGGGCTGAAAAATGGCAGCCCCGTTTTTGCTGGGACTTGTAGTGCACTGTGGGGGCTGAACTATGGCAGCCCCGTTTTTGCTGGGACTTGTAGTGCACTGTGGGGGCTGAGATATGGCAGCCCCGTTTTTGCTGGGACTTGTAGTGCACTCTAGGGGCTGAGATATGGCAGCCCCGTTTTGCTAGGACTTGTAGTGCACTGTAAGGGCTGAGATATGGCAGCCCCATTTTGCTGGGACTTGTAGTGCCTTAGACTGTGGGGGACTGAGGAATCCTCATTCCGCCACTGAGGGCACTAAAAGTCGCAGCAGAGTGGGCTGCCATTTAGGGCTGGGCGATTTTCCCCCCAAAAAAAATCTGCGATTTTTTTATAAAAAACTCGATTTACGATTCGATTTTTTTTTTTTTTATTATATTAATTAAAGTGCATCAACAAACAAAATTGCAAAGGCAAACCCTTTCTCTAACTGCAAAGTCAGTGTGCAACAAACACACAATATATTCCAGCGCTCATGGAACATACATTATTAACTATTGAAAACTCTTGAAACTCTGTGTGTGATTCCTTCTGTCCCAGCCTTGCTGCGATCCTGGCTCTGCATCCTTTTGGGTTGGAGGGCCCTCCACAAGCTGGTCTGCCTGTTGTCCATCATTCAAGGTACTGTTCTCACACGGAGATCATGCCACAGGCTTTGTTTTGACTTTTTTAACCCCTCCTTGCTCCACGGATGTCACTGCAAGTTTAACAAGTTTGTCACCACTGGCAACTGGAGAGTTAAGATTCATTTGCCCTCTGCACATTTGGGATTGGATCCCTCTCTTTATTGTGATAAATGGACTAAGCTTTTTTATCAATTCTTCAAGAGTTTTCAATAGTTAATAATGTATGTTCCATGAGCGCTGGATTATATTGTGTGCATGTTGTGTATTTTGTACTTCTGGGTACGGATTTTTTCTTGCTGCGCTGGATCCTGTTTTTTCCCCCTTTTGGATACTTTGTACTTCCCAAAATATTTGGGATTTTTTTCTTCTTATTATTATTATTATTATCATCCATTATATTTTTTTCTTTATCCACCAATTTAGCGCTTGTGACCTTTTGTTGTTTTTTGCAGTGTGCAACAAAGATTGTTAAACATCCAAATTATTAATACTGTATTTGGATTTAGCTAATAAAACAACAAAAAATCCTGAGGTTACTCTTAGTGTCCATGCCTCACTGTACCCTTGTCTCACTGTACCCTTGTCTCACTGTGCCCGTGTCTCACTGTGCCCATGCTTCAATCACTGTGCCCGTACCTGATGCAGATTTCCATGGTATACGGATTTTACTGCTACACCGGTGGCCATTCCAGTATTCAAAAGCCGCGCCTCCTCCTCGTCTGTGATAGGCGGAACACTCAATTTCCCAGCATTCAGTGTTCCGCCTATCATGGTCATCCTCATAACACAGACGAGGATGAGAGGATGTCCGTGATAGGCTGAATACTGCCTGCTGTGAAATTGAGTGTTCCGCCTATCACAGACGACGAGGCTTTTGAACACTGCAATGGCCGCCGTCTGTCTGCATGACACGCTGATCAGGTAGGCAGAGGGCGGCTGCAGCGAGTAGATGTAATTGGGGTAACGCTGCCCAGTGCCATTCCGGATACGCCCCCTGCAGTCCTGCTACGGAAACTTTGAAGGGAAAAAAAAAAATTAAAAAAAAAAAAAAATCTAAAAAAATCGATTTTCTTCAAAACTGAATCGATTTGAGCTCAAAACTCGATTCAAGATTAAAATCGATTTTTTTCCCAGCCCTACTGCCATTCCTCCATCCCCTGTAGTCTAGGGCACTACAAGTCCCAGCATAGGAGGCTGCCATATCTCAGCCCCCCAGAGGGAACTACAAGTCCCAGCAGAGCAGGCTGCTCTTACAGAACAGGAGAAAGAGCTGGGGGGGGGTTGTACTGGGAGGGGAAAGAAGGAGGCACAGGTTTGAGATGGGGGGGGGGGAATTTTTATTCTGAACGTGAGGATTTATGCTGGAAGGGGGAGATGGGGGAGGATTTGTGCTGGGAGGGGGAGATGGTGAAGGATTTGTGCCGAGAGATGTAATTTGTGCTGGGAGGGGGAGATGGGGGAGGATTTGTGCTGGGAGGGGGAGATGGTGAAGGATTTGTGCCGAGAGATGTAATTTGTGCTGGGAGGGGGAGATGGGGGAGGATTTGTGCTAAGAGGGGGGATTTCTGCTGGGAAAGGGGAGCTTAAGGCAAGGTTTTGTGCTGAGAAGGGGGAATTTCACTGGAAGGGGTTATATGAGGGTGAGGATTTGTGCTGAAAGGGGGTATTTTTGCTGCTAGGGGGAGGGGGCGGGGTCTGGAAGGGGTGTGGTTTACAGATGATAGGACGGGTCTTAAATAGGAAGGGGTGTGGCTTTGACAGGAAGGGTGGGTCGTATTTAAATTAGGGGGTGCATGAATTTAGTCAGGCCTAGGGCAGCACAAAACCTAAATACACCACTGGGTATACCTCCTGACTTAAAGCGGTGTTCCGCTCAAAAAAACAAAAAATTAAAAACCAGCAGCTACACATACTGCAGCTGCTGGCTTTTCATAAATGGACACTTACCCGTCCTGGAGTCCAGCAATGTCGGCACCTGCAGCTGATGTTTCCATCAGCTGTCGGGTGCTGCCACCGTCATTGCGGGTAAGGGTACCCGGCAGTGTAGCCTTTTGGCTTCACACCGGGAACCGTACTGCGCATTCGCGAGGCCCGCTCCTCTCTCCTACTGGCCCGGTGGCCGGGGGGAGGAGGAATCCGATGAGCGGAAGTTCCACTTTTGGGTGGAACTCCGCTTTAAGAATAGTGTTAGGCTCGTCGTGTTTGAAACCCCACGTGCCCGATCCCGCCAGGAAGCCGACACTGCACACGGCTAATCACAGGCAGTGAGACATTTCCTGCGCAGGTCAAGAAATGTCTCACTGCCTGTGATTAGCCGTGTCCAATGTCAGCTTCCTGTTCCTGGTGGAATCGGGCATGTGGGGTTTCGAACATGCCCAAGCCCATCTCTACTTAAGAATTCTAGTAAGAGGGGCACCCAAGGGACAAGAGGACCTGTGGTGCTCATGTGGCCAAAAGTGGGGGTGCATACCTTCCAACCATCCCAGATTCGCCGGGACCGTCCTGGGATTGGATGCAAGTCACGGAAGTCCTGATGAATCAAGGCTCAGTCCCAGAGCGAAGCTAAGTGCCGGGATAAGCTCCAGCGCTTTGCTCCAGGGACTTGTCAATGGAGACACGTTTCGCTGTGTGCACAGACAGGTGGTAGCAGTCAGTGTGTGATTAGCACAGAGGAGGCCAGCGCCGAAGCCAGACATCCCATCCGGTGTACACACAGCCAGCACCCTGTAAGTCATGCTAGGTCCTGTATGTGTGCAGGGTACTACACACCGAGATCCGGCTCTCCATTTCTTGTCATTGAATCAGCAATTAACTCTATTGTAAGCCTGCGCATGATTTTTTTTTGGGGGGGGGTTATGTGTGTTAGGGGGCACTAAGGGAGGGGGAGCGCTTGTTAAACAACACACTGTGCAGCTCGTTTTGCACAGAGTGGCCCCAAACCTCAGGGTTACCTTGCGGGCACGCTCCAGACTCAGTCCAGCATTTACATCCAGAGACACGAATGCCGGACTCGGCCCCGCCCCCGGGTCATAGGATTTGATTGACAACAGCGGGAGCCAATGGCTGTGCTGCTATAAATCTATCCAATCAAGAGCCGAGAACCCGTACAGGGAGAGACAGCGCATCCCAGCTAAGGGAAATACAGGGCTCAGGTAAGTAAAACGGGGGGCTAGGGGGCCGGTCACTATCAGGATTTTTTCCACCTTAATGCTTAGGATGCATTAAGAAGAAAAAACAACCCCTTAAAGCCCCCTACCACTGGCAAATTTGGCCACACCCACATTTTGCAGTGGAACGCTCCCGCAGGTCACTTTCTCCTTCATTCTGAAGTTCAAATGTTGGGAGGCATGGGGGTGTGTAAGTTACACTGAATACAAAAAATTGACAGGACTCCCCCTTTAGTGCCGGTTCACACTGCTGCGCTGTGAATTTGTTCCGTTTTTTCAGTCCATTCTGAGGTGCGAATTTACCGCGTTTTTGCCGCGATTTTAATGCGAATTTCAGGAGTGGGACATTGCTGCGATTAATGTTTTTGTGGAGAATAGTGTGGTGGAATTCACACATATGTGAACCATCAAATGCGATTTCAGAACGATTTACATTAATGTCTATGGAGACTAAATTCGCAACGCAACACTCTAAACTCGCACAAGACCCTTTTTTCATCGCATCGCCTTCGGAGAGGAATCGCAACGCATAGATGTGAACCACCATCATTGAAAACAATTACTTTTTGGATGACATGCGAATCTAGTTTGTGTTTAACGCATCGCATTCGGTATCAACTCGCACAAGTGTGAACCGGCACTGACATTATTCTGAAGGTAGAGACCTTTTCCTATTATATGGAGTGGAACACGGACACAGGAAGTGTGTGATTGTACAGACACAGGAAGTGATACTACAGCTGGACAGGAAGTGATGTCAGGTGATAATAGACAGCGATATACAGACAGGAAGTGATGTATATTATATACAGGAAGTGATGTAGGGGTTAAACAGGAAGTTCCGGGTGAAAGGTGAGTCAAGAGGAAGTAGAGAGAAGACGTTGGTAGTGGCAGCAGAGGAGGTAATAAGATATTATTTTGTATTTACATCCAGTAACCCTCCCTGTCATGTCCCTCCTCTTCCTCCATAGTCACTGTGACGTCGTTTATCTCCAGCAGATGATTATATACACTTATATAGTGTATATAATCAATACAGTATCTGTACTGTCTGCAAACTGTTGATGCTTTATAAATCATGTATAATAATAATACAGAAATATTACC
The DNA here is from genome assembly GCA_029206835.1 of Rana muscosa. Taxonomy (NCBI): domain Eukaryota; kingdom Metazoa; phylum Chordata; class Amphibia; order Anura; family Ranidae; genus Rana; species Rana muscosa. The sequence goes on along the minus strand of CM055123.1, from coordinate 431,118,820 downwards.
TATATACTGTATAGAGCCATATATTCCACTATATGGACATATGATGTCCTCATAAACAGAACTTAGTAATAACATTAACCACTTGACCTCCAGAAGTTTTACCCCTCTCCAAGACCAGGCCATTTTTTTAGATACAGCACTGTGTTACTTTAACTGACAATTGCGCGGTTGTGCGATGTTGTACCCAAATAAAATTGATGTCCTTTTTTTTCACAAATAGGGCTTTCTTTTGGTGGTATTTGATCACCTCTGTGGTTTTTATTTTTTGTGCTGAAAAAACAGTGGTCATCAACCCTGTCCTCAGGGCCCACTAACAGGCCAGGTTTGCAAGATAACTGAAATGCCTCACAGGTGATATAATTGGCTGCTCAGTGATTGCAGTATTCTAGTCTATATCTCCCCAAGGTAATACATCAAATCTGGCCTGTTAGTGGGCCCTGAGGACAGAGTTGATGCCCACTGCTATAAACAAAAAAAAGACCAACAATTTTGGGAAAAAAATGGAGGATTCTGGGAGGTCACATGACATTACTCTTATCTCTATTAATAAAACGTGGACCTGACCAGAGAGAAGAGGAGGATTGTAGGAGGTCACATGACATCACTCTTATCTCTATAAATATAACAAAGAGCTGACCAGAGAGGTGAGGAGGATTCTGGGAGATTTACATGGCATCAGTCATCAATAATAATAAAACACAACCATGACCAGAGAAGTGAGGAGGATTCTGGGAGGTCACATGACCTTAGTGTTGTTCTTTCAATGCAGAGTTTTCCTCGGGTAAAGTCTGATGACCAATTCGTTATTACAGTGCCTTCACCGCTTTCACTGATACATGAGAGAATCAATGACAAGAAGATTTTAGAAGTCACCAAGAAGATCACTGAGCTTCTGACAGGAGAGGTGAGCGGTGCCAGGAATTCTGGGACATTATCCAGTAACAGACAAGGGATGTGTCTGGATGGTGACTGTATCATTGTGTGTGTCAGGTTCCTATAAGGTGTCAGGATGTCACTGTCTATTTCTCCATGGAGGAGTGGGAGTATTTAGAAGGACACGAGGATCTCTACAAGGACGTCCTGATGGAGAATCAGCCGCCCCTCACATCACCGGGTAAGAGGAGACTTTATTGTAAAGGAGAGAGCAGTACGGAGGATCCACCTAGATCCCCCATCATCTGATAAACACATAGAAACAATGTATTCAGTCAGTGTGTGTGTTTCCTACAGATGGATCCAGTAATGGGAACCCACCAGAGAGATGTCCCCATCCTCTGTATTCCCGGGATTCCACACAGGAAGATCACACCATCCCTCACCATCATCAGGTAGGTGGGACTGAGCAACTAGAACATAAAAGTATTCTAAGCTATGAGATGATATTTTTCTATTAAATCTCTTATTCTATTTATATATTGTTATTTCATCTTTTGGGGTTTAGGGTGAGAGATTTCCCCCTTCTCTGTGTTCCTGGGATTCCATAAAGGAGGATCACACCATCCCTCACCATCATCAGGTAGGTGGGACTGAGCAACTAGAACAGAATTCCAAGCTATGAGAAGACGTTCTTCTAAGTAATCTCTTGTTCCATTTTACACATACATTCTATTATCTTTGGGGTTTAGGATGAGGAACTAAAAGACATCAAAACTGAGATTAAAAAAGAAGAAGAAGAGACGTTGATGAGTGGAGCTCAGCAGTTTATGGGAGAGAGTGATCCTCTGTCTTCCCGGAATTCCACACAGGAACATCACACCATCCCTCACAATCATCAGGTAGATGGGACTGAGCAATTAGCAGTCATATGTATTCTAAGCTATGAGATGATATTTTTCTATGTAATCTCTTGCTCCTTTTTATAAATGTATTTTATCACCCTTGGGATTTAGGGTGAGAGATTTCCCCCTCCTCTGTATTTTCAGGATTCTATACAGGAGGATCACACCATCCCTCACCAGGATCAGGTAGGTGGGGCTGGACATGTAGACCTAAATATGTATTCTTATGCCCTGCACACACGAGCGGAATTTCCATCTGAAAAAACTTGGATGTTTTTTCCGACGGAATCCCGCTCAAGCTTGGCTCTCATACACATAGTCACACAAAAGTTCTCTGAACTTTCAACTGTCAAGAACGCGATGACATACAAGATGTACGACGAGCCGAGATCAATGAAGTTCAATAGGCAGTTCGGCTCTTCTGCTTGATTCTGAGCATGCATGTTTTTTTGCGCGTCGGAATTACATACAGACAAACGGACTTTCCGATAGGAATTTTTTCCGTCGGAAAAATAGAGAACCTGCTCTCAATGTTTTTGCTGACAGAAATTCCGCCAGCAAAAGTCCGATGGAGCATACACGCGGTCGGAATTTTCGTTCAATAGCTCACATCGGACTTTTGCTGACGGAATTTCTGATCGTGTGTACGGGGCATAAGACATGAGAGGACATTCTTCTATGTAGATTCTTGTTTTAATTATTACTTTTACAACGTTGGTTTCAACCCCCATGAACATTTTTATTGTGTTTTTTTTTATCAATATACCGTATATACTCGAGTATAAGCCGAGTTTTTCAGCACATTTTTTTGTGCTGAAAATGCCCCCCTCGGCTTATACTCAAGTCTGTGTCCATGACAGTGAGGCATGGGCACAGTAAGGTACAGTGAGACATGGACACAGTGAGGCATTTTTTTGTGCGCCTGATCCCGGCCAGCCGTAGGTCCCCAAACCTGGCACACATGTAGCCCCACTCTTCCTCTACAAGTGTGCAACGTTTGTTGTCCAGGAGACCTACGGCCAGGGAGCACCGATTTTTCAAAGCCGAGCACCCCTTCCATAGACTCCCATGTTAAACGGTCATTTCTCTGGTGATTTTAGGGACCCGGTGCTGGCCGGCCCTAGGTTCCCTGTACACCAATCCTGGCACACATATAGCCCCACTCTTCCTCTACAAGTGTGCAAAGTTTGTTGTCCAGGAGACCTACGGTCGGGGAGCACTGATTTTTCAAAGCCGAGCACCCCTTCCATAGACTCCCATGTTAAACGTCAGTCTAGTCACACAGCGCCGGAGATCAGGTAGGGAGATTGGGCACAGTGAGGCATGGGCACAGTGACAGGCATGGGCACAGTAAGGTACAGTGAGGCATGGACACAGTGAGGCATGCACATAGACACAGTGAGGCATGCAGATGGATACCCTAGGCTTATACTCGAGTCAATACGTTTTCCAATTTTTTTGTGGTAAAATTAGGTGCTTCGGCTTATATTCGGGTCGGCTTATACTCAAGTTTATATGGTATGTTTATTTTTTCTGTGGCTGTTAAGTTTAGTCACATGTCATTGTGTTCTTCCAATGGGGGTGCATATTGAATGACATGGTGCTGTTCTTTGCTCCTGTAAGTCCAGGCTATTATGATGATGTCTCACTAGGGAATGGGTCCCGGGCTTCCTAGGCTCACAGGAAATGGGCAGTAGACCTGATTTGTCTCTGCTTCAGATCAGTAATACCTGCTGGTCTTGTCCCTCCCCCAGCCTGTGACTGGACAGTGAAAGGAGAAGCAGCAGACTGATGAGCTCATCTCTCTGTCACTCTGCTCCCTCCAGCTATCAGTTCTTGTTAAAATTGAAGCGCATCTGATTGGCCCTTTGTTCTGTTTCCCCCTCTCCAAGTCTGAGCTCTTATGTTCAGGGAGTGCAAGAGCCTAATACCAGGTTCCATTCAGGTACTTACACCGCTTACATTTATTTAAAAAAAAAAAAAAAAAAAAAAAAACTTTGATTGATGTAATAGGTAATGGAAAGCTGCTGTCATTTTTATTTTATTTTAGTTGACTTTTATAGATTTGTTTTTATTATTTTGGGGTGTAGGGTGAAGAACAGATTAATATAAAAGCTGAGGTTAAAGAGGAAGAAGAAGAGACGTGTGTGGGGGGTGATCAGCCATCCATGGAGGAGGTTGCGATGATTATGAAAAGTGAAGAGGAAGAAATATCTCCACCTATCCACACAAGTAAGTATAGGCACTATGGAGGAAACAGGTCACAAAAAAAAGTCATAAATGTATCGCATAGTTTGTAGATGCAAACCACACCACATGAAAACTCCATCTCCATTCCTCAATATAATGTCATGTTCCCAACAAATGAGGAGGAGATACTGTACACCATATGAAAGGTTCATCTCCATTCCTCAATATAACATCATGTTCCCAACAAATGAGGAGGAGATACTGTACACCATATGAAAGGTCCATCTCCATTCCTTAATATAACGTCATGTTCCCAACAAATGAGGAGGAGATCCTGTACATCATATGAAAGGTCCATCTCCATTCCTCAATATAACGTCATGTTCCCAACAAATGAGGAGGAGATACTGTACACCATATGAAAGGTCCATCTCCATTCCTCAATATAACGTCATGTTCCCAACAAATGAGGAGGAGATACTGTACATCATATGAAAGGTCCATCTCCATTCCTCAATATAACGTCATGTTCCCAACAAATGAGGAGGAGATACTGTACATCATATGAAAGGTCCATCTCCATTCCTCAATATAACGTCATGTTCCCAACAAATGAGGAGGAGATCCTGTACATCATATGAAAGGTCCATCTCCATTCCTCAATATAACGTCATGTTCCCAACAAATGAGGAGGAGATACTGTACACCATATGAAAGGTCCATCTCCATTCCTCAATATAACGTCATGTTCCCAACAAATGAGGAGGAGATACTGTACATCATATGAAAGGTCCATCTCCATTCCTCAATATAACGTCATGTTCCCAACAAATGAGGAGGAGATACTGTACACCATATGAAAGGTCCATCTCCATTCCTCAATATAACGTCATGTTCCCAACAAATGAGGAGGAGATACTGTACACCATATGAAAGGTCCATCTCCATTCCTCAATATAACGTCATGTTCCCAACAAATGAGGAGGAGATACTGTACACCATATGAAAGGTCCATCTCCATTCCTCAATATAACGTCATGTTCCCTACAAATGAGGAGGAGATACTGTACACCATATGAAAGGTCCATCTCCATTCCTCAATATAACGTCATGTTCCCAACAAATGAGGAGGAGATACTGTACACCATATGAAAGGTCCATCTCCATTCCTCAATATAACGTCATGTTCCCAACAAATGAGGAGGAGATACTGTACACCATATGAAAGGTCCATCTCCATTCCTCAATATAACGTCATGTTCCCAACAAATGAGGAGGAGATACTGTACACCATATGAAAGGACCATCTCCATTCCTCAATATAACGTCATGTTCCCAACAAATACACATTGTGTCTTAGTTGTTTTGGGTGTTTAATATCCTTTAACCACAAATAAGTCACCAGTAGTCGGCAGAGGATCAGCAGAGCTGGGGGTACTATTGAACATGGGATCTGCTGAACAAGGGTACTAATAAGCGGGGGGTCCTCTGAGTTGGGGGTACTACTGAGTGAGGGTTCTTCTGGGACTCTTTAAAACAAATAGAAAATCAACACACAAAAGGCATTTGCCAAGCTTCACTAAAACTTAAAAAATCAGAACCCATCACCAACGTGACTTTTTTGTTAGTGACATTTTTAGAAAAAAATTCATACAGGAGTCCATATATGATCTGCAAACTCTTTGTAATTTAACAGTCAAATACAGACAATTCTATTTAATAACAATCCACGAACACGTTTTGGATAATGAAGCCTCAGTCATAAGTATGTCTTATTCTAGAATTAGCAGATCATATATGGACTCGGTGTGAAGACTTTTCTGATTGATTTTGGAGGGAGAACAGGAGCCCAGCTGTGAGATCGGCATTTCCACTTATTCCACTGACGGGGGGGGAGGAGCTAAAACTCCAGTTATTTGTCATCTACTGAGATTTTTTATATATTTTTTTCCTTCTTTCCAACAGATGGATGTGATGTCAGGAATTCCTCGGAGAGACATCTTCTATTATCTGCTGATTGTAAGTCAGAAGATAATGTCATCACACAGGATCCTCCAGGAGGAAATCCAAATCCACAAAATCTACATCACAGACCTTCCTGTCCGGAGACATCAATGGATCCCTCTGATCAGGGGGAATCTTCTCATCAATCACATCCTATGATTGTAAATATCCATGTAAGATCTCACACTGCAGATAGATCACCAGATCCTTCTAATCCCGAGGAATCTTCCTCACCCCATGAAGGAGATCACCGAGGTGACCATCTATTCCCATGTTCAGAGTGTGGGAAATCTTTCACTCGGAAAAGAGCACTTGTTGACCACCAGAGAATTCACACGGGTGAGCGTCCTTATTCATGTTCAGAGTGCGGGAAATCTTTCACTCAGAAAGGAAACCTTTTGATTCACCAGAAACTTCACACAGATGACCTTCCCTATACATGTTCAGAGTGCGGGAAATCTTTCACTCGGAAAAGAGCACTAGTTGAACACCAGAGAATTCACACGGGTGAGCGTCCTTATTCATGTTCAGAGTGCGGGAAATCTTTCACTCAGAAAGGAAACCTTTTGATTCACCAGAAACTTCACACAGATGACCTTCCCTATACATGTTCAGAGTGCGGGAAATCTTTCCATAGGAAAAATCATCTTGTTAGACATCAGAGAATTCACACGGGTGAGCGTCCTTATTCATGTTCAGAGTGCGGAAAATCTTTCACTCAAAAAGTAAACCTTTTGATTCACCAGAAACTTCACACAGATGACCTTCCCTATACATGTTCAGAGTGTGGGAAATCTTTCCATAGGAAAAATCATCTTGTTAGACATCAGAGAATTCACACCGGCGAATGTCCCTATTCATGTTTAGAGTGCGGAAAAGCTTTCAAAGACCAAGGAGATCTTACTAAACATCAGAGAATTCACACTGGTGAGCGTCCCTATTTATGTTCAGAGTGCGGGAAATCTTACACTGAGAAAGGAAATCTTTTGCATCATCAGAAACATCACACAGGTGATCTTCCCTATACATGTTCAGAGTGCGGGAAATCTTTCCTTAAGAAAAATCGTCTTGTTAGACATCAGAGGATTCACACCGGTGAGCGTCCCTATTCATGTTCAGAGTGCGGGAAATCATTCACTCATAAAGGAGGTCTTGATATTCATCAGAGATTTCACACGGGTGAGTGTCCATATTCATGTTCAGAGTGCGGGAAATCATTCACTCATAAAGGTGGTCTTGTTATACATCAGAGAATTCACACTGGGGAGCGTCCCTATTCATGTTCAGAGTGCGGGAAAGCTTTCAAAGACAAAAGAGATCTTTCTAAACATCACAAAATTCACAGCGGTGAGCGTCCCTATTCATGTTCAGAATGCGGGAAATCTTTCACTCAGAAAGGAAACCTTGTTAGACATCAGAGACTTCACACGGGTGAATGCCCTTTTATATAAATGAGGAAAATTTTTAACTCATGAAGGACACCTTCTGAAACACCAGAGAATTCACATGATTGAGCGTCCTTATATATGTTCAGAGTGTGGGAAATCTTGTTAACCACCACAAGGGGAGAGCTGTCGGAGAATGTAGTGTGGATGGTGGAGGAGAGCTGTCAGAGAATGTAGTGTGGATGGTGGAGGAGAGCTGTCGGAGAATGTAGTGTGGATGGTGGGTCTAGAGCTGTCGGAGAATGTAGTGTAGATGGTGGGTCTAGAGCTGTCGGAGAATGTAGTGTAGATGGTGGGGGGAGAGCTGTCGGAGAATGCAGTGTGGATGGTGGAGGAGAGTTGTCGGAGAATGTAGTGTGGATGGTGGAGGAGAGTTGTCGGAGAATGTAGTGTGGATGGTGGAGGAGAGCTGTCGGAGAATGTAGTGTGGATGGTGGGAGGAGAGCTGTCGGAGAATGTAGTGTGGATGGTGGAGGAGAGCGGTCGGAGAATGTAGTGTGGATGGTGGAGGAGAGCTGTCGGAGAATGTAGTGTGGATGGTGGAGGAGAGCTGTCAGAGAATGTAGTGTGGATGGTGGAGGAGAGCTGTCGGAGAATGTAGTGTGGATGGTGGAGGAGAGCTGTCATAGAATGTAGTGTGGATGGTGGAGGAGAGCTGTCGGAGAATGTAGTGTGGATGGTGGGTCTAGAGCTGTCGGAGAATGTAGTGTAGATGGTGGGTCTAGAGCTGTCGGAGAATGTAGTGTAGATGGTGGAGGAGAGTTGTCGGAGAATGTAGTGTGGATGGTGGAGGAGAGTTGTCGGAGAATGTAGTGTGGATGGTGGAGGAGAGCTGTCGGAGAATGTAGTGTGGATGGTGGGAGGAGAGCTGTCGGAGAATGTAGTGTGGATGGTGGAGGAGAGCGGTCGGAGAATGTAGTGTGGATGGTGGAGGAGAGCTGTCGGAGAATGTAGTGTGGATGGTGGAGGAGAGCTGTCAGAGAATGTAGTGTGGATGGTGGAGGAGAGCTGTCGGAGAATGTAGTGTGGATGGTGGGTCTAGAGCTGTCGGAGAATGTAGTGTAGATGGTGGGTCTAGAGCTGTCGGAGAATGTAGTGTAGATGGTGGGGGGAGAGCTGTCGGAGAATGCAGTGTGGATGGTGGAGGAGAGTTGTCGGAGAATGTAGTGTGGATGGTGGAGGAGAGTTGTCGGAGAATGTAGTGTGGATGGTGGAGGAGAGCTGTCGGAGAATGTAGTGTGGATGGTGGGAGGAGAGCTGTCGGAGAATGTAGTGTGGATGGTGGAGGAGAGCGGTCGGAGAATGTAGTGTGGATGGTGGAGGAGAGCTGTCGGAGAATGTAGTGTGGATGGTGGAGGAGAGCTGTCGGAGAATGTAGTGTGGATGGTGGAGGAGAGCTGTCGGAGAATGTAGTGTGGATGGTGGAGGAGAGCTGTCGGAGAATGTAGTGTGGATGGTGGAGGAGAGCTGTCGGAGAGTGTGGTGTGGATGGTGGGGGGAGAGCTGTCGGAGAATGCAGTGTGGATGGTGGAGGAGAGTTGTCGGAGAATGTAGTGTGGATGGTGGGAGGAGAGCTGTCGGAGAATGTAGTGTGGATGGTGGAGGAGAGCTGTCGGAGAATGTAGTGTGGATGGTGGGGGGAGAGCTGTCGGAGAATGCAGTGTGGATGGTGGAGGAGAGTTGTCCGAGAATGTAGTGTGGATGGTGGGAGGAGAGCTGTCGGAGAATGTAGTGTGGATGGTGGGAGGAGAGCTGTCGGAGAATGTAGTGTGGATGGTGGAGGAGAGCTGTCGGAGAATGTAGTGTGGATGGTGAAGGAGAGCTGTCGGAGAATGTAGTGTGGATGGTGGAGGAGAGCTGTCGGAGAATGTAGTGTGGATGGTGGAGGAGAGCTGTCGGAGAATGTAGTGTGGATGGTGGGAGGAGAGCTGTCGGAGAATGTAGTGTGGATGGTGGAGGAGAGCTGTCGGAGAATGTAGTGTGGATGGTGGGAGGAGAGCTGTCGGAGAATGTAGTGTGGATGGTGGGAGGAGAGCTGTCGGAGAATGTAGTGTGGATGGTGGAGGAGAGCGGTCGGAGAATGTAGTGTGGATGGTGGAGGAGAGCTGTCGGAGAATGTAGTGTGGATGGTGGAGGAGAGCTGTCGGAGAATGTAGTGTGGATGGTGGAGGAGAGCTGTCGGAGAATGTAGTGTGGATGGTGGAGGAGAGCTGTCGGAGAATGTAGTGTGGATGGTGGAGGAGAGCTGTCGGAGAGTGTGGTGTGGATGGTGGGGGGAGAGCTGTCGGAGAATGCAGTGTGGATGGTGGAGGAGAGTTGTCGGAGAATGTAGTGTGGATGGTGGGAGGAGAGCTGTCGGAGAATGTAGTGTGGATGGTGGAGGAGAGCTGTCGGAGAATGTAGTGTGGATGGTGGGGGGAGAGCTGTCGGAGAATGCAGTGTGGATGGTGGAGGAGAGTTGTCCGAGAATGTAGTGTGGATGGTGGGAGGAGAGCTGTCGGAGAATGTAGTGTGGATGGTGGGAGGAGAGCTGTCGGAGAATGTAGTGTGGATGGTGGAGGAGAGCTGTCGGAGAATGTAGTGTGGATGGTGAAGGAGAGCTGTCGGAGAATGTAGTGTGGATGGTGGAGGAGAGCTGTCGGAGAATGTAGTGTGGATGGTGGAGGAGAGCTGTCGGAGAATGTAGTGTGGATGGTGGGAGGAGAGCTGTCGGAGAATGTAGTGTGGATGGTGGAGGAGAGCTGTCGGAGAATGTTGTGTGGATGGTGGAGGAGTGCTGTCGGAGAATGTAGTGTGGATGGTGGAGGAGAGCTGTCGGAGAATGTTGTGTGGATGGTGGGAGGAGAGCTGTCGGAGAATGTAGTGTGGATGGTTGAGGGAGAGCTGTCGGAGAATGTAGTGTGGATTGTGGGAGGAGAGCTGTCGGAGAATGTAGTGTGGATGGTGGTGGAGAGCTGTTGGAGAATAGTGTGGATGGTGAGAGGAGAGCTGTCGGAGAATGGAGTGTGGATGGTGGGAGGAGAGCTGTCGGAGAGTGTAGTGTGGATGGTGGAGAGGAGCTGTCGGAGAATGTAGTGTGGATGGTGAGGAGAGCTGTCGGAGAATGTAGTGTGGATGGTGGGAGGAGAGCTGTCGGAGAATGTTGTGTGGATGGTGAAGGAGAGCTGTCGGAGAATGTAGTGTGGATGGTGGAGGAGAGCTGTCGGAGAATGTAGTGTGGATGGTGGAGGAGAGCGGTCGGAGAATGTAGTGTGGATGGTGGAGGAGAGCTGTCGGAGAATGTAGTGTGGATGGTAGGAGGAGAGCTGTCGGAGAATGTAGTGTGGATGGTGGAGGAGAGCTGTCGGAGAATGTAGTGTGGATAGTGGAGGAGAGCTGTTGGAGAATGTAGTGTGGATGGTGGGAGGAGAGCTGTCGGAGAATGTAGTGTGGATGGTGGGAGGAGAGCTGTCGGAGAATGTAGTGTGGATGGTGGGAGGAGAGCTGTCTGAGAATGTAGTGTGGATGGTGGGAGGAGAGCTGTCGGAGAATGTAGTGTGGATGGTGGGAGGAGAGCTGTCGGAGAATGTAGTGTGGATGGTGAAGGAGAGCTGTCAGAGAATGTAGTGTGGATGGTGGGAGGAGAGCTGTCGGAGAATGTAGTGTGGATGGTGGGAGGAGAGCTGTCGGAGAATGTAGTGTGGATGGTGGGAGGAGAGCTGTCTGAGAATGTAGTGTGGATGTGGGAGGAGAGCTGTCGGAGAATGTAGTGTGGATGGTGGAGGAGAGCTGTTGGAGAATGTAGTGTGGATGGTGGGAGGAGAGCTGTCGGAGAATGTAGTGTGGATGGTGGGAGGAGAGCTGTCGGAGAATGTAGTGTGGATGGTGGGAGGAGAGCTGTCGGAGAATGTAGTGTGGATGGTGGGAGGAGAGCTGTCGGAGAATGTAGTGTGGATAGTGGAGGAGAGCTGTCGGAGAATGTAGTGTGGATGGTGGGGGAGAGCTGTCGGAGAATGTAGTGTGGATGGTGGGGGAGAGCTGTCGGAGAATGTAGTGTGGATGGTGGGGGAGAGCTGTCGGAGAATGTAGTGTGGATGGTGGAGGAGAGCTGTCGGAGAATGTAGTGTGGATGGTGGAGAAGAGCTGTCGGAGAATGTAGTGTGGATGTGGGAGGAGAGCTGTCGGAGAATGTAGTGTGGATGGTGGAGGAGAGCTGTCGGAGAATGTAGTGTGGATGGTGGAGGAGTGCTGTCTGAGAATGTAGTGTGGATGGTGGAGGAGAGCTGTCGGAGAATGTAGTGTGGATGGTGGAGGAGAGCTGTCGGAGAATGTAGTGTGGATGGTGGGAGGAGAGCTGTCGGAGAATGTAGTTTGGATGGTGGAGGAGAGCTGTCGGAGAATGTAGTGTGGATGGTTGAGGAGGTCTGTCGGAGAATGTAGTGTGGATTGTGGGAGGAGAGCTGTCTGTCGGAGAATGTAGTGTGGATGGTGGGGAGAGCTACGAGAGATCATACCAGGGGGCTACGCTGAGGACTTTTCTGCATTGCAGTGTAATGCCGCGTACACACGATCGTTTTTCATGACGTTAAAAATGCCATTTTTAAAAATGGGCAATAAAAACGATTGTGTGTAGGCTCCAGAGCATTTTTAACGACGTGAAAAATGGCCTGGAAAAATTTAGAATCTGCTCTATTTTTTCACGTCGTTCTTTTTAACGTCATGAAAAACGATAGTGTGTATGCTTTTACGAGGGGATAAAAATGCGCATGCTCAGAATCAAGTATGAGACGGGAGCGCTCCTTCTGGTAAAACTAACGTTCGTAATGGAGATAGCACATTTGTCACACTGTAACGGACTGAAGAGCATGAGGCTGAAAAGCGTGAATCGTCTCTCACCAAACTTTACTAATACGAGGATCAGCAAAAGCAGCCCAAAGGCGAATAGAACTTCCTTTTTATAGTGCCGTCATACGTGTTGTACGTCACCGCGCTTTGCTTGAGCGTTTTTTTTCATGAACGTCTGTATGCAAGACAGGCTTGAGAGAAAAAAAGAAAAATCACGTTGAGAAAAACGTTTTTTAAAATGACATTAAAAGCGGCCGTGTGTACTAGGCATAAGACTCCAGAAGAGCCTGGATCTATTAAGAGCTGCATATCCTGTAGTAGTCCATTAATTCCTGGTGATAGAATTCTCAGTGGGCTAATTATTTAGATATGACCTCTACTCTATACACTGAGCACTTCCAGGAAAGACCTGCCGGAATCCCGTGTGAAGAGAGGAAATTCCAACATCTTTTGATAAAAATAGGAAAATATATTATCAACGAAAAGATTGTAATACTCAAGAATTATTTACAGTGAATTCAAATGTTTACTATGAAAATTGGCTATTAGTGATCAGTAACTGTAAAGCCCGCCCATGTTTTTTTTTTCTGTGAATGGAGGAAAGCTACATTGGATCTCTCACTGTCCCTGCACAGAAAAAAAAATGTGTGTAAGAAAATAAATACGTTAAATAATAATAATAAAAAAAACTAGATCAAGGTTTGATCTAGGTCAGTAACAGGGTTTTTATTTGTGTCAGGGTCAGTATTTTTTTTTGGAGGGGGTTAGTGTGTGTTTTAGGTAGGATAAGAAAAAAGTGGCATAGAAAGTCACTTGTGATCTTTTTTTTTTTAGTACCACGCTGTATTCTGTACAAATGCGAAATGTTTTTTTGCCGTGTTTCAGAGACAACAGCCAAACAAGGCGCAGTGGCTGGAGAGTATGGAAATAAATTGATTTGGGCCTTGATTAGCAATCTAAGTGGGAGAGATTATTATATTTAATGTTTGTTCCTGAAATAACAAGAGAGTGTTATTTCAAAGACAGCAGCCAATAATATTGCATAGACTTGCTTCCCTTTTATGAAAGCATTTCTACTCCCCTGGGATGACTGCTAGTAGGCCGTGGCATATGGTCTTCTTTTTCTTTTTGTTCCCTTTTCTTTCCATTTTGCATTTATTATACTTTGATATCATCCCAATTGCATAAAGGTGTTTAATTACGATTGTTCTGTTTGTATTCTTTTTGAATATCTCTGTAATACCCGATCGTTCTTCAGCCCCTGCGCGGGTGACTTATAAGCTTGCTTCTGATTTCTTATGTTGTGTAAAAAAAAAAATCAATAAATACATTGAAACAGAAAACATTTGTACTTGGTACAAGGCATATGTAAGGCATATGTTATTCTGGAGGAAAAAAAAGTCCAAATACATCCTAAATATAGAGCAATTTATCCAACTGTCCATCCAGAGCCTCTGGTTTATAGACCAGATACATCCTAAATATAGAACCATTTATCCAACTGTCCATTCAGAGCCACTGGTTTATAGACTGTATACATCCTAAATATGAAGCCATTCATCCAACTGTCCATCCAGAGCCGCTAGCTTATTGTCCAGATATACTGGACTTATGCTGGGTACAGCAATCTTGGATTTGATATTAACCGACTCAGAGCTGTCACTCAAGTGAAATTCTAGATCAGTCATTCCTGACCTTAGTCCTCAGGTACCCCCAGCAGGCCATATTTTGTAATATTTTACCTTAGATATAACAGCTGTCATAGATACATAGCCATTGTCATGGTCTAAAAGAACTTGTACAAGGTGAAGGAAATCCTAAAAACATGACCTATTGGAGGGAATTGAGTACTGAGGTTGGGTAGCACTGCTCTACAGTGTTCCCCATGTGCTCCTCCCCACTAGCCGATCTCTACTTAAGAATTCTAGTAAGAGGGGCACCCAAGTAGAAGAGGACCTGTGGTGCTCCTGTGGCCAAAAGTGGGGGTGCATATCTTCCAACCATCCCAGATTCGCCGGGATCGTCCCGGGATTTGATGCAAGTGCCCAAAAGTCCTGATGAATCAAGGCTCAGTCCCAGAGCGGAGCTAAGTGCCAGAATAAGCTCCGGCGCTTAGCTTCAGGGACTTGCCCAGCAGGAGCGCACTATCGCGGGCACAAGTTATATCTGCCTGCAGCTTGTGAGGTCCGGCACAGCACAGCACAGCACATCACAGTGGTGGAATCCCCCCTGTAGTGAAGTCCCGATGATCGATGTGTCAGTGCAGTGAGCAGTGACTCATCTGATCTCGATGGGGATTCATATTCCTGTGTGATCGAGACAGGAGGCCGGCCCCGGCCACAAGTTACATCTGCCCGTGGCTTGTGGGGTCCCATTGGCACATTGCAGTGGTGGAATGCCCCTGTACTGGAGTCTCGATGATTGGTGTGTGCAGTGAGTGGTGAGTCCCCTGGTCTCAATGGAGACACGTCTCGCTGTGTGCACAGACAGGTGGTAGCAGTCAGTGTGTGATTAGCACAGAGGAGGCCAGCGCCGAAGCCAGACATCCCATCCGGTGTACACACAGCCAGCACCCTGTAAGTCATGCTAGGTCCTGTATGTGTGCAGGGTACTACACACCGAGATCTGGCTCTCCATCTCTTGTCATGTATTCATACATGCTGTACTGTATCAGCAATTAACTCTATTGGAAGCCTGCGCATGATTTGGGGGGGAGGTTATGTGTGCTAAGGGAGGGGGGAGTGCTTGTGCTAGAAGGGGTGTTGGATATGTCCCCACCCCAAAGTGTCCCTAGCATAAGGTGACCAGATTTTTTAAATGAAATCTGGGGACATATTTTTTTTTTACTAGTAATGGCGGCAATCAGCGACTCTCTGCCCGTCGCCGCCCGCCTCACAGCCTGTCAAGTCTTACTCTTCGGGCCCCGGCTACTACTGGGTGGGGAGTGGAGGAAGATCACTCCGCCAGGGAAGGCAAGGAGATAAACAGGCAGGCGGCTGGCCGGGACTTGAGCCAAGGCAGAAGAACATGCGAACGGAGCTGAATGGGCATGCACCAAAAACTGAAGAAATATTCCCTCCGTTCCGACCAGCACATGATCAGCAGAAAGGGGCACGGATAATGGAAAAAAAATACACCCCCCTAAGCTAGAAGGAGCGGCGGAGCGGGGGTGTGCAATTCAGATTTATTTTATTTTTTTAATTCTGCACTGATTGTTTTTGAAATTGCCCCAGCCCCTGTTCAAATCCAATCCGGGGACAAAACCGGGGACAGACTTGGTCCGGGGACAGTGTCCTCAATCGGGGACTGTCCCCTGAAACTAGGAATGTCTGGTCACCCTACCCTAGCACATATCCTCTTTGCCCCTCCCCCCAATCAAAAATGCTGGCAGAGGGGGCGATTGTGTTGCCTACCCCAGGCACCCTGCAATAGATGATTGGAAATTGTCCCAGGTGCCCAAGCTAGTGCCCCCTGCCACGCAAGATAGTGAAACTTGTTCGTACACTGGGCTCCAGGACTAAGGGCTGGTTCACACCATATACCACTCATTTGAATGAGCTGAAATTGCACCAGACTGGACCAAAAGTAGTGCATGCACTACTTTAAAAAACACACAGCAATTGGATCATATGGTATTATTGTACCATGCAATCCGGTGCAGGCAAACGCACTGTGTTGCAACCTACATTTGGGGTGTTAAATTAACATTGACTCCCACTGCAGACCGCAACTGCAATGCGTTTTGAATGCGGTGTAGGGAACTAAAATGGAACGTGGGTTTCCCACAGCCTGGTATGGTGTGAACTGGCCCTTAGTTCAGATTTGCAGGGTTTTGTTCATTTCTGGGGAAGGTCCCACCAAAACTGGGAAGTATTAATTTATATTAGAAGAGGAGGGTGTGAGCATGCAGGTGTGACAGACTCACCTGGGACAGAGGCTTTTGGAGGGGACTGCAGGCTAGCCTCTTGCCTACCAACTATGTGCCTTGGCTTTTAAGGGAACACTTCTCTTTGTGAGGCATATGCCTGGGGACCCTTGGAGTAATGTTACTTTGGATTCAAGTCCATGTGTCCCCAAGACACACAGATTCTGGGACCGGGATCCATGTTAAGGACCCATATGCCACAAGGACTGCTCCACATTGTGGGACTCATAGCAGATGCTGATGTCATCAGCAAGTCACCTGTCTGAGGCCCCCAGGCCCTGGCCATAATGTGTTCATTGGAAGTAGGTCTCCTACTATTATCTGAAGGTGTTCTATGTTTATATGTATGTTAATGTGTATTGCACCTTCTGAGCTTGGATTCGGCAAGTCTGACCTGTAATGAGACATCTGTGTCACCCAGGTGGCTAATTAACGTAATGTTTATAGTATATGTCAGTTGTTGTAATTTTATTCCTGTGTACAGGTTGTATTGTTAGGGTACTATGATAAGGAGGGGGATGTCCTCCTGTGGTGTACAGTATATACTCTCCTCTTGTTCAAATAAACAGTTCTTATTCTGGTTTACTCCAAAACTGGTGTTGCCTAGTTTTTGGGGTAACTATAGCCAGATTCATTGACCTTGTGTTCTAGAGCTTGGGAAGCAGCTTCTTGGCGAGAAACCCAGTCAGGGTGTCCGGAGTCCGTCACAGGAGGGAGTGTGATTTTGCCCTCTCCTTACCCCTACACTGTGCGTTTATACACCCCTGACTCCTGCATTCTTTTTGTTTTGTAATTATGACTCACTATGTAGTACACCCATTCCCTGCATTCTGTGCGTTACACACTCCTGTTTCCTGCATTCTGTGCCTTACTCTTGTTCCCTGCATTCTGTGCATTACACGCTCCTGTTCCCTGCATTCTGTGCATTACACGCTCCTGTTCCCTGCATTCTGTGCATTACACACTCCTGTTCCCTGCATTCTGTGCATTACACGCTCCTGTTCCCTGCATTCTGTTCATTATATTCTCCTGTTGCCTGCATTCTGTTCATTACATACTCCTGTTCCCTGCATTCTGTGCATTACACACTCCTGTTCCCTGCATTTTGTTCATTACACACTCCTGTTTCCTGCATTCTGAGCATTACACACTCCTGTTCCCTGCATTTTGTTCATTACACACTCCTGTTTCCTGCATTCTGAGCATTACACACTCCTGTTTCCTGCATTCTGAGCATTACACACTCCTGTTTCCTGCATTCTGAGCATTACACACTCCTGTTTCCTGCATTCTGAGCATTACACACTCCTGTTTCCTGCATTCTGAGCATTACACACTCCTGTTTCCTGCATTCTGTGCATTACATACTCCTGTTCCCTGCATTCTGTGAATTACATACTCCTGTTTAGGGATGAGCTTCGAGTTCGACTCGAACATTGCCTGTTCGCCCGTTCGCCGAACAGCGAACAATTTGGGGTGTTCGCGGCAAATTCGAAAAGTCTATGGGAGAAATCTAAAGTGCTAATTATAAAGGCTTATATGCAAGTTATTGTCCTAAAAAGTGTTTGGGGACCCGGGTCCTGCCCCAGGGGACATGTATCAATGCAAAAAGAAGTTTTAAAAACGGCCGTTTTTTCGGGAGCAGTGATTTTAATAATGCTTAAAGTGAAACAATAAAAGTGAAATATTCCTTTAAATTTCGTCCCTGGGGGGTGTGTATGATATGCATGTAAAGTCGCGCATGTTTCCCGTGCTTAGAACTGTCCCTGCACAAAGTGTCATTTTTGAAGGAAAAAAAGTCATTTAAAACTCACTCGCGGCTATTAACTACTTCAGGCCCACAGGACGTCATATGACGTCCTCGGGTTTGTGGGGGTATATCTGAATGATGGGTGCAGCTACAGGCATCATTCAGATATTGCCGGTTTCAGCCGGCGATTCCCTACACCATGAGAACGATCATAGCGGCTGTTCCGCCGCTTGATCGTTCTTACAGGCAGCGGAAGGGGACGTCCCCCCCCCCCCTCCCGCCGCCCTCCGGTGCTTCTACCGACTCACCTGTTCGATCGGTGAGTCGGTGATAGGATCCGCCGGCCCCGGATGTAGATCACAGAGATTTCCGGCGGACCAGATGGTCGCCGGAGTCTCTATGATCGTCGGAGGCCGGGCGCGATGTTATGACGTCACGCCCGGCCTCTGCATTAAAAAAAACGGCGCCGCTTCGGCTTTGAAGCAGTGATCGTTTTGTTTTTTTTGTTTTTTGTTTTTTTTAGGCTTCCAAGCCTAGAGGTGAGATGTGGGGTCTTATTGACCCCATATCTCACTGTAAAGAGGACCTGTCATGCTTATTCCTATTACAAGGGATGTTTACATTCCTTGTAATAGGAATAAAAGTGATCAAATTTTTTTTATTTTTTTAAAGTGTCAAAATAAAAAAAAGAGAAGTAAAATTAACAATAAAAAAAAATATTTTTTTTTTTAAAGTGCCCCCGTCCCCGTGTGCTCGCATGCATAAGCGAACGCATACGCAAGACCCGCCCACATATGAAAACGGTGTTCAAACCACACATATGAGGTGTCGTAGCGAACGTTGGAGCGAGAGCAATAATTCTAGCCCTAGACCTCCTCTGTAACTCAAAAAATGTAGCCAGTAAAAAAATTTAAAGCGTCGCCTATGGGGATTTTTAAGTACCAAAGTTTGGCGCCATTTCACGAGCGTGTGCAAATTTGAAGCGTGACATGTTGGGTATCTATTTACTCGGCGTAATTTCATCTTTCACATTATGCCAAAATATTGGGCTAACTTTACTGTTTTTTTTTTTTTTTAAAGCATGAAACCGTTTTTTTCCCCCAAAAAACGCGTTTGAAAAATTCCTGCGCAAATACCGTGCGAGATAAAAAGTTGCAATGACCGCCATTGTATTCTCTAGGGTCTTTGCAAAAAAAACATATATAGTGTTTGGGGGTTCTACGTAATTTTCTAGCAAAAAAATGATGATTTTTACATGTAGGAGCGAAGTGTCAGAATTGGCCCGGGCCTCAAGTGGTTAATGAATTGTCGGCTTTTATCAATACATAGAAAAGTCATTGATAAAAAAATAAATTAAAAAAAGCGTGGGGGTTCCTCCAAATTCAATTACCAGGCCCTTCAGGTCTGGAATGGATATTAAGGGAAACCCCGCCGCAAATAAAAAAAAAAAGGGCGTGCGGTTCCCCCTAAATATCCATACCAGGCCCTTCAGATCTGGCATGGATTTTAAGGGGAACTCCACCCCAAATAAAAAAAAAATGGCGTGGAGTCCCCCAAAAATCCATACCAGACCCTTATCCGAGCACGCAACCTGGCAGGCCGCAGGAAAAGAGGGGGGCGAGAGAGCGCCCCCCCCCTCCTGAACCGTACAAGGCCACATGCCCTCAACATGGGGAGGATGTCCCCATGTTGATGGGGACAAAGGCCTCATCCCCACAACCCTTGCCTGGTGGTTGTGGGGGTCTGCGGGCAGGGGGCTTATCGGAATCTGAAAGACCCCTTTAACAAAGGGGACCCTCAGATCCCACCCCCCCATGTTAATTGGTAAGGGGTACATTGTACCCCTACCATTTCACGAAGAAAGTGTAAAACAAATGTAAAAAATAAAAAAAAAAACACACAAACACCTTGGAAAAGTCCTTTATTAAAAAATAAAAAATAAATAAATTAAAAAAACATTCCGGCGATGAAATCCAGTGTCCCGCGGCGATCCCGATGTCCAGCGCTGTCCGTCATTGGTTGAGCCTGAGCGGACCTGATGGGGAACTTCCTCTGCAGTGTTTTAAATGTATAGACCCGCCCCTTCTAAAGTTCCCCATCAGGTCCGCTTAGCCTTACACCTAGTCATTGGCTGAGCGGACCAGATGCGGAACATGAGAAGGGGCGGGTCTATCATGTATTACACAGTGAAGGAAGTTCCCCATCAGGTCCACTCAGGCCAATGACGTAGGTGGGGTCTGACATACGAGGTAGTGGACCTGATGGGAACTTCCTTCACTGTGTAATACATGAATAGACCCGCCCTTTCTAAAGTTCCCCATCAGGTCCGCTTTTTTTAATAAAGGACTTTAGGTCCTTTAGGTGTTTGTGTGTTTTTATTTACATTTTTTTACACTTTCTTCGTGAAATGGTAGGGGTACAATGTACCCCTTACCAATTCACATAGGGGGGGGGCCGGGATCTAGGGGTCCCCTTTGTTAAAGGGGTCTTCCAGATTCCGATAAGCCCCCTGCCCGCAGACCCCCACAACCACCGGGCAAGGGTTGTGGGGATGAGGCCCTTGTCCCCATCAACATGTGGACATCCTCCCCATGTTGAGGGCATGTGGCCTGGTGCGGTTCAGGAGGGGGGGGCGCTCTCTCGTCCCCCCTCTTTTCCTGTGGACTGCCAGGTTGCGTGCTCGGATAAGGGTCTGGTATGGATTTTTGGGGGGACTCCACGCCATTTTTTTTCATTTGGGGTGGAGTTCCCCTTAAAATCCATGCCAGATCTGAAGGGCCTGGTATGGATATTTAGGGGGAACCGCACGCCATTTTTGTAAAAAATTTGCGGCGGGGTTCCCCTTAATATTCATTCCAGACCTGAAGGGCCTGGTAATAGAATTAGGGGGGAACCCCCACGATTTTTTTTATTTTTTTATCAATGACTATTCTATGTATTGATAAAAGCCGACAATTCATTAATAGCCGCGAGTGAGTTTTAAATGACTTTTTTTCCTTCAAAAATGACACTTTGTGCAGGGACAGTTCTAAGCACGGGAAACATGCGCGACTTTACATGCATACTATACACACCCCCCAGGTACGAAATTTAAAGGAAAAATTTTACTTTTATTTTTTCATTTTAATCATTATTAAAATCACTGCTCCCGTAAAAACGTCAATTTTTTTAACTTTTTTTTGCATTGATACATGTCCCCTGGGACAGGACCCGGGTCCCCAAACACTTTTTAGGACAATAACTTGCATATAAGCCTTTATAATTAGCACTTTAGATTTCAAACGTTCGAGTCCATTGTATTTAATAGGGTTCTAAAGTTCACGCAAACATTCTGTCTGTTTGCAGGTTCTGGTGCGAACCGAACAGGGGGGTGTTCGGCTCATCCCTGCTCCTGTTCCCTGCATTCTGTTCATTATATTCTCCTGTTCCCTGCATTCTGTTCATTACATACTCCTGTTCCCTGCATTCTGTGCATTACACACTCCTGTTCCATGCATTCTGAGAATTACACACTCCTGTTCCCTGCATTCTGAGCATTACACACTCCTGTTCCCTGCATTCTGAGCATTACACACTCCTGTTCCCTGCATTCTGAGCATTACACACTCCTGTTCCCTGCATTCTGTGCATTACATACTCCCGTTCCCTGCATTTTGTGCATTACATACTCCTTTTCCCTGCATTCCGTGAATTACATACTCTTGTTCACATCACCCTGAATCTCTGGACCCCTTTACATTACACAGCACCCTGCACCTCTGGACCCCTTTACATTACACAGGACCCTGCATCTCTGGACCCCCTGCATGTTACACAGACCCCACCTTCAGTGTAGCCCCCCTTCAGTGTATCCACCCCCGTTCAGTGCAGACGCCCCCCCTGTTCAGAGTAGCCCCGTTCAGAGCAGCCCCCCCTCGTTCAGTGTAGCCCCCCCCGTTCTGTGTAGCCCCCCCATTCAGTGCAGATGCCTCCCGTTCAGTGCAGCCCCCTCGTTCCATGTAGCCCCCCCTTATTCTGTGTAGCCCCCCCCCTGTTCAGTGTAGCCCCCCTTCAGTACCTCAGATCAGCGCAGCGGCACATGCACAGCAGGTCCCCTCCCCCTGTTTACACATAAAGAGAGAGGAGGGGGAGGCGGCTTCACTCTCGGCTGTGCCTGTGTGTGTGTCTGTGTGACATCCGGGATCACACACACAGGCAGCCCGCGGCTGCGAAAGGAGAGGAGGCTGCCTGTCTGTGCGATCCTGGATGTCAACCCGCACACCCCCTCCCCCTCGTCACTGTAGCTGTCTCACCTCTCCCTGCCTGTGTGTGCCGCTGCAGCGCTGCCACCGCAGCGGTGGGTGTAGTACAATCACGGAGGGGGTGCCGGTCTGACACCCCCCAGTGTGCTGTACCCGGGGGCGCCCCGCCCCCTCGCCCCCCCTTAGTATGCCTCTGCCTGGGCTCCAAGAAGTTAAAGCATATTTTATAAGTACAAGGAAGCCCAGGTTTTGTTAAACCACACCCCTTAAAGTGATTGTAAAGCAAACGGGGGGGGGGGGGGTGCTAGGGGGCCGGTCACTACCAGAATTTTTTTATAGCATGCATAAAGGTGAAAAAACATGAGGGTTTACAACCCCTTTAGGCCCCCCACCACTGGCAAATTTGGCCACACCCACATTTTGCAGTGGGACGCTCCCACAGGTCACTTCCTCCCTCATTCTGAAGTTCAAAAGTTGGGAGGCATGGGGGTCTGTAAGTTACACTGAATACAAAAAATACACAGGACTCCCCCTTTACCGGCATTATTCTGAAGGTGGAGATCTTTTCCTATTATATTGAATGGAACACGGAAACAGGAAGTGTGTGATTGTACAGACACAGGAAGTGCTACCACAGTTGGGCAGGAAGTGATGTCAGGTGATAATAGGCAGCGATATACAGACAGGAAGTGAGGTATATTATATACAGGAAGTGATGTAGGGGTTAAACAGGAAGTTCCGGGTGAAAGGTGAGTCAGGAGGAAGTAGAGAGAAGACGTTGGTAGTGGCAGCAGAGGAGGTAATAAGATATTATTTTGTATTTACATCCAGTAACCCTCCCTGTCATGTCCGTCCTCTTCCTCCATAGTCACTGTGACGTCGTTTATCTCCAGCAGATGATTATATACACTTATATAGTGTATATTATATATAATCAATACAGTATCTGTACTGTCTGCAAACTGTTGATGCTTTATAAATCATGTATAATAATAATACAGAAATATTACCTATATACTGTATAGAGCCATATATTCCACTATATGGACATATGATGTCCTCATAAACAGAACTTAGTAATAACATTAACCACTTGACCTCCAGAAGTTTTACCCCTCTCCAAGACCAGGCCATTTTTTTAGATACAGCACTGTGTTACTTTAACTGACAATTGCGCGGTTGTGCGATGTTGTACCCAAATAAAATTGATGTCCTTTTTTTTCACAAATAGGGCTTTCTTTTGAGGGTATTTGATCACCTCTGTGGTTTTTATTTTTTGTGCTGAAAAAACAGTGGTCATCAACCCTGTCCTCAGGGCCCACTAACAGGCCAGGTTTGCAAGATAACTGAAATGCCTCACAGGTGATATAATTGGCTGCTCAGTGATTGCAGTATTCTAGTCTATATCTCCCCAAGGTAATACATCAAATCTGGCCTGTTAGTGGGCCCTGAGGACAGAGTTGATGCCCACTGCTATAAACAAAAAAAAGACCAACAATTTTGGGAAAAAAATTGAGGATTCTGGGAGGTCACATGACATCCCATCCCGTGTACACACAGCCAGCACACTGTAAGTCATGCTAGGTCCTGTATGTGTGCAGGGTACTACACACCGAGATCCGGCTCTCCATTTCTTGTCATTGAATCAGCAATTAATTGGGGGGGGGTTATGTGTGTTAGGGGGCACTAAGGGAGGGGGAGCGCTTGTTAAACAACACACCTAAAGTAATTGTAAAGCTTTCTTTTCTTTTTATAACAAACATTTCATACTTACCTCCACTGTGCAGCTCGTTTTGCACAGAGTGGCCCCAAACCTCGGGGTTACCTTGCGGGCACGCTCCAGACTCAGTCCAGCATTTGCATCCAGAGACACGAATGCCGGACTCGGCCCCGCCCCCGGGTCATAGGATTTGATTGACAACAGCGGGAGCCAATGGCTGTGCTGCTATCAATCTATCCAATCAAGAGCCGAGAACCCGTGCAGGGAGAGACAGCGCATCCCAGCTGAGGGAAATACAGGGCTCAGGTAAGTAAAACGGGGGGCTAGGGGGCCGGTCACTATCAGGATTTTTTTCACCTTAATGCTTAGGATGCATTAAGAAGAAAAAACAACCCCTTAAAGCCCCCTACCACTGGCAAATTTGGCCACACCCACATTTTGCAGTGGAACGCTCCCGCAGGTCACTTTCTCCTTCATTCTGAAGTTCAAATGTTGGGAGGCATGGGGGTGTGTAAGTTACACTGAATACAAAAAATTGACAGGACTCCCCCTTTTAATGACATTATTCTGAAGGTAGAGACCTTTTCCTATTATATGGAGTGGAACACGGACACAGGAAGTGTGTGATTGTACAGACACAGGAAGTGATACCACAGCTGGACAGGAAGTGATGTCAGGTGATAATAGACAGCGATATACAGACAGGAAGTGATGTATATTATATACAGGAAGTGATTTAGGGTTTAAACAGGAAGTTCCGGGTGAAAGGTGAGTCAGGAGGAAGTAGAGAGAAGACGTTGGTTGTGGCAGCAGAGGAGGTAATAAGATATTATTTTGTATTTACACCCAGTAACCCCTCATCATGTCCGTCCTCTTCCTCCATAGTCACTGTGGCGTCCTTTATCTCCAGCAGATAATGATATACACATATATAGTATATATTATAATCAATACTGTAACTATATTGTCTGCAAACTTTTGATGCTTTATAAATCATGTATAATAATAACACAGCAATAATACCATAGTTGCCAACAGTCCCGAATTTCCCGGGACAAGCAAGATTTTTGGACCCTTGTCCCGGATTGGGCTCCAGAGGTGCAGTGCTATGTAATGTAAAGGGGTCCAGAGGTGCAGGGTGCTGTGTAATAGCTGAAAAACGGCGGCTACACCAAAATGGCAACCGCCGCCTCCACGAAAGTTCTTTCCTCTTTACCTCTAGTGACTAGAGGTAAAGAAGAAAGGGGCAGCCTTCTCTCTCTTTCGGCGGCCCCTCCCCGCTCTTCACACAGAGTGACTGTGATTATCCTCCACCCGCCGACGCCTGTAAAGCCCCTGACATCTGTAGTACGGCCCGCATGTGGTGGGGGCTCTGATGGGGACACAAGTGTGGTGGGGGCTCTGATGGGGACACAAGTGTGGTGGGGGCTCTGATGGGGACACAAGTGTGGTGGGGGCTCTGATGGGGACACAAGTGTGGAGGGGACTCTGATGGGGAGGCACCTGATGCAAGGATGGACTGCTGGGGAGGCACCTGATGCAAGGATGGACTGCTGGGGAGGCACCTGATGCAAGGACGGACTCTGCTGGGGAAGCACCTGATGCAAGGACGGACTCTGCTGGGGAAGCACCTGATGCAAGGACGGACTGCTGGGGAGGCCTTCTGGTGGCAGGCGACACGCTCAGGGCTTCCACTGATTCGGCACTATGGTGAGTTGAATGATTTCATTTTATATTACAATGTAATAATAGAAATAATGCGCTTCAATCACCCTGACACCATAACAACCATGGTGCTGGGATGATTGAAGTGCCAACAACAGGTGTTTTGGAGTATCTTTATCTGCCAATTTTGTTAAACTTTCTGGAATACACATTTCTATTGTGGTGTAGGATCTGGCTTCTTTCTCTCTTTCTCCCATTCTTCCTTCATCTCGGACTCTAACCACACCCGTCTGAGCCACGCCCATTTAAGCCACACCCACTATCACACGTAAACCACGCCCATTTTTAGCAGTGGAGCGCACCACATTTTTTCATTAGGGTGTGACACGCCTACAAACGAATGCCCCGCCCCCTAATTATAGCAAGGCTCCGCCTTAATGCAAAAAAAGTGTTCCGGATTTTTTTTTGCAATGTTGGCAACTATGATAATACCTATATCATGGCTCAACATTTCAAATCCTGAGCTACTAGCCAGACCTCAAGGGTTACTTGCCACCAGTTTCCGGGCCCAACCCCTACCATGCCCCGCCCCTAATCCCGCCCCTAATCCCGCCCTCAAATTATCTCATGAAATGACACTTAAATGTTTTATGCAGAATTAAGTTATAAAAATAAATATTAACAACAACTTTGTCCAAAACTGCAGCCTGGCCGTGTCCGCCAATACAGCCTGTGTCCGCCAGTGCAGCCTGTGACGCCAATGCAGCCATCCGTCCCCAAATGCAGCCTTGTGCCCCCAAATGCAGCCTTGTGTCCCCAAATACAGCCTTGTGTCCCCAAATACAGCCATGTGTCCCCAAATGCAGCCATGTGTCGCCATGTGCCCCCGAAATGCAGCCATATGTCCCGAAATGCAGCCATATGTCCCGAAATGCAGCCATATGTCCCGAAATGCAGCCATATGTCCCCAAATGCAGCCATGTGCCCAAATGCGGTCATGTGTAGGTCCCCAGTGGCTTACCTGTGTAAGAGAGAGCCACCTGGTTGATCAGCGCGAGGGGGGGGGGGCGGTCGTGGGGAAAGAGCGAGGAGAGGAGAGGAAGGAGCTGCTGCCGCCGCCGCATTGATCAGCGCGCGGGGAACGTAACAGCTTTAATTTCAATAGCTGTGTGTTCCATGCCGCGCGTGCCGTCACAGCCCCCCCCCCTTTTCCCGGCACTTTGATAGACAGATCACCTGCCCAATCCTGGGGCGGGTGATCTGTCTATCAAAGTGCCCGGACAAGGGGGAGGGGCTACTTATGAAGACGGGGAACACACAGCTATTGAAATGAAAGCTGTTATGTTCCCCGCGCGCTGATCAATGTGGCGGCGGCGGCAGCAGCATCTCCTCCTCTCCTCTCCTCTCCCTTGCCCCACGACCGCCCCCAGGCAGCCCACACTCGCCCAGCTCTCAAAATCCACTCGCAAAATGCGAGCAGGCGAGTGGAAATTTTGAGGGCTGCCTATATACTGTATAGAGCCATATATTCCACTATATGGAAATATGATGTCCTCATTAACAGAACTTACTAATAACATTAACCACTTGACCTCCAGAAGTTTTACCCCTCTTCTAGACCAGGCCATTTTTTGAGATACAGCACTGTGTTACTTTAACTGACAATTGCGCGGTTGTGCGACACTGTACCCAAATAAAATTGATGTCCTTTTTTTCACAAATAGGGCTTTCTTTTGGTGGTATTTGATCACCTCTGTGGTTTTTATTTTTTGTGCTAAAAAAACAGTGGTCATCAACCCTGTCCTCAGGGCCCACTAACAGGCCAGGTTTGCAAGATAACTGAAATGCCTCACAGGTGATATAATTTGCTGCTCAGTGATTGCAGTATTCTAGTCTACATCTCCCCAAGGTAATACATAAAATCTGGCCTGTTAGTGGGCCCTGAGGACAGGGTTGATGTCCACTGCTATAAATAAAAAAAAGACCGACAATTTTGGAAAAAAAAAATGGAGGATTCTGGGAGGTCACATGACATCGCTCTTATCTCTATTAATAAAACACAGACCTGACCGGAGAGGTGAGGAGGATTCTGGGACCTCACATGACCTTAGTGTTGTTCTTTCAATGCAGAGTTTTCCTTGGGTAAGGTCTGGTGCCTTCACCTCACTCTCTGAAACATGAGAGAATCAATGACCAGAAGATTCTAGAAGTCACCAACAACATCACTGACAGGAGAGGTGAGCGGTGCCGGGAATTCTGGGACATTATCCAGTAACAGACAAGGGATGTGTCTGGATGGTGACAGTATCATTGTGTGTGTCAGGTTCCTATAAGGTGTCGGGATGTCACTGTCTATTTCTCCATGGAGGAGTGGGAGTATTTAGAAGGACACAAGGATCTGTACAAGAACGTCATGATGGAGAATCGGCCGCCCCTCACATCACCGGGTAAGAGGAGACTTTATTGTAAAGGAGAGAGCAGTACGGAGGGTCCACCTAGATCCCCCATCATCTGATAAACACATAGAAACAATGTATTCAGTCAGTGTGTGTGTTTCCTACAGATGGATCCAGTAATGGGAACCCACCAGAGAGATCTCCCCGTCCTCTGTATACCTGGGATTCCTCACAGGAGGATTACACCATCCCTCACCATCATCAGGTAGGTGGGACTGAGCAACTAGAACAGGATTCTAAGCTATGAGAGGACATTCTTCTAAGTAATCTCTTGTTCCATTTTTCACATACATTTTTTTGGGTTTAGGAACTAAAAGACATAAAAGCTGAGATTAAAAAGGAAGAAGAGATTTTGATGAGTGGAGCTCAGCAGTCTATGGAGGAGGGAGGTCCTCTGTATTCCTGGGATTCCACACAGGAGGATCACACCATCCCTCACCATCATCAGGTAGGTGGAACTGAGCAACCAGAACAGAATTCCAACCTATGAGATGATATTTTTCTATGTAATCTCTTGTTCCATTTTTGAAAATGTTTTTCATCATCTTTGGGGTTTAGGGTGAAAGATTTCCTCCTCCTCTGTATTCCTGGGATTCCATTCAAGAGGATCACACCATCCCTCATCAGGATCAGGTAGGTGGGGCTGGACATGTAGACCCAAATATGTATTCTAAGTCATGAGAGGACATTTCTATGTAGATTCTTTTTTTAATTCTTTCTTTTACATCTTTGGTTTCTAGCTCCTCTGAACATTTTTTTTTTTTTAATATATGTTTATTTTTTGTGTGGCTGTTAAGTTTAGTCACATGTCATTGTGGGTCCTCTTCCTCCTTGTGTTCTTCCAATAGGGTATTAGTTAATGGAAAGCTTCTGTCATTTTTCTTTTAGTTGACTTTCATAGATTTGTTTTTTTATTATTTTGGGGTTTAGGGTGAAGAACAGATTAATATAAAAGCTGAGGTTAAAGAAGAAGAAGTAGAGACGTATGTCGGGGGTGATCAGCCATCCATTGAGGAGGTTGGGATGTTTATGAAAAGTGAACAAGAGGAAATATCTCCACCAATCCACACAAGTAAGTATAGGCACTATGGAAGAAACAGGTCACAAAAAAATTCATAAATGTATCACATAGTTTTTAGACGCAAACCACACCACATGTAAGGTCCATCAAATGAGGAGGAGATACTGTACACCATATGAAAGGTCCATCTCCATTCCTCAATATAACGTCATGTTCCCAACAAATGAGGGGGAGATACTGTACACCATATGAAAGGTCCATCTCCATTCCTCAATATAACGTCATGTTCCCAACAAATGAGGAGGAGATACTGTACACCATATGAAAGGTCCATCTCCATTCCTCAATATAATGTCATGTTCCCAACAAATGAGGAGGAGATACTGTACACCATATGAAAGGTCCATCTCCATTCCTCAATATAACGTCATGTTCCCAACAAATGAGGGGGAGATACTGTACACCATATGAAAGGTCCATCTTCATTCCTCAATATAACGTCATGTTCCCAACAAATGAGGAGGAGATACTGTACACCATATGAAAGGTCCATCTCCATTCCTCAATATAATGTCATGTTCCCAACAAATGAGGGGGAGATACTGTACATCATTTGCGTCCTTTTCTTCCCACAAATAGAGCTTTCTTTTAATGGTATTTGATTGCCTCTGCGATTTTTATTTTTTGCGATATAAACGGAAAAAGACTGAATTTTTTTTTTTTTGAAAAAAAATGATATTTTCTACTTTTTGTTATAAGAAAAATCGAATAAACTCAATTGTAGTCATACATTTAGGCCACAATGTATTCAGCCACGTGTCTTTAGTAAAAAAAATGTCAATAAGCGTATATTTATTGGTTTGCGCAAAAGTTATAGCGTTTACAAACTAGGGTACATTTTCTGGAATTTACACAGCTTTTAGTTTATGACTGCCTATCTCATTTCTTGAGGTGCTAAAATGGCAGGGCAGTACAAACCCCCCCCCCCCCAAATGACCCCATTTTGGAAAGTAGACACCCCAAGGAAATTGCTGAGCCCATTGAATATTTTTTTTTTTTGTCTCAAGTGATTGAATAATGACAAAAAAATAAAAATAAATTACAAAAAGTTGTCACTAAATGATATATTGCTCACACATGCCATGGTTATATGTGGAATTACACCCCAAAATACATTCTGTTGCTTCTCCTGAGTACGGGGATACCACATGTGTGGGACTTTTTAGGAGCCTAGCCGTGTACGGGACCCCAAAAACCAAGCACCGCCTTCAGGATTTCTATGGGTGTAAATTTTTGATTTCACTTCTCACTGCCTATCACAGTTTCGGAGGCCATGGAATGCCCAGATGGCACAAACCCCCCCAAATGACCCCATTTTGGAAAGTAGACACCCCAAGCTATTTGCTGAGAGGCATGTTGAGTATTTTACAGCTCTCATTTGTTTTTGAAAATGAAGAAAGAAAAAAATTTTTTTTTTTTTCAATGTTCAAAACTTTGTGACAAAAAGCGAGATCTGCAACATACTCACCATACCTCTCAGCAAATAGCTTGGGGTGTCTACTTCCCAAAATGGGGTCATTTGGGGGGGTTTTGTACCATCTGGGCATTCCATGGCCTCCGAAACTGTGATAGGCAGTGAGGAGTGAAATCAAAAATTTACACCCTTAGGCTCGATTCACACTAATGCATGTTGCTTTTGAGCGTTTTTGCCTTGCTTTTTGCCGTGCTTGTCGCGTTTTTTACCGCGATTTGCGTTTTTTTTTTTAATTATTAATTTTTATAAATTTAATTTTTTATTTTTATACATTTCCATAAAAATAAAAAAAACGCAAATCACGGCAAAATCGCGGTAAAAACGTGGTAAAAACACATCCAAAACTTGGTACTTGCGTTTTTGATGCAGGTCCATTGACTTCTATTACATGCAAAACGCTGCTTTTTGCATGAAAAAAAGTCCCCGACCCTTTCCAAAAACGCAGAGGTACAAAAATGCATTGATGTGAACATGTTCCATAGGAACCCATGTTAAAAAATTTCCATGCATTTCTGCAAAATGCACCAAAAAACGCATTAGTGTGAATCGAGCCTTAGAAAGCCTGAAGGCGGTGCTTGGTTTTTGGGGTCCCGTACACGGCTAGGCTCCCAAAAAGTCTCACACATGTGGTATCCCCGTACTCAGGAGAAGCAGCAGAATGTATTTTGGGGTGTAATTCCACATATGCCCATGGCATGTTTGAGCAATATATCATTTAGTGACAACTTTGTGAAAAAAAATAAAAATTTTTTTTTATTTTTTCCGCAACTTGTGTCAAGATATAAAATATTCCATGGACTCGACATGCCTCTCAGTATATAGCTTGGGGTGTCTACTTTCCAAAATGGGGTCATTTGGGGGGGTTTTGAACTGTTCTGGCATTTTATACACAACATTAGGAAGCTTACATCCACTCTTCTACTTGAAGGCAAAGCCCTTTCTGACACTTTTTGTTTACATGAAAACATATTTATTTTTTTTGCAGGAAAATTATGTTGAACCCCCAAACATTATATATATTTTTTAAAGCAAATGCCCTACAGATTAAAATGGTGGGTGTTGCATTTTTTTTTTCACACAGTATTTGCGCATCGATTTTTCAAACGCATTTTTTGGGGAAAAAATACACTTTTTTTAATTTTAATGCACTAAAACACACTATATTGCCCAAATGTTTGATGAAATAAAAAAGATGATCTTAGGCCGAGTACATAGATACCAAACACGACATGCTTTAAAATTTCGCACAAACGCGCATTGTCGACAAACTACATACATTTTTAAAAGCATTTAAAAGCCTTTACAGGTTACCCCGTTAGATTTACAGAGGAGGTCTACTGCTAAAATTACTGCCCTCGATCTGACCTTCGCGGTGATACCTCACATGCATGGTGCAATTGCTGTTTACATATGACGCCAGACCGACGCTTGCGTTCGCCATTGGGCAAGAGCAGGGCAGGACAGGACAGGGGTGCTTTTTTTTTTTTTTTTTTTTTTTTTTTTTTATTATTATTAATTTTACTTTTTTATTTTATTTTTAAACTGTTCCTTCCATATTTTTTTTTTATTTATCATTTTTATTGTTATCTCAGGGAATGTAAATATCCCCTATGATAGCAATAGGTAGTGACAGGTACTCTTTTTTTGAAAAAACTGGGGTCTATTGACCCTAGATCTTTCCTCTGCCCTCAAAGCATCTGACAACACCAAGATCGGTGTGATAAAATGCTTTCCCAATTTCCCAATGGCGCTTTTTATATCCGGGGGGGGACATTCCCTCCCACTGCTTGTAAAAGCAGTCCAGAGGCTAATTAGCCGCTAGGATTACTTTTACATGAAAGCCGGCCGCTGGCTGAAAAGAATGATACCAAGATGATACCTAAACCCGCAGGCATCAATTCTGGTATAAACATTCAAAGTCCAGCAACATACCAGTACGTTGCTGGTCCTTGTTGGACATGTATTGTAATCTTTTATTTCATGCAGCCAGTTGGCTGAACGAAAAAAGAGATTGATCGGTGGGTATGCCCACCATTAGAATACCGCCCTTCATCCACCCACTTCTAATGATGGGCATACATGCACCATTTATATATGCCGAAGCATGGGGGCATCTTCCCGCAAAAAAGTTATGCCGCACACACATGGTCGGACTTTTCCACGGGCAAGCCTCTGTTGGAATTTCGACCGTATGTACGCGGCATTAGGAGCAAAATCACTCCTCCGCCCCTGCTGCCCCAATGCTTCGGCATATATGCTTTTTTTTTTTTAACTGTGGTGGTGAAATCACCTCCTACAGCACTGGAGTCGCAGGGATCAGGCCTGTCTCTGCGAACGCTGCAGTTATGTGTGTTTTTGTTTTGTAAGTGACAGCGATCGATCGATACTGCACTTCGGTGGCCTGGGCTGGACTGAGGGGCAAAACGCAGGTGCCATCAGGTATCTGGGCTGATCCCGCTAACACTGCGTTTTTGGGAACCCTAAACTGCTGGGGACGCTAGTATAGATCTGATCAGATCAGATATTGATCTGTTCAGATACTATACCACTAAGGGAGGTGTATGCTTCACGCGTGGGTGTTAGCGCTACTGGCACTAACCTGATGCTGCCTGTGGTGTGTTGCAGGGTTAACTAGGGGCAATTAGGGGGTTAAAACCTTTATTAGATAATATATGGGGGTACCTGACGCTATAAAAACCTGCGGCGAACCTAAAAAAAATAACTGGCTATCTATCGGCACCAGCATAACTAATACAGCGATCAGAAAAACGATCGCTTAGTGACACTGGCAAAAGGGGGTGAAAGGGTTACCTGGGGGGGTGATCAAGGGTAATATATTAGGTAATATATGGGGGTACCTGACGCTATAAAAATCCTGCGGCGTACATAAAAAAAATAACTGGCTACCGATCGGCATCACCGACACTAAAACAGCGATCAGAAAAACGATCGCTTAGCGACAGTGGTGATAGGGGGTGAAAGGGTTACCTGGGGGGCGATCAAGGGGGTTAAACCTTTATTAGATAATATATTGGGGTACCCGACGCTATAAAAACCTGCGGCGAACCTAAAAAAAATAACTGGCTACCGATCGGCATCACCGACACTAATACAGCGTTTAGAAAAACGATCGCTTAGTGACAGTGGTGATAGGGGGTGAAAGGGTTACCTGGGGGGCGATCAAGGGGGTTAAACCTTTATTAGGGGGGGTTAGGGGGCTACACTGGACCTAAAACTAAATGTAGTGACACTTTTACAGTCACAAATGTCACTGATTGCAGTGATCACTAAATAAATGGTCACTGCAATCAGTGACACTGTGACTGGGGGGTGATCTGGGGGGGCTGGGGGGTGATCTGGGGGGGCGATTTATGTGCCTATGTGTCCTGGTGTCAGTGTGCTGTTAGTGTACTGACCTGATGTCTTCTCTTGTATGGCGCTCGGTATATGTGAGCGCCGCATGAGAGATGACATCACTTCCTCTGCCTGTGTAAACAGGCAGAGGAAGCTTTCTCATTCGCCGGGAGCGATCGCGAGGGGGTGGCCGGAATCGAACGGCCGTCTCCTCATCCCGGATCGCTCCCCAACAGATAACGACCGCTCACTGTATAGAAGGGGGGTCCGATCGGACCCCCCAACTATACAAAGGCAGTCACGTACACTGTACGTGATTGTGCCTGTCGGTGCCATTCTGCCGACGTGTATATATACAGTGAGCGGTCGTTAAGTGGTTAATATCCTTTAGCCAGAAAGAAGTCACGAGCAGTTGGCAGAGGATCAGCAGAGCTGGGGGGGTTACTACTGAGTGGGGGATCAGCAGCGCTAAGGGAACTACTGAACATAGGATCTGCTGAACGAGGGTACTAATAAACTGGGATCCTCTGAGTGGGGGTTCTACTGGGACTCTTTAAAACAAATAGAAAATCAACACAACAAAGGGCATTTGGCAAGCTTCATTAAAACATCAAAAATCAGAACCCATCACCAACGTGACTTTTCTGTTAGTGACATTTTTAGAAAAAAATTCATACAGGAGTCCATATATGATCTGCAAACTCTTTGTAATTTAACAGTCAAATACAGACAATTCTATTTAGTAAAAAAAACACTAACGCGTTTTGGATAATGAAGCCTCAGTCATAAGTATTTCTTATTCTAGAATTAGCAGATCATATATGGACTCGGTGTGAAGACTTTTCTGATTGATTTTGGAGGGAGAACAGGAGCCCAGCTGTGAGATCGGCATTTCCACTTATTCCACTGACGGGGGGGAGGAGCTAAAACTCCAGTTATTTGTCATCTACTGAGATTTTTTATATTTTTTTTCCTTCTTTCCAACAGATGGATGTGATGTCAGGAATTCCTCGGAGAGACATCTTCTATTATCTGCTGATTGTAAGTCAGAAGATAATGTCATCACACAGGATCCTCCAGGAGGAAATCCAAATCCACAAAATCTACATCACAGACCTTCCTGTCCGGAGACATCAATGGATCCCTCTGATCAGGGGGAATCTTCTCATCAATCACATCCTATGATTGTAAATATCCATGTAAGATCTCACACTGCAGATAGATCACCAGATCCTTCTAATCCCGAGGAATCTTCCTCACCCCATGAAGGAGATCACCGAGGTGACCATCTATTCTCATGTTCAGAGTGCGGGAAATCTTTCACTCAGAAGGGACACCTTCTTCAGCACCAGAGAGTTCACACGGGTGAGCGTCCTTTCCCTTGTTCAGAGTGCGGGAAATCTTTCAATCAGAAAGGAACACTTATTTATCACCAGAGAATTCACACAGGTGAACATCCTTATTCATGTTCAGAGTGCGGGAAATCTTTCACTCGGAAAGGTTCACTTGTTTTACACCAGAGAATTCACACAGGTGAGCGTCCTTATTCATGTTCAGAGTGCGGGAAATGTTTCACTTGCAAAAGTAACCTTTTGCAACATCAGAAAAATCACATGGGTGAGCTTCCCTATTCGTGTTCAGAGTGTGGGAAATGTTTCACTCAGAAAGGGAAACTGATTCAGCACCTGAGAGTTCACACGGCTGAGCGTCATTCATGTTTAGTGTGCGGGAAATTTTTCAATGACAAAGGAATCCTTGATAAACATCAGAGAATTCACACGGGTGTACGTCCTTATTCATGTTCAGAGTGCGGGAAATCTTTCATTGAAAAAAAACATCTTGTTAGACACCAGAAAATTCACACAGGTGAGCGTCCTTATTCATGTTCAGAGTGCGGGAAATCTTTCAATGAAAAAGGAAATCTTTCTAAACATCACAAAATTCACACGGGTGAGCGTTCTCATTCATGTTCAGAGTGTGGAAAATCTTTCACTTTTAAAAGAGACCTTGTTCTACATCAGAGAATTCACACAGGTGAGCGTCCACATTCATGTTCAGAGTGCGGAAAATCGTTCACTAATAAAAGTGGTCTTGCTTTACATCAGAAAATTCACACGGGTGAGCGTCCCTATTGCTGTTCAGAGTGCGGGAAATCTTTCACCCAGAAAAGTAACCTTTTGCAACATCAGAAACATCACACGGGTAAACAACCCTATGTATGTTCAGAGTGTGGGAAATCTTTCCACAGCAATTATTATCTTATTAGACACCAGACAATCCACACGGGTGAGCGTCTCTATTCATGTTCAGAGTGCGGGAAATCTTTCATTAGGAAAGATAATCTTGTTGAACATCGGAGAATTCACACAGGTGAGCGTCCTTAATCATGTTCAGAGTGTGGGAAATCTTTCCTTAGGAAAAATAATCTTATTGAACATAATGTGAATGGAGGAGGAGAGCTGTCCGAGAATGTAGTGTGGATGGTGGAGAAGATAATAACAAAGCCTGGGGAATCCAGAGGAAAAACTAAGCCTACCAGCATCCGAGCTGTCGGAGAATGTAGTGTGGATGGTGGGAGGATCTGTCGGAGAATGTAGTGTGGATGGCGGAGGAGAGATGTAGGAGAATGTAGTGTGGATGGTGGGGGGAGAGCTGTCGGAGAATGTAGTGTGGATGGTGGAGGAGGGCTGTCGGAGAATGTAGTGTGGATGGTGGAGGAGAGCTGTCGGAGAATGTAGTGTGGATGGTGGGGGGAGAGCTGTCGGAGAATGTAGAGTGGATAGTGGGAGGGGAGTTGTCGGAGAATGTAGTGTGGATGGTGGGAGGAGAGCTGTCGGAGAATGTAGTGTGGATGGTGGAGGAGATCTGTCGGAGAATGTA
The DNA here is from genome assembly GCA_029206835.1 of Rana muscosa. Classification (NCBI taxonomy): domain Eukaryota; kingdom Metazoa; phylum Chordata; class Amphibia; order Anura; family Ranidae; genus Rana; species Rana muscosa. The sequence continues at coordinate 431,082,033 of CM055123.1, read as the reverse complement.
GTGTGGATGGTGGGAGGAGAGCTGTCGGAGAATGTAGTGTGGATGGTGGAGGAGAGCTGTCGGAGAATGTAGTGTGGATGGTGGAGGAGAGCTGTCGGAGAATGTAGTGTGGATGGTGGAGGAGAGCTGTCGGAGAATGTAGTGTGGATGGTGGGAGGATCTGTCGGAGAATGTAGTGTGGATGGTGGAGAGCTGTCGGAGAATGTAGTGTGGATGGCGGAGGAGAGATGTAGGAGAATGTAGTGTGGATGGTGGGGGGAGAGCTGTCGGAGAATGTAGTGTGGATGGTGGAGGAGAGCTGTCGGAGAATGTAGTGTGGATGGTGGAGGAGATCTGTCGGAGAATGTAGTGTGGATGGTGGAGGAGAGCTGTCGGAGAATGTAGTGTGGATGGTGGAGGAGAGCTGTCGGAGAATGTAGTGTGGATGGTGGGAGGAGAGCTGTCGGAGAATGTAGTGTGGATGGTGGAGGAGAGCTGTCGGAGAATGTAGTGTGGATGGTGGAGGAGAGCTGTCGGAGAATGTAGTGTGGATGGTGGAGGAGAGCTGTCGGTGAATGTAGTGTGGATGGTGGAGGAAAGCTGTCGGAGAATGTAGTGTGGATGGTGGAGGAGATCTGTCGGAGAATGTAGTGTGGATGGTGGAGGAGAGCTGTCGGTGAATGTAGTGTGGATGGTGGAGGAAAGCTGTCGGAGAATGTAGTGTGGATGGTGGAGGGGAGCTGTCAGAGAATGTAGTGTGGATGGTGGGAGGAGAGTTGTCGGAAAATGTAGTGTGGATGGTAGGAGGAGAGCTGTCGGAGAATGTAGTGTGAATGGTGGAGGGGAGCTGTCTGAGAATGTAGTGTGGATGGTGGAGGAGAGCTGTCGGAGAATGTAGTGTGGATGGTCGGGGGAGAGCTGTCGGAGAATGTAGTGTGGATGGTGGAGGAGAGCTGTCGGAGAATGTAGTGTGGATGGTGGAAAGAGAGCTGTCGGAGAATGTAGTGTGGATGGTGGAAAGAGAGCTGTCGGAGAATGTAGTGTAGATGATGGGAGGAGAGCTGTCGGAGAATGTAGTGTGGATGGTGGGAGGAGAGCTGTCGGAGAATATAGTGTGGATGGTGGGAGGAGAGCTGTCGGAGAATGTAGTGTGGATGGTGGAGGAGAGCTGTCGGAGAATGTAGTGTGGATGGTGGAGGAGAGCTGTCGGAGAATGTAGTGTGGATGGTGGGAGGAGAGCTGTCGGAGAATGTAGCTTGGATGGTGGAGGAGAGCTGTCGGAGAATGTAGTGTGGATGGTGGGAGGAGAGCTGTCGGAGAATGTGTTGTGGATGGTGGGGGAGAGCTGTCAGAGAATGTAGTGCGGATGGTGGGAGGAGCGTTGTCGGAGAATGTAGTGTGGATGGTAGGAGGAGAGCTGTCGGAGAATGTAGTGTGGATGGTAGGAGGAGAGCTGTCGGAGAATGTAGTGTGGATGGTGGAGGAGAGCTGTCGGAGAATGTAGTGTGGATGGTGGAGGAGAGCTGTCGGAGAATGTAGTGTGGATGGTGGGAGGACAGCTGTCGTAGAATGTAGTGTGGATGGTAGATGAGAGTTGTCGGAGAATGTAGTGTGGATGTGAGGGGAGAGCTGTCAGAGAATGTAGTGTGGATGGTGGCGGAGAGCTGTCGGAGAATGCAGTGTGGATGGTGGGAGGAGAGCTGTCGGAGAATGTAGTGTGGATGGTGGAGGAGAGCTGTCGGAGAATGTAGTGTGGATGGTGGAGGAGAGCTGTCGGAGAATGCAGTGTGGATGGTGGGAGGAGAGCTGTCGGAGAATGTAGTGTGGATGGTGGAAGGAGAGCTGTCGGAGAATGTAGTGTGGATGGTGGGAGGAGAGCTGTCGGAGAATGTAGTGTAGATGATGGGAGGAGAGCTGTCGGAGAATGTAGTGTGGATGGCGGGAGGAGAGCTGTCGGAGAATGTAGAGTGGATAGTGGAGGAGAGCTGTCGGAGAATGTAGTGTGGAGGAAAGCTGTCGGAGAATGTAGTGTGGATGGTGGAGGAGAGCTGTCGGAGAATGTAGTGTGGATGGTGGAGGAGATAACAACAAAGCCTGGGGAATGCAGAGGAAAAACCAAGCCTACCAGCATCCGAGCTGTCAGAGAATGTAGTGTGGATGGTAGGAGGAGAGCTGTCGGAGAATGTAGTGTGGATGGTGGGAGGAGAGCTGTCGGAGAATGTAGTGTGGATGGTGGGAGGAGAGCTGTCGGAGAATGTAGTGTGGATGGTGGAGGAGAGCTGTCGGAGAATGTAGTGTGGGGATGGTGGAGGAGATCTGTTGGAGAATGTAGTGTGGATAGTGGGAGGGGCGTTGTCGGAGAATGTAGTGTGGATGGTGGAGGAGAGCTGTCGGAGAATGTAGTGTGGATGGTGGAGGAGAGCTGTCGGAGAATGTAGTGTAGATGGTGGAGGAGAGCTGTCGGAGAATGTATTGTGGATGGTGGGGGAGAGCTGTCGGAGAATGTAGTGTGGATGGTGGAGGAGAGCTCTCGGACAATGTAGTGTGGATGGTGGTGGAGAGCTGTCGGAGCATGTAGTGTGGATGGTGGAGGAGAGCTGTCGGAGAATGTAGTGTAGATGGTGGAAGGAGAGCTGTCGGAGAATGTAGTGTAGATGATGGGAGGAGAGCTGTCGGAGAATGTAGTGTGGATGGTGGGAGGAGAGCTGTCGGAGAATGTAGAGTGGATAGTGGGAGGGGAGTTGTCGGAGAATGTAGTGTGGATGGTGGGAGGAGAGCTGTCGGAGAATGTAGTGTGGATGGTAGAGGGGAGCTGTCGGAGAATGTAGTGTGGATGGTGGAGGAGAGCTGTCGGAGAATGTAGTGTGGATGGTAGGGGGAGAGCTGTCGGAGAATGTAGTGTGGATGGTAGGGGGGACAGCTGTCGGAGAATGTAGTGTGGATGGTGGAGGAGAGCTGTCGGAGAATGTAGTGTGGATGGTGGAGGAGATCTGTCGGAGAATGTAGTGTGGATGGTGGAGGAGAGCTGTCGGAGAATGTAGTGTGGATGGTGGAGGAGAGCTGTCGGAGAATATAGTGTGGATGGTGGGAGGAGAGATGTCGGAGAATGTAGTGTGGATGGTGGAGGAGAGCTGTCGGAGAATGTAGTGTGGATGGTGGGGGGAGAGCTGTCGGAGAATGTAGAGTAGATGGTGGAGGAGAGCTGTCGGAGAATGTAGTGTGGATGGTGGGGGGGGGAGATGTCGGAGAATGTAGTGTGGATGGTGGAGGAGAACTGTCGGAGAATGTAGTGTGGATGGTGGGAGGAGAGCTGTTGGAGAATGTAGTGTGGATGGTGGAGAGCTGTCGGAGAATGTAGTGTGGATGGTGGGAGGAGAGCTGTCGGAGAATGTAGTGTGGATGTGAGGGGAGAGCTCTCGGAGAATGTAGTGTGGATGTGAGGGGAGAGCTGTCGGAGAATGTAGTGTGGATGGTGGAGGAGAGCTGTCGGAGAATGCAGTGTGGATGGTGGGAGGAGAGCTGTCGGAGAGTGTAGTGTGGATGGTGGAGGAGAGGTGTCGGAGAATGTAGTGTGGATGATGGGAGGAGAGCTGTCGGAGAATGTAGAGTGGATAGTGGGAGGGGAGTTGTCGGAGAATGTAGTGTGGATGGTGGGAGGAGAGCTGTCGGAGAATGTAGTGTGGATGGTGGAGGAGAGCTGTCGGAGAATGTAGTGTGGATGGTGGGGGGAGAGCTGTCGGAGAATGTAGTGTGGATGGTGGAGGAGGGCTGTCGGAGAATGTAGAGTAGATGGTGGAGGAGAGCTGTCGGAGAATGTAGTGTGGATGGTGGGAGGAGAGCTGTCGGAGAATGTAGTGTGGATGGTGGGAGGAGAGCTGTCGGAGAATGTAGTGTGGATGGTGGAGGAGAGCTGTCGGAGAATGTAGTGTGGATGGTGGGAGGAGAGCTGTCGGAGAATGTGGTGTGGATGGTGGAGGAGAGCTGTCGGAGAATGTGGTGTGGATGGTGGGGGAGAGCTGTCGGAGAATGTAGTGTGGATGGTGGAGGAGAGCTGTTGGAGAATGTAGTGTGGATGGTGGGAGGAGAGCTGTCTGAGAATGTAGTGTGGATGGTGGGAGGAGAGCTGTCGGAGAATGTGGTGTGGATGGTGGAGGAGAGCTGTCGGAGAATGTGGTGTGGATGGTGGGGGAGAGCTGTCGGAGAATGTAGTGTGGATGGTGGAGGGGAGCTGTCTGAGAATGTAGTGTGGATGGTGGAGGAGAGCTGTCGGAGAATGTAGTGTGGATGGTGGGGGGAGAGCTGTCGGAGAATGTAGTGTGGATGGTGGAGGAGAGCTGTTGGAGAATGTAGTGTGGATGGTGGAAAGAGAGCTGTCGGAGAATGTAGTGTGGATGGTGGAAAGAGAGCTGTCGGAGAATGTAGAGTGGATAATGGGAGGGGAGTTGTCGGAGAATGTAGTGTGGATGGTGGGAGGAGAGCTGTCGGAGAATGTAGTGTGGATGGTGGAGGTGAGCTGTCGGAGAATGTAGTGTGGATGGTGGGGGGAGAGCTGTCGGAGAATGTAGTGTGGATGGTGGAGGAGAGCTGTTGGAGAATGTAGTGTGGATGGTGGAAAGAGAGCTGTCGGAGAATGTAGTGTGGATGGCGGGAGGAGAGCTGTCGGAGAATGTAGAGTGGATAATGGGAGGGGAGTTGTCGGAGAATGTAGTGTGGATGGTGGGAGGAGAGCTGTCGGAGAATGTAGTGTGGATGGTGGAGGAGAGCTGTCGGAGAATGTAGTGTGGATGGTGGAGGAAAGCTGTCGGAGAATGTAGTGTGGATGGTGGAGGAGAGCTGTCGGAGAATGTAGTGTGGATGGTGGAGGAGATAACAACAAAGCCTGGGGAATGCAGAGGAAAAACCAAGCCTACCAGCATCCGAGCTGTCAGAGAATGTAGTGTGGATGGTAGGAGGAGAGCTGTCGGAGAATGTAGTGTGGATGGTGGGAGGAGAGCTGTCGGAGAATGTAGTGTGGATGGTGGGAGGAGAGCTGTCGTAGAATGTAGTGTGGATGGTGGAGGAGAGCTGTCGGAGAATGTGTTGTGGATGGTGGGGGAGAGCTGTCAGAGAATGTAGTGTGGATGGTGTGAGGAGCGTTGTCGGAGAATGTAGTGTGGATGGTAGGAGGAGAGCTGTCGGAGAATGTAGTGTGGATGGTAGGAGGAGAGCTGTCGGAGAATGTAGTGTGGATGGTGGAGGAGAGCTGTCGGAGAATGTAGTGTGGATGGTGGAGGAGAGCTGTCGGAGAATGTAGTGTGGATGGTGGGAGGACAGCTGTCGGAGAATGTAGTGTGGATGGTAGATGAGAGCTGTCGGAGAATGTAGTGTGGATGTGAGGGGAGAGCTGTCAGAGAATGTAGTGTGGATGGTGGAGGAGAGCTGTCGGAGAATGCAGTGTGGGAGGAGAGCTGTCGGAGAATGTAGTGTGGATGGTGGAGGAGAGCTGTCGGAGAATGTAGTGTGGATGGTGGAGGAGAGCTGTCGGAGAATGCAGTGTGGATGGTGGGAGGAGAGCTGTCGGAGAATGTAGTGTGGATGGTGGAAGGAGAGCTGTCGGAGAATGTAGTGTGGATGGTGGGAGGAGAGCTGTCGGAGAATGTAGTGTAGATGATGGGAGGAGAGCTGTCGGAGAATGTAGTGTAGATGATGGGAGGAGAGCTGTCGGAGAATGTAGAGTGGATAGTGGGAGGGGAGTTGTCGGAGAATGTAGTGTGGATGGTGGGAGGAGAGCTGTCGGAGAATGTAGTGTGGATGGTGGAGGAGAGCTGTCGGAGAATGTAGTGTGGATGGTGGAGGAGAGCTGTCGGAGAATGTAGTGTGGATGGTGGAGGAGAGCTGTCGGAGAATGCAGTGTGGATGGTGGGAGGAGAGCTGTCGGAGAATGTAGTGTGGATGGTGGAAGGAGAGCTGTCGGAGAATGTAGTGTGGATGGTGGGAGGAGAGCTGTCGGAGAATGTAGTGTAGATGATGGGAGGAGAGCTGTCGGAGAATGTAGTGTGGATGGCGGGAGGAGAGCTGTCGGAGAATGTAGAGTGGATAGTGGGAGGGGAGTTGTCGGAGAATGTAGTGTGGATGGTGGGAGGAGAGCTGTCGGAGAATGTAGTGTGGATGGTGGAGGAGAGCTGTCGGAGAATGTAGTGTGGATGGTGGAGGAGAGCTGTCGGAGAATGTAGTGTGGATGGTGGAGGAGATAACAACAAAGCCTGGGGAATGCAGAGGAAAAACCAAGCCTACCAGCATCCGAGCTGTCAGAGAATGTAGTGTGGATGGTAGGAGGAGAGCTGTCGGAGAATGTAGTGTGGATGGTGGGAGGAGAGCTGTCGGAGAATGTAGTGTGGATGGTGGGAGGAGAGCTGTCGGAGAATGTAGTGTGGATGGTGGAGGAGAGCTGTCGGAGAATGTAGTGTGGGGATGGTGGAGGAGATCTGTTGGAGAATGTAGTGTGGATGGTGGGGAGGAGAGCTGTCGGAGAATGTAGTGTGGATGGTGGAGGAGAGCTGTCAGAGAATGTAGTGTGGATGGTGGAGGAGAGCTGTCGGAGAATGTTGTGTGGATGGTGGAGGAGAGCTGTCGGAGAATGTAGTGTGGATGGTGGAGGAGAGCTGTCGGAGAATGTAGTGTGGATGGTGGAGGAGAGCTGTCGGAGAATGTAGTGTGGATGGTGGAGGAGAGCTGTCGGAGAATGTAGTGTAGATGGTGGAGGAGAGCTGTCGGAGAATGTATTGTGGATGGTGGGGGAGAGCTGTCGGAGAATGTAGTGTGGATGGTGGAGGAGAGCTGTCGGACAATGTAGTGTGGATGGTGGTGGAGAGCTGTCGGAGAATGTAGTGTGGATGGTGGAGGAGAGCTGTCGGAGAATGTAGTGTAGATGGTGGAAGGAGAGCTGTCGGAGAATGTAGTGTAGATGATGGGAGGAGAGCTGTCGGAGAATGTAGTGTGGATGGTGGTTGGAGAGCTGTCGGAGAATGTAGAGTGGATAGTGGGCGGGGAGTTGTCGGAGAATGTAGTGTGGATGGTGGGAGGAGAGCTGTCGGAGAATGTAGTGTGGATGGTAGAGGAGAGCTGTCGGAGAATGTAGTGTGGATGGTAGAGGGGAGCTGTCGGAGAATGTAGTGTGGATGGTGGAGGAGAGCTGTCGGAGAATGTAGTGTGGATGGTAGGGGGAGAGCTGTCGGAGAATGTAGTGTGGATGGTAGGGGGGACAGCTGTCGGAGAATGTAGTGTGGATGGTGGAGGAGATCTGTCGGAGAATGTAGTGTGGATGGTGGAGGAGATCTGTCGGAGAATGTAGTGTGGATGGTGGAGGAGATCTGTCGGAGAATGTAGTGTGGATGGTGGAGGAGAGCTGTCGGAGAATGTAGTGTGGATGGTGGAGGAGAGCTGTCGGAGAATATAGTGTGGATGGTGGGAGGAGAGATGTCGGAGAATGTAGTGTGGATGGTGGAGGAGAGCTGTCGGAGAATGTAGTGTGGATGGTGGGGGGAGAGCTGTCGGAGAATGTAGAGTAGATGGTGGAGGAGAGCTGTCGGAGAATGTAGTGTGGATGGTGGGGGGGGGGAGATGTCGGAGAATGTAGTGTGGATGGTGGAGGAGAGCTGTCGGAGAATGTAGTGTGGATGGTGGAGGAGAACTGTCGGAGAATGTAGTGTGGATGGTGGGAGGAGAGCTGTCGGAGAATGTAGTGTGGATGTGAGGGGAGAGCTCTCGGAGAATGTAGTGTGGATGTGAGGGGAGAGCTGTCGGAGAATGTAGTGTGGATGGTGGAGGAGAGCTGTCGGAGAATGCAGTGTGGATGGTGGGAGGAGAGCTGTCGGAGAGTGTAGTGTGGATGGTGGAGGAGAGCTGTCAGAGAATGTAGTGTGGATGGTGGGAGGAGAGCTGTCGGAGAATGTAGTGTAGATGATGGGAGGAGAGCTGTCGGAGAATGTAGAGTGGATAGTGGGAGGGGAGTTGTCGGAGAATGTAGTGTGGATGGTGGGAGGAGAGCTGTCGGAGAATGTAGTGTGGATGGTGGAGGAGAGCTGTCGGAGAATGTAGTGTGGATGGTGGGGGGAGAGCTGTCGGAGAATGTAGTGTGGATGGTGGAGGAGGGCTGTCGGAGAATGTAGTGTGGATGGTGGAGGAGAGCTGTCGGAGAATGTAGTGTGGATGGTGGGAGGAGAGCTGTCGGAGAATGTAGTGTGGATGGTGGGAGGAGAGCTGTCGGAGAATGTAGTGTGGATGGTGGAGGAGAGCTGTCGGAGAATGTAGTGTGGATGGTGGGAGGAGAGCTGTCGGAGAATGTGGTGTGGATGGTGGAGGAGAGCTGTCGGAGAATGTGGTGTGGATGGTGGGGGAGAGCTGTCGGAGAATGTAGTGTGGATGGTGGAGGAGAGCTGTTGGAGAATGTAGTGTGGATGGTGGGAGGAGAGCTGTCTGAGAATGTAGTGTGGATGGTGGGAGGAGAGCTGTCGGAGAATGTGGTGTGGATAGTGGAGGAGAGCTGTCGGAGAATGTGGTGTGGATGGTGGGGGAGAGCTGTCGGAGAATGTAGTGTGGATGGTGGAGGGGAGCTGTCGGAGAATGTAGTGTGGATGGTGGAGGGGAGCTGTCTGAGAATGTAGTGTGGATGGTGGAGGAGAGCTGTCGGAGAATGTAGTGTGGATGGTGGGGGGAGAGCTGTCGGAGAATGTAGTGTGGATGGTGGAGGAGGGCTGTTGGAGAATGTAGTGTGGATGGTGGAAAGAGAGCTGTCGGAGAATGTAGTGTGGATGGTGGAAAGAGAGCTGTCGGAGAATGTAGTGTGGATGGTGGGAGGAGAGCTGTCGGAGAATGTAGTGTGGATGGTGGGAGGAGAGCTGTTGGAGAATGTAGTGTGGATGGTGGGAGGAGAGCTGTTGGAGAATGTAGTGTGGATGGTGGAGGAGAGCTGTCGGAGAATGTAGTGTGGATGGTGGAGGAGAGCTGTCGGAGAATGTAGTGTGGATGTGAGGGGAGAGCTGTCGGAGAATGTAGTGTGGATGGTGGAGGAGAGCTGTCGGAGAATGCAGTGTGGATGGTGGGAGGAGAGCTGTCGGAGAATGTAGTGTGGATGGTGGAGGAGAGCTGTCGGAGAATGTAGTGTGGATGGTGGAAGGAGAGCTGTCGGAGAATGTAGTGTGGATGGTGGGAGGAGAGCTGTCGGAGAATGTAGTGTGGATGGTGGAGGAGAGCTGTCGGAGAATGTAGTGTGGATGGCGGGAGGAGAGCTGTCGGAGAATGTAGAGTGGATAATGGGAGGGGAGTTGTCGGAGAATGTAGTGTGGATGGTGGGAGGAGAGCTGTCGGAGAATGTAGTGTGGATGGTGGAGGAGAGCTGTCGGAGAATGTAGTGTGGATGGTGGAGGAAAGCTGTCGGAGAATGTAGTGTGGATGGTGGAGGAGAGCTGTCGGAGAATGTAGTGTGGAGGAGATAACAACAAAGCCTGGGGAATGCAGAGGAAAAACCAAGCCTACCAGCATCCGAGCTGTCAGAGAATGTAGTGTGGATGGTAGGAGGAGAGCTGTCGGAGAATGTAGTGTGGATGGTGGGAGGAGAGCTGTCGGAGAATGTAGTGTGGATGGTGGGAGGAGAGCTGTCGGAGAATGTAGTGTGGATGGTGGAGGAGAGCTGTCGGAGAATGTAGTGTGGGGATGGTGGAGGAGATCTGTTGGAGAATGTAGTGTGGATGGTGGGGAGGAGAGCTGTCGGAGAATGTAGTGTGGATGGTGGAGGAGAGCTGTCAGAGAATGTAGTGTGGATGGGGGAGGAGAGCTGTCGGAGAATGTAGTGTGGATGATGGAGGAGAGCTGTCGGAGAATGTAGTGTGGATGGTAGGAGGAGAGCTGTAGGAGAATGTTGTGTGGATGGTGGAGGAGAGCTGTCGGAGAATGTTGTGTGGATGGTGGAGGAGAGCTGTCGGAGAATGTAGTGTGGATGGTGGAGGAGAGCTGTCGGAGAATGTAGTGTGGATGGTGGGGGAGAGCTGTCGGAGAATGTAGTGTGGATGATGGGAGGAGAGCTGTCGGAGAATGTAGTGTGAATGATGGGAGGAGAGCTGTCGGAGAATGTAGTGTGGATAGTGGAGGAGAGCTGTCGGAGAATTTAGTGTGGATGGTGGAGGAGAGCTGTCGGAGAATGTAGTGTGGATGGTGGAAGGAGAGCTGTCAGAGAATGTAGTGTGGATGGTGGGAGGAGAGCTGTCGGAGAATGTAGTGTAGATGATGGGAGGAGATCTGTCGGAGAATGTAGTGTAGATGATGGGAGGAGATCTGTCGGAGAATGTAGTGTAGATGATGGGAGGAGAGCTGTCGGAGAATGTAGTGTGGATGGTGGGAGGAGAGCTGTCGGAGAATGTAGTGTGGATGGTGGAGGAGAGCTGTCGGAGAATGTAGTGTGGATGGTGGAGGAGAGCTGTCGGAGAATATAGTGTGGATGGTGGGAGGAGAGATGTCGGAGAATGTAGTGTGGATGGTGGGGGGAGAGCTGTCGGAGAATGTAGAGTAGATGGTGGAGGAGAGCTGTCGGAGAATGTAGTGTGGATGGTGGGGGGGGGGGGAGATGTCGGAGAATGTAGTGTGGATGGTGGAGGAGAGCTGTCGGAGAATGTAGTGTGGATGGTGGAGGAGAACTGTCGGAGAATGTAGTGTGGATGGTGGAGGAGAACTGTCGGAGAATGTAGTGTGGATGGTGGGAGGAGAGCTGTTGGAGAATGTAGTGTGGATGGTGGAGGAGAGCTGTCGGAGAATGTAGTGTGGATGGTGGGAGGAGAGCTGTCGGAGAATGTAGTGTGGATGTGAGGGGAGTGCTCTCGGAGAATGTAGTGTGGATGTGAGGGGAGAGCTGTCGGAGAATGTAGTGTGGATGGTGGAGGAGAGCTGTCGGAGAATGCAGTGTGGATGGTGGGAGGAGAGCTGTCGGAGAGTGTAGTGTGGATGGTGGAGGAGAGCTGTCGGAGAATGTAGTGTGGATGGTGGGAGGAGAGCTGTCGGAGAATGTAGTGTAGATGATGGGAGGAGAGCTGTCGGAGAATGTAGAGTGGATAGTGGGAGGGGAGTTGTCGGAGAATGTAGTGTGGATGGTGGGAGGAGAGCTGTCGGAGAATGTAGTGTGGATGGTGGAGGAGAGCTGTCGGAGAATGTAGTGTGGATGGTGGGGGGAGAGCTGTCGGAGAATGTAGTGTGGATGGTGGAGGAGGGCTGTCGGAGAATGTAGAGTAGATGGTGGAGGAGAGCTGTCGGAGAATGTAGTGTGGATGGTGGGAGGAGAGCTGTCGGAGAATGTAGTGTGGATGGTGGGAGGAGAGCTGTCGGAGAATGTAGTGTGGATGGTGGAGGAGAGCTGTCGGAGAATGTAGTGTGGATGGTGGGAGGAGAGCTGTCGGAGAATGTGGTGTGGATGGTGGAGGAGAGCTGTCGGAGAATGTGGTGTGGATGGTGGGGGAGAGCTGTCGGAGAATGTAGTGTGGATGGTGGAGGAGAGCTGTTGGAGAATGTAGTGTGGATGGTGGGAGGAGAGCTGTCTGAGAATGTAGTGTGGATGGTGGGAGGAGAGCTGTCGGAGAATGTGGTGTGGATGGTGGAGGAGAGCTGTCGGAGAATGTGGTGTGGATGGTGGGGGAGAGCTGTCGGAGAATGTAGTGTGGATGGTGGAGGGGAGCTGTCGGAAGAATGTAGTGTGGATGGTGGAGGGGAGCTGTCTGAGAATGTAGTGTGGATGGTGGAGGAGAGCTGTCGGAGAATGTAGTGTGGATGGTGGGGGGAGAGCTGTCGGAGAATGTAGTGTGGATGGTGGAGGAGAGCTGTTGGAGAATGTAGTGTGGATGGTGGAAAGAGAGCTGTCGGAGAATGTAGTGTGGATGGTGGAAAGAGAGCTGTCGGAGAATGTAGTGTGGATGGTGGGAGGAGAGCTGTCGGAGAATGTAGTGTGGATGGTGGGAGGAGAGCTGTCGGAGAATGTAGTGTGGATGGTGGGAGGAGAGCTGTCGGAGAATGTAGTGTGGATGGTGGAGGAGAGCTGTCGGAGAATGTAGTGTGGATGGTGGAGGAGAGCTGTTGGAGAATGTAGTGTGGATGGTGGAGGAGAGCTGTCGGAGAATGTAGTGTGGATGGTGGAGGAGAGCTGTCGGAGAATGTAGTGTGGATGGTGGGAGGAGAGTTGTCGGAGAATGTAGTGTGGATGGTAGGAGGAGAGCTGTCGGAGAATGTAGTGTGGATGGTAGGAGGAGAGCTGTCGGAGAATGTAGTGTGGATGGTGGAGGAGAGCTGTCGGAGAATGTAGTGTGGATGGTGGAGGAGAGCTGTCGGAGAATGTAGTGTGGATGGTGGGAGGACAGCTGTCGGAGAATGTAGTGTGGATGGTAGATGAGAGCTGTCGGAGAATGTAGTGTGGATGTGAGGGGAGAGCTGTCGGAGAATGTAGTGTGGATGGTGGAGGAGAGCTGTCGGAGAATGCAGTGTGGATGGTGGGAGGAGAGCTGTCGGAGAATGTAGTGTGGATGGTGGAGGAGAGCTGTCGGAGAATGTAGTGTGGATGGTGGAAGGAGAGCTGTCGGAGAATGTAGTGTGGATGGTGGGAGGAGAGCTGTCGGAGAATGTAGTGTGGATGGTGGAGGAGAGCTGTCGGAGAATGTAGTGTGGATGGCGGGAGGAGAGCTGTCGGAGAATGTAGAGTGGATAATGGGAGGGGAGTTGTCGGAGAATGTAGTGTGGATGGTGGGAGGAGAGCTGTCGGAGAATGTAGTGTGGATGGTGGAGGAGAGCTGTCGGAGAATGTAGTGTGGATGGTGGAGGAAAGCTGTCGGAGAATGTAGTGTGGATGGTGGAGGAGAGCTGTCGGAGAATGTAGTGTGGATGGTGGAGGAGATAACAACAAAGCCTGGGGAATGCAGAGGAAAAACCAAGCCTACCAGCATCCGAGCTGTCAGAGAATGTAGTGTGGATGGTAGGAGGAGAGCTGTCGGAGAATGTAGTGTGGATGGTGGGAGGAGAGCGGTCGGAGAATGTAGTGTGGATGGTGGGAGGAGAGCTGTCGTAGAATGTAGTGTGGATGGTGGAGGAGAGCTGTCGGAGAATGTGTTGTGGATGGTGGGGGAGAGCTGTCAGAGAATGTAGTGTGGATGGTGGGAGGAGAGTTGTCGGAGAATGTAGTGTGGATGGTAGGAGGAGAGCTGTCGGAGAATGTAGTGTGGATGGTAGGAGGAGAGCTGTCGGAGAATGTAGTGTGGATGGTGGAGGAGAGCTGTCGGAGAATGTAGTGTGGATGGTGGAGGAGAGCTGTCGGAGAATGTAGTGTGGATGGTGGAGGAGAGCTGTCGGAGAATGTAGTGTGGATGGTGGGAGGACAGCTGTCGGAGAATGTAGTGTGGATGGTAGATGAGAGCTGTCGGAGAATGTAGTGTGGATGGTGGAGGAGAGCTGTCGGAGAATGCAGTGTGGGAGGAGAGCTGTCGGAGAATGTAGTGTGGATGGTGGAGGAGAGCTGTCGGAGAATGTAGTGTGAATGGTGGAGGAGAGCTGTCGGAGAATGCAGTGTGGATGGTGGGAGGAGAGCTGTCGGAGAATGTAGTGTGGATGGTGGAAGGAGAGCTGTCGGAGAATGTAGTGTGGATGGTGGGAGGAGAGCTGTCGGAGAATGTAGTGTAGATGATGGGAGGAGAGCTGTCGGAGAATGTAGTGTGGATGGCGGGAGGAGAGCTGTCGGAGAATGTAGAGTGGATAGTGGGAGGGGAGTTGTCGGAGAATGTAGTGTGGATGGTGGGAGGAGAGCTGTCGGAGAATGTAGTGTGGATGGTGGAGGAGAGCTGTCGGAGAATGTAGTGTGGATGGTGGAGGAAAGCTGTCGGAGAATGTAGTGTGGATGGTGGAGGAGAGCTGTCGGAGAATGTAGTGTGGATGGTGGAGGAGAGCTGTTGGAGAATGTAGTGTGGATGGTGGAGGAGAGCTGTCGGAGAATGTAGTGTGGATGGTGGGAGGAGAGCTGTCGGAGAATGTAGTGTGGATGTGAGGGGAGAGCTCTCGGAGAATGTAGTGTGGATGTGAGGGGAGAGCTGTCGGAGAATGTAGTGTGGATGGTGGAGGAGAGCTGTCGGAGAATGCAGTGTGGATGGTGGGAGGAGAGCTGTCGGAGAGTGTAGTGTGGATGGTGGAGGAGAGCTGTCGGAGAATGTAGTGTGGATGGTGGGAGGAGAGCTGTCGGAGAATGTAGTGTAGATGATGGGAGGAGAGCTGTCGGAGAATGTAGAGTGGATAGTGGGAGGGGAGTTGTCGGAGAATGTAGTGTGGATGGTGGGAGGAGAGCTGTCGGAGAATGTAGTGTGGATGGTGGAGGAGAGCTGTCGGAGAATGTAGTGTGGATGGTGGGGGGAGAGCTGTCGGAGAATGTAGTGTGGATGGTGGAGGAGGGCTGTCGGAGAATGTAGAGTAGATGGTGGAGGAGAGCTGTCGGAGAATGTAGTGTGGATGGTGGGAGGAGAGCTGTCGGAGAATGTAGTGTGGATGGTGGGAGGAGAGCTGTCGGAGAATGTAGTGTGGATGGTGGAGGAGAGCTGTCGGAGAATGTAGTGTGGATGGTGGGAGGAGAGCTGTCGGAGAATGTGGTGTGGATGGTGGACGAGAGCTGTCGGAGAATGTGGTGTGGATGGTGGGGGAGAGCTGTCGGAGAATGTAGTGTGGATGGTGGAGGAGAGCTGTTGGAGAATGTAGTGTGGATGGTGGGAGGAGAGCTGTCTGAGAATGTAGTGTGGATGGTGGGAGGAGAGCTGTCGGAGAATGTGGTGTGGATGGTGGAGGAGAGCTGTCGGAGAATGTGGTGTGGATGGTGGGGGAGAGCTGTCGGAGAATGTAGTGTGGATGGTGGAGGGGAGCTGTCTGAGAATGTAGTGTGGATGGTGGAGGAGAGCTGTCGGAGAATGTAGTGTGGATGGTGGGGGGAGAGCTGTCGGAGAATGTAGTGTGGATGGTGGAGGAGAGCTGTTGGAGAATGTAGTGTGGATGGTGGAAAGAGAGCTGTCGGAGAATGTAGTGTGGATGGTGGAAAGAGAGCTGTCGGAGAATGTAGTGTGGATGGTGGGAGGAGAGCTGTCGGAGAATGTAGTGTGGATGGTGGGAGGAGAGCTGTCGGAGAATGTAGTGTGGATGGTGGGAGGAGAGCTGTCGGAGAATGTAGTGTGGATGGTGGAGGAGAGCTGTCGGAGAATGTAGTGTGGATGGTGGAGGAGAGCTGTTGGAGAATGTAGTGTGGATGGTGGAGGAGAGCTGTCGGAGAATGTAGTGTGGATGGTGGAGGAGAGCTGTCGGAGAATGTAGTGTGGATGGTGGGAGGAGAGTTGTCGGAGAATGTAGTGTGGATGGTAGGAGGAGAGCTGTCGGAGAATGTAGTGTGGATGGTAGGAGGAGAGCTGTCGGAGAATGTAGTGTGGATGGTGGAGGAGAGCTGTCGGAGAATGTAGTGTGGATGGTGGAGGAGAGCTGTCGGAGAATGTAGTGTGGATGGTGGGAGGACAGCTGTCGGAGAATGTAGTGTGGATGGTAGATGAGAGCTGTCGGAGAATGTAGTGTGGATGTGAGGGGAGAGCTGTCGGAGAATGTAGTGTGGATGGTGGAGGAGAGCTGTCGGAGAATGCAGTGTGGATGGTGGGAGGAGAGCTGTCGGAGAATGTAGTGTGGATGGTGGAGGAGAGCTGTCGGAGAATGTAGTGTGGATGGTGGAAGGAGAGCTGTCGGAGAATGTAGTGTGGATGGTGGGAGGAGAGCTGTCGGAGAATGTAGTGTGGATGGTGGAGGAGAGCTGTCGGAGAATGTAGTGTGGATGGCGGGAGGAGAGCTGTCGGAGAATGTAGAGTGGATAATGGGAGGGGAGTTGTCGGAGAATGTAGTGTGGATGGTGGGAGGAGAGCTGTCGGAGAATGTAGTGTGGATGGTGGAGGAGAGCTGTCGGAGAATGTAGTGTGGATGGTGGAGGAAAGCTGTCGGAGAATGTAGTGTGGATGGTGGAGGAGAGCTGTCGGAGAATGTAGTGTGGATGGTGGAGGAGATAACAACAAAGCCTGGGGAATGCAGAGGAAAAACCAAGCCTACCAGCATCCGAGCTGTCAGAGAATGTAGTGTGGATGGTAGGAGGAGAGCTGTCGGAGAATGTAGTGTGGATGGTGGGAGGAGAGCTGTCGGAGAATGTAGTGTGGATGGTGGGAGGAGAGCTGTCGGAGAATGTAGTGTGGATGGTGGAGGAGAGCTGTCGGAGAATGTGTTGTGGATGGTGGGGGAGAGCTGTCAGAGAATGTAGTGTGGATGGTGGGAGGAGAGTTGTCGGAGAATGTAGTGTGGATGGTAGGAGGAGAGCTGTCGGAGAATGTAGTGTGGATGGTAGGAGGAGAGCTGTCGGAGAATGTAGTGTGGATGGTGGAGGAGAGCTGTCGGAGAATGTAGTGTGGATGGTGGAGGAGAGCTGTCGGAGAATGTAGTGTGGATGGTGGGAGGACAGCTGTCGGAGAATGTAGTGTGGATGGTAGATGAGAGCTGTCGGAGAATGTAGTGTGGATGTGAGGGGAGAGCTGTCAGAGAATGTAGTGTGGATGGTGGAGGAGAGCTGTCGGAGAATGCAGTGTGGGAGGAGAGCTGTCGGAGAATGTAGTGTGGATGGTGGAGGAGAGCTGTCGGAGAATGTAGTGTGGATGGTGGAGGAGAGCTGTCGGAGAATGCAGTGTGGATGGTGGGAGGAGAGCTGTCGGAGAATGTAGTGTGGATGGTGGAAGGAGAGCTGTCGGAGAATGTAGTGTGGATGGTGGGAGGAGAGCTGTCGGAGAATGTAGTGTAGATGATGGGAGGAGAGCTGTCGGAGAATGTAGTGTGGATGGCGGGAGGAGAGCTGTCGGAGAATGTAGAGTGGATAGTGGGAGGGGAGTTGTCGGAGAATGTAGTGTGGATGGTGGGAGGAGAGCTGTCGGAGAATGTAGTGTGGATGGTGGAGGAGAGCTGTCGGAGAATGTAGTGTGGATGGTGGAGGAAAGCTGTCGGAGAATGTAGTGTGGATGGTGGAGGAGAGCTGTCGGAGAATGTAGTGTGGATGGTGGAGGAGAGCTGTCGGAGAATGTAGTGTGGATGGCGGGAGGAGAGCTGTCGGAGAATGTAGAGTGGATAATGGGAGGGGAGTTGTCGGAGAATGTAGTGTGGATGGTGGGAGGAGAGCTGTCGGAGAATGTAGTGTGGATGGTGGAGGAGAGCTGT
This sequence comes from Rana muscosa, assembly GCA_029206835.1. Taxonomy (NCBI): domain Eukaryota; kingdom Metazoa; phylum Chordata; class Amphibia; order Anura; family Ranidae; genus Rana; species Rana muscosa. The sequence goes on along the minus strand of CM055123.1, from coordinate 431,064,795 downwards.
CGGAGAATGTAGTGTGGATGGTGGAGGAAAGCTGTCGGAGAATGTAGTGTGGATGGTGGAGGAGAGCTGTCGGAGAATGTAGTGTGGATGGTGGAGGAGATAACAACAAAGCCTGGGGAATGCAGAGGAAAAACCAAGCCTACCAGCATCCGAGCTGTCAGAGAATGTAGTGTGGATGGTAGGAGGAGAGCTGTCGGAGAATGTAGTGTGGATGGTGGGAGGAGAGCTGTCGGAGAATGTAGTGTGGATGGTGGGAGGAGAGCTGTCGGAGAATGTAGTGTGGATGGTGGAGGAGAGCTGTCGGAGAATGTGTTGTGGATGGTGGGGGAGAGCTGTCAGAGAATGTAGTGTGGATGGTGGGAGGAGAGTTGTCGGAGAATGTAGTGTGGATGGTAGGAGGAGAGCTGTCGGAGAATGTAGTGTGGATGGTAGGAGGAGAGCTGTCGGAGAATGTAGTGTGGATGGTGGAGGAGAGCTGTCGGAGAATGTAGTATGGATGGTGGAGGAGAGCTGTCGGAGAATGTAGTGTGGATGGTGGGAGGACAGCTGTCGGAGAATGTAGTGTGGATGGTAGATGAGAGCTGTCGGAGAATGTAGTGTGGATGTGAGGGGAGAGCTGTCAGAGAATGTAGTGTGGATGGTGGAGGAGAGCTGTCGGAGAATGCAGTGTGGGAGGAGAGCTGTCGGAGAATGTAGTGTGGATGGTGGAGGAGAGCTGTCGGAGAATGTAGTGTGGATGGTGGAGGAGAGCTGTCGGAGAATGTAGTGTGGATGGTGGGAGGACAGCTGTCGGAGAATGTAGTGTGGATGGTAGATGAGAGCTGTCGGAGAATGTAGTGTGGATGGTGGAGGAGAGCTGTCGGAGAATGCAGTGTGGGAGGAGAGCTGTCGGAGAATGTAGTGTGGATGGTGGAGGAGAGCTGTCGGAGAATGTAGTGTGAATGGTGGAGGAGAGCTGTCGGAGAATGCAGTGTGGATGGTGGGAGGAGAGCTGTCGGAGAATGTAGTGTGGATGGTGGAAGGAGAGCTGTCGGAGAATGTAGTGTGGATGGTGGGAGGAGAGCTGTCGGAGAATGTAGTGTAGATGATGGGAGGAGAGCTGTCGGAGAATGTAGTGTGGATGGCGGGAGGAGAGCTGTCGGAGAATGTAGAGTGGATAGTGGGAGGGGAGTTGTCGGAGAATGTAGTGTGGATGGTGGGAGGAGAGCTGTCGGAGAATGTAGTGTGGATGGTGGAGGAGAGCTGTCGGAGAATGTAGTGTGGATGGTGGAGGAAAGCTGTCGGAGAATGTAGTGTGGATGGTGGAGGAGAGCTGTCGGAGAATGTAGTGTGGATGGTGGAGGAGAGCTGTTGGAGAATGTAGTGTGGATGGTGGAGGAGAGCTGTCGGAGAATGTAGTGTGGATGGTGGGAGGAGAGCTGTCGGAGAATGTAGTGTGGATGTGAGGGGAGAGCTCTCGGAGAATGTAGTGTGGATGTGAGGGGAGAGCTGTCGGAGAATGTAGTGTGGATGGTGGAGGAGAGCTGTCGGAGAATGCAGTGTGGATGGTGGGAGGAGAGCTGTCGGAGAGTGTAGTGTGGATGGTGGAGGAGAGCTGTCGGAGAATGTAGTGTGGATGGTGGGAGGAGAGCTGTCGGAGAATGTAGTGTAGATGATGGGAGGAGAGCTGTCGGAGAATGTAGAGTGGATAGTGGGAGGGGAGTTGTCGGAGAATGTAGTGTGGATGGTGGGAGGAGAGCTGTCGGAGAATGTAGTGTGGATGGTGGAGGAGAGCTGTCGGAGAATGTAGTGTGGATGGTGGGGGGAGAGCTGTCGGAGAATGTAGTGTGGATGGTGGAGGAGGGCTGTCGGAGAATGTAGAGTAGATGGTGGAGGAGAGCTGTCGGAGAATGTAGTGTGGATGGTGGGAGGAGAGCTGTCGGAGAATGTAGTGTGGATGGTGGGAGGAGAGCTGTCGGAGAATGTAGTGTGGATGGTGGAGGAGAGCTGTCGGAGAATGTAGTGTGGATGGTGGGAGGAGAGCTGTCGGAGAATGTGGTGTGGATGGTGGACGAGAGCTGTCGGAGAATGTGGTGTGGATGGTGGGGGAGAGCTGTCGGAGAATGTAGTGTGGATGGTGGAGGAGAGCTGTTGGAGAATGTAGTGTGGATGGTGGGAGGAGAGCTGTCTGAGAATGTAGTGTGGATGGTGGGAGGAGAGCTGTCGGAGAATGTGGTGTGGATGGTGGAGGAGAGCTGTCGGAGAATGTGGTGTGGATGGTGGGGGAGAGCTGTCGGAGAATGTAGTGTGGATGGTGGAGGGGAGCTGTCGGAAGAATGTAGTGTGGATGGTGGAGGGGAGCTGTCTGAGAATGTAGTGTGGATGGTGGAGGAGAGCTGTCGGAGAATGTAGTGTGGATGGTGGGGGGAGAGCTGTCGGAGAATGTAGTGTGGATGGTGGAGGAGAGCTGTTGGAGAATGTAGTGTGGATGGTGGAAAGAGAGCTGTCGGAGAATGTAGTGTGGATGGTGGAAAGAGAGCTGTCGGAGAATGTAGTGTGGATGGTGGGAGGAGAGCTGTCGGAGAATGTAGTGTGGATGGTGGGAGGAGAGCTGTCGGAGAATGTAGTGTGGATGGTGGGAGGAGAGCTGTCGGAGAATGTAGTGTGGATGGTGGAGGAGAGCTGTCGGAGAATGTAGTGTGGATGGTGGAGGAGAGCTGTTGGAGAATGTAGTGTGGATGGTGGAGGAGAGCTGTCGGAGAATGTAGTGTGGATGGTGGAGGAGAGCTGTCGGAGAATGTAGTGTGGATGGTGGGAGGAGAGTTGTCGGAGAATGTAGTGTGGATGGTGGGAGGAGAGTTGTCGGAGAATGTAGTGTGGATGGTAGGAGGAGAGCTGTCGGAGAATGTAGTGTGGATGGTAGGAGGAGAGCTGTCGGAGAATGTAGTGTGGATGGTGGAGGAGAGCTGTCGGAGAATGTAGTGTGGATGGTGGAGGAGAGCTGTCGGAGAATGTAGTGTGGATGGTGGGAGGACAGCTGTCGGAGAATGTAGTGTGGATGGTAGATGAGAGCTGTCGGAGAATGTAGTGTGGATGTGAGGGGAGAGCTGTCGGAGAATGTAGTGTGGATGGTGGAGGAGAGCTGTCGGAGAATGCAGTGTGGATGGTGGGAGGAGAGCTGTCGGAGAATGTAGTGTGGATGGTGGAGGAGAGCTGTCGGAGAATGTAGTGTGGATGGTGGAAGGAGAGCTGTCGGAGAATGTAGTGTGGATGGTGGGAGGAGAGCTGTCGGAGAATGTAGTGTGGATGGTGGAGGAGAGCTGTCGGAGAATGTAGTGTGGATGGCGGGAGGAGAGCTGTCGGAGAATGTAGAGTGGATAATGGGAGGGGAGTTGTCGGAGAATGTAGTGTGGATGGTGGGAGGAGAGCTGTCGGAGAATGTAGTGTGGATGGTGGAGGAGAGCTGTCGGAGAATGTAGTGTGGATGGTGGAGGAAAGCTGTCGGAGAATGTAGTGTGGATGGTGGAGGAGAGCTGTCGGAGAATGTAGTGTGGATGGTGGAGGAGATAACAACAAAGCCTGGGGAATGCAGAGGAAAAACCAAGCCTACCAGCATCCGAGCTGTCAGAGAATGTAGTGTGGATGGTAGGAGGAGAGCTGTCGGAGAATGTAGTGTGGATGGTGGGAGGAGAGCTGTCGGAGAATGTAGTGTGGATGGTGGGAGGAGAGCTGTCGGAGAATGTAGTGTGGATGGTGGAGGAGAGCTGTCGGAGAATGTGTTGTGGATGGTGGGGGAGAGCTGTCAGAGAATGTAGTGTGGATGGTGGGAGGAGAGTTGTCGGAGAATGTAGTGTGGATGGTAGGAGGAGAGCTGTCGGAGAATGTAGTGTGGATGGTAGGAGGAGAGCTGTCGGAGAATGTAGTGTGGATGGTGGAGGAGAGCTGTCGGAGAATGTAGTGTGGATGGTGGAGGAGAGCTGTCGGAGAATGTAGTGTGGATGGTGGGAGGACAGCTGTCGGAGAATGTAGTGTGGATGGTAGATGAGAGCTGTCGGAGAATGTAGTGTGGATGTGAGGGGAGAGCTGTCAGAGAATGTAGTGTGGATGGTGGAGGAGAGCTGTCGGAGAATGCAGTGTGGGAGGAGAGCTGTCGGAGAATGTAGTGTGGATGGTGGAGGAGAGCTGTCGGAGAATGTAGTGTGGATGGTGGAGGAGAGCTGTCGGAGAATGCAGTGTGGATGGTGGGAGGAGAGCTGTCGGAGAATGTAGTGTGGATGGTGGAAGGAGAGCTGTCGGAGAATGTAGTGTGGATGGTGGGAGGAGAGCTGTCGGAGAATGTAGTGTAGATGATGGGAGGAGAGCTGTCGGAGAATGTAGTGTGGATGGCGGGAGGAGAGCTGTCGGAGAATGTAGAGTGGATAGTGGGAGGGGAGTTGTCGGAGAATGTAGTGTGGATGGTGGGAGGAGAGCTGTCGGAGAATGTAGTGTGGATGGTGGAGGAGAGCTGTCGGAGAATGTAGTGTGGATGGTGGAGGAAAGCTGTCGGAGAATGTAGTGTGGATGGTGGAGGAGAGCTGTCGGAGAATGTAGTGTGGATGGTGGAGGAGAGCTGTCGGAGAATGTAGTGTGGATGGCGGGAGGAGAGCTGTCGGAGAATGTAGAGTGGATAATGGGAGGGGAGTTGTCGGAGAATGTAGTGTGGATGGTGGGAGGAGAGCTGTCGGAGAATGTAGTGTGGATGGTGGAGGAGAGCTGTCGGAGAATGTAGTGTGGATGGTGGAGGAAAGCTGTCGGAGAATGTAGTGTGGATGGTGGAGGAGAGCTGTCGGAGAATGTAGTGTGGATGGTGGAGGAGATAACAACAAAGCCTGGGGAATGCAGAGGAAAAACCAAGCCTACCAGCATCCGAGCTGTCAGAGAATGTAGTGTGGATGGTAGGAGGAGAGCTGTCGGAGAATGTAGTGTGGATGGTGGGAGGAGAGCTGTCGGAGAATGTAGTGTGGATGGTGGGAGGAGAGCTGTCGGAGAATGTAGTGTGGATGGTGGAGGAGAGCTGTCGGAGAATGTGTTGTGGATGGTGGGGGAGAGCTGTCAGAGAATGTAGTGTGGATGGTGGGAGGAGAGTTGTCGGAGAATGTAGTGTGGATGGTAGGAGGAGAGCTGTCGGAGAATGTAGTGTGGATGGTAGGAGGAGAGCTGTCGGAGAATGTAGTGTGGATGGTGGAGGAGAGCTGTCGGAGAATGTAGTATGGATGGTGGAGGAGAGCTGTCGGAGAATGTAGTGTGGATGGTGGGAGGACAGCTGTCGGAGAATGTAGTGTGGATGGTAGATGAGAGCTGTCGGAGAATGTAGTGTGGATGTGAGGGGAGAGCTGTCAGAGAATGTAGTGTGGATGGTGGAGGAGAGCTGTCGGAGAATGCAGTGTGGGAGGAGAGCTGTCGGAGAATGTAGTGTGGATGGTGGAGGAGAGCTGTCGGAGAATGTAGTGTGGATGGTGGAGGAGAGCTGTCGGAGAATGCAGTGTGGATGGTGGGAGGAGAGCTGTCGGAGAATGTAGTGTGGATGGTGGAAGGAGAGCTGTCGGAGAATGTAGTGTGGATGGTGGGAGGAGAGCTGTCGGAGAATGTAGTGTAGATGATGGGAGGAGAGCTGTCGGAGAATGTAGTGTGGATGGCGGGAGGAGAGCTGTCGGAGAATGTAGAGTGGATAGTGGGAGGGGAGTTGTCGGAGAATGTAGTGTGGATGGTGGGAGGAGAGCTGTCGGAGAATGTAGTGTGGATGGTGGAGGAGAGCTGTCGGAGAATGTAGTGTGGATGGTGGAGGAAAGCTGTCGGAGAATGTAGTGTGGATGGTGGAGGAGAGCTGTCGGAGAATGTAGTGTGGATGGTGGAGGAGATAACAACAAAGCCTGGGGAATGCAGAGGAAAAACCAAGCCTACCAGCATCCGAGCTGTCAGAGAATGTAGTGTGGATGGTAGGAGGAGAGCTGTCGGAGAATGTAGTGTGGATGGTGGGAGGAGAGCTGTCGGAGAATGTAGTGTGGATGGTGGGAGGAGAGCTGTCGGAGAATGTAGTGTGGATGGTGGAGGAGAGCTGTCGGAGAATGTAGTGTGGGGATGGTGGAGGAGATCTGTTGGAGAATGTAGTGTGGATGGTGGGGAGGAGAGCTGTCGGAGAATGTAGTGTGGATGGTGGAGGAGAGCTGTCAGAGAATGTAGTGTGGATGGGGGAGGAGAGCTGTCGGAGAATGTAGTGTGGATGATGGAGGAGAGCTGTCGGAGAATGTAGTGTGGATGGTAGGAGGAGAGCTGTAGGAGAATGTTGTGTGGATGGTGGAGGAGAGCTGTCGGAGAATGTAGTGTGGATGGTGGAGGAGAGCTGTCGGAGAATTTAGTGTGGATGGTGGGGGAGAGCTGTCGGAGAATGTAGTGTGGATGATGGGAGGAGAGCTGTCGGAGAATGTAGTGTGGATGATGGGAGGAGAGCTGTCGGAGAATGTAGTGTGGATAGTGGAGGAGAGCTGTCGGAGAATTTAGTGTGGATGGTGGAGGAGAGCTGTCGGAGAATGTAGTGTGGACGGTGGAGGAGAGCTGTCGGAGAATGTAGTGTGGATGGTGGAAGGAGAGCTGTCAGAGAATGTAGTGTGGATGGTGGGAGGGGAGCTGTCGGAGAATGTAGTGTAGATGATGGGAGGAGAGCTGTCAGAGAATGTAGTGTGGATGGTGTGAGGAGAGCTGTCGGAGAATGTAGAGTGGATAGTGGGAGGGGCGTTGTCGGAGAATGTAGTGTGGATGGTGGAGGAGAGCTGTCGGAGAATGTAGTGTGGATGGTGGAGGAGAGCTGTCGGAGAATGTAGTGTAGATGGTGGAGGAGAGCTGTCGGAGAATGTATTGTGGATGGTGGGGGAGAGCTGTCGGAGAATGTAGTGTGGATGGTGGAGGAGAGCTGTCGGACAATGTAGTGTGGATGGTGGTGGAGAGCTGTCGGAGAATGTAGTGTGGATGGTGGAGGAGAGCTGTCGGAGAATGTAGTGTAGATGGTGGAAGGAGAGCTGTCGGAGAATGTAGTGTAGATGATGGGAGGAGAGCTGTCGGAGAATGTAGTGTGGATGGTGGGAGGAGAGCTGTCGGAGAATGTAGAGTGGATAGTGGGCGGGGAGTTGTCGGAGAATGTAGTGTGGATGGTGGGAGGAGAGCTGTCGGAGAATGTAGTGTGGATGGTAGAGGGGAGCTGTCAGAGAATGTAGTGTGGATGGTGGAGGAGAGCTGTCGGAGAATGTAGTGTGGATGGTAGGGGGAGAGCTGTCGGAGAATGTAGTGTGGATGGTAGGGGGGACAGCTGTCGGAGAATGTAGTGTGGATGGTGGAGGAGAGCTGTCGGAGAATGTAGTGTGGATGGTGGAGGAGATCTGTCGGAGAATGTAGTGTGGATGGTGGGAGGAGAGCTGTCGGAGAATGTAGTGTGGATGGTGGAGGAGAGCTGTCGGAGAATGTAGTGTGGATGGTGGAGGAGAGCTGTCGGAGAATATAGTGTGGATGGTGGGAGGAGAGATGTCAGAGAATGTGGTGTGGATGGTGGGGGGAGAGCTGTCGGAGAATGTAGTGTGGATGGTGGAGGAGAGCTGTCGGAGAATGTAGTGTGGATGGTGGGGGGAGAGCTGTCGGAGAATGTAGAGTAGATGGTGGAGGAGAGCTGTCGGAGAATGTAGTGTGGATGGTGGGGGGGGGGAGATGTCGGAGAATGTAGTGTGGATGGTGGAGGAGAGCTGTCGGAGAATGTAGTGTGGATGGTGGAGGAGAACTGTCGGAGAATGTAGTGTGGATGGTGGGAGGAGAGCTGTTGGAGAATGTAGTGTGGATGGTGGAGGAGAGCTGTCGGAGAATGTGGTGTGGATGGTGGGGGGAGAGCTGTCGGAGAATGTAGTGTGGATGGTGGGAGGAGAGCTGTCGGAGAATGTAGTGTGGATGTGAGGGGAGAGCTCTCGGAGAATGTAGTGTGGATGTGAGGGGAGAGCTGTCGGAGGATGTAGTGTGGATGGTGGAGGAGAGCTGTCGGAGAATGCAGTGTGGATGGTGGGAGGAGAGCTGTCGGAGAGTGTAGTGTGGATGGTGGAGGAGAGCTGTCGGAGAATGTAGTGTGGATGGTGGGAGGAGAGCTGTCGGAGAATGTAGTGTAGATGATGGGAGGAGAGCTGTCGGAGAATGTAGAGTGGATAGTGGGAGGGGAGTTGTCGGAGAATGTAGTGTGGATGGTGGGAGGAGAGCTGTCGGAGAATGTAGTGTGGATGGTGGAGGAGAGCTGTCGGAGAATGTAGTGTGGATGGTGGAGGAGGGCTGTCGGAGAATGTAGAGTAGATGGTGGAGGAGAGCTGTCGGAGAATGTAGTGTGGATGGTGGGAGGAGAGCTGTCGGAGAATGTAGTGTGGATGGTGGGAGGAGAGCTGTCGGAGAATGTAGTGTGGATGGTGGAGGAGAGCTGTCGGAGAATGTAGTGTGGATGGTGGGAGGAGAGCTGTCGGAGAATGTGGTGTGGATGGTGGAGGAGAGCTGTCGGAGAATGTGGTGTGGATGGTGGGGGAGAGCTGTCGGAGAATGTAGTGTGGATGGTGGAGGAGAGCTGTTGGAGAATGTAGTGTGGATGGTGGGAGGAGAGCTGTCTGAGAATGTAGTGTGGATGGTGGGAGGAGAGCTGTCGGAGAATGTGGTGTGGATAGTGGAGGAGAGCTGTCGGAGAATGTGGTGTGGATGGTGGGGGAGAGCTGTCGGAGAATGTAGTGTGGATGGTGGAGGGGAGCTGTCGGAGAATGTAGTGTGGATGGTGGAGGGGAGCTGTCTGAGAATGTAGTGTGGATGGTGGAGGAGAGCTGTCGGAGAATGTAGTGTGGATGGTGGGGGGGAGCTGTCGGAGAATGTAGTGTGGATGGTGGAGGAGAGCTGTTGGAGAATGTAGTGTGGATGGTGGAAAGAGAGCTGTCGGAGAATGTAGTGTGGATGGTGGAAAGAGAGCTGTCGGAGAATGTAGTGTGGATGGTGGGAGGAGAGCTGTCGGAGAATGTAGTGTGGATGGTGGGAGGAGAGCTGTTGGAGAATGTAGTGTGGATGGTGGGAGGAGAGCTGTCGGAGAATTTAGTGTGGATGGTGGAGGAGAGCTGTCGGAGAATGTAGTGTGGATGGTGGAGGAGAGCTGTTGGAGAATGTAGTGTGGATGGTGGGAGGAGAGCTGTCGGAGAATGTAGTGTGGATGGTGGAGGAGAGCTGTCGGAGAATGCAGTGTGGATGGTGGAGGAGAGCTGTCGGAGAATGTAGTGTGGATGGTGGGAGGAGAGTTGTCGGAGAATGTAGTGTGGATGGTAGGAGGAGAGCTGTCGGAGAATGTAGTGTGGATGGTAGGAGGAGAGCTGTCGGAGAATGTAGTGTGGATGGTGGAGGAGAGCTGTCGGAGAATGTAGTGTGGATGGTGGAGGAGAGCTGTCGGAGAATGTAGTGTGGATGGTGGGAGGACAGCTGTCGGAGAATGTAGTGTGGATGGTAGATGAGAGCTGTCGGAGAATGTAGTGTGGATGTGAGGGGAGAGCTGTCGGAGAATGTAGTGTGGATGGTGGAGGAGAGCTGTCGGAGAATGCAGTGTGGATGGTGGGAGGAGAGCTGTCGGAGAATGTAGTGTGGATGATGGAGGAGAGCTGTCGGAGAATGTAGTGTGGATGGTGGAAGGAGAGCTGTCGGAGAATGTAGTGTGGATGGTGGGAGGAGAGCTGTCGGAGAATGTAGTGTGGATGGTGGAGGAGAGCTGTCGGAGAATGTAGTGTGGATGGCGGGAGGAGAGCTGTCGGAGAATGTAGAGTGGATAATGGGAGGGGAGTTGTCGGAGAATGTAGTGTGGATGGTGGGAGGAGAGCTGTCGGAGAATGTAGTGTGGATGGTGGAGGAGAGCTGTCGGAGAATGTAGTGTGGATGGTGGAGGAAAGCTGTCGGAGAATGTAGTGTGGATGGTGGAGGAGAGCTGTCGGAGAATGTAGTGTGGATGGTGGAGGAGATAACAACAAAGCCTGGGGAATGCAGAGGAAAAACCAAGCCTACCAGCATCCGAGCTGTCAGAGAATGTAGTGTGGATGGTAGGAGGAGAGCTGTCGGAGAATGTAGTGTGGGGATGGTGGAGGAGATCTGTTGGAGAATGTAGTGTGGATGGTGGGGAGGAGAGCTGTCGGAGAATGTAGTGTGGATGGTGGAGGAGAGCTGTCAGAGAATGTAGTGTGGATGGGGGAGGAGAGCTGTCGGAGAATGTAGTGTGGATGATGGAGGAGAGCTGTCGGAGAATGTAGTGTGGATGGTAGGAGGAGAGCTGTAGGAGAATGTTGTGTGGATGGTGGAGGAGAGCTGTCGGAGAATGTTGTGTGGATGGTGGAGGAGAGCTGTCGGAGAATGTTGTGTGGATGGTGGAGGAGAGCTGTCGGAGAATGTAGTGTGGATGGTGGGGGAGAGCTGTCGGAGAATGTAGTGTGGATGATGGGAGGAGAGCTGTCGGAGAATGTAGTGTGGATGATGGGAGGAGAGCTGTCGGAGAATGTAGTGTGGATAGTGGAGGAGAGCTGTCGGAGAATTTAGTGTGGATGGTGGAGGAGAGCTGTCGGAGAATGTAGTGTGGATGGTGGAAGGAGAGCTGTCGGAGAATGTAGTGTGGATGGTGGAAGGAGAGCTGTCAGAGAATGTAGTGTGGATGGTGGGAGGAAAGCTGTCGGAGAATGTAGTGTAGATGATGGGAGGAGAGCTGTCGGAGAATGTAGAGTGGATAGTGGGAGGGGAGTTGTCGGAGAATGTAGTGTGGATGGTGGGAGGAGAGCTGTCGGAGAATGCAGTGTGGATGGTGGAGGAGAGCTGTCGGAGAATGTAGTGTGGATGGTGGGGGGAGAGCTGTCGGAGAATGTAGTGTGGATGGTGGAGGAGGGCTGTCGGAGAATGTAGAGTAGATGGTGGAGGAGAGCTGTCGGAGAATGTAGTGTGGATGGTGGGAGGAGAGCTGTCGGAGAATGTAGTGTGGATGGTGGAGGAGAGCTGTCGGAGAATGTAGTGTGGATGGTGGGAGGAGAGCTGTCGGAGAATGTGGTGTGGATGGTGGAGGAGAGCTGTCGGAGAATGTGGTGTGGATGGTGGGGGAGAGCTGTCGGAGCATGTAGTGTGGATGGTGGAGGAGAGCTGTTGGAGAATGTAGTGTGGATGGTGGGAGGAGATCTGTCTGAGAATGTAGTGTGGATGGTGGGAGGAGAGCTGTCGGAGAATGTGGTGTGGATGGTGGAGGAGAGTTGTCGGAGAATGTGGTGTGGATGGTGGGGGAGAGCTGTCGGAGAATGTAGTGTGGATGGTGGAGGGGAGCTGTCGGAGAATGTAGTGTGGATGGTGGAGGGTGGAGGGGAGCTGTCTGAGAATGTAGTGTGGATGGTGGAGGAGAGCTGTCGGAGAATGTAGTGTGGATGGTGGGGGGAGAGCTGTCGGAGAATGTAGTGTGGATGGTGGAGGAGAGCTGTCGGAGAATGTAGTGTGGATGGTGGAAAGAGAGCTGTCGGAGAATGTAGTGTAGATGATGGGAGGAGAGCTGTCGGAGAATGTAGTGTGGATGGTGGGAGGAGAGCTGTCGGAGAATGTAGTGTGGATGGTGGGAGGAGAGCTGTCGGAGAATGTAGTGTGGATGGTGGAGGAGAGCTGTCGGAGAATGTAGTGTGGATGGTGGAGGAGAGCTGTTGGAGAATGTAGTGTGGATGGTGGAGGAGAGCTGTCGGAGAATGTAGTGTGGATGGTGGAGGAGAGCTGTCGGAGAATGTAGTGTGGATGGTGGGAGGACAGCTGTCGGAGAATGTAGTGTGGATGGTAGATGAGAGCTGTCGGAGAATGTAGTGTGGATGTGAGGGGAGAGCTGTCGGAGAATGTAGTGTGGATGTGAGGGGAGAGCTGTCGGAGAATGTAGTGTGGATGGTGGAGGAGAGCTGTCGGAGAATGCAGTGTGGATGGTGGGAGGAGAGCTGTCGGAGAATGTAGTGTGGATGGTGGAGGAGAGCTGTCGGAGAATGTAGTGTGGATGGTGGAAGGAGAGCTGTCGGAGAATGTAGTGTGGATGGTGGAGGAGAGCTGTCGGAGAATGTAGTGTGGATGGTGGAGGAGAGCTGTCGGAGAATGTAGTGTGGATGGCGGGAGGAGAGCTGTCGGAGAATGTAGAGTGGATAATGGGAGGGGAGTTGTCGGAGAATGTAGTGTGGATGGTGGGAGGAGAGCTGTCGGAGAATGTAGTGTGGATGGTGGAGGAGAGCTGTCGGAGAATGTAGTGTGGATGGTGGAGGAAAGCTGTCGGAGAATGTAGTGTGGATGGTGGAGGAAAGCTGTCGGAGAATGTAGTGTGGATGGTGGAGGAGAGCTGTCGGAGAATGTAGTGTGGAGGAGATAACAACAAAGCCTGGGGAATGCAGAGGAAAAACCAAGCCTACCAGCATCCGAGCTGTCAGAGAATGTAGTGTGGATGGTAGTAGGAGAGCTGTCGGAGAATGTAGTGTGGATGGTGGAGGAGAGCTGTCGGAGAATGTAGTGTGGATGGTGGAGGAGAGCTGTCGGAGAATGTAGTGTGGATGGTGGGAGGACAGCTGTCGGAGAATGTAGTGTGGATGGTAGATGAGAGCTGTCGGAGAATGTAGTGTGGATGTGAGGGGAGAGCTGTCGGAGAATGTAGTGTGGAGGTGAGGGGAGAGCTGTCGGAGAATGTAGTGTGGATGGTGGAGGAGAGCTGTCGGAGAATGCAGTGTGGATGGTGGGAGGAGAGCTGTCGGAGAATGCAGTGTGGATGGTGGGAGGAGAGCTGTCGGAGAATGTAGTGTGGATGGTGGAGGAGAGCTGTCGGAGAATGTAGTGTGGATGGTGGAAGGAGAGCTGTCGGAGAATGTAGTGTGGATGGTGGAGGAGAGCTGTCGGAGAATGTAGTGTGGATGGTGGAGGAGAGCTGTCGGAGAATGTAGTGTGGATGGCGGGAGGAGAGCTGTCGGAGAATGTAGAGTGGATAATGGGAGGGGAGTTGTCGGAGAATGTAGTGTGGATGGTGGGAGGAGAGCTGTCGGAGAATGTAGTGTGGATGGTGGAGGAGAGCTGTCGGAGAATGTAGTGTGGATGGTGGAGGAAAGCTGTCGGAGAATGTAGTGTGGATGGTGGAGGAAAGCTGTCGGAGAATGTAGTGTGGATGGTGGAGGAGAGCTGTCGGAGAATGTAGTGTGGATGGTGGAGGAGATAACAACAAAGCCTGGGGAATGCAGAGGAAAAACCAAGCCTACCAGCATCCGAGCTGTCAGAGAATGTAGTGTGGATGGTAGTAGGAGAGCTGTCGGAGAATGTAGTGTGGATGGTGGGAGGAGAGCTGTCGGAGAATGTAGTGTGGATGGTGGGGAGGAGAGCTGTCGGAGAATGTAGTGTGGATGGTGGAGGAGAGCTGTCAGAGAATGTAGTGTGGATGGGGGAGGAGAGCTGTCGGAGAATGTAGTGTGGATGGTAGGAGGAGAGCTGTCGTAGAATGCAGTGTGGATGGTGGGAGGAGAGCTGTAGGAGAATGTTGTGTGGATGGTGGAGGAGAGCTGTCGGAGAATGTAGTGTGGATGGTGGGGGAGAGCTGTCGGAGAATGTAGTGTGGATGATGGGAGGAGAGCTGTCGGAGAATGTAGTGTGGATGATGGGAGGAGAGCTGTCGGAGAATGTAGTGTGGATGGTGGAGGAGAGCTGTCGGAGAATTTAGTGTGGATGGTGGAGGAGAGCTGTCGGAGAATGTAGTGTGGACGGTGGAGGAGAGCTGTCGGAGAATGTAGTGTGGATGGTGGAGGAGAGCTGTCGGAGAATGTAGTGTGGACGGTGGAGGAGAGCTGTCGGAGAATGTAGTGTGGATGGTGGAAGGAGAGCTGTCAGAGAATGTAGTGTGGATGTTGGGAGGGGAGCTGTCGGAGAATGTAGTGTAGATAGTGGGAGGGGCGTTGTCGGAGAATGTAGTGTGGATGGTGGAGGAGAGCTGTCGGAGAATGTAGTGTAGATGGTGGAGGAGAGCTGTCGGAGAATGTATTGTGGATGGTGGGGGAGAGCTGTCGGAGAATGTAGTGTGGATGGTGGAGGAGAGCTGTCGGAGAATGTAGTGTGGATGGTGGTGGAGAGCTGTCAGAGAATTTAGTGTGGATGGTGGAGGAGAGCTGTCAGAGAATTTAGTGTGGATGGTGGAGGAGAGCTGTCGGAGAATGTAGTGTGGACGGTGGAGGAGAGCTGTCGGAGAATTTAGTGTGGATGGTGGAGGAGAGCTGTCGGAGAATGTAGTGTGGACGGTGGAGGAGAGCTGTCGGAGAATGTAGTGTGGATGGTGGAAGGAGAGCTGTCAGAGAATGTAGTGTGGATGGTGGGAGGGGAGCTGTCGGAGAATGTAGTGTAGATAGTGGGAGGGGCGTTGTCGGAGAATGTAGTGTGGATGGTGGAGGAGAGCTGTCGGAGAATGTAGTGTAGATGGTGGAGGAGAGCTGTCAGAGAATGTATTGTGGATGGTGGGGGAGAGCTGTCGGAGAATGTAGTGTGGATGGTGGAGGAGAGCTGTCGGAGAATGTAGTGTGGATGGTGGTGGAGAGCTGTCGGAGAATGTAGTGTGGATGGTGGAGGAGAGCTGTCGGAGAATGTAGTGTAGATGGTGGAAGGAGAGCTGTCGGAGAATGTAGTGTAGATGATGGGAGGAGAGCTGTCGGAGAATGTAGTGTGGATGGTGGGAGGAGAGCTGTCGGAGAATGTAGAGTGGATAGTGGGAGGGGAGTTGTCGGAGAATGTAGTGTGGATGGTGGGAGGAGAGCTGTCGGAGAATGTAGTGTGGATGGTGGAGGGGAGCTGTCGGAGAATGTAGTGTGGATGGTGGAGGAGAGCTGTCGGAGAATGTAGTGTGGATGGTAGGGGGAGAGCTGTCGGAGAATGTAGTGTGGATGGTAGGGGGGAGAGCTGTCGGAGAATGTAGTGTGGATGGTGGAGGAGAGCTGTCGGAGAATGTAGTGTGGATGGTGGGAGGAGGGCTGTCGGAGAATGTAGTGTGGATGGTGGAGGAGAGCTGTCGGAGAATGTAGTGTGGATGGTGGAGGAGAGCTGTCGGAGAATGTAGTGTGGATGGTGGAGGAGAGCTGTCGGAGAATGTAGTGTGGATGGTGGAGGAGAGCTGTCGGAGAATGTAGTGTGGATGGTGGAGGAGAGCTGTCGGAGAATGTAAGGTGGGAGGAGAGCTGTCGGAGAATGTAGTGTGGATGGTGGAGGAGAGCTGTCGGAGAATGTAGTGCGGATGGTGGGGGAGAGCTGTCGGAGAATGTAGTGTGGATGGTGGGAGGAGGGCTGTCGGAGAATGTAGTGTGGATGGTGGAGGAGAGCTGTCGGAGAATGTAGTGTGGATGGTGGAGGAGAGCTGTCGGAGAATGTAGTGTGGATGGTGGAGGAGAGCTGTCGGAGAATGTAGTGTGGATGGTGGAGGAGAGCTGTCGGAGAATGTAGTGTGGATGGTGGGGGAGAGCTGTCGGAGAATGTAGTGTGGATGGTGGGAGGAGGGCTGTCGGAGAATGTAGTGTGGATGGTGGAGGAGAGCTGTCGGAGAATGTAGTGTGGATGGTGGAGGAGAGCTGTCGGAGAATGTAGTGTGGATGGTGGGGGAGAGCTGTCGGAGAATGTAGTGTGGATGGTGGAGGAGAGCTGTCGGAGAATGTAGTGTGGATGGTGGAGGAGAGCTGTCGGAGAATGTAGTGTGGATGGTGGAGGAGAGCTGTCGGAGAATGTAGTGTGGATGGTGGAGGAGAGCTGTCGGAGAATGTAGTGTGGATGGTGGAGGAGAGCTGTTGGAGAATGTAGTGTGGATGGTGGGAGGAGAGCTGTCGGAGAATGTAGTGTGGATGGTGAGAGGAGAGCTGTCGGAGAATGTAGTGTGGATGGTGGGAGATCTGTCGGAGAATATAATTTGGATCGTGGTGGAGAGCTACAAGAGATCATAATATTTATGGGGGAGGTGGAGCTCCTGTAGAAGATATTGTGTGAGTTGTGTCACACTCCCCTTTTCCATTCCCCAACTGTGGGTTAATCCCTCTGTGTCCAGCCTCCTGCTTCCTCCATCACTGCAGCCAATCACCAACTGGGGGTACTGTCTTAAAGGGCTAACAAGCGGGTTGCTCACTTTTAAATCAACATGTCCATAGGCTAGCTACCAGACCACCAGTGTTCCCAGGTGATTTATCTTGTGTTTTCCAGTGCCTCTACGTACTGTATCCTTGACCACTAGTGTCCATCCAGTCTGTATCTCAGCCATTCCCAATGTCATCAGTCATTGAAGCCTTGTACTCCGGCCTGGGACCCCGAGCCTTTCTCCTGTGATTGTCATGTACCCCAGTCTGTATCCTTCTCCAGTGTGACCCTTGCCCTCCTACCAGCATCCATTCTTCCTTCATCACGCTCATCTCCCTCTCCAATAATTGTCTGATAGACGTGTTGTGTCGGATAATTCGACCGTGTGTATGCTCCATCAGAAAATTGTTGGCCGAATTAACGACAACAAATGTTGGCTGTTCATGCTCACCAACTGTCTGATAATAAATCTTTTATGTCGGATTATCCGATCGTGTGTACACTAGTCCGTCAGAGTAAAATCCAAAGTACAAACGCGCATGCTCCGAACTAATGCTTAACATCAGACAACAATAGCAGAAGTTGCCCAAAGGGTGGCGCTAAACAGCAGAAAAAACATGTAGTTTTGTGAATGTTGGATGAAAAAGTTCTGCCGTGTGTATGAAGAACAAGCTCACGGCCAACGCCCTTCGGACAAAAATCCACGGATTTGTCTGATGGAAGTCCGATCGTGTGTACGAGGCTTAAGACTCCAGAAGAGACTAGAGCTGCATATCCTGTTGTAGTCCATTCATTCCTGGTGATAGAATTCTCAGCACTGTAGGTCGGGCTTATTACTTAGATATGACCTAATACTCTATACACTGAGCACTTCCCGGAAAGACCTGGCGGAATCCCGTGTGAAGAGAGGAAATTCCAACATCTTTTGATAAAAATGGGAAAATATATTATCAACGAAAAGATCTAATACTACATAATTATTTACAGTGAATTCAAATGTGTAAATTTACTATGAAGGTGCATGAACGATATTAGCTAAATGAGTCCTGTGTATTTTGGTAACCATTTTAAAACATTGTTAAAAATTCATATACACTTTATTATCAAAAGTATTGGGACACCTGCCTTTCCACGCACATGAACTTAGTCTTAGTTCGTAGGGTTCAATATTGGAGTTGGCCCACCATTTGCACCTATTTATTATTATTATTATTACTATTCTGGGAAGGATGTCCACAAGGTTTAGGAGGGTGTCTATGGGAATGTTTGACCATTCTTCCAGAAGAGCATTTGTGAGGTCAGGCACTGATGTTGGAAAGAAGGTCTGGCTCGCAGTCTCCGCTTTAATTCATCCCAATGGTGTTCTATTGGGTTGAGGTCAGGACTCTGCGCAGGCCAGTCAAGTTCCTCCACCCCAAACTCACTCATCCATGTCTGTATGGACCTTGCTTTGTGCAGTGGTCCAAATCATTTGGTGGAGGGGGGATTATGGTGTTTGGTTGATTTTCAGGGGTTGGGCTTGTCCCCTTAGTTCCAGTGAAGGAAACTCTTAAGGCGTTAGAATACCAAGACATTTTGGACAATTCCATTCTCCCAACGTTGTGGGAACAGTTTGGGGATGGCCCCTTCCTGTTCCAACATGACTGCGCACCAGTGCACAAAGCAAGGTCCATAAAGACATGGATGAGCGAGTTTGGGGTGAAGGAACTTGACTGGCCTGCACCTCAACCCGATAGAACACCTTTGGAATGAATTAGAGCACAGACTTTGAGCCAGGCCTTCTCTCCAACATCCTGACTTCACAAATGTGTTTCTTGAAGAATGGTCAAACATTCCCATAGACACCCTCCTAAACTAAGGTGACCAGATTTTTAAAATGAAATCCGGGGACATTTTTTTTTTTTTTTACTAGTAATATCGGCAATCAGCGACTCTCTGCCCGTTGCCGCCCGCCTCACAGTGTGTCAAGTTTTACTCTCCGGGCCCCGGCTACTACTGTGTGGGGAGCGGAGGAAGATCACTCCGCCAGGGAAGGCAAGGAGATAACCAGTTAGGCGGTTGGCCGGGACTTGAGCCAAGGCAGAAGAACATGCGAGCTCCGACCAGCACATGATCATCAGGAAGGGGCACAGATAATGGGAAAAAATACACCCCCCTAAGCAAGTAGGAGTGGCGGAGCGGGGGTGTGTAATTCAGAATTCTTTTTTTTTATTCTGCACTGACTGTCTTTGAAATTGCCCCAGCCCCTGTTCAAATCCAATCCGGGGACAAAACAGGGGACAGTCTTGGTCCGGGGACAGTGTCCTCAATCCGGGGACTGTCCCCTGAAACCGGGGATGTCTGGTCACCCTATCCTAAACCTTGTGGACAGCCTTCCCAGAAGAGTTGAAGCTGTTATAGCTGCAAAGGGTGGGCCAACTCAATATTGAACCCTACAGAATAAGACTGGGATACCATTAAAGTTCATGTGTGTCTAAAAGCAGGCGTCCCAATACTATTGACAATAAAGTGCATTTCTACAATTAATGTGTGTGCTTTATTAATGTGTGCATCAATTTCAGTTTGTTTTTCATTCTTTTCTTTTGCCATAATTATAAATAGGGATGAGTCTAAGGTACCTGGGTTTGATTCAATGCAGGTTCAGCAAATGCTACTGAAGTTTGGATCCTGAATCTGAACCCCATTGAAGTCAATGGGAGCCGAACCTTAGCTATCAGTAATGGCCATTTTCTGGGCTAATAGACAAGGGATTGTCAAACAGAAGGGAGCTGAGCAGTAACCTGATTGACATATACCAATGATAAAAAAAAAAAATTATTGTTCAGTAGGAAGAGGTTTTTTTCAGGCAGCTTATAGTTTAATATTAACCCCTTCATGCCAACATCACACAAATGCTAGCACAGAGACGGGGGTCTCACCTTGAGCCCCAGGCTCCTGTACTAACGGTCGGGACCCAGAATAAGAGATTCCAGGTCACCTGATCAATGTGATCAGTCACTGTGAAGCCTGTCCCCGTGTTTCTGTTTTTGTGAATGGAGGAGAGAGATACATTGGAACTCTCACTGTCCTTGCACAGAAATATTTTTTTTTTTGAATTTAGTATTAGTGTGTTTTAGGTAGGATGAAAAAAAATAATCAAAATGCGCACTATTGTTTTTGGGCTGTACTACGGGTACATACACCACCTAACATACACATATGTGGTATCGCTGCCATTGTCGGGAGCAGGAAATTTAAATTTGGGTTGTTTTTTGCTGAGAAGTAATGGTAGTACCAAGAAATATACAGCTACATTAATTTTTGTTTTGTTTTTTTAACTATTTTGAGACAGTTTTTTTGATAATAAAAAAAAATGAGGAGATATCCATTACAATATACCACCAAATAAAAGCCAAATTTGTCCTGAAAACACAAGGTATCATCCACCTGGATGCAAGAAGTAATTGTGATGATATGTACGGTTTTACTAACACATGTCAAAGTCGCAAAATTGGGCTTAGGCATTTAGATTTGTTTTATCCTTAGGTGTGAAGGGGTTAAAAAACAAAACAAAAAAAAAAACGTTAATGTTATCAACTTTATGAAAATTTCCAAAAAGTGGCATAGAAAGTCACTTGTGATCTTATTTTTAGTACCACGCTGTATTCTGTACAAATGTAAAAATGTCATTGCCGTATTTCAGAGACAACAGCCAAACATGGCGCAGTGGCTGGAGAGTATAGAAGTTAATTGGGCCTTGATCAGCAATCTAAGTGGGAGAGATTATTTATTGTTTGTTCCTGAAATAACAAGACAGTGTTATTTCAAAGACAGTAGCCAATAATATTGTATAGACTTGCTTCCCTTTGTGAAAGCATTTCTACTCCCCTGGGATGACTGCGAGTAGAGCCTCGTACACACGAACGAGTTTCTCGGCAAGAAACGACAAGAAAACTGCCGAGAGAGCTTTCTTGCCGAGAAAATCGTTCGTGTGTATGGTTTCTCGTCGAGAAAACTGACCAGAATCTCGACGAGAAAAATAGAGAACCTGCTCTCTATTTTCTCGTCGAGATTCTCGTCGGCCTGTTTCTCGACGAGAAAAGTGTGTGTACACTTACCTGTCGCCGTGGAACCCCGCGCATGCTCGAATTGACTTTGACGCATGCGCGGTAGCTTCCTAGGCATAGGTAGGGTGTAGCAAGATGGCGGCGACGGCGGCATCGAATGTGACGAGCGCACGCTCGTCGTAGTCGATGACGTCACCACGTTCGCTCCATTCAAAGAACCGCGGGTTCTTTGAATGGAGCGTGTGTACACTCGGCCGGGACAAGTTTCTTGTCCAAGAATCTCGTCAAGAAAAATGACGTGTTTTTCCTGACGAGATTCTCGGCCGTGTGTACGAGGCTTAGGCCGTGGAATATAAACTTTTTGCTTTTTGTTCCCTTTCCATTCCATTTTGCATTTATTATCCTTTGATATCATCCCAATTGCATAAAGGTGTTTAACTATTATTGTTCTGTTTGTATTCTTTTTGGATGTCTCTGTAATACCTGATCATTCTTCAGCCCCTGCATGGGCGACCTATATGCCTGCTTCTGATTTCTTATGTTGTGTCATAAAAACCAATAAATACATTCAAACAGAAAGCATTTCTACTTGGTAACCATAAGGCATATGTTATTCTGGGGGGGGGGGGGGAAAGACCAAATACATCCTAAATATAGAGCCATTTATCCAACTGTCCATCCAGAGCCTCTGGTTTATAGACCAGATACATCCTAAATATAGAGCCATTTATCCAACTGTCCATCCAGAGCCTCTGGTTTATAGACCGGATACATCCTAAATATATGCAGCGGTAGATTGCTACGCGTTACAAACATTACCAAATTACCCTACTGCCAGACCCCCATATATCACCTCTGAGACAATGAGCAGTCATTTGCGTAGTTTTGGTGCGTTTATTGCGGGATACAACTTGGTTGGGGTAAAGGAAGATATGGGATGCCCATAACACTTATTGAATTTCTATCACATTTATAGAACATTGTTTAGTAGATTTAGCCCTGAAAATGATGCACTTCTAACATTCACAGTCTTCCCCTGCATAACTTCACTGCAGACTATTGCTCCTCCTCCTCTGCACTGGCTCCTGCAGAGTATCACTACCTTGAACTCCTCTTGTACAAATCCTTTGCTGCAAAACTTTTATGCCGCGTACACACAACTGTTTTTAATGTCATTGAAAAAAACTAAGTTTTTCTCGACGTGATTCTTCTCAAGCCTGCCTTGCCTACACACTATCATGAAAAAAAATGCTCGAGCAAAGCGCGGTGACGTAAGAAATGTACAACGGCACTATAAAGGGGAAGTTCCATTTGGATGGCGCCACCCTTTGGGCTGCTTTTGCTGATCCTTGTGTTAGTAAAGTTTGGTGAGAGACGATTTGCGCTTTTCAGCCTCGTGCTCTTCAATCCGTTACAGCGTGACGAATGTGCTATCTCCATTACGAACGCTAGTTTTACCAGAACGAGCGCTCCCGTCTCATAACTTGCTTCTGAGAATGCGCGTTTTTTTTCACGTCGTTAAAGCCTACACATGGCCGTTTTTCATGACGAGAAAAACGACGATGTGAAAAACGCTCTGAAGCCCACACACGATCGTTTTTAATGACCATTTAAAAAAATGGCATTTTTCTCATCATGAAAAACGGTCGTGTGTACGCGGCATTAGATTCCTGTCTCATCACTTCCAGTAAGACAAAAAGGGATCACTCTGAATAACCCCAGCTTGCTGGCTGTACTTTGTTAAAGTAATAAAGTCTCTTGAATGGTGTTGCTTGAGCAAATCAATAAGCCAGAGGCATACAATACCTCTCCCCGGTGGCTCAGTGAATTTGGTAGCTACACAGTCTCTTGGATGGTATTACCAGAGTGCTTTACTAGACCAGAGATACTCGGTATCTCTCCCCGACAGCCTAGCAATGGCAGCACATGGCAATAGACGGACTACTGATCCCAGCCCGCCCATAACTGCAAATGCTGCGTTCCCCGGCCACAGCATTCTGCACTACTCTCGACATTCCTCCTCGTGCTTCTTCCACACTGACCTTCTCCAAAGTGCAAGTCCTGTGTTCCCCGGTCACAGGAGCCTGACACTATCTCCATGGTGAAGATCCTTATCCAGGAATACATCCTAGCGGCTCCTCTGGCCCTCCTCCGTGCTCGGCGCATACCCTACGTGGGAACGCCCTGAAGCAACTGCCCACACCTCCATTCTTCTTTCTCCTGCCCCGACAGAATCTCCCTAGCAGCATGTGACCTCAGCTTATATGGGAGGCCTGCCCCGGATAGGGATTGGTCAGGGCTCCTCACATGAGCTGCCTGTCACTCAGAACTTCAGGTCCAACACCTATTCCAGAACAATCTTCCTGAAAGCAGGGGAGGCGTCTCTCAGTCAGAGCACAGGTGATCACACCCACTACTGCACTGAACACTCCCATCCCCAGATCAAAACAAGCAGGCCTAGCCTAGAGCACAGGCCTGCCTAAATTTGCCTGCAGTGATATCCTAAACATAGAAAAACCCTATTCTAGCACCTACCTAAAAGCATAGTTGCCAACAGTCCCGAATTTCCCGGGACAATCCCGAATTTGGGACCCTCGTCCCGAATTAAGCTTGTCCCGATTATTTTCCCGGGATTTTGCTTTTGTCCCGGGAAAATCGGAAGTGTTTTACGGAAAAAGCAGCCGACGGGCTACAGAAAAATGGCCGCCGTCGCCTCTGCCAGTACATTTCCCCTTGTGTTCAGTGGAGAGAGAATGGGCATCCAATCAGCTTCTCTCTTCAGTGTACAAGTATACACTGAAGCCTAGAGGCCCCTCCTCTCTACACTTAACACACGTGGAAGCCAGGAACTGTGTAGCTGCCGCTGCACATGATGGCAG
Source organism: Rana muscosa (assembly GCA_029206835.1). Lineage (NCBI taxonomy): Eukaryota > Metazoa > Chordata > Amphibia > Anura > Ranidae > Rana > Rana muscosa. The sequence continues at coordinate 431,041,757 of CM055123.1, read as the reverse complement.
CCCGGGGAGTCAGAGGTCAGCAGCTCTGTACTAGAGGAGATCACAAACAGTGAGTGTGCATGTGCTCGGTTATAGAGAGGAGGTGTATGAGATTGGCTCATCGTATTACACCTGACTGTCATCACACTGCTACTCCCCGAGGAGGACACCAGCACAGGAGAGAGAGAGAGAGAGAGAGAGAGAGCGCTCTGCTCAACAGTGAGTGTGTGTGCTGCCAGCTCCGGGGATAATGGGCACCAAGCATAGCATTTCCACCCCTACCTACACAACACAGGGCAACCTGCCATCAAGCGTGCTGGGACATGTAGTGCCACAGCTGATCCTCACTCACACCTTATTACCTGCTGCTGAGACATGTAGTGCCACATCTGATCTTCAATCATATTAATTTTCTTAGTTTTTGGACCATGTGCCACCCCAAGCTGCCCTGTGCCACCCCAGCCTGCCCTGTACCACCACAGCCTGCCCTGTATTACCCCAACCTGCCCTATACCACCCCAGCCTGCCCTATACCACCGCCTGCCTGCCCTGTATTACCCCAACCAGCCCTATACCACCCCAGCCTGCGCTATACCACCCAGCCTGCTCTGTGCCACCCAAGCCTGCCCTATACCACCCCATCCTGCCCTGTACCACTCCAAACTGCCCTATACCAACCCAGCCTGCCCTGTGCCACCCCAACCTGCCCTGTGCCAACCTAACCTGCCCTATACCACCCCAACCTGCCCTATGCCACCCTAACTTGCCCTATACTACCCAACCTGCTCTGTGCCACCCCAACCTGCCCTGTACCACCCCAACCTGCCCTGTACCACCCCAGCCTGCCCTATACCACCACAGCCTGCGCTTTGCCATCCAAGCCTTCCCTGTGCCACTTCAACCTGCCCTGTGCCACCCTAACTTGCCCTATACCACCCCAATACCGCCCTAACCTGCCCTGTACCACCCTAACCTGTCATATACCACCTCAACCTGACACTATACCACCCTATTTTACCCTAATCTGCCACTATACCACCCTATACTATCATTTACAGGGGCTGGTTTGGGGTGCACCCTGTGACCGTACGCTACCTGAATGGAGCTGGGTAGCCTAGACGGGGGGGGGGGGGGGGGGTGACACCATGTTTTACCCCACCAGGTGACACCAACCCTAGTGACGCCACTGCCGTACACAAGAGAGTGGAGAGTTTGTAAGGACAGACTCTGCTGGGGGCACCTGATGTAAGGATGGACTCTGCTGGGGGCACCTGATGTAAGGACTGACTCTGCTGGGGGCACCTGATGTAAGGACGCACTCTGCTGGGGGCATTTGATGGCATCTGGTGGCAGGCGACACGCTTAGGGGTCCCACTGATTCAGCATTATGGTGAGTTGAATGATTTAATTTTATATTACAATGTAATAATAGAAATAATGCGCTTCAATCACCCTGACACCATAACAAACATGGTGTCGGGATGATTGAAGCGCCAACAGGTGTTTTGGAGTATACTTATCTGCCAATTTTGTTACACATTACTATTGTGGTGTAGGATCTGGCTTCTTTCTTTCTATTTCTTTCTCTCTCTTTCTCTCACCTCGGACTGTAGCCACACCCCTTTGAACCACGCCCATTCAAGCCACACCCACTATCGTGCGTAAACCACGCCCATTTTTCGTCGCGACGCGCTTCGCGCGCCGCATTTTTCATTTCAGCATGACACGCCTGCAAACGAATGCCCCGCCCCCTAATTATAGCAAGGCTCCGCCTCAATACAAAAAAAGTGTCCCAGATGTTTTTTTTGCAATGTTGGCAACTATGTAAAAGGTAGAGTGTGCTACACATAGAACCATTGATCCAACTGTCCATCAATAGATCGGATACATCCTAAATATAGAAACATTGGTCCAACTGTCCATCCAGAGCCTCTGGTTTATAGACCGGATACATCCTAAATATAGAAACATTGGTCCAACTGTCCATCCAGAGCCTCTGGTTTATAGACCAGATACATCCTAAATATAGAACCATTTATCCAACTGTCCATCCAGAGCCTCTGGTTTATAGACCGGATACATCCTAAATATAGAACCATTTATCCAACTGTCCATCCAGAGCCTCTGGTTTATAGACCGGATACATGCTAAATATAGAACAATTTATCCAACTGTCCATCCAGAACCTCTGGTTTATAGACCACATGCATCCTAAATATAGAGCCATTTATCCAACTGTTCATACAGAGCCGTTAGTTTTATAGTCTAGATTTACTGGACTGATGCTGGGCACAGCAATCTTGGATGGGGGTCGACCGATATGGGTTTTTCTCTGGCCGATGTCGATATTTAGAAATCGGGGCGGCCGATTGACAATATATGTTGCAGATTTTTGCGGCCGATATTTTATATTTTCTTTTTTTTTTCCTTCGTCTCATAAAATCTAGGATGGAGAGGCGAGGAAGAGGCTATTGTTTAGGGTGGAGAGGCAGGGAGGAGGCTATTGTTTAGGGTGGAGAGGCAGGGAGGAGGTTATTGTTTAGGGTGGAGAGGCAGGGAGGAGGTTATTGTTTAGGGTGGAGAGGTGAGTTATTGTTTAGCGTGGAGGGGTGGTTATTGTTTAGGGTGGAGAGGTGGGGTGCAGCCTATCAGTGTCCATCAGTGCCACCTCATCAGTGCCCACTGCCGGAGCGCTCCCGACTCCGTTCCGGCTAGGGTTGCCACCTTTTCTTCAAGTCAAACTCGAACACTTTAGCGGCACACAGCAATTTTTTTTGTAGTATAACCTATACATATATTTTGCTATTAAATAACATTTCTAATCATACAAAGTTAATAACAAGAGTCCCCCTTTACATCAGAGTCCACAGAGATCCCCTTTTACATCTGAACTCGCAGAGTTCCCTTTCACTGTAAGGGGAGACTCTGCAGACTCTGTAAGAGAGAACTCTGGGGACTCTAACAAAGGGATGCTCTGGGAACCCTGATTAAACGGGGAACACTGAGAACTCTGATGCACAGAGAGGAATCTGATTGGAGGAGGAACACTGTGGCCTCTGGTGTAAAGGGGAACTCTGATGTAAGGGGTGCTCTGAGAACCCTGATGTACCTTAGTGTACTCACTCAGAGAGGGGGAGACTTCAGTCACAGACAGGGATGAATGGTGAGCTCACTCACCCCTTGGCAGTCAGCACCTCTAATTCAGATGTATCTGAGGCTGCTCAACTTAAAATTTCCGGCCCCTACTTTCCTTTTCTTAGGAGTATGGGCAGACCCAGAGAGGTAGGGCTGGGAGGAAGAGGTGCAGATCGAGCCCTCTCTCCTTTCCCATCTGTATATGTGTTTGGGGGGGGGGGATTGTTAGTGCTAATTTTGGGCAGTGTGAAAGAGAGGGTAACAGACACTCTCAGCTTAGACAACTGCAGTCAGCAACCCTGCTGGGAAGCCATAGTCCAGTCTGAATAATGTGTCCGGGTTTCAGGCAGTCTGAAACCCGGACATATGATTCCAAACCCGAACTGTCCGGGTGAATCCCGGACAGGTGGCAACCCTAGTTCCGGCCCCTCCCCTGGCCACAGACAGAAGACAGAGCTCCATTCATCCCTTGACACACTGCGAGCCCCGCCTACACGGTTTAGGAGATATTTGCAAAAAAGACGGGCACCGATGTCTACGACGCATGCGCCGTAGACAACGGCGCAGGCGCACTGAGCGTGCCGTTTCTGAAGGCGATCATGCTGTGACTGGCGGCTCCCGCACGCATGCGTGGGAGTGACGTCATCGCGGCTCCGGCTTCGATCTCAGGTAAGTAATTCATAATGAGCTAGTATGCTATGCATACTAGCTCATTATGCCTTTGTCTTGCAGGGTGTTTTTTTTTTTTTTCCTTTTTTGTAGAGGGTTTACTTCCTCTTTAATTTTCTGTGCTTTTATCTGCAACTTTTTAAGATAGTTACAGGATCTGGTGGTTTTTATGTTTTAACCATTGCAGTGTTATCTCATAATATTCACATAGTCAAAATAGACGGTACTCCCCGTGCAGTGTTAATTTCGTTGACTAAAACATTTTAGTCGACTAACTTAAAGGGGGATTCCACCCGCAATGTATTTTTTTTTTTTAAAAGTCAGCAGCTACAAACACTGTAGCTGCTGACTTTTAATAAGGACACTTACCTGACCTACTCGCCCGCGATGTCAGCCCTCCCGAGACCAATCCCTCGATCCTGGCAGCTCCTGCCACCGCCATCCTCGGTAAGGGAAACAGGCAGTGAAGCCATGCGGCTTCACTGCCCGTTTCCTACTGCGCATGCACGAGCCGCGCGGTGCTTTGTGAATGGGCCAGCTGCTCTCTGGGATACACACAGTTCCCAGAGAAGACACGGCAAGTAGGATTTTTTGAAAAATAAAATTTCAGGGTGGAACTCCACTTTAATACAATTTTAGTCGACTAAATTACGACTAAAACTAAAACAATTGAGAAGACTAAAATGGGACTAAAACTAAAATGCCATTTTAGTCAGAAGACTAAGACTAAAACTAAATTGAAATATGACGTCAAAATTAACACTGGTTTGTAGTGCATGTTCATACCTCAATACCATAAATAATAACATATTAGATTTTCACTCCAGCAGTATATAATGAGTTTTAAAATTGTAGAGAAATGCTTAAATAATGCATTACAATTTAACTACACCCATTAGATTTTAGATGACTAAAATTAGTTTTAGTCGGCTAAAATGTACTGGAGATTTTAGTCGACTAAAATGTCCTGGAGATTTAGTCGACTAAATACGACTAAAACACTTGCAGAAGACTAAAATGGGACTAAAACTAAAATGCCATTTTAGTCCTAAGACTAAAACTAAAACTAAATTTGCTGCCAAAATTAACACTGTCCCTGTGATGACATTACTCATAAGGTGGAGATATTTTCCAATTATGAGTGGAACATGGAGAAAGGAAGAGTGTGATTTGTACAGACACAGGAAGTGATACCACAACTAAGGAGGAAGTGATGCCATGTGCAGACAGGAAGTGATATACAGACAGGAAGTGATGTCAAATACAGACAGGAAGTTCAGGGTGAAAGGTTAATCAAGAGGAAGTAGAGAGAAGAAGTTGGAAGTGGCAGCAAGGAGGTAATAAGATCTTATTTTCTATTTACACCCAGTAACCCCGTCATGTCTGTCCTCTTCCTCCATTGTCACTGTGATGTCTTTTATCTCCACAGATGATGACACACACACACATATAGAGTGTATTATATATTATAATCAATACAGTAACTGTACTGTCTGCTTTCATGTTCTACAGCGCCACATAAACTGTTGGTGTTTTATAAATCATGTATAATTTTTTAGAATAATACAGAAATATTACCTATACACTGTATAGGAAGAGCCATATATTCCACTACATGGAAGTATAATGTCTTCATAAATAGAACTTATTAACCATTCTGGACCGAGCCTCTTTTTGAGATCTGTTAAAATATTTTTTTTGCTATAAAATTACTTAGAACCCCCAAACATTATATATGATTTCAGACACCCTAGAGAATAAAATGGCGGTCGTTGCAATACTTTATGTCACACCGTATTTGTGCAGCGGGTATAGTGGGTATTATCCGTTATTTAGAAGTGACTAGGCAGAAAAACTTGTGAAAAGTGTTGCATCACACCTTCTACAGTACCGCCCAGGGGGCGGACCCTCTGGGTATATCCCATCAGGCTGCATCTCGCAGATCAGTTCGTCAAAAAGCAGTACAAACTTTAAAAGGAGGGGTGGGTGCTGTGTCGGTCCATGAACTCAGAGAAAAGGATTTTACGGTGAGTAAAAAATCCTATTTACTCTTTCATTCATGGACCGACACAGCTTCCTATTGACATAGTGGGACGTCCCAAAGCAATGTAAAAAAAAAAAACGAGGGGTGGTAACAGCATAAAAGTAAACTTCACCCCAAACACAAAACAGCACTTCTCCAACAGGGGAGTTTCAAGTCTAAACAGCCGCCTGCAAAACCTTGCGGCCGAAAGAGGCATCCGAAGATGCATCTACATTAACTGTAGAATTTTGTGAAAGTGTGAGTGGACGACCAAGTCGCCGCTTTACATAATTGGGAAACAGACGCTTGATGTCGGAAAGCCCAAGAGGCACCTATTGCCCTGGTCGAATGCGCCGTGACAGGAAAGGGGGGCGCCCGACCCTTTATGGCGTAAGCCTGGATTACTATCTGTCGGATCCACCTAGAGATGGTGGCCGATGAGACTGCTTAGCCCTTTTTGGGACCAGCCACCGAAACAAACAGTGAGTCTGACTTCCGGAACCGGGAAGTAGCAGATAGGTATACTCTCAAAGCTCGGACAATGTCCAAGGAATCCAACGCCGACTCCTTAGGATTCGACGGATGAGGACACACGGATGGAAGTACAATGTCTTCGTTGATGAAAAGCCGAAACGACTTTCGTAAGAAAAGAGCGCTGCGGCCGCAGCACCACCTTATTCTTGTGGAAGATCAGATAGGGAGCCTTGCATGACAAGGCTGCCAGCTCAGAAACTCGTCTAACTGACGTAACAGCCACCAAAAAGACCACTTTCTGAGAAAGTGTTAATAAGGGAATATCCCTAATATTCTCAAACAGTGACTTCTGAAGCACCGAGAGGACCAGGTTCAAGTCCCACGGAGGTAGCGGGGGACGGACCTGAGGAGCCACATGTCGAACCCCCTGCACAAATGTACTCACGAGAGAGTGAGCCGCCAGGGGTCACTGAAAAAAGACAGCCAGTGCAGATATCTGCCCCTTAATAGTACTTAAGGCAAGCCTTTGGTCCACCCCACGCTGTAAGAACAGCAGGATTCTGGAAACCAAATAAGTACGTTGATGCCACTTCATTTCCTCACACATGAAAATGTAGGCCTTCCAAGTGCGATGATAAACCTTCCTAGAGGATGGCTTCCGAGCACTTCTCATAGTAGAGATTACTGAATCTGACAGGCCCCGGTCTTTCAGTACCTGGTTCTCAATAGCCATGCCATTAAAGCCTGTGACTGTAAAGCAGGACGGAGTATGGGACCCTGCGATAGCAGGTCCTTCCGTAGTGGTAGGCGCCAGGGGACGTCTGCTACCAGATGTACTAGATCAGCGTACCAAGGACTCTGAGGCCAATCTAGAGCGATCAGAATCATTGGAATTCCCTCTGCCTCCGTTCTGCAAAGCAGATGAGGAAGACGCCTTATGGGAGGGAAGGCATAGATTAGCCGATACTGACCCCATGCTGTTACCAACGCGTCCGTTGTGTCTGCCCATAGGTCCTTTGACCGGGCCACAAACCTCAATGCCTTCCGATTGAGTCGGGACACCAAAATATCTATGTGCGGTGTGTCCCTTCTTTGGCAGAGGAGCTGGAACACATCCGGGTGTAAGGACCATTCTCTCTGGTCCAGCATTTGGCGACTCAGGTAGTCCGCTTTCTAGTTCTCCTCACCCGGAATGTACACGGCCGACAGTGCCGGTACGCTCCTTTCTGCCCACCTCAGGCTGCGAGTGACCTCCGATGCTGCCGCTGACATTCTTGTTTCTACTTGATGTTTGACATCTGCCACTGCTGTGGCGTTGCCTAACTGGATCCTGACTGGACGTCCTTGCGGCCGATGAGACCATATGAAGAGGCACCGCCTGATCGTCCAGAGTTCCAGGACCTTGATCGGAAGGCGGAATTCCTCCGGGGTCCAGCGACCTTGCGCCGCCTGAACACCCCCGACTCCCCCCCAACCTGTAAGGCTGGCGTCCGTTGTGATCACTATCCAATGAACAGGAAGGAATGACTTCCCGGCCAGCAGAGCCGTTGATGTCAGCCACCCTCTTAGGGATCTCCTGACTAGGTGGCTTACCCGGATTAGATAATCCAGAGATGATGGACATCTGTTCCATCTAGACAGAACCTCTTTCTGTAACACTCAAGTGTGATCTTGAGCATATGGGACCGCCTCGAAGGAGGCTACCATGAGGCCCAAAACTTGCGTGTAAAAACGGAGTGACGACCAACTCTTAGATCTCAACTACCGCGCTGCAGCCCACAAGGCCTGCAATCTTTCCACAGGGAGGAATACTCCTGCCTCTGAGGAATTTAGAATCAACCCCAGATACAGTAGGTGTTGAGTCGACACCAGTACTGACCTTTGCGTGTTTAGTACCCAACCACAGTCTCGGAGAGTCTGATAGGTTATGGACACGCTTACCTCTAATTCTGAGCTCGAAGGTCGTCCAAGTAGCCCACGATAGCGATGCCCCTCTGTCTTAGAAGGGCCAGAAAGGGGGCGAGCTCTGGAACTGGCTTTTAGCCTGAGGAGCCACTTCGCAAACCCACTGGTCGGAGATCAGAGATGTCCACTGAGTCGCGAATTTGCGAAGATGTCCGCCCACCCGAGAGCTGGGTGGGGGCGGACCTTTATGCGGATGCAGATTTGTCCGCAGGCTAGTTGGGCTTGCGGGACCCAGGACGTCTTTGTCCTTGAGCAGGTGCTATGTTGGCCTGGGGTCTTTTCTCTGTCGCCCTGGGCGGACGAAAAAAACGTTTGCGTGCAGTTAAGGAGGGTCCTTGCCCCTGGCGTGGCCCCTTACCCTTCTTGGTTTGAGGAAGCAGAGTACTCTTACCTCCTGTGGCATCTTTAATGATGTCATCCAGAGAGGCCCCAAATAGTCTGTCACCCTTAAAGGGCAGATCCAACAGGGCCTTCTTGTAAGCCAGGTCCGCAGACCAGTCCTTTAGCCAGATCAGGCGGTGTATAGCTACCGTATAAACCGAAGCTTTTGACAGCAAGGGAATAGTATCCATATCTGATTCGCAGATAAACTTGTGGGGCTGGGCCTGCTGTACTGACCGGGGGGCTCCGTTTCCTGGCTGGGGGCTGTGCGGGTTGCCCAGGGTCCGCTATCCGTGGGGGGTGTTGTTCAGTGCCATGGGGGAGCCTCCGTGCTGAGGTCTAGCGTGTTCTCTTTTTACTTCAGAAGCGTTCGGCGGCCATTTTGGCGGTGTCCGGCGCCATTTTCTTGTAGTCCGTGTGCTTTATACAGGGGCGGCTGGCAGCCATTTTCTTGTAGTCCCAGCTCGGTTTTTGCCTCTAGCGGTGAAAACGTCCCTTCTGAATGGCGCGAACAGCGCAGAACACCTTAGGCACAAGAATACATGAGAAGCTAGGGGGGTGTATTTTGTTTTTGCTGCCTTGCCTTGTTCCCTATGGGTGTCAGGCAAGTGCGGGTTGCATGGCGTCAGAAGCTGGCATTTTCTTTCCCTGACATCCCTGTGGTGGCAACTGGTGCCCTGTACCTGGGGTGCGTATGGACGCCTTGTCGGTGGTCCTGGAGTCCCTTATTACCAGGATAGAAGCGGTGTGCGGGCGCAAGGGGGGTAAAAATGCCCCCTCCCCCCACCATCTTCGGGGTAGAGTTCTGATTCAGACTTGGGCCTTGCTGTGGCAGATGTTCCCTGCTCTGACCTGTCAGAGGATGCAACCCAGGACCTTCGGACTGTGCGGAACTGCGTTCTCGCTTGCTTCCATGTCCGGGTCAGCGCTAGAAGACGCTTGTTGGAGCACTTATCACTCCCCAATAAAATGGAGGTTACGGCGAGTGCATCTATTATGGTGTCGGTCCCTTCTGGGTCCCACAAGCTGGCCCAGACCGCTGGGAGGTTTTCCCTACATAGCTTATTGGATAAGTTTACATGCTGAAAATGGGAACGGCCACAGCATTTCAAGTCATGGGTAGGGGGTCGCCCTCGTGAGTTTGTAGCTCGGTGGACCTCCCTACTTCCGACCAGTGGGTCTGTGAAGTGGTTTTATCTGGGTACAAGATGGAGTTTTTCTTCTCTTATCCACCAAAAAACTGATTTTTTTCCTCCAACCTTCATCCCCTTCTGGCTTGCCGGGCCGCCTTGTTTGGGGCAGTGCAGGACCTGCTCATGCGCAGGGGATAGTACCTGTGCAGGCGCCGGAAAGGTTTTTCAATGAATCTACAATCTGTTTGTAGTCCCAGAGAAGGGAGGGGTCAGTCCGGTCCTGGATCTCAAGACCCTCAGATGCTTTGTGATAGCACAAAGGTTCAGGATAGCAGCTTGTCACTTTGTGGTCGCTGCACTACATCCGGGGAATTTTTTTGCTGCCATCCTTGGACATCAAGGACGCATTTTATTGCAGCCCCCATATGCGTCAAGCATCAGAGGTTTCTGCGGTTTGCAGTCTGGGATGAGCACTACTAAATGGTGGCTCTCCCTTTTTGGCCTGGTGTCGGCACCGGGAGTTTCTTCAGGGTGCTCGCCCCGATCCTGGCCTTGCTGAGGCAACAAGGGATCGCAATCATGGGCTATTTGGTCGATCTCCGTCTAAGAGCAGCTTCCGCCTCAGAATTAAGGGTGTATGTGGCGATCGCCAGTCTGACTCTTCGGGAGTTTTGGCTGGGTACTGAACCTCCAGAAGTCGGTGTTGGTGCCGACTCCACACCTGGAATATCTGGGTTCGATCTGGACTCCTCAAAGGCGAGAGTCTTTTTCTCCCTTCGCAAGTTTCAGACTCTTCAGGCTACATTACAGCGGTGGGCGTCACGCTGGTGGTGGTCACTGCGCTTTTGCATGCGAGTCCTGGGGTTTCATGGAGCCACCTTCGAGGCAGTCCCGTGTGTTTAATTCCACACTCGAGTCTTGCAAATGGAGATCCTGTCGACATGGGACACATCTCCATTGTCCCTGGATTGTCAAATCCAGATGAGCAGGCTAGTCAGGGATTCCCTGATCCGATGGCTGAGGTCTCTGGCCTTTCAGTCCGGGAAGTCGTTTCCTTTTTGTTGGACGACACAAGGTCGCTGGACGCAGGAAGAACCCCACCTACCGATCAGGGTGCTCCTTCGGGCGTTGCCCATCCACTTGGTCATGGAGGCTGTGGGAATGTCCAGTCAGGATCCAGTTGGACAACGCTACGGCGGTGGCATATGTCACCCATCGGGGGGGAACAAGTCGCTCGGCTGCTGCATGCTGTCACTCATGTCCTGCGGGAGCAGGGCAATAATGTGCTTCCTCTATCGCCCGCATACAGTCTGGGCGTAGAACTCTAGCAGGTGGACTCCCTGAGTCGGCAGTTGCTGGGCCATGGACTATGGTCTCTACACCCGGAGGCATTTCGACTCCTCTACCGGAGATGGGGATTCGCCTGATGGGGATCTCCTGGCTTCTCGACTCAATCAGAAGGTTTTGAGGTTGTGGCCAGGATCGAAGATTCCTGGGAGGACGCGTCAGACGCGTTTGTGGTCCTGTGGGGACAGTATCGGCTATGTATGCCTTCCTCCTGAAAATACTCTTCCTCATCTATATGTCTTTCAAACCAGTGTGGTTTATCCACTGATAACTGGACACTGCGGTTCCCCTATTTTCCGCTAATTATACATTATATATATATATATATACCTCATCTTATCAGTCCATCAATAATTTCTTGGAGACCATCAGATTCTGGTTGATTACCAATTTAGTCCCACCCCAGTGGTTTAGGGTGAGTACCCTATTATCTACACTGTTATTATAGGCAAACTTTCTATACCAATCAGCTCATTAAACCTATTTTTGTTCTAGTTTAGCATCTGTCTGATTTGTGCCTCGGCATCGGCTCGGCTGACATCGGTCCTGACTGGCAATTCTACCCTTTTTCTTATCCCCTCCCATACCTTACCTTCCCCTATTTTCCTTCCCCCCCCCCCCGTCCTCTTCCCATTCCTCATTCCCATTCCTAGTTCTTTCCCTTTCCCTCCCCTCCCTACCCGTCCCCTACTTTCCCCTCCCGTTCCAATTTAGTCCTTAGCCCATCTTGGTAGGGCTTCTTTAAGGGTATTGGAACTCTACTCCAGTGACATTCAAGTTTAAAGACTCCCGAGTGTGAGTATAACTTATTAAATAGATGTCTAGTTTCTATCTCTACCTCAAATATTTTAAGACTCTTCCATTTTTATGGATACATTATATGCTCTTTTGAGCACCCCAATCAAATTGTATATTTACCAAATCTCTTTTGTTGATGATAGTTACATATTTTTTCACTGTTTACCATGCCCCCATGATTGGTTTGTGTCCTCCTGGAGCATGGGTCTTCGTGTCCTTTTGCTGGCCTATGAGCTGCTGTCCGGCTGACTGGTTCTTTTTTGTGAATATCTTTATGTACTGCCATTTATGTAAGCATCTATTAGGTAACCATGATATTTATAACATATCGTATTTTCATTTACTAGCTTTGTATGCTGTTGCTTTCTGAAGAAGCGTGTCCTCACGCGAAACTTGTTAAAGCTGTGGACCTCACTGGGTACTATAATTCTAGCCTTCACTGTCGGTATCTAGCCAACCGTTTGGACTTTATGGCATTCGGAGAGCAATTCTCCTATAGACCTTACTGTTACTGTATATTCTGTATCCCTCAGTGATTGTACCTGGTTGGCCCATACATATAATTGCTTAATGGTTTTTAGAAAATCTGTTTAAATGTTATTTTCTGTAAATTAATAAAATTGTTATATTTTTCTACAAAATGTATCTTGTTAATTTGTGCCTATAAAGTCCAAAGTCCCCCACAATTCCCTTTTCTACAATCATAGGATGTGGCACACGCTCAATTTATGTATCCACAGTACCACTATGTGCTAAGATACAACTAAACTTTTTTTCCTACTCTTCCTCATCTGCTCACAGAGTAGAGGCCGAGGGGATTCCAAGTAGTCTACTTGCCCCAGATTGATTCCGGCGTCCCTGGTACGCCGCTTTAGTGCAACTGGTGGTCGGATGTTCCTTGGTGGCTGCCAATGCGAGAGGACCTTTTATCGCAAGGTCATACATTTCATCCTGCTTGCAGTCACTGGACTTCACGAGATGGCTGTTGACAGTTGGATACTAAGTGACCGTAGCCCGTCGGTTTCGGTGCTTCCATCATGCTGAGGGCACGGAAGTCATCTTTTCGGATGATTTACCATCGCACTTGGAGGGCCTACATCTCTAGGTGTGTGTGGAGATGGAGTGGCGTTCATGTACAGATTCGGCTTCCAGGATCCTGCCAATTTTGACAGCGTGGAGTGGTTAAAAGACTTGCTTTTCGCTCCATTGAGGGGCGGATATCAGCCTTGGCTGGTTTCTTCCACGACTCTTGGCGGCTCATTCACTGGTGGGAATGTTGTCCAAGGGGTTCCACATGTTACGCCGCCTGGTCTGGCTGAAGTGTTGGTCCGCGGACCAGTCTTCTAACAAGGCCCTGGTGGACTTACCCTTTAAGGGTGAAAGGCTTTTTGGGGCCTCTCTGGATGACATTATTAAAGATATCACGGGAGGTAAGAGTACTCTGCTCCCACAATCCAGTAAGGGCAAGGAGCCTCGCCGTAGGCAAGGGCCCTCATTTACCGCTCACAAGCGTTTTTTTCGTCCACCCGATGCTGCAGGTAAGCGCTCCCAAGCCGCTAAGGCACCTGCTGAAGGGCAAAAGTGCCCCTGGTTCCGCAAGCCCAACAAGCTTGCAGACAAATCTGCGTCCGCATGAAGGTCTGCCCCCAACCCTGACGCTCGGATGAGGGGCTGGCTTCGTGAATTTACGGCTCGGTTGACGTCTCTGCTCTCCGACCGGTGGGTTTGCGAAGTAGTTTCCTCGGGGTACAAAATAGAGTTTCTCTCTTGCCCACTGAACAGATTTTTTCCCTCCAACCTCCAGCTTCCTCTGAGTCGTCGGGGGGGCCCTGTTTGGGGCAGTTCAGGATTTGCTGGTGCGGGGGGTGATCGTACCTGTCCCATTGCAGGAACGGTTTCAGGGGTTTTACTCCAATCTGTTTGTGGTCCCCAAGAAGGAAGGGGTCCGTCCAATCCTGGATCTCAAGGCCCTCAATTGCTTTGTGAAAGTGCAAAGATTCAGGATGGAATCAGTTCGCTCTGTCGTCACTGCTCTCCATCCGGGGGATTTTCTGGCATCCTTGGACATCAAGGACGCATACTTGCATGTCCCCATATGCTCCAGGCATCAGAGATTTCTGCGCTTTGCGGTTGGGGAAGACCGCTATCAATTTGTGGCTCTCCCCTTCGGCCTGGCATCGGTGCCGAGGGTATTCACCAAGGTGCTCACCCCGATTCTGGCCTTGCTGAGGCAGCGTGGAATCACTATTGTAGGCTACCTGGACGACCTTCTTCTGAGAGCCTCTTCAAACTCAGAATTAGAAGAAGATGTGTCTATCACCTGTCAGACCGTCCGAGAATTTGGTTGGGTGCTGAACATTCAGAAGTCAGTATTGGTACCGTCTCAACGCCTAGAATACCTGGGGCTGGTCCTGGATTTCCCTGAGGCAAGAGTTTTTCTCCCCATGGAGAAGCTGCAGACTAGTCAATCTTCTAATAAGAGAATAATACCCATATGTCAAGATGCTGCTGTGTCTGTCCATGAACTCAGAGAAATGGATTTTACGGTGAGTACAAAAATACAATTTTTTTCCCCACAAATAGAGCTTTCTTTTGGTAGTATTTGATCACCTCTGTGGTTTTTATTTTTTGCGCTATAAACAATAAAATACCGCAGATTTTGAAAAAATATATATATATATTTTACTTTCTGCTATACAACATATACAATAAAAAATTTTTTAGCCCAATATGTATTCTGCTATATATTTTTGGTTAAAAAAAAATCCCAATAGGCATATTGATCGGTTTGCGCAAAATGTATCAAATTCATGAAATTTGAGCTTGGCACATGTATCTGCAGTGTTTTCTGATCTCTCTCCAACGCATTGTGTCTTGTAGCTTTGTCCTGCTCCGTTCCTCTTTTGTCAGCCATCAATTCTTGACAAGCTCTCTGAGGCTCGGAGATATAAGTGTGTGTTCGGAGGAGGTTGCTATAAATTGATTAGCAGACTGCTGCACGATTCACAGGCAACCTCTGCATGTGTGGGGAGGGGGTGTGTGTCTTTCCTCCAATCAGCTATCTTGCAGTGTTTCAAAGTGTCCAGCAATAGTCTCCTCCTAGAGGGGAATGTCTCCAGTTAGGTGTACGATTTGTCCACCGCATTGTCGCAGTTCCGCTATAAGTCGCTGATCGCTACCATTACTAATAAAAAAAATATATAAAATAAAATTCCATAAAACTATCCCATAGTTTGTAGACGCTATAACTTTTGCACAAAACCGATCAATATATGCCTATTGGGATTTTTTATTAATTTTTTAACAAAAATATGTAGCAAAATACATATTGGTCTAAACTAATCAAGAAATTCGTTTTTTTTACATTTTTTTATTGGATGTGTTTTATAGCAGAAAGTATATATATTATAAATATTTTTATTTTTATTTTTTTAATTTTAATTTGTCTGCCTTTTTATGTCTTATAGAGCAAAAAATAAAAACCGCAAAGGCGATCAAATACCACCAAAAGAAAGCTCTATTTTTGGGGAATTTTATTTGGGTACAGCGTCGCACGACCGCGCAATTGTCATCAGTTAAATTAATGCAGTGCCTCCCGTTTCGCAAAAAATGGCCTGGTCATGGGGGTAAACCTTCTGGATCTGAAATGGTTAAATCTCACCCTGAAAATCATCTACCTGCTCACGGGGGGGGGGGGGGAGAGGAGGATTCTGGGAGGTCACATGACATCGCTCTTATCTCTATTAATAAAACACAGACCTGACTGGAGAGGTGAGGAGGATTCTGGGAGGTCACATGACGTCACTCTTATCTCTATTAATAAAACACAGACCTGACCGGAGAGGTGGGGAAGGATTCTGGGAGGTCACATGACGTCACTCTTATCTCTATTAATAAAACACAGACCTGACCGGGGAGGTGAGGAGGATTCTGGGAGGTCACATGACGTCACTCTTATCTCTATTAATAAAACACAGACCTGACCGGAGAGGTGAGGAGGATTCTGGGAGGTCACATGACATCACTCTTATCTCTATTAATAAAACACAGACCTGACCGGAGAGGTGAGGAGGATTCTGGGAGGTCACATGACATCACTCTTATCTCTATTACTAAAACACAGACCTGACCGGAGAGGTGAGGAGGATTCTGGGAGGTCACATGACATCACTCTTGTCTCTATTAATAAAACACAGACCTGACCGGGGAGGTGAGGAGGATTCTGGGAGGTCACATGACATCACTCTTATCTCTATTAATAAAACACAGACCTGACCGGGGAGGTGAGGAGGATTCTGGGAGATCACATGACATCACTCTTATCTCTATTAATAAAACACAGACCTGACCGGAGAGGTGAGGAGGATTCTGGGAGGTCACATGACATCACTCTTATCTCTATTAATAAAACACAGACCTGACCGGGGAGGTGAGGAGGATTCTGGGAGTTCACATGACCTTATTGTTGTAAGAAAAGAAATGGCTGCACATCCAGGAATTCCGATTGCCTTTTACTGTTCAAAGTGATAACACCAAAGACACCAACACGAGGTCACGTAGACGCGTTTCACACATACATCTTGTGCTTAATCATTATCAGGTAGGTGGGACTGAGCAACTAGAACTCAAATAGAAATCTACACCTTGAGATAACATTCCTCTGTGTCATCTCTTGTTTCTTTTTACAAATCCATTTTATCATATTTGCCCTTTAGGGTGAAGAACTGAAAGACATCAAAGTTGAGGTTAAAGTAGAAAAAGGAGAGATGTTTGGGGATCAGCAGTCTATGGAGGAGGGAGGTCCTCTGTATTCCCGGGATTCCACACAGGAGGATCACACCATCCCTCACCATCATCAGGTAGGTTGCACTGAGCAACTAGAACAGAATTCTAGGCTATGAGAGGACATTCTTCTATGTAATTTATTGTTCCATTTTACACATATATTCTACTATCATCGGGGTTTAGGATGAGGAACTGAAAGACATCAAATCTGAGATTAAAAAGGAAGAAGAAGAGATGTCGATGAGTGGAGCTCCGCAGTCTATGGAGTCTCTTTATTCCCAGGATTCCACACAGGAGGATCACACCATCCCTCACCATCATCAGGTAGGTGGGACTGAGCAATTACAACATAAAAGTAGTCTAAGCTATGAGATGATATTTTTCTATATAATCTCTTGTGTTGTTTTATATATATATATATATATTATCATCTTTGGGGTTTAGGGTGAGAGATTTCCCCCTCCTCTGTATTCCTGGGATTCTATACAGGAGGATCACACCATCCCTCACCAGGGTCAGGTAGGTAGGACTGGACCTGTAGAACTAAATATGTATTCTAAGCTATGAGAAGACATTTCTATGTAGTCTCTTGTTTTAATGCATACTTCTACATCTTTGGTTTCTAGATCCTTTGAGCACCCTACATTTTTATTGTATTTTTTTTTTCCTTTTTATCTATATACTGTATGTTCTTTTTTTCTGTGGCTGTTAAGTCCAGTCACATGTCATTGTGGGTCCTCTTTCTCCTGGTGTTCTTTCAATGGAGGGTGCGTACTGAATGACATGGTGCTGCTCTTTGGTCCTGTTAATCAAGGCTGATGCGATGATGTCCCACTAGGGGACGGGTCCCGGGCCTCCTTGGCTCACAGGAAATGGGCAGTAAACCTGATTTGTCTCTGCTTCAGGTCAGTAACACATGCCAGTCTTGTCCCTTCCCCCAGCCTGTGACTGGAGAGTGAAAGGAGAAGCAGAAGACTGATGAGCTCATCATTCCGTCACTTTGCTCTCTCCTGCTATCAGCATGTCTCTTGTTAGAACTGCAGCACATTTGGCTGATTAGCTCATTGTTCTGCTTCTCCCCCTTCCAGTCTAAGCACTTATGTACAGATACTGCAGGACCCTGATAACAAGTCACATTCGGGTACTTGCACTGCATACATTAACTACTTAAGCTCCATAAAAGATTTTACCCCCTTCATAACTGGGGCATTTTTTGCTATTCCACACTGCGATACTTTAACTGGTAATTAAATTTGTATAATTTTTATTACACAAATAGAGCTTTCTTTTGGTGGTATTTGATCAACACAGTTTTTTAATTTTTTTTGTGCTATAAATGAAAAAAGACTGAATATTTGGAGAAAAAAAAACAATATTTTTTTTAATTTCTGCTATGAAACATATCCAATAAAAAAAACTAATCAAATTTAATCATAAATTTAGGCAACAATGTATTCTGCTACATGTCTTTTGGTAAAAAAAAAATCCCAATAAGTGTATGTTGATTGGTTTGCGTGAACATTATAGCGTCTACAAACTATGGGATATATACTGTTTTTATTTATTTTATTTATACTACTATTGGCAGTGATTAGCGACTTATAATGGGACTGTGATACTAACTGATGCTGGGCGGAAGACTAACTGCCGCTTACTTCACCAGTGAAACTAATACAGTGATCAGTGCTAAAAATATGCACTGTTACTGTACTAATGACACTGGTTGTGAAGGGGTTAATCATCTAGGCCAATAAAAGGGTTAAATGTATGCCTAAATATGTGTAATGTTATCACTAAGCGATATGTCGGTGTTTACAGTGAGAAAAAAAAACACGGTATCGTCGCTTAGAGAAGAGAGCTCTGTGTTGTTTACCTACACAGGGCTCTCCTCTGTTATTCGCTTAGCCGATCAGTGGGTGGCGGCCATAAATCATTGGCTGGGACCCACTGATAGGCTTGTGCTGCAGAGAATGGCAGCGCAGCCTGGGTGGCTGGCGTGTGCATGCGCGCCCCCTACCAGGAAGGGTCAGATCATGTACATGTACGTGATCTGGCGCAGGGGGGTGGCGCTCTGCCTCAGTATATCTGCGGTAGGCAGTCCCCAAGCGGTTAATTAAAAAAAACACTTTTAAAGTGGTTGTAAACCCAACCACACAACTTGCACCTACAGGTAAGCCTAGATTAAGGCTTACCTGTAGGTGCAAGAAATATCTCCTTAACCTACACGGTTAAGGAGATATTTTCAGAAGACCCTGCACCGACGTGTACGGCGCATGCGCGCCAAAGACAGTGGCGCAGGCGCACTGAGCGTTGCTGGTTTTCTCAATGGAGACTGCTGGTTTTTTCAATGGAGAAAGCCGGCCCCGCGCGCATGCGTGTGACGTCACATAGCATAGCATACTAGCTCATTATGTCTTTTTCTTGCAGGTGTCATTTTTTTTTTTCCTCGAAAAGTGGGTTTACAACCACTTGAATTATGTAATAGGGAATGAAGAGCTGCCGTTATTTGTTTCTTTTATTTTAGTTGACTTTAATAGATGATTTTTCTATTATTTTGGGGTTTAGGGTGAAGAACAGATTAATATAAAAGCTGAGGTTAAAGAGGAAGAAGTAGAGACAGATGTGGGGGGTGATCAGCCGTCCACGAAGGAAGTTGGGATGATAATGAAAAGTGAACAGGAAGAAACGTCTCTACTTATCAACACAAGTAAGTGTAGGCACTATGGAGGAAACAGGTCACAATCTAATTATACTTCTGAGTATAAGGATTGTAGTTTAAGGAAAAATGTTAGCTAATTAATGGTGGTGACCAGTGGTGACGGTTTTGTAGGTAGGGATGCCTTGGCACTAGGTGAACACTACTGAGTAGAAGGATTGTGGTAGGGAAAAATGTTAGATAATTATTAGATCTTCTCATCATCCTGTTGGCAGGTGCTAAAAGGTTAAATTGGTTGAGTAACCATTATCGTAACTGTAACTGTGTTACTCTGGAAGAGAAGGTGCTTTACGGTGTATTGGGGAGACAAGATGTACAATTCAGTTAACTTTTGATATCAAGATGGGGGGAGCAACCAGTAAGGGAATGGTGGTGGTTGGTAAAGGAGGTTCTGTAGGTAGGGGTAGCTTAGTATATGGTGATCTCTACCAAGTGGCTAAGCGCAATATTCCCACCTCATGTTACTTCACCTGGGCCCACACCAGAAGGATCACATCTTATCACAGAGACATTTTAAAGGGAACAACACTGAGCCCTGATTGTCCTCCACCAGCTTTTCAGAACACCGTTCTCTGTAGACTTCACCCTGTCAAACCCAAAGGCAAAGAGGGCAACCACCGCACGCACTTTGCGAGGCCTCGCACAATGTCATTACAGGTACTTTTCCTAGGAGGGTTCTGCTCTACAGTGGACCCTAACTTGGGGGCCTAATCACTCGGTAGTGAAGAAATGTCATCAGTACACCAAGGATTCCTCGAAAGGGCCCAAAGCTTTATTTTCATGGTCACATGATAAACCTACAATGACGTTTCTGAGCCATGCAGGGCCCCTCTGTCAGGCAATTGACCATCAGGCAAGTCCCACTGTAGAGCAGAACCCTCCTAAGAAAAGTACCTGGAATGCCAGTATGCGAGGCCTGGCAAAATAAGTGCGGTGGTTCCCCTCTTTGCCTTCGGGGTGAATATGGTGAAGTTTACAGTGCACAGTGTTGTGAAGAGCTGGTGGAGAACAATCAATGCACAGTGCTATTCCCCTCAAAATGTCTCTGTAGTTCATGCCGGGACATGTGTCACTGGCATGTGATAAGATGCGATCTCTTCAAAAAAGAGGAGCGGGGCTAACACTACAGGGAAGGGCACATCTGTGTCTTCAGTAGCTCCTGAGGAGCCTAGTTGAAACCCTAGTGGTGTATCCCCTGAAATACCAGAGACTTCCAGGCAATCTGAGCCGCTGCGCCTGTCTGGTATTGTGCCCACTGTCATGGCTGCTGGTTCAGCCTTTATCACCAGAGATGACCTGTCCTCAGCTCTAGACGGGTTAGAGGACAGGATTGCTGGCATGATTGCCTCCATCTCGCAGGGTGGCAAGAAGCGTGACAGATCCCCCTCCCCTGATCCTCCTAACTTGTACAGGAAGGGGTTGATGATGGGGAAAAGCTAAATGCCAAGTATTCTGTGGAGGGCCTGGCAGAAGAGTCTACTTCTGAGCAATCTGGGCCAGAAGATGTCCAGTTGGTATTGGCCTCTCAGACGCAGAGGCTTTTGATCCAGACTTTCTTACCGAGATGGTCCGTTCTGCCTTTAAGTTACCCCCCGCAGAGGTTTCTGAGCCCCCCCCCCTGGTTCTCTTTGGGTCCTTGGGGCCTCCTCAGGCCGCACAGGCTTTCCACTTGCACCCACTGTCTGAACAGGCGGTGTATGCTGAGTGGGAACATCCTGACAGGATTTTTGTTCTGCCTAAGATGTTTTCCCTTTTATATCCCATGGAGGAAAAGTTTGTTAAGAAATGGAGCATGGCAGCCATAGCTGCAGCAGCTGGGGTTTACTACTGAGTGCGGATCAGCAGAGCTGGGGGTTACTACTGAGTGGGGGATAAGCAGAGATGGGGGTTACTACTGAGCCTGGGATCAGAGGAGCTGGGAGTTATTACTTAACAGAGGTTCAGCAAAGCAGGGGGGTTTCTACTCAGCTGGGGATCTGCAGAGCTGGGAGTTACTACTGAGTAGGGGATCAGCAGAGCTGGGGGTTACTACTGAACCAGGGATCGGAAGAGCTGGGGGTTACTACTGAACCAGGGATCAGAAGAGCTGGGGGTTACTACTGAGTGTGGGATAAGCACGGCTGGGGTTAGTACTGAGCAGGGGAGCTGCTGAACCAACGCGCAAACCAAAAATAAGCAGTCGTCAGAGGATTAGCAAAGATGGGGGTTAGTACTGAGCAGAGGAACGAGGGTACTAATAATCTGGGATCCTCTGAGTGAGGGTTCTTCTGGGCCCCTTTAAAACAAATAGATTATCAACACACACAAAGGGCATTTGCCAAGCTTCATTAAAACGTCAAAAATCAGAACCCATCACCAACGTGACTTTCATTACTGAAATTTTTTAAAGGTGTTCAGTAGACATGTGCACACTGAAATATTTTGTTTTAGAATTTCGTTTTCGTCCGAAAAATAAATTTATTTAGTTACTCCCGAAATTCGTTTTTATTTATTTTGTTTTTCGTTAGAAATTGCATTCGTCCGAAAATCTGAATTAATTAAGGTCGAATCTGTCATTGAAGGCTTATATGGTGTCTGTCGAATGTTCAAAGAAGATTCGACGGAGCAGCGAAACTGTACGACGCTGCAATCATACATTTCCGGTCGAATGTTCCGCCTAACAAGCTATAGTAGAATTCTTCTATAGCCTATGGGCGGATGCATTTGATCGGAAATGTACGATTGCAGCGTCATACAGTTTAGCTGCTCCGTCTAATCTTCTAACTTTCGACAGACACCATAAGCCTTCAATGGCAGATTCGACGGTTGTATGTTTTTCGATGCTTTGTCGAATCTTCATCATTCTAGCTATTTTACTGCTCCTCCTCTTTGGTTACAATCAGCCAATAACATTCATCATCATCATTTATTTTTATTTTACTTCCCCCACCCAATTCCAGCAGTGATCTTTTCTCTCTATGTAGAATAATCTTGGACTAATAGAGTTAAGGTTAGGCACATTCGACCACAGGTTCGATAGACACAGATTGTTATTGTCAGCGTCACGTCGAATCTCCTATCTATATCGAACTGTTGTCACAACGAAAACGAAAATAAAGCATTTGTTTATGTCGGATCTTTCGGTTTTCGGATTCTGTGCTTTCGTTTTCGTTTGTTAAAACGATAACGAAAATAGCTGAAATTCGGACGAAAACGAATGCACATGTCTAGTGTTCATACCGGAGTCCATATATGATCTGCAAACTCTTCATCATATAAAATGCAGCCAATCCGATGTAGTAACAATCCACTAACGCGTTTTGGATAATGAAGCCTCAGTCATAAGTATTTCTTATTCTAGAATTAGCAGATCATATATGGACTCGGTGTGAAGACTTTTCTGATTGATTTTGGAGGAAGAACAGGAGCCCAGCTGTGAGATCGGCATTTCCACTTATTCCACCGACGGGGGGAGGAGCTAAAACTCCAGTTATTTGTCATCTACTGACATTTTTTATATTTTTTTTTCCTTCTTTCCAACAGATGGATGTGATGTCAGGAATTCCTCGGAGAGACATCTTCTATTATCTGCTGATTGTAAGTCAGAAGATAATGTCATCACACAGGATCCTCCAGGAGGAAATCCAAATCCACAAAATCTACATCACAGACCTTCCTGTCCGGAGACATCAATGGATCCCTCTGATCAGGGGGAATCTTCTCATCAATCACATACTATGATTGTAAATATCCATGTAAGATCTCACACTGCAGATAGATCACCAGATCCTTCTAATCCCGAAGAATCTTCCTCACCCCATGAAGGAGATCACCGAGGTGACCATCTATTCCCATGTTCAGAGTGCGGGAGATCTTTCACTCAGAAGAGAGCACTTACTAGACACCAGAAAATTCACACGGGTGAGCGTCCTTATTCATGTTCAGAGTGCGGGAAATCCTTCCCTCAGAAAGGAAAACTTATTCGGCACCAGGGAATTCACACGGGTGAGCGTGAGTATCCTTATTCATGTTCAGAGTGCGGGAAATCTTTCACTCAGAAAGGAGCACTTATTAATCACCAGAGAATTCACACAGGTGAGCGTCCTTTCCCTTGTTCAGAGTGCGGGAAATCTTTTTCTCAGAAAGGATCACTTGCTGAACACCAGAAAATTCACACAGGTGAGCATCCTTATTCATGTTCAGAGTGCGGGAAATCTTTTACTCAGAAAGGAAAACTTATTCAACACCAGATCGTTCACACGGGTGAGCGTTCTTTCCCTTGTTTAGAGTGTGGGAAATCTTTCAGTCATAAAGGAGTCCTGGTTAAACATCTTAGTATTCACAGAGGTGAGCGTCCTTATTCATGTTCAGAGTGCGGGAAATCTTTCGCTCAGAAAGGAGACCTTGTTAAACATCAGAGAATGCATACGGGTGAGCGTCCTTATGCATGTTCAGAGTGCGGGAAATCTTTCAGTCATAAAGGACTTCTTGTTAGACATCAAAGAATTCACACAGGTGAGCGTCCTTATTCATGTTCAGAGTGCGGGAAATCTTTCAATCGGAAAGGACCTCTTGTTAGCCATCAAAGAATTCACACAGGTGAGCGTCCTTATTCATGTTCAGAGTGCGGGAAGTCTTTCACTAACAAAGGATTCCTTGTTGAACATCTTAGAATTCACACAGGTGAGCGTCCTTATTCATGTTCAGAGTGCGGAAAATCTTTCACTAAAAAAGGAAACCTTGTGTCACATCAGAGAATTCACACAGGCGAGGGTCCTTATTAATGTTCAGAGTGCGGGAAATCTTTCTCTATGAAAGGATTCCTTGTTCGACATCTTAGAATTCACACAGGTGAGCGTCCTTATTCATGTTCAGATTGCGGGAAATCTTTCACTCAAAAAGTACATCTTGTTAAACATCTTAGAATTCATAAAGGTGAGCGTCCTTATTCATGTTCAGTGTAGGAAATCTTTGATTAGAAAAAATCCAACAGACAGTGTTTCCCTGTGAGTCCCAGCCAGCCTCCCATTACCAATACCGGTCAACATTTTCTTGTGGACCATCAATGGTTGGCGGCCGCTGTTCTAGAGTAACAGGTAGACGTATACTGCCCAACCCCCAACTACTTTTGTTGTTTTATGATGCTGGGATCCATCAAAGTAGATCATTTCTCTGGGGTTGGCCGGGGCTGTCATTCCTTGACATTGGAAGTCTCCTGGGATCCCATCCATTTTGGAATGGATAGGGTAGCTTAGATACTATCATGGATTTGAATTCTCTACCTTAGTTGAGCATGATAGACTAGGGCAGCCTTTCTCAAACTTTTCCACACAGAGGATCCGTTGAAATAGTTCTCCGGTCTCGGGGAACCCCTGCTAAAAATTAGAAATCTACAATTCATGATACCTTTGTGTGATGGTCAGTGGGAAGAATGGTCCTTACACTTGTGGTCATTGGGAAGAATCACCTCCTTACAGATAGCTAAAAAGATCAATGGTGTCAGTAGGAAATTATCTGAGAGGCAGAAATTGCCCAATGCTGAAGGAACCCCTAGCAACCTCTGGAGGAACCCTGGTTGAGAATCACTGGACTAGGGTGACCAGACATCCCCAGTTTCCGGGGACAGTCCCCGGATTGAGGACACTGTCCCCGGACCAAGTCTGTCCCCGGTTTTGTCCCCGGCTTGGATTTGAACAGGGGCTGGGGCAATTTCAAAGACAGTAAGTGCAGAATTAATAAAAAAAAACTGAATTACACACCCCCCGCTCCTCATAGCTTAGGGGGGTGTCTATGTTTTTCCATTATCTGTGCCCCTTTCTAATGATCATGTGCTGGTCGGAACGGAGGGAATATTTCTTCAGTTTCGGGTTCATGCCTGTTCAGCTCCGCTCGCATGTTCTTCTGCCTTGGCTCAAGTCCCGGCCAGCCGCCTGCCTGCTTATCTCCCTGCCTTCCCTGGCGGAGTGATCTTCCTCCGCTCCCCACCAAGTAGTAGCCAGGGCCCAGAGAGAAAGACTTGACAGGCTGTGAGGTGGGCGGCGGCGACAGGCAAAGAGTTGCCGATTGCCGCCATTACTAGTAAAAAAAAAAATACCATATTTGCCGGCATATAAGGCGACAGGGCGTATAAGACGACCCCCTAATTTTCCAGCTAAAATGTTGGTTTAGGGATACACTCACCGTATTAGACTACCCCCCTTCTGACTAGCCATGCCTCACCTCACCTCACTGTGCCATTGCATGCCTCACTGTGCCATTGAATATCTCACTGTGCCATTGCATGCCTCACTGTGCCATTGCATGCCTCACTGTGCCATTGCATGCCTCACTGTACTGTGCTCCTGCATGCCTCGACAATCACATACCTTATCCCTGACATGTAGAATCTCAGTCAGACCGCGGCCGTCCATTTTTCAAAAGCCGCGCCTCCTCCTCGTGCTGTTCCGTGATAGGCGGAACACTCAGCTTCCCAGCAGAGCCTCTGTTCAGTGTTCCGCCTATCATGGATGCCCTCTCGTCCTCGGATGAGAGGGCATCTGTGATAGGCGGAACACTGAACACAGTGTCTGCTGGGAAGCTGAGTGTTCTGCCTATCACGGAACAGCACGAGGAGGAGGCGTGGCTTTTGAAAAATGGCCGCGGTCTGACTCAGATTCTACATGTCCGGTACCGACGTATAAGACGACCCCCGACTTTTGAGAAGATTTTTATGGGTTAAAAAGTCGTGTTATACGCCGGAAAATACGGTATGTCCCCGGATTTCATTTTAAAAATCTGGTCACCTTATGATAGACTGGATAATTATACTAGTGCACGGGCCACTTGGAGTGTTTTCTGTAATTCACAATTGTGTCAGGTTACTATATGTAAAAGTATAAAGTACCGGGGTTGGACAAAATGGTGGAAACACCCGGCAAAAGAATGAAATTCCTACCTAATATGGTGTTGGACCGCCATAGGCATCAAAGACGGCCTGAATTCTCCTGAGAATTGCCAAATATAAGCCTTGGATGGTGGATAATAGAATCTGATAGCACTCTTCCTGCAAAACCCGTCCCAGTTCCTGCAGAGATGCCGGAGGAGGATAACGAGTCTAAACCTTGTTCTCCAAAAATACCTTTGTGATATTTTTTCTGGTTTATATTTATATATACTATTGTTCTATATTTGTATTTGTTACTATATATTGAAGAACTAATACTGTAGTATTGAAAGATTTAGATATGTTTTATTATAACTTTGTTTGGAAAAATAAATAAAATCAGATTGAAACAAAAATGGGAACTTACAGAATATTATCCACAAAATAGAGTAACTAGACCAGAATGATTTACAGTGATGTCTAATGTGTAAGTTTACTATGAAGGGACATGAAGGATATTAAATAAATGAGTGCGGTGTATTTTGCTAACGGTTTTAGAACATTCTTAAAAATTCATATATTTGTGCATCAATTTCACTTTGTTTTTCATTTTTTTTATTTTGCCATAATTAAAAAGAGGGATGAGCCGAATGTACCTGGGTTTTTATTCAGCGCAGGTTTAACAAATTCTAATGAAGGTTGAAACCTGAATCTGAACCTTAGAGATCAGCAATGGAGATTATCTGGGCTAATAGGCAACGGATTTTCAAACACAGGGAGGTGGACAATGGCCTGAGGGATATGTATCAATGCTAAAAAAAAAAAAAAAAAAATTCTGCAGGAAGAAGGTCTTTTTGGGCAGCCTAAAGTTCGATTTAAAAAAAAAACAAAAGTCATTCAACATGCATGCTTAGGGGACACATGTTTCATAGAACATTACAATCTTCAGGGACATCATATTGTGTCATCAAATAAATTACATATGTAATAATTTACGTTCCTTTCTTCATTGGCTCACATGCAGCAGCGGCAACCCAATATGGTTGGTTGGTTTCCAGTCATAAAAAAAATCTTTATTAGGTTGTTTTTTTCAAAGACAAGACATTTTTGCTGTAGTAGTTGTACACCATAAGTGAGCGCTGGAAGTAGCAGGAAAAATATGGGTACTGCATACTTTAAAATACAAATTAGCCACCTGTGCATTAGGAGTTCTGCCTGACAATCCTTTCTCTATTCCCTCATGAAAAAAAAATCAAGGATGGAAACCTCAGCAAGCAGGTGAAAACCCTTCGATTTACACCAAGAGTTATAGCATTTCTAAGTTTGAAGTAGATGGCACTTGTTACCTACTTTGAGCTGCTCTGAGGTAATTCCCGGCAGTGGCGTCCATGGGCTGGTGATGTACCTTGTACCCTTTAAATCAAGAGGCTTCCTCTGCTCCAGGCTCACAAGAACACAAGTTCTGTCCCATGAACCCCTAAAGAGGATATCCCTTAGAAAAAAGTCTGATGGACTTTTTTCATCGGAAAAAACTATCGTGTGTGGGCCCCATCTGACTTTTTTCCATCAGTGTAAAAAAATAGAACATGTTTTAAATTTTTCCAATGGAAAAGAAAACGATAGGAAATTCTGATCGTCTGTGTGGAACTCTGAGAAAAATCCATGCATGCTCAGACTAAATTACAAGACGGGAGTGCTCGTTCTGGTAAAACTAGCATTTGTAATGGAGATAGCACATTCGTCATGCTGTAATGGACTGAAAAGCACGGAGACTGAAAAGCGCGAATCGGCTAACACCAAACTTTTACTAACACGCAGTAACACGAAATCAGCAAAAGCAGCCCAAAGGGTGGCGCCATTGGATTTGAACTTCCCATTTATAGTGCCGTCGTACGTGTTGTACATCACGGTGTTTTGGACGGTCGGAATTTTGTCTGATGGTGTGTAGGCAAAACTGATGAAAGTCAGCTTCATCGGAATTCCGACGGAAAATTCCATCGGATTTTAGCCCATCGGAATTCTGATCGTGTGTACAGGGCATTAAGGGTGTTTCATTTTCTAATAGCAAAAAATAAACTAACATTTTTGCAGACTTTGCTTACGCCCCGAGTCTCAGTGATGTAAAAGATATATATGCTAAATTTCAAGAAGATTGGATAATATTTAGAGGTTGCACACATTGATCTGTTTTGTAAAAGTAGGCAAAAAATACGCTTTTCAATGTTAATTACTTTTTTTGGGAAAACTAGAAATCACAAACTTAAAATACTATTAAAACTATACACTAAGATTAATAGGTAATATGATAGGAAAAACATGTGTTATATTAATCAACTTTAAACGATGCAATCCTTTGTTTTGTTCGCTTGGTGACGACTTTTCTGTGATGTTCGACTACCCTCAACAAGAATTGTTTTTGTTGTTCATCCCTGACCGATTCGTTATACTTTTTTATCAGAGCAATTCCTCTTTCTGTGGTATCATTGACAACCTTAAGAGTGTTCACATGGCTTCTTAGAGAATCACTGCAGTATTCTGTCACGTCGTGGATCCCAAACAATTCAAAGAACGTCTTTATTTTATTAGTAACGAAATGGCTCAGGTCTTTTCCTTCAAAAACCATGTTTTTACCCTCTAATCGTTTAAACTTCCTTTTTTCTTTGCAGGTTTGGTTTCTAAATTTTTAGTCATATTTTCCATAACAGCCTGAGTAATACGTTCGTCCAAAAAAGCCAATCCTACAAAAGGTGTCTCTTAGCAACTGTGAGAACACATTTTTTGACGTCTGCATCTGGGTAAGTGCTCAGAAGCTGTAGCATATCCAAATAATTTTTTGGAGCCCATCGACTTACAATTGCCTCATGCCAAAAGCGAACATATATGAGGCTGACAAAATTTGCAACCCGTTTCATTCCTTCCAATTGTCGTTGAGGAATATTCAACTTTTAGTGAAGAGGACAATTTTAAGTGCATATATTGCCTTTGCTATCCACCTTGCTTGATGCAGTGCTCCTGGGATCCTGAAACTGAAGTAGTTTTTAGACCAACCTCCTAGGTACAGGAGTGAGAGTTGTAATAACTCTTTGTAGTCTTCGATTTTCTTTGCCATTTTACTTCTATTGATGGCCCGAGCTCGGTAAACGGTAGCTGGAGATATGGAAGTTTTTGAAACATCGTGGCCAAGGCTGTTTGCAGTTGCTATAAATGAAGTACTTGCTTGTCGAATAGATGGCTGTTCTCGATCCCAAGTAGATGTAAGTGTCTGATCAAGAGGTTTTAATCTAGGACTTGAACGTAATTTTTTCCTTGCTGGAGGCGAAAACTCAGCCTCTTCGTCGCTAGGTGCTTGTGATGATGGAGATGAGTCTTATAAGTATAACTGTCTTATTGATTTCAGTGATAGCTTTGTTATGTTTATTCTTATATGAATCTTTTTTTTTCTTCTTTTGTACACTTAGTTCAATGTTAGAAATTTCACTAGTTTGTGATAAAAGTGATCGATGTGTGCAACCCCTAAATATTATCCAATCTTCTTGAAATTTGGCATATATATCTTTTACATCACTGAGACTCGGGGCGTAAGCAAAGTCATATGAAAATCACATCTTTGAAAAAATGAAACACCCTAATATCCTTGCACAGCAGCAGGTATTTTCTTCGCTGTGGATCTGATATTGTTACCCGTAGACCTCTTGTCCTTCAGCTGGTCAATTGCACTACAGTGAGCTATCTGGAGAGTCAGGGTTGGTGAACTCTTTTGTGCCACTACGAGATCTCTTAGTCCCTCCCAGTCCATTGTTGGAGATGCAGGAGTTGATATAATCTAAAGGCTGGTTTTACATGGATGGTTGGTGAGTGCGCATTCTACACACATGGTTGGTTGAGTACTATAAGAAGGAGTTGAATTATAGCGCACCAATACTTTCATCACGGTCATTAGATTTCTTTTGAATGACTCTTTGATATGATTTGATGGACTTTGGTTTATTTCATTCTTTTTTAAATTTACTAGTGAGCACATGTTAGCGCCTTACTTTTGACCATTTTACAAGGATGGAAACCTCATCAATCGGGTAAAAACCCTTAGATGTACACCAAGAGTTGTAGCATTTCCAAGTTTGAAGCAGATGGCTCTTGTCACCTCCTTTCTGCTATTCAGCAAAGTAGAATTCAGTTTATTAGATAATCCCTTTTTTCCCTCAGGAGTTCTTCCTTTTTAGCAAAGTTGCTTTTTCTATCAGAGAACAAGTAGATTGCAGTAAAAATAAGAAAGTGTTTTCTATTTTTTCCAAGAAAAAGTCAAGTCAACACATTTGCACCATAGTGCAGTCTACAGCACATGGTGACTACCTGCCTCACCAATGTTGTGTCTCTCCCTCACTTTCCTCCTTTGTTTGTCGTACATCACGGGACACAGAGCGGCATAGTAATTACTATGTGGGTTATAGAGATTACCTTCAGGTGATGGACACTGGCACACCCAAGACAGGAAGTCCCCTCCCCTATATAACCCCTCCCATACCGGGAGTACCTCAGTTTTTTTGCCAGTGTCTAAGGTGTTGGTCAAGGTTAAACATGTATTCATCTGGGCTTGTGTATAGGTTCATTTGGGCCTAAGCAAGCTATTCCGGATCCGTCCAAAGTGCTTCATAGCCAAACGGTCGGTACCCGGGCCTCGGCAAAGAAGAATGAGGTTTTGCCTGTAATGCCTCTCTTAGAAGGGCTGGACCCTGGGATCCAGTACTCTGGTCATACCCAAAACCAAGATGTTTTCTGGCAGGGTGCTATACAGGTCCAGGGGAGTGGTGATCCTTGGGACCCCGGTCCCTGAAGGTCTGCTGACATTGCCTGCCGTGAGGGGTGAAGTTTGGGCTTCTGTGCCAAACAGAGTCCTGCGGCGTGGATAAGGTAAGTGGAGATCCCTGTGGGACTTGGTTCTGCGGGGACCTTCGGTCCTAATGTGTTTTTCTGCCTGTTACCTAATGGTTATTCCCGCTGGTCTATATTTGCCTAATTACTAATCCTGAAATTTGTTTTTACATAGGATTCAAGACATCAGTGCTGTACCTGTTTTAGCCAGTAGAGGCCGCTGTAGGATGTCTTTGGGCTGTTCCTGCAGTGTAAAGTCCAGGCAGATTAAGAGCTCTCACTAGAAAGAAGCTTTATATATTTTCTGTCATACTCACCATGACTTGCACTCTCTGTATAATCCAGCTCCTGGCTCCCTGTTGCTAACTTCCATGTGCAGCGCCGATGGCGCATACGTGCATGTGCACGTGCGTGCGCTCGCACACACTTAATATATAAGAAGTGGGCCGGAAGGGGGCGGGGCATGGAGGATGACGCTCCGTGCTTGCCGGCGCGCATCTGCGCATGCGCGGGCGTCCTGGCCAGTTTTAAAAACAGTATTGTGTACAGCTGGCTGTGGAGTGGACAGAGCAAGATTTTTTGGTGGTAACTTACAAAGGCTTACAGCAGGTGGTGATACAGGCATCCCCTAGAAGGACACATTAGTAGGCACCAACTGTGTTATGTAGCAGCAAATGTGTTAGACTACAATCAGTAAGTGGTGTATTTGGCTATAAAAAACTTCAGCTTTGGGCTTAGGAATAATGCCGTCTAAAGGCTCTGGGACAAAAAGTCTTAGGAAGCAAAAAGGGTCTCCATCGGGCTCTGAGGACCTGGGGCATGCTCCTGCTGCACCAGCCTCCCCTGAAAAATCAGAGGTTAGTACCAGTAAGGAGCCCTCTGGAGTGCTAGGTGCTGCGGCTGCCCTCAGTCCACCTGCTCCTGTGTATGTAACAGAGGAGGCTTTTGCCTCAGCTCTGGGAGGATTGGAGCAAAGATTGGCGGCTTTAATCACTTATTCTCTGCCAGAGAGAAAACGCGCCAGGTCTCCGTCTCCTCCGTCGGGATACCTATTTGCAGAGCAACAGTCCCATGAAGGGATTGACTTGCCTGAGGGGGATCAGACTGAGGATGACTCTGCCTCCGAAGAGTCGACAGTGGAGGAACCATTCTCAGCGTCACAAGCTAAGAGATTATTGGTCCAGTCCTTAACGGACATGGTTCGATTGGCCTTTAAATTGCCTCTTTCTGAACTATCGGCTACTTCTGTCTCCTCGCTGGGGTCTTTAAAAGCTCCACAGGCTAATTGTTCTTTTCCAGTCCATCCATTACTGGAAGGACTTATCTATCAGGATTGGGAACATCCTGATAAGCTATTTGCTACTCCTAAAAGGTTCTCAGTAATTTATCCTATGGAGGAGAAGTTTACCCGAAAGTGGAGTTTGCCCACAGTTGATGCGGCCATCTCCTGTGTGAACAAATCATTGACATGTCCAGTGGATAATGTTCAAATGTTCAAAGATCCAATAGATAAGAAGTTGGAATCCTTACTAAAGTCTGCTTTTTCTACTGCTGGGGCTTTAACACAGCCAGCGGTGGCAGCTATTGGTGTTTGCCAAGCTGTAAAGGATCAGTTGAAGCTGGTCTTAAGGGATCTTCCAGATCAGCAGGCTCATGATTTGGCTGATTTGCCTAGAGCATTACGCTTTGCAGTTGACGCCATCAAGGACTCGATCCATCAGGCCTCCTGCCTTATGCTATCGCTGGTTCACATGCAAAGGCTTCTTTGGCTCAAGAACTGGTCGGCTGAGACTCCCTGTAAAAAGCTTCTAGCTAGTTTCCCATTCCATGGCGAGCGCCTTTTTGGCGAAGACCTGGATAAATATATTCACAAGATTTCCAGCGGTAGAAGTACCCTTCTGCCGGTCAAGAAGAGGTTTAGAGGTCCCTCCTTTAAAAGGCCTACCTCTCCAGTCCCTGGGGTATCTGCCTCTAAGCAGTTCCGACGGCCTCCCCGATCAAATCCCGGGGGTAAAACTCAGGGACAGGCACAGGGAAATAAAAAAAACCTGGAACCATAGAGGTACAAAACCGGCCTCCAAATCAATCCTATGAAAGGCTGCCCCCACTCAAGCGGGTGGGGGGAAGACTTCAGTTGTTCACAGAGACTTGGAGAAGGACGATCAGAGACAGATGGGTGCTCTCCACAGTAACTCTGGGATACAAATTGGAGTTAAAGGAGTTTCCTCCTCCCCACTTTATGTGGTCAAACGTGTCAAAAGACCCGTTGAAAAGAGGTGCTCCCCTTTTGGCGTTAGACCAACTGTTGCTCCAAGGAGTGATTGTGGAAGTTCCCGTGAAGGAACGAGGTTTGGGATTTTACTCAAAACTATTCACGGTGCCGAAGCCAAACGGGGACGTAAGACCCATATTGGACCTCAAAGGTTTAAACAGATTCCTGAATATCCGTTCTTTTCGGATGGAATCAATACGGTCAATAGCCACTACCCTGCAAGGAGGAGAATGGTCAGCTTCCATAGACATCAAAGATGCCTATCTGCACGTTCCCATTTTTCAGAGTCATCAAAGATTTCAGTAGAAGGGCACCATTTTCAATTTGTGGCATTACCTTTCGGTCTAGCCACGGCCCCACGGGTGTTCACAAAAGTTCTGGCCCCTCTGTTGGCCGATCTAAGAACCCAAGGGGTGTCGATTATGGCATACCTAGACGACCTATTATTGATAGATCACTCAGCTGCCAGGCTAAGGTTAGTGATCCAGGACACGATCAGGTATCTAGAGTCTCACGGTTGGATCATCAATGTGAACAAGTCAGCCTTACATCCAGTAAGAAGTCTGGAATACTTGGGGCTACGTATAGACTCAGACCAGAAGAAAATCTTCTTGCCCGAAGGAAAGATGTCCTCCTTAAGGGACTTAATCCACCTGGTTTGTACAAAAAGACAGCCGTCCATACAACTGTGCATGCGGCTGCTGGGGAAGATGGTAGCTTCGTTCGAAGCTGTACCATATGCCCAGTTCCACTCAAGGAAATTGCAAAAGGCCATATTTTCAGCATGGAACAAGAAGGTCCAGGCCCTGGACCTTCCGATGCCCCTCACTCCTTCAGTTCGGAAAGTCTTTGTTGGTGGTTGGTTCCCCAAAATCTGCAAAAAGGGAAATCCTTCAGTCCGATTTCCTGGAAGGTAGTCACTACAGACGCCAGTCTTGTAGACTGGGGGGCAGTGCTGGGGCAATGGTCTCTTCAAGGAAGATGGTCAGATGCAGAGAAATCCCTAGCCATCAACCTTTTGGAAATTCGGGCGGCTCGGTATGCCCTAAAAACATGGACATCCAAACTTCAGGGGTCCCCTGTCAGGATCCAATCGGACAATGCCACAACAGTGGCATACGTCAATCACCAGGGGGGCACCAGGAGTTGTGCAGCCCAGAAAGAGGTGAATCACATCATGAAATGGGCAGAAAAGAATGTTCCATGCATATCCGCTGTATACATTCCAGGAGTGGAAAATTGGAAAGCGGACTTCTTGAGTCACCATCAATTATCCCCAGTCCCTTCATCCCGACATTTTTCGAGCTAAATGTCAACGGTGGGGAACACCGGACATAGATCTGCTAGCGTCCAGATTCAACACAAAGCTAGACAGATTTGTGTCTCGGACAAGGGACCCCCTCGCTTACAGCTCGGATGCCCTAGTGTGCCCTTGGAAGCAGTTCAAACTGTTATACGCATTCCCGCCGCTACAATTGTTACCTCGACTCCTCCGCAGGATCAGGTTGGAAAAGAAACCAGTAATACTGGTGGCTCCAGCGTGGCCCCGAAGATCCTGGTACGCGGAGATTGTAAAGTTGTCGGTGGGAGATCCTTGGACCCTTCCACGGCGCCCCGGACCTGCTTTCGCAGGGACCAATATACCACCCTTCCTTACTAACTCTGGGTTTGACGGCCTGGCTATTGAATCCCACATTCTAAAGAAGAGAGGTCTCTAACTCTGTGGTGTCTACTATGATCAATGCCAGGAAGCCGGTATCCAGGCATATTTACTACAGAGTTTGGAAGACCTACGTTGCTTGGTGTGAGGCCAAAAAATGGCATCCACGTAGGTACATTATAGGCAGAGTTCTGGACTTCCTGCAGTGGGCTGTAGACAGGAGATTAGCCTTAAGTACAATTAAGGGTCAGGTTTCAGCCTTGTCGATACTCTTTCAAAGACCCCTGGCTTCCCATTCTCTTGTTAAATCTTTTTTGCAAGGGGTGACTCGCATTAATCCACCGGTTAAAGCTCCCATATGTCCTTGGTACCTAAACTTGGTACTTTCAGTTCTTCAGAAACAACCATTTGAACCCCTACGGCACATTCCCTTGGTACTCCTCACGCGAAAATTGATTTTTTTGGTAGCCATATCCTCGGCTAGAAGAGTGTCGGAATTAGCCTCCATGTCCTGTAGGGAGCCATACCTGGTTGTCCACAAGGATAAAATAGTTCTACATCTACATCCAACCTTTCTTCCCAAGGTGGTAACAAGGTTTCACTTAAACCAAGATGTGGTTCTTCCGTCCTTTTTTTCCTAAGCCTACCTCGGTAGCGGAAAAGTTATTACATTCCTTAGATGTAGTAAGGGCAGTTAAGGCCTATCTGCGAGCCACTGCTCAGATTCGGAAGATGGATGCTTTGTTTATTCTGCCGGAAGGCCCCAGAAAGGGTCAGGCAGCTTCAAAATCCACTTTGGCTAAATGGATTCGACAGGTCATTGTTCAGGCCTATGGCTTGAAAAGAAGATTGCCTCCGTTCAAAGTTAGGGCACACTCTACGAGAGCGGTTGGTACTTCATGGGCAGTGCATCACCAGGCCTCCCTGGCTCAGATCTGTAAGGCCGCAACTTGGTCTTCAGTACACACATTCACTAGGTTTTACCAGGTGGATGTAAGAAGTCAGGAGGATGTCGCGTTTGGGCGCAGGGTGCTGCAGGCTGCAATTGATCCTCTTGTCTGATGGTGCCCAGTTTATGGTGTCTCCCTCCCCTCATTTGGGCATTGCTTTGGGACTTCCCACATAGTAATTACTATGCCGCTCTGTGTCCCGTGATGTACGAGAAAGAAAATAGGATTTTTATAACAGCTTACCTGTAAAATCCTTTTCTTGGAGTACATCACGGGACACAGAGCTCCCACCCCTCTTTTGGGGACACTTATTGCTTTGCTACAAAACTGAGGTACTTCCGGTATGGGAGGGGTTATATAGGGGAGGGGACTTCCTGTCTTGGGTGTGCCAGTGTCCATCACCTGAAGGTAATCTCTATAACCCACAGAGTAATTACTATGCCGCTCTGTGTCCCGTGATGTACTCCAAGAAAAGGATTTTACAGGTAAGCTGTTATAAAAATCCTATTTTTCAATATCTGGCACCCAAGTTCAGTAGCAGACCTCATCATAATGCCCAGGGCTGCTTTTAGAAAACGGGGCCCCAAACAGCCTACCTGACAGGGCTCCCTTCCTCAGGCTGGAAGTGACTGGGGACATAAGTCCCTTTCGCTGTAGCCTCAGCTGCACAGATGAAGGAATAAGAAGTGCTCCAAGGCTTCCTGCTCATTCCCAAATCAAAGCATAGTAAGCACAGTTTACTATGCTTCAGCTATGAATGGCCACAGGAGTGATTGATACTGATCACTTACTGTGTCCATTCAGGAATGAAAGGGGCCAGTAAATTACATATTTACCAGCCCCTTCTACCGCTATCCATCCCGCAGCAGCTGCAGGCTGGAGAGGAGGGAATCCGGCACTACTGTGGGGGAAAGAAACACACAGGGGTGACCCGGACGGCAGATGGAAGGGGCATATGTGCTAGCAGGGCTGCTGATAGAAATCGGGGGGGCCCGTACAGACTACCTGACATGGCACCCCCAAGAAAATATTAAAGCTATATTTCACTAAAAATACAATAGAAAAATTAGCAGACATAAATACAACATATCTCACAGAATTCCAGCTAAATCTAAAAGATAAAACTGAGTTTATAAATAAAAATGATGAGATGAAAAAAATCTACGGGCTGGGCTCCGGGATCAGAGAGACAGAGGGAGAGAAACAAAGTTACAGAGATAACAAACTCAGGAGCAGAGCTAACATTAGAGCCAGCGCACAGGGAGGGGGATTAGTGAGGGATGACTGTCTCGTTGTTAACAGATAAAAGCTGGCAGCAGGGAGAGGGGGAGAGGCCAGCTTTCATCTGCTGGAGGAAAAGTTCTACAATTCTTGTCTATCACTAATCCCCCTTCCTGTGTTGGCCCCCCTCTATCAGTGGTCCTGTGTGCTAGAACCAATAACCCCTGCAATGCAGCCAGATGGAGAAAGAGGAGGAGAAGCTGCAAGGGGAGGCAGAAGAGAATTGGTGTCTGCAATAAGACAGTACAGCCTAACCTTCTGCTCAGCAGGCGCCTGGCCCCCCTATTGATCTGATGGGTTATGGGCCCAGTACAGGAGGGCTGGCTGTACTACCTTATCAGCGGCCCTGATAATGCCCATCACTGCAGACAATTTGGCAGTAGGCTGCAGAAACATGTATGCCAATTGTTTTTTTTTCTGCCTGTTGTCACCCTTATCTATGCTTCCATTGCTCTCCTCCTCACCTGGGCACACTGTCCTCTTCCTGTCCACACCGCCTCTCCTCCCTGCACACAGTGCTTCTCCTCCCTGTACATGCTGCCACCCTCGAGTCCCCCCCCCCCCTGCATACACACTGTCACCCTTCCTGTACACAGTGCCCCCCTTTCCCCCTGCACAAACTTCACCACTCCCTATACACCCCCCCACACGCACCACCCCGGTACAGTTTTCTAGAGTCGATGGTCAACTTTCTTATGATAACAACCAATGCGGCTAAAAGCCACTCGGGTGTTATCACAAGCAGTGGGAAGGGACGTTCCCCCCTCCCGCCACCTTCCACGGCTTGCCCGGGCTCTCCCGTCCCTCCAGGAGTCCCGAGCGACCAGCCTTCATATCTGCCAGATGAAACTGGAATCGGCTTTGATCGGATCTTGGATCTAGTAACCCAGAAGCGATGTCATGAAATCTCTTTCAGTTTACAGAAGACTTAAAGGCGCCAAATTTAAAAAAATATATGACAGTATTCAAAGCTACCAAACTTGGCGTTTTGAATGCTTTTAAGTGCAAAGGAGGGATTTGGGGTCCTATATATCCCCAGATCCCTCCATAAAGAGGACCTGTCACTGCCTATTACTGTCACAAGAGAATGTTTACATTCCTTGTGACAACAATAAAAGTGATCAGAGAATAAAATTAAGGGGACAGTGTAAAATTAAAAAAATAATAAAAATAAATAAAAATGAAAGCGCCCCATCCCTCCATGCTCGTAAGTCGCACCTGCAAATGTAAACAGTGTTTAAACCACACATGTGAGGTATTGCCACGACTGTTAGCGTGAGAGCAACAATTATAGCACTAGACCTTCTCTGTAACTCTAAACATGTAACCTGTAGAAATTTTTAATCGCCTATGGAGATTTTAATGTATCGTAGTTTGTCGCCATTCCACGAGTGTGTGCAATTCTAAAGCATGACATGTTGGGTATCTATTTACTCGGCATAACATCATCTTTCACATCATATAGAAATAAAATGGGCTAATGAAAGTGTATTTCTTCCAAAAAAATGCATTTAAAACACTGCTGCGCAAAAACAGTGTGACATAAGATATCTTTGGAAAAAAATATGTAGCGGTCTCACCCGCTCTCTCCCTTCTTCTTCTTGGCTGGTTTACTCGTCTAGGGGGACCAGGGAGAGGGGTGAGGTGCTGCCACCAGCTCGCCCCTCTTATATGTGTAGAGGTTTGAGCTAAGATCTTTACCTTCGGGTCTGTGTCCCTGTCCAGAGATTCCACTTCAAATATGAGCGGTAGCTATGCTAGGAGGGAGGTCCTGCTCCGTTGGAGGAGACCGGAGCTCCCTACTAAATCATCTTTGCTTGAGGCTATTGCTAGGGTACTCCCTCTCTACAGGTTAACCTATGAGAGTAGGAACTGTCCTGCCAAATTTGGAAAGGTCTGGTCGGGCTGGGCCGATACGTCTGGTTGAGACTCCCTCCCACCCAGGGGCGGACCCCTCTGTTCGCCTGGAGGGGGCTGCCTGGCCTCCCCCCCCTGCTCCCCTCCCTATTTTTATCCTTCCCCCCTCCCCCCAGGTGCCCGGCGCCCCCCCCCTCCCCTTCCACCGCCCACTATCCACTGGATCTCCCTTGGTTCTTCCCTATGCTTTGGTTGGGGGGGGGGGGGATGATCACTAGTATGAAGGCTCACTGATGTTCTCCCTTGCTTGAATGTCTTCTCTCACTGGTTTTGCTCTCATGAGTTCTGTACCCCCTCGTTGTTGTTTCTATGTGCCATGCTGCCTGCTGAGGTGAATCGGTGTTAAAATGCAAATGTTACCCTTACTGTACTGTCATTGCGGTGTATGTGTGTCTGCCTTTAAAAAATAAAAAAAACGTTTTCTGTTAAAAAAAAATATGAGCGGTAGATAGGTGAACGTAGAACACTTTGCTCCCAGAAAAGTTAACCCACACCAGGTGACAGTACAACATCTATATTTATTTCCGCAGAGATAGATATGCCTCTTTGCAAGCAGACAGGTTGATACAAACACAACTTGGTGGGGAGAGGGTTCAGGCACAATCCTTTCGGATCAGAGAAGCTGTTAGGAGTTCACAACAACTTTTGGCGCACGATCGCTGCCACCGACCGTGAGGTTGGTCCCTGCCACAGACCGGGTGAACGATGAGGTCTCTGCCACAGACCTTAGAATAGGCCTCTGCCACCGACCTGATG
Source organism: Rana muscosa (assembly GCA_029206835.1). Classification (NCBI taxonomy): domain Eukaryota; kingdom Metazoa; phylum Chordata; class Amphibia; order Anura; family Ranidae; genus Rana; species Rana muscosa. The sequence goes on along the minus strand of CM055123.1, from coordinate 431,001,806 downwards.
TATCTGGGTCTCTGCAAAGACCATAGAACATGAACTACCTTCTAATCGCGACCCCTGTTAGGGAGATGATCCATCCCGGACGGTCCCCAGAGGCCTACACTGTCACCAGCCAATGCTGCGCTGGATCTTCAGGCCAGGTCACCTCCCTGGTTCTCCTCGCCCAAGACTCGGGTCCCCTCATTTGGTGGGCCCCTAGGTATCTTCTCCCATGCGGGACCCAGTCGAAGGTACTGGGCCCCAGGCCTTGGCTAGTACCTCACCCCAGGCTCAAGGTGCCTGGAATGGAACTCGAACTCCCTCGCACCCAGGCCGAGGGCACCTGGGTGTGGACGAACAGAACAGCAGCCCCCAGGCTGAAGGTGCCTGGGGCTCGGACCTCGTGTGCAAGATGTCCGCCTTTTATACCCTCTCCCAGCAGGCACAGCGGGTTCCTCGCCCTGCCGTACTACTGCTGCGAGAGGACACAAAGGGCACGGCCCTACAATGATGGTTCAACCCCAGCCCAAGGCGACAGCGCCACCCAGGGGCCGCAGGGAACTGAACACCATTATATCCTTCACGAATCAAGTTGCCCATAGATTCCTAACAATTAGTGTATCTGGGCCATGCTACCACCCAGATACTCCCCCTAAATGTTAACCCCCGCTACAAATATATAATGTTTGGGGTTTCTAAGTAATTTTCTAGCACAAAATACTTATTTTAACTTGTAAGCAACAAATGTCAGAAAAAGGCTTAGGCATGAACGTGGTAAAAGACCTGAAAACTCTAAATATAGAACCATTTATCCAGCTGTTCATCCAGAGCCTCTGGTTTATAGACCCGACACATCCTAAATATAGAACCATTTATCCAACTGTCCATCCAGAGCCTCTGGTTTATAGACCAGATACATCCTAAATATAGAATCATTTATCCAACTGTCCATCCAGAGCCTCTGGTTTATAGACCGGATACATCCTAAATATAGAGCCATTTATCCAACTGTCCATCCAGAGCCTCTGGTTTATAGACCAGATACATCCTAAATATAGAGACATTTATCCAACTGTCCATCCAGAGCCTCTGGTTTATAGATCAGACACATCCTAAATATAGAACCATTTATCCAACTGTCCATGCAGAGCCTCTGGTTTATAGATCAGACACATCCTAAATATAGAACCATTTATCCAACTGTCCATCCAGAGCCTCTGGTTTATAGACCGGATAAATCCTAAATATAGAGCCTTTTATCTAACTGTCCATCTGGAGTAGCTGGACTGTAGAACAGACACATAATAAATATAGAGATGGAGATCTTTTCCTATTATATTTAGTGGAACACGGATACAGGAAGAGTGTGATTGTACAGACACAGGAAGTGATACCACAGCTGGAGAGGAAGTGATGTCAGGTGCAGACAGGAAGTGATGTAGAGGTCTAATAAAGGAAGTCCTGGGTGAGAGGTGAGTTGTGAGGAAGGAAAGAGAAGACGTTGTTGGAATTGGCAGCAGAAGAAGTAATCACATTATAATTCATTTAGAAGGACACAAGGATCTCTACAAGGACATCATGATGGAGAATCAGCCGCCCCTCACATCACCGGGTAAGAGGAGACTTTATTGTAAAGGAGAGAGCAGTACGGAGGGTCCACCTAGATCCCCCATCATCTGATAAACACATAGAAACAATGTATTCAGTCAGTGTGTGTGTTTCCTACAGATGGATCCAGTAATGGGAACCCACCAGAGAGATGTCCCCGTCCTCTGTATTCCCGGGATTCCACACAGGAAGATCCCACCATCTCTCACCATCATCAGGTAGGTGGGACTGAGCAACTAGAACTCAAATAGAAATCTACACCTTGAGATAACATTCCTCTGTGTCATCTCTTGTTTTGTTTTTACAAATCCATTTTATCATATTTGGGGTTTAGGGTGAAGAACTGAAAGACATCAAAGTTGAGGTTAAAGTAGAAAAAGAAGAGAAGTCCGGGGATCCGCAGTCTTTGGAGGAGGGTGATCTTCTGTATTCCCAGGATTCCAAACAGGAAGATCACACCATCCCTCACCATCATCAGGTAGGTGGGACTGAGCAATTACAACATAAAAGTAGTCTAAGCTACGAGATGAGATTTTTCTATGTAATCTCTTGCATCGTTTTATATATATTTTTTTTATATCATCTTTGGGGTTTAGGGTGAGAGATTTCCCCCTCCTCTGTATTCCTGGGATTCTATACAGGAGGATCACACCATCCCTCACCATCATCAGGTAGGTAGGGCTGGATCTGTAGAACTAAATATATATTCTAAGCTATGAGAAGACATTTCTATGTAGTCTCTTGTTTTAATGCATACTTCTACATCTTTAGTTTCTAGATCCTTTGAGCACCCTACATTTTTATTGTATTTTTTTTTGTTTTTAATCTATATATGTTCGTTTTTTCTGTAGCTGTTAAGTCCAGTCACAGGTCATTGTGGGTCCTCTTTCTTCTGGTGTTCTTCCAATGGGGGGTGCATACTGAATGACATTGTGCTGTTCTTTGCTCCTGTAAGTCCAGGCTGATGTGATGATGTCCCACTAGGGGACGGGCTTCCAAGGCTCACAGGAAATGGGCAGTAGACCTGATTTGTCTCTGCTTCAGGTTCGTAACACCTGCTAGTCTTGTCCCTCCCCCCCAGCCTGTGACTGGAGAGTGAAAGGAGAAGCAACAAACTGATGAGCTCATCATTCCGTCACGTTGCTCTCTCCTGCTATCAGCATGTCTCTTGTTAGAACTGCAGCACATTTAACTGATTAGCTCATTGTTCTGCTTCTCCCACTTCCAGTCTAAGCACTTATGTAAGTGTAGCGACCTCACCCCATCTCCTATGTCTAGAGGTATGTCACACGACAGGGTGAGATGCGCTACGGCCCATGTCCTCCCCATAGCTGTGGGTGAGGTGAAGGCCAGAATCAGTATTTTCCTCGGGCCCGTGTGCATTAGTTATGGATTCAGTCCTGCTGTGCTGTCACCTCCCTTCGCTCCCGATAACCAGAGTCCCACACACCGATCACAGTCCAACTCGTGTTTTATTGCAAGATCCACAATAAACAGCGCTTCAGAAGCCAACTGGTTGAAACTTTACAACAGCCTGATACGGTGGGATGAGCAGGTCGAGGCACTATCCTGATTGTAACTCTAAACCACTGTGATTTCACCAGCGGTTATCATGCCTTGATTCGAACAGAACTTAGAACTTGTGAGTCTCTACCAGAAACTCAAGAGAACGTATTTAGGAGTACCTTCGCTGCGTTGTGGCCCCTATCAGGAGAAAATGTCCCTCCGAGGGAGTTACCGGAGGCCCATCCGTCACTGGGTTGATGCTGCTCCGGACTCTCCGGATGGGTGACCTCCCCGGCCTCCTCACCTCAGATATGGGCCCCGTCCACCTCAGGGACCCTCGGATCACTTCACCCTTGCGGGACCCAGTCGAAGTCACTGGGCCCCAGGCCTACGATTTAGTACCTCACCCCAGGCTGAAGGTGCCTGGGATGGACTCCAACTCCATTCCGGTCAGACCTAGGGCGCCTGGGCCGGAACTCCGAACCGCCCGCACCCAGGCCTAAGGTGCCTGGGCGCGCGAAGAGAAGATCCCGAAGACCTCGTGGTTAGGGCGTCTCCCCCTTTTATCTCCTCCCATCGACACCACGGCAGGTTCCCCACCCTTGCCGTACCATCTCCGGAAAGGGACAAAAAGGGTAGTACTGTGGTGGTGATTCTACCTTTGAGCCTGCGGGTACCCCCGCCACCCACCGGCCAAGGAGAATAATACACCACCCAGTCCTCCACGAGTACGTAATCTGGCACAGGGGGGGGGGGCTGCCTCAGTATATCTGTGTTAGGTAGTCCCCGAGTGGTTAATTAAAAAAAAAAACTTTTAATGATGTAATAGGGAATGCAGAGATGTTGTTATTTGTTTCTTTTATTTTAGTTGACTGTTTAATAGATGGTTTTTCTATTTTTTGGGGGGTTTAGGGTGAAGAACAGATTAATATAAAAGCTGAGGTTAAAGAGGAAGCAGTAGAGACGGATGTGGGGGGTGATCAGCCGTCCACGGAGGAGGTTGGGATGATAATGAAAATTGAACACGAAGAAACGTCTTTACTTATCAACACAAGTAAGTATAGGCACTATGGAGGAAACAGGTCACAATCTCATTTTAATTCTGAGTATAAGGATTGTAGTTTAAGGAAATTTTTTTGCTAATTAATGGTGGTGATCAGTGGTGAAGGTTTTGTAGGTAGGGGTGCCTTGGCACTAGGTGAACACTACTGAGTAGAAGCCTTGTAGTAAGGGAAAATGTTAGATAATTATTAGATCTTCATATCATCCTGTTGGCAGGTGCTAAAAGGTTAAATTGGTTAAGAGTAACCGTTATCGTAAGCATAACCGTGTTACTCTGGAAGAGAAGGTGCTTTACGGTGTATTGGGGAGACAAGATGTACAATTCAGTTATCAAGATAGGGGGAAGTAACCAGTAAGGGAATGGTGGTGGCTGGTAAAGGAGGTGCTGTAGGTAGGGGTAGCTTAGTATATGGTGATTTATACCAAGTGGCTAAGCGCAATATTCCCACCTCATGTTACTTCAACTGGGCCCACACTAGAAGGATCACATCTTATCAGCTGCCAGTGACACCTGTCCCGGCACTGACTACAGAGACATTTTAGGGAATATATATAGTGTGTTAGGCACCCGCGCTTAGGAGCAATAATATGGTAGTGCAGGTGATAAGAGCTGCAGCCCCCCCTAATTGGACCCTCACTTGAAAGAGAGGGTCCTAGCAGAAAATGTAAAATTGAATATGGGGTATGGCGCTGCTCACTAGTCTATAAGAACCAGTGTTAGAAAAATAATAATAATAATAAGTGAGATATATATATATAAATATATCAAGTGTCACCCCCAATGGAGTGCTGAAAATTACACACAACCGGTGAACACAAAATAGCTGAAATGTATAAACGTGCAAGTGGCCGTAGCCAGTAATGCCTTAAAAATAATAGTGATCTACTATAATACCAACAATAAGCAATGAGATGTGTATTGTGTATGTGTGTGTCTATATAATATGTGAAATAGACTTCTTGAATGGTGCAGGCTAGAATAAATTTAACATCCAAAGTACAATGCTTCCAAACAAAAGCATCAAGTGAATGCCAGTAGTCTCCGTGACTAGCCCACTAGTTTGTATAGTACCAGGATAAACAACATAAAAAAGTCTGTAATAGTAGGCAAATGGTGATAACTTGATGCCGGGAGGACAGGTCTCTCTTCATATACAAATGGCAAAGTAAAGTCCAACTCTTCAGTTATAACAGACAGTTCATCCCCCACATGTGTCCCCACTCACCAGCTCCCTTCACCCCCAAGGGGGTACACAGCGTAGAGCGATATTCTGGGTCAGCAACCAGGGGTATCCACTAATGCAGGGTACGATGTATCAGCGGTGTCCTCCAATAGCCCTCTCCTCAGCTGTTCCAAAGGGTTCAGGTGCCGTCAGTGGACTTTCCAATTACCTGTGTGAATGGTTTGGATATGAAAAGTCTGCTTCTCATACAAGATCAAGGCAGACAGAGTGGGGCGTCGGTCTGCTCCTGGCTGAGAATTCCCTGGATCTGGCATTTTAAAGGGAATAGCACTGAGCCCTGATTGTCCTCCACCAGCTTTTCAGAACACCGTGCTCTGTACACTTCACCCTGTCAAACCCAAAGGCAAAGAGGGCAACCACCGCACGCACTTCGCGAGGCCTCGCACACTGTCATTACAGGTACTTTTCCTAGGAGGGTTCTGATCTACAGTGGGCCCTAACTTAGGGACCTAATCACTCGGTAGTGAAGAAATGTTATCAGCACACCAAGGATTCCTCGAAAGGGCCCAAAGCTTTATTTTTATGGTCACATAATAAACTTACAAAGACGTTTCTGAGCCACGCAGGGTCCCTCTGTCAGGCAATTGACCATCAGGCAAGTGAAGTCACTTGCCTGACTAAGGGGCCCTGCTTGGCTCCGAAACATTGTTCTATGTTTATCATGTGACCACAAAAATAAAGCTTTGGACCCTTACAAGGAATCCTTGGTGTACTGATGACATTTCTTCACTACTGAGTGGTTGTGTCCCTAAGTTAGGCCCCACTGTAGAGCCGAACCCTCCTAGGCAAAGTACCTGGAATAACCTATGCGAGGCCTCACAAAATAAGTGCGGTGGTTCCCCTTTTTGCCTTCGGGTTGAATATGGTGAAGTGTACAGTGCACAGTGTTGTGAAGAGCTGGTGGAGGACAATCAATGCACAGTGCTATTCCCCTCAAAATGTCTCTGTGGTTTGTGCCGGGACATGTGTCACCGGCATGTGATAAGATGCGATCTCTTCAAAAAAGAGGAGCGCGGCTAACACTACAGGGAAGGGCACATCTGTGTCTTCAGTAGCTCCTGAGGAGCCTAGTCGAAACCCTAGTGGTGTATCCCCTGAAAGACCAGAGACTTCCAGGCAATCTGAGCCGCTGCGCCTGTCTGGTACTGTGCCCACTGTCATGGCTGCTGGTTCAGCCTTCATCACCAGAGATGACCTGTCCTCGGCTCTAGACGGGTTAGAGGACAGGATTGCTGGCATGATTGCCTCCATCTCGTAGGGTGGCAAGAAGCGTGACAGATCCCCCTCCCCTGATCCTCCTAACTTGTACAGGAAGGGGTTGATGATGGGGAAAAGCTAAATGCCAAGTATTCTGTGGAGGGCCTGGCAGAAGAGTCTACTTCTGAGCAATCTGGGCCAGAAGATGTCCAGTTGGTATCGGCCTCTCAGACGCAGAGGCTTTTGATCCAGACTCTTACCGAGATAGTTCGTTCTGCCTTTAAGTTACCCCCCGCAGAGGTTTCTGAGCCCCCCCTGGTCCTCTTTGGGGTCATTGGGGCCTCCTCAGGCCGCACAGGCTTTCCACTTGCACCCACTGTCTGAACAGGCGGTGTATGCTGAGTGGGAACATCCTGACAGGATTTTTGTTCCGCCTAAGAGGTTTTCCCTTTTATATCCCATGGAGGAAAAGTTTGTTAAGAAATGGAGCATGGCAGCCATAGCTGCAGCAGCTGGGGTTTACTACTGAGTGCGGATCAGCAGAGCTGGGGGTTACTACTAAGTGGGGGATAAGCAGAGCTGGGGGTTATTACTGAGCCTGGGATCAGAGTAGCTGGGAGTTATTACTTAACAGGGGTTCAGCAAAGCAGGGGCGGTTACTACTCAGCTGGGGATCTGCAGAGCTGGGAGTTACTACTAAACAGTGGATCAGAAGAGCTGGGGGTTACTACTGAACCAGGGATCGGAAGAGCTGGGGGTTACTTCTGAACCAGGGATCTGCAGAGCTGGGAGTTACTACTGAGTAGGGGATCAGCAGAGCTGGGGGTTAGTACTGAACCAGGGATCGGAAGAGCTGGGGGTTACTACTGAGTGTGGGATAAGCACGGCTGGGGTTAGTACTGAGCAGGGGAGCTGCTGAACCAACGCGCAAACCAAAAATAAGCAGTCTGCCGAGGATTAGCAAAGCTGGGGGTTAGTACTGAGCGGGGGAACGAGGGTACTAATAATCTGGGATCCTCTGAGTGGGGGTTCTTCTGGGCCCCTTTAAAACAAATAGAAAATCAACACACACACAAAGGGCATTTGCCAAGCTTCGTTAAAACGTCAAAAATCAGAACCCATCACCAACGTGACTTTCATTACTGACATTTTTATAAAAGGCGTTCATACCGGAGTCCATATATGATCTGCAGACTCTTCATCATATAAAATCCAGCCAATCCGATGGAGTAACAATCCACTAACGCGTTTTGGATAATGAAGCCTCAGTCATAAGTATTTCTTATTCTAGAATTAGCAGATCATATATGGACTCGGTGTGAAGACTTTTCTGATTGGTTTTGGAGGGAGAACAGGAGCCCAGCTGTGAGATCGGCATTTCCACTTATTCCACTGACGGGGGGGAGGAGCTAAAACTCCAGTTATTTGTCATCTACTGAGATTTTTTATCTTTTTTTTCCTTCTTTCCAACAGATGGATGTGATGTCAGGAATTCCTCGGAGAGACATCTTCTATTATCTGCTGATTGTAAGTCAGAAGATAAAGTCATCACACAGGATCCTCCAGGAGGAAATCCAAATCCACAAAATCTACATCACAGACCTTCCTGTCCGGAGACATCAATGGATCCCTCTGATCAGGGGGAATCTTCTCATCAATCACATCCTATGATTGTAAATATCCATGTAAGATCTCACACTGCAGATAGATCACCAGATCCTTCTAATCCCGAGGAATCTTCCTCACCCCATGAAGGAGATCACCGAGGTGACAATCTATTCCCATGTCCAGAGTGCGGGAAATCTTTCACTCAGAAGGGAAAACTTGCTGAACACCAGAGAATTCACACGGGTGAGCGTCCCTATTCATGTTCAGAGTGCGGGAAATCTTTCACTCGGAAGGGAGTACTTACTAGACACCAGAAAATTCACACGGGTGAGCGTCCTTATTCATGTTCAGAGTGCGGGAAATCCTTCCCTCGGAAAGGAAAACTTATTCGGCACCAGAGCGTTCACACGGGTGAGCGTCTTTTCCCTTGTTCAGAGTGCGGGAAATCTTTCACTCATAAAGGAGTCCTGGTTAAACATCTTAGTATTCACAGAGGTGAGCGTCCTTATTCATGTTCAGAGTGCGGGAAATCTTTCAATCAGAAAATAACTTTTGTTAAACATCAGAGAATTCACACAGGTGAGCGTCCTTATTCATGTTCAGAGTGCGGGAAATCTTTCAGTCATAAAGGACCTCTTGTTAGTCATCTAAGAATTCACACAGGTGAGCGTCCTTATTCATGTTCAGAGTGCGGGAAATCTTTCACTAACAAAGGAGTCCTTGTTAAACATCAGAGAATTCACACAGGTGAGCGTCCTTATTCATGTTCAGAGTGCGGGAAATCTTTCACTAACAAAGGAGTCCTTGTTCAACATCAGAGAATTCACACAGGCGAGCATCCTTATTCATGTTCAGAGTGCGGGAAATCTTTCAATCATAAAGGACCTTATGTTAAACATCAAAGAATTCACACAAATGAGCGTCCTTATTCATGTTCAGAGTGCGGGAAATCTTTCTCTAGGAAAGGATTCCTTGTTCGACATCTTAGAATTCACACAGGTGAGCGTCCTTATTCATGTTCAGAGTGCGGAAAATCTTTCACTCAAAAAGAAACTCTTGTTCACCATCAAAGAATTCACACAGGTGAGCGTCCTTATTCATGTTCAGAGTGCGGGAAATCTTTCAATCATAAAGGACCTCTTGTTATACATCAGAGAATTCACTCGGGTGAGCATCCTTATTCATGTTCAGAGTGCGGGAAATCATTCACTAACAAAGCAGACCTTGTTAAACATCTTAGAATTCACACAGGTGAGCGTCCTTATTCATGTTCAGAGTGCGGGAAATCTTTCAATCATAAAGGACCTCTTGTTAAACATCAAAGAATTCACACAAATGAGCGTCCTTATTCATGTTCAGAGTGCGGGAAATCTTTCTCTAGGAAAGGATTCCTTGTTCGACATCTTAGAATTCACACAGGTGAGCGTCCTTATTCATGTTCAGAGTGCGGAAAATCTTTCACTCAAAAAGAAACTCTTGTTCAACATCAAAGAATTCACACAGGTGAGCGTCCTTATTCATGTTCAGAGTGCGGGAAATCTTTCAATCATAAAGGACCTCTTGTTATACATCAGAGAATTCACTCGGGTGAGCATCCTTATTCATGTTCAGAGTGCGGGAAATCATTCACTAACAAAGCAGACCTTGTTAAACATCTTAGAATTCACACAGGTGAGCGTCCTTATTCATGTTCAGAGTGCGGGAAAGCTTTCTCTGAAAAAGGACCTCTTGTTAAACATCTTAGGATTCATACAGGTGAGCGTACATAATCATGTTCAGTGTAGGAAATCTTTGATTAGAAAAAATAATCTTGTTGAACATCAGAGAATTCACACAGGTGAGCATCTATAATCAATGTTTTAGAGTGCGGAAAATCTTTCACTAGGAAAGGAAACCTATTACAACACCAGAGAATTGATATGAGTGAGCTTCCTTATTGATGTTGTAGATCAGGGATCTCCAGACTTCGGCCCTCCAGCTGTGTTTCCCTGTGAGTCCCAGCCAGCCTCCCATTACCAACACCTGTCAGCATTTTCTTGTGGACCATCAATGGTTGGCGGCCGCTGTTCTAGAGTAAGAGCCGGTTCACACCAGGGCGACTCGGTCGCCTGACAAGTCGCGTCCAATGCTATTCAATGGAACCGTTTTAAGTAAGAGCGACTCAGGTCGCTCCGACTTAGAAAAAGGTTCCTGTACTACTTTTGGGGGCGACCCCAGGCGACCTGCATTGACTTCTATACAGAAGTCTTCTGCAAATCGCCTCGGCGGGCGTCTCAAGTCGTCTTGAGATCGCGCCGCCGAGGTCGCCCCCAGGAGTTGTGCCGCGTCGCGCCGCCCTGGTCTGAACCGGCTCTTACAGGTAGACGTATGCTGCCCAACCCCCAACTACTTTTGTTGTTTATGATGCTGGGATCCATCAAAGTAGATCATTTCTCTGGGGTTGGCCGGGGCTGTCATCCCTTGACATTGGAAGTCTCCTGGGATCCCATCCATTTTGGAATGGATAGGGTAGCTTAGATACTATCATGGATTTGAAATCTCTTCTAGCAGTTGAGCATGATAGACTGGATATTTATACTAGTACACGGGCCACTTGGAGTGTTTTCTGTAATTCACAATTGTGTCAGGTTACTATATGTAAAAGTATAAAGTACCGGGGTTGGACAAAATGATGGAAACACCAGGCAAAAGAATGAAATTCCTACCTAATATGGTGTTGGACCGCCATAGGCATCAAAGACGGCCTGAATTCTCCTGAGAATTGCCAAATATAAGCCTTGGATGGTGGATAATAGAATCTGATAGCACTCTTCATGCAAAACCCGTCCCAGTTCCTGCAGAGATGATGGAGGCGAATAACGAGTCTTATGCCGCGTACACACGATCGTGATTCACGGCGGTGAAAACACCGCCGTGAATCACGGCATGAAAAAAGATGAAAAACGAGGGAACGGCATGTTCCCCCCACACACGACCGTTTTTCCCGTCATTTTTTTTTTTTGTCTAGAAAAACGAGCGTGTGTGGGCTCCGTGGCAGTGATTCCCTATGGGAAAACTGCCGCGGAAAAAAATGCTGGAAAAAACGATGAGAAAAATTAGAACATGTTCTAATTTTTCTCATCGTGATTAATGCCGTTTTTCCCGTCGGGAAAAACGGCAAAAAGCCCACAGACGATCGTTTTTCTCGTCCAAAGGAAAAAATGTCATTTTTCCCGATGGGAAAAATGATCGTGTGTACGCGGCATAAACCTTGTTCTCCAAAAATACCTTTGTGATATTTTTTCTGGTTTATATTTATATATACTATTGTTCTATATTTGTATTTGTTACTATATATTGAAGACCTAATACTGTAGTAATGAAAGATTTAGATATGTTTTATTATAACTTTGTTTGGAAAAATAAATAAAATCAGATTGAAACAAAAATGGGAACTCACAAAATAGAGTAACTAGACCAGAATGATTTACAGTGATGTGTAATGTGTAAGTTTACTATGAAGGGACATGAAGGATATTAATTAAATGAGTGCGGTGTATTTTGCTAACGGTTTTAGAACATTGTTAACAATTCATATATTTGTGCATCAATTTCACTTTGTTTTTCATTTTTTTTTTATTTTGCCATAAATAAAAAGAGGGATAAGCCGAATGTACCTGGGTTTTTATTCAGCGCAGGTTCAACAAATTCTAATGAAGGTTGAAACCTGAATCTGAACCTTATGCCGCGTACACACGATCGTTATTCACGGACATTAAAAACGAGGGAACGGCTTGTTCCCCACACACGGTCGTTTTTCACGTCATTTTTTCTCTTGTCGAGAAAAAACGACCGTCTGTGGGCTCGGCGGAAGTGTTTCCCTATGGGAAAACTGCCGCGGAAAAAATGTCGGAAAAAACGACGAGAAAAATTAGAACATGTTCTAATTTTTCTCGTCGTTTTTAATGCCGTTTTTCTCGTCGAGCAAAAAGGACAAAAAGCCCACAGACGATCGTTTTTCTCGCAGAAAGGGAAAAATGTTGTTTTTCTCGACGAGAAAAACGGCCGTGTGTACGCGGCATTAGAGATCAGCAATGGACATTATCTGGGCTAATAGGTAACGGATTGTCAAGGAGGTGGACAATGGCCTGAGGGATATGTATCAATGCTAAAAAAAAAAAAAAATGTTTTCTGCAGGAAGAAGGTCTTTTTGGGCAGCCTAAAGTTCGATATTAAAAAAAAAAAAAGTCATTCAACATGCATGCTTAGGGGACACATGTTTCATCGAACATTACAATCTTCAGGGACATCATATTGTGTCATCAAATAAATTACATATGTAATTGTAGCGGGGTTCTACTGTTATGGACTATTGTTATGTGTGTACACCCCAAACTTCCTCCTATGTTCCAGTTAGAACTTTATAGACTATTGTTTACTTATGTTCAGTAATGCGTGTGGAACTTATGGTGCAGGGAGAGAGAGAGACTCCGTTGCCATGGATACCTAATAGACTATGGTACCCACAGTGCAGCTGTGCTCCCAGAATGCATTACAACCACCGCACAGCCTGCTGGGGGAGGTTACATAAAGGAAGGGAGGGGCCACGCTCGGTCTCTCTGGACTCCGCGCTCAACCAAGCAGGAAGTTTGTGTGAGGCCTGCTGCCGGGGCGACTAGGCCCAAAGCCTGGGCCTATAACTTTGCGGAGGATCACCACGCCAGAGAGGGGTCTCTTTCAGTGTGACTAGCTCGTGTCACCCTCAGACCGGAGTCGTCCACCAGCCGACATCTTCAGCTGCTGTAAAAAGGACCAGAGGCTGTGTGTTACGGAGAGGTCGGGGATCGAGGTACCGACCGCAGAGTGTGTCAGGTGGATTAGGCCTGTCTGGGTGAGCGGGCAGCTACCCAGAATCTACAACTGTTGCTAGGTTTGTGGCTCTTGAAGGCCCACCACCACCCGAGTAGTGAGCTACACGTACACCAGGACATAGCGCAGCGTGTGGTAGCTGCGTAGTTAAAGTTGGCGTTATATTGACTATTAGTTTCACTCTCAAAAGCATTGCAAGAGTCTAGTTCACATCTTTAATCTCCTGTGGATTACAATTATAAAGTGCACCAACATTTTGCTAGCGAAGATTCCCACCCTCAAGGAACTTGTACAGTATTCTGAGTCAGGCCTGACAGGAACTAACTTTGACGGAACACAGGGTGGTATTGCCCACTAGGGGAGCTTGCGAGATTAGGATTGTTTATCCATAGATAGTAGGTACCAGTTTATTTTAGAATCTTTATCTTATAATTATTATTGACTCTTGCAGGGCCCTGCAGAGTCATTTGAAGCTATTTACATATATATAATTGTCTTGATTTGCTTATTATCTCTGGTAAAGTAAACATTATCTTTGTTTAAGTATATACCTGTGTGAATTACTTTTATTGGCCTGAAGGACCTCAAGTGGAGAGAGGTAATATATATATATATATATATATATATATATATATTACATGTGTACTTAAGGTGGTATATTTACATGCAGAATTGTGTTTCCCAGTAGCCAGTGGGTTTTACAATTCTTTCCGCTACCAGTTGTGCCAAGGGAGGGTTCGAGCCAGTTAAGGGGTTGAGAATCAGAGAGCAGGCCCAAACAAAACCAGCAGCTCCTACGGGGGTAGTGCTACATAATAATTTACGTTCCTTTCCTCATTGGCTCACATGCAGCAGCGGCAACCCAATATGGTTGGTTTCCAGTAAAAAAAAAAATCTTTATTAGGTTGTTTTTTTCAAAGACAAGACATTTTTGCTGTAGTAGTTGTAGACCATAAGTGAGCGCTGGAAGTAGCAGGAAAAATATGTGTAGCGGCACCCCCTTTTCCCACTTCTCCCTCTTTTTCTCTTTGCGGCTGGCTGACTCGTCTAGGGGTACCAGAGAGAAGAAAGGGGGGGCGCACCACCAGCTCGTGCCCTCTGATGTGTGTTATACAGAGGCGTGAGCTAAACCTTTTACCTTCGGGTCTGTGTTCACGTCCGGAGCTTCAGCTTCTCTTGTGGAGGATGATTGCCCCTGTCACAGGCAGGGGCACTTAGCTTCCAGTAACTTGAGTTCCACACCAAATAAAGTCCAACACTTATTTATTCTGTTAGAGCAACAAATAGTAGGCTGGTTGAACTTTAAGAACAGACAGGTGTGGGAAGGAGAAGGTCCAGGCACAATCAAAGAATTAAAGTTCTCTCCTGTTCTGTATAGTGCAAACAGACTTGGCGCACAGTCGCTGCCACCGACCGTGAATTTGTTTTCTGCCACAAACCCTGGTGAAAATAGAGGCCTCTGCCACAGACCTTGAATAGAGGTCTCTGCCACCGACTTGGTTCAGTTGGATCCCCGCCACTGACCACAAGAACATAGGATTCCTCCGTTAGGATAAATGGCCCCTGTCAGGGAAAGGCATCCATCTGGGCGGTCTCCAGCGGCCCACACCGTCACCGGCATTATGCTGTACCAGCTCTTCGGGAGGGTCACATCTCTGGTCCCTTACGCCCTGGATTCGGGCACTCAACTCCGGGGGCACCCTAGGAATACCTCATCCCTCGCGGGACCCAGTGAAAGGTACTGGGCCCCAGGCCTTCTCGCAAAGTACCTCACCCCAGGCTTAAGGTGCCTGGGATGGAACTCGACTCCACGTGCCCAGGCCAAGGGCACCTGGACACGGACGAACGGACAGCAGCCCCAGGCTGAAGGTGCCTGGTGCTCGGACTCCTCGTGCGCAAGATGTCCGCCCCCTTTATACCCTCTCCCAGCAAGCACAGCGGGTTCCCCGCCCCGTCGTACTGCCGCTGCGAGAGGACAAAAAGGGCACGGCCCTACAATGGTGGTTCAACCCCAGCCCAAGGCGACAGTGCCACCCAGGGACCGCAGGGAACTGGACACCATTGATATCTTCCACGAACAAAAACAACCATAAAACCCTCGTAATTGCTGCATTTGGGCCATGCTACCGCCCAAATACTCCCCTTAATTATTGATACCCGCTACACTCACCCCCCGGCAGATAGACACTGGTCCCCAGTGTCTGGAACAAACCATGTCCCATAGGAGGGATAAACATGAGCCCGATCCAGAGACCAAAAAAAACGTTGACAACAAACCAACAAAATTTAAAAAAACGGTAGATTGTGCCTGAACCTAACATGAAAAGGAAAAAGGGAAAGGAACAAACACACAACAGTATGCGTATTACATTAACACAATTGACATCTCCCTCCGCCCACATTATTAACTAAGACCCACCCCATTCTCAGCGGTCTTGAGGGACGTTCTCCTGCAGAGGGAAAGAAAAAAAACACATAACCCTGACACAACATGTATTTGTTGGAATGAAAAGGTTCCTCCGTGAAGAAACCTCTTCCTCCCAAAGAAAAGTGTGTGTGTGTGTGTAACGGTGCACAACACTGCCACCTGGTGACAGTGTCACGGTGAAGACACTTGTGCTGAATTCCAGAGGACATCCACTTCTCTGTGCTTTGGCCCTAATCTAGCTACACCCCAAAGTCCATGATTACTTTGCGGGAGGGAGGAAAGGAGAACAACAACAGCAACAGTCCCCCATTCCTCCAAAAAGCACAACACCCGTTAAACTCGGCTACAGTCCCTGAGTTCTTCCGGGAAATAAACCCCAGAAAGTTCAGCAAATGCAAGACAAAAGAAAGGAGTCTCTTCTCCTACAGGTAGAACCTTGGGTGCGGCGAAACAAGGGGTTTTAGATGCTCATCAAAAGTCTCTAAGTGATACTCCACATCCTCCTTATCCTTCAGACAAATCATCACCTTGTCAGCATGGATGTGCCGACCCAACATCCACTCTGCCTTGCAATCTTTAAACCTCTGAGAAGCTTTCAGGGAACATGCAAGATACCTGCGGGCGTGTGGCACTTTAATGTGTGTCCACACAAAGTCATTGTACCAGCGTTCTCTGCAGACCTCATACAACAGTTCCTTCGACAAGTACGGGAATTCCCACCCATACTCGCTGGCAACTTTCTGGCAAAACAATCTCTGTAATCTAGACAAAGGAGGCATCGTAGCACGGTCTCCCTTACCTGGCAGGACAATAGAATCCGGATGACGAGTTGCCTTGACCACCTCCGATTTGGGCATAGGAGCCCGCAGCGACAGTCTCCTTTCCCCGGTAGCAGGTGCAGGTAACACCGGGAACTGAAGGGCATGCAGGGGACTGGATCCCTCCTCAGGCGCTGGTGCCTCCACCAGGGGTGTACTATCCCCTGCAGACATAGGTAGGCCCCTTTTGGCAAGGGACGAGGACAGGGGTATCTTGTCCCAGCCCTTTTCAGCAAACAGTTCATCTATTGCAACATTGTCTCCCACATCGGAGACCGACTCCAGGTCAGAGGTGTCACACTCCTCTGCGGGTATGTAATTCCCGGTAGACATGGAATCACCCCCTCCCGCGGGCTCCGGTAACTGCGGATCCCCGACACCTCCAACAAAACACCAAGTCCCTAGGCCCGGCTTACCTCGGCCAACACTTGAGTATAGAGGTCCGGGAATGTTCCCACTGGATCCATACGGGCCGGGTAAACGCGGGGGTTGTCCTCCATCACGACCGCTGGAAGCTCTGACCAGACCGATCTTCCTCTTTGGCGGTGGGAGCAGGGAAGCTGTGGTGCCTGAGGCAGCATCCTCGGATTTCTCCTCCAACACTTTGATCGCGACCTCCCCAGAGGTCTCTACAGTGCGCGCAGGGATGGCTGTCCAAGCATTGACTTCTCCTTCAAGAGTGGCGGCGCCCGTTGTGCGGCCGAGGTGGAAGACCCGAGGCCTTTCTATGTGTTGCTCCACCTCAAACATGAACTCTCCGCAGGCCTCACAGCGCCCGAATGGCTTCAGCTGAACCACCAGTCCCGAACATCTGGGACAAATCATGCCCAGGGCCTCAACGTCCTTGCAGGTGTACAGGGCGAATCGTCCCCGGGGCTTGAGCCGAATCCCTGTATCCGTAATTGGAGCAGCAGTTGAAGTCATCCTCGTGGTAGTTGAGACTGGAACCCATGAGGCATTACTGAACATGGTGACCGCTTGAGGCTCCATCGCGCACTGAAAAACTGGCGCCAAAGTCCCAACGTGTACCTCTTCACATGGCCGGACTCCTCCCCTTTTGTGCACTAGTTTGCGGGCTTTCTCCATGTCACGCCCATAAACTGTGCAGGGATGGTGTGCCTCGTGGTGCGTTGGCCAATATGGCCGACCTCCTCGGAATTCTTCTGGGCAGCAAAGTTCAAACTCCGATAGCTTTGGCTCCATAACACAAACACAAATCCCAGACCTGGAGCCCCCACGTGTAGCGACACCCCCTTTTCCCACTTCTCCCTCTTTCTCTCTTTGCGGCTGGCTGACTCGTCTAGGGGTACCAGGGAGAAGAATGGGGGGGGGGGCGCACCACCAGCTCGTGCCCTCTGATGTGTGTTATACAGAGGCGTGAGCTAAACCTTTTACCTTTGGGTCTCTGTTCACGTCCGGAGCTTCAGCTTCTCTTGTGGAGGATGATTGCCCCTGTCACCCTAGGAATACCTCATCCCTCGTGGGACCCAGTGTAAGGTACTGGGCCCCAGGCCTTCTTGCAAAGTACCTCACCCCAGGCTTAAGGTGCCTGGGATGGAACTCGACTCCACGTGCCCAGGCCAAGGGCACCTGGACACGGACGAACGGACAGCAGCCCCAGACTGAAGGTGCCTGGTGCTCGGACTCCTCGTGCGCAAGATGTCCGCCCCTTTATACCCTCTCCCAGCAAGCACAGCGGGTTTCCCGCCCCGCTGTACTGCCGCTGCGAGAGGACAAAAAGGGCACGGCCCTACAATGGTGATTCAACACCAGCCCAAGGCGACAGTGCCACCCAGGGGCCGCAGGGAACTGGACATCATTGATATCTTCCACAAACAAAAACAACCATAAAACCCTCATAATTGCTGCATTTGGGCCATGCTACCGCCCAAATACTCCCCCTAAATATTGATACCCGCTACATATGGCTACTACATACTTTAAAGTACAAATCAGCCACCTGTGCATTAGGGGTTCTGCCTGACAATCCTTTCTCTATTCCCTCATGAAAAAAATTCAAGGATGGAAACCTCAGCAAGCAGGCGAAAACCCTTCGATTTACACCAAGAGTTATAGCTTTTCTAAGTTTGAAGTAGATGGCTCTTGTTGCCTACTTTGAGCTGCTCTGAGGTAATTCCCGACAGTGGCATCCATGGGCCGGTGATGTACCTTGTAACCTTTAAATCAAGAGGCTTCCTCTGCTCCAGGCTCACAAGAACACAAGTTCAGTCCCATGAACCCCTAAAGAGGATATCCCTTAGAAAAAAGTCTGATGGACTTTTTTCATCGGAAAAAACGATCGTGTGTGTCCCCATCTGACTTTTTTCCATCGGTGTTAAAAAATAGAACATGTTTTAAATTTTTCCGATGGAATAAAAAATGATAGGAAATTCCGATCGTCTGTGTGGAACTCCATCGGAGAAAAATCCACGCATGCGCAGACTAAATTACAAGACGGGAGCGCTCGTTCTGGTAAAACAAGCGTTCGTATTGGAGATAGCACATTCGTCATGCTGTAACGGACTGAAAAGCACGAATCGGCTAACACCAAACTTTTACTAACACGCGGTAACACGAAATCAGCAAAAGCAGCCCAAAGGGTAGCACCATTGGATTTGAACTTCCCGTTTATAGTGCCGTCGTACGTGTTGTACGTCACTGCGTTTTGGACGGTCGGAATTTTGTTTGATGGTGTGTAGGCAAGACTGATGAAAGTCAGCTTCATCGGAATTCCGACGGAAAATTCCATCGGATTTTATTCCATCAGAAATCCGATTGTGTGTGCAGGGCATTAGGGTGTTTCATTTTCTAAGGCAAAAAATAAACTGTAAAATTTTTGCAGACTTTGCTTACGCCCCGAGTCTCAGTGATGTAAAATAAGTATATGCTAAATTTCAAGAAGTTTGGATAATATTTAGAGGTTGCACACTTTGATCTGTTTTGTAAAAGTAGGCAAAAAATACGCTTTTCAGTGTTAATTACTTTTATTGGGAAAACTAGAAATCACAAACTTAAAATACTATTAAAACTATACACTAAGATTAATAGGTAATATGATAGGCAAAACATGTGTTATATTAATCAACTTTAAACGATCCAATCCTTTGTTTTGTTCGCTTGGTGACGACTTTTCTGTGATGTTCGACTACCCTCAACAAGAATTGTTTTTGTTGTTCATCCCTGACCGATTCGTTATACTTTTTTATCAGAGCAATTCCTCTTTCTGGGGTATCATTGACAACCTTGGTGTTCCACCCTAAAAAAAAAAGAATACACCAAAATACTTTAAATAAATAGAAAAAAAAATAGAAAAAAATAATAATTTTTTACTCACCAGAAAGAGCGGTTGCTATGCGGAACTTGCTAATCTGCCTCTTCCTCCACCATGGCAGGTCTTCTTCCTTGTCCTCCGTCGCAGTGTCTTCTGGTGAATGGGGCACGCTGCCTTCTGGGAACTGTGTGTATCCCAGAGAGCAGCCGCCCATTCACAAATCAGTGCGAGACTTGCGCATGAGGAGTAGGAAACGGGCAGTGAAGCCGCAAAGCTTCATTGCCTGTTTCCCTTACTGAGGATGGCGGCGCCGGGACCCTCGGCAATCAAGGGGTCGGCCTCGGGGGGGGGGGGGGGGGCTGACATCGCGGGCGCCTAGGACAGGTAAGTGCCCTATTAAAAGTCAGCAGCTACAGTGTTTGTAGCTGCTGACGTTAAAAAAAATAAAAAATTGCGGGTGGAAGCAATTCCTCTTTCTGCTGTATCATTGACAACCTTAAGAGCGTTCACATGGCTTCTTAGAGAATCACTGCAGTATTCTGTCACGTCGTGGATCCCAAACAATTCAAAGAACGTCTTTGTTTTATTAGTAACGGAATGGCTCAGGTCTTTTCTTTCATAAACCATGTTTTTACCCTCTAATCGATTCACTTCCTTTTTCTTTGCAGGTTTGGTTTCTAAATTTTTAGTCATATTTTCCATAACAGCCTGAGTAATACGTTCGTCCAAAAAAGCCAATCCTACAAAGGTGTCTCTTAGCAACTGTGAGAACACATTTTTTGACGTCTGCATCTGGGTAAGTGCTCAGAAGCTGTAGCATATCCAAATCATTTTTTGGAGCCCATCGACTTACAATTGCCTCATGCCAAAAGCGAACATATATGAGGTTGTCAAAATTTGCAACCCGTTTCATTCCTTCCAATTGTCGTTGAGGAATATTCAACTGTTTAATGAAGAGGACAATTTTAAGTGCATATATTGCCTTTGCTATCCACCTTGCTTGATGCAGTGCTCCTGGGATCCTGAAACTGAAGTAGTTTTTAGACCAACCTCCTAGGTACAGGAGTGAGAGTTGTAATAACTCTTTGTAGTCTTCGATTTTCTTTGCCATTTTACTTCTATTGATGGCCCGAGCTCGGCAAATGGTAGCGGGAGATATGGAAATGTTTTAAACATCGTGGCCAAGGCTGTTTGCAGTTGCTATAAATGAAGTATTTGCTTGTCGAATAGATAGCTGTTCTCGATCCCAAGTAGACGTAAGTGTCTGATCAAGAGGTTTTAATCTAGGACTTGAATGTAATTTTTTCCTTGCTGGAGGTGAAAACTCAGCCTCTTCGTCACTAGGTGCTTGTGATGATGGAGATGAGTCTTCCAGTATAACTGTCTTACTGATTTCAGTGATAGCTTTGTAATGTTTATTCTTATATGAATCTTTTTTTTCTTCTTTTGTACACTTAGTTCAATGTTATGTAGCGGCCTCACCCCATCTCCTTTTGCTAGGGGTATGTCACATGACAGGGTGAGATGCGCTACGGCCCATGTCCTCCCCATAGCTGTGGGTGAGGTGAAGGCCAGTATCAGTATCTTCCTCGGGCCAATGTGTGTTAGTTATGAAGCTCAGTCCTGCTATGCTGAAACCTCCCTTGCTCCCATTAACCAGAGTCCATACACCGATCACAGTCCAACTCTTGCTTTATTGTAAGCTCCACAATAAACAGTGTCTTAGTAGCCAACTGGTTGGTATATTATAATAGCTTGATACAGTGGGATGAGCAGGTCGAGGCACTATCCTGATTTCAGTCTAAACCCCTGTGGTTTCACCAGGGGTTATAGCAAACTTGATTAGCACAGAACATAGAACTTATGAGTCTCTACCAGAAACTCCATAGAACATAGATGGGAGTACCTTCGCTGCGCTGCGGCCCCTATCAGGGGAAGATGTCCCTCTAAGGGAGCTACCGGAGGCCCATCCGTCACCGGGTTGATCCTGCTCCGGAATCTCCGGACGGGTGACCTCCCCGGCCTCCTCACCTCAGATGCGGTCCCCTCGCAAGGCGGCACCCTCGGATCACTTCACCCTCGCGGGACCCAGTCGAAGTTACTGGGCCCCAGGCCTACGATCTAGTACCTCACCCCAGGCTGAAGGTGCCTGGGATGGACCCCAACTTCATTCCGGTCAGGCCTAGGGCGCCTGGGCCGGAACCTTGAATCGCCCGCACCCAGGCCTAAGGTGCCTGGGTGCGTGAAGAGAAATCCTCGAAGACCTCATGGCGAGGGCGTCTCCCCCTTTTATCTCCTCCCATCAACACCACGGCGGGTTCCCCGCCCCAGCCGTACCATCTCCGGAAACGGACAAAAAGGGTAGCACTGTGGCAGTGATTCTACCTTGAGCCTGTAGGTACCCCGCCACCCACAGGCCAAGGAGAATAATACACCACCCAATCCTCCACGAATTACAAAAGGAGTCCAGAACCTTTCACAATTACACACCTGGGTCACACTACCCCCAGGTGTACCCCAACTGAATTTAAAGACCCCGCTACAGTTAGAAATTTCAGTAGTTTGTGATAAAAGTGATCGATGTGTGCAACCCCTAAATATTATCCAATCTTCTTGAAATTTGGCATATACATCTTTTACATCACTGAGACTCGGGGCGTAAGCAAAGTCATATGAAAATCACATCTTTGAAAAAATGAAACACCTAATATCCCTGCACAGCAGCAGGGATTTTCTTCGCCGTGGATCTGGTATTGTTACCCGTAGACCTCTTGTCCTTCAGCTGGTCAATTGCACTGCAGTGAGCTATCTGGGTTGGTGAACTATTTTGTGCCACTACGAGATCTCTTAGTCCCAGTCATAGGTGTGCGCAGCCTGTTGCATTAGGGTGTGCACCTGAAAGCTCAAAAACACGGTACCGATCTCTCACTGTGTTCATTCAGAAAGGGAAGGGGTCGATAAATGACATTACCCCTTCCTCCACTCATCCTGAAATATCATCTATGTGTGCCCACTGCAGTAGCCAATGGGAGAGAAGGGAAGCCAGCCGTGCTGTGGGAGGAGACACCGGGCAGCAGGGGGAATCTGCACTGCAGGGAGTGATTAGGGTGTGTCTGGGCACACCTGGCACACCCTGTGCGCACGCCTATGGTCCCAGTCCATTGTTGGAGATGCAGGAGTTGATATAATCTAAAGGCTGGTTTTACATGGATGGTTGGTGAGTGCGCATTCTACACACATGGTTGGTGGAGCACTATAAGAAGGAGTTGATTTATAGCGCACCAATACTTTCATCACGGTCATTAGATTTCTTTTGAATGACTCTTTGATATGATTTGATGAACTTTGGTTTATTTCATTCTTTTTTTAATTTACTAGTGAGCACATGTTAGCGCCTTACTTTTGACCATTTTACAGGGATGGAAACCTCATCAATCGGGTAAAAACCCTTAGATGTACACCAAGAGTTGTAGCATTTCCAAGTTTGAAGTAGATGGCTCTTGTCACCTCCTTTCTGCTATTAAGCAAAGTAGAAATCAGTTTATTAGATAATCCCTTTTTTCCTCAGGAGTTCTTCCTTTTTAGCAAAGTTGCTTTTTCTATGAGAGAACAAGTAGATTGCAGTAAAAATAAGAAAGTGTTTTCTAGTTTTTCCAAGAATGAGTCAAGTCAACACATTTGCACCATAGTGCAGTCTACAGCACGTGTTGACTACCTGCCTCACCAATGTTGTGTCTCTCCCTCACTTTCCTCCTTTTCAATATCTGGCACCCAAGTTCAGTAGCAGACCTCATCATAATGCCAAGGGCTGCTTTTAGAAATCACAGGGCCCCAAACAGCCTACCTGACAGGGCTCCCCTCCTCAGACTGGAAGTGACTGGGGACATAAGTCCCTTTCTCTGTAGCCTCAGCTGCACAGATGAAGGAATAAAAAGTGCTCCAAGGCTTCCTGCTCATTCCCAAACCGAAGCATAGTAAGCACAGTTTACTATGTATCCGCGATGAATGGCCAGAGGAGTGATTGATACTGATCGCTTACTGTTTCCATTCAGGAATGAAAGGGGCCAGTAAATTACATATTTACCAGCCCGTTCTACCGCTCTCCATCCCACAGCAGCTGCAGGCTGGAGAGGAGGGAATCCGGCACTACTGTGGGGGAAAGGGACACACAGGGGTGACCCGGACGGCAGATGGAAGGGGCATATGTGCTAGGAGGGCTGCTGATAGAAATCGGGAGGGGGGGGCCCGTACAGACTACCTGACATGGCACCCCCAGAAAAATATTAAAGCTATATTTCACTAAAAATACAAAAGAAAAATTAGCAGACATAAATACAACATACCTCACAGAAATCCAGCTAAATCTAAAAGAAAAAACTGAGTTCAAAAATAAAAATGATGAGATGAAAAAAATCTACAGGCTGGGCTCCGGGATCAGAGAGACAGAGGGAGAGAAACAAAGTTACAGAGATAACAAACTCAGGAGCAGAGTTAACATTAGAGCCAGCACACAGGGAGGGGGATTAGTGAGGGATGACTGTCTCTTTCTCAACAGATAAAAGCTAGCAGCAGGGAGAGGGGGAGAGGCCAGCTTTCATCTGCTGAAGGAAAAGTTCTACAATTGTTGTCCATCACTAATCCCCCTCCCTGTGTGGGCCCCCCACAAGAGGATCAGTAGTCCTGTGTGCTAGAACCAATAACCCCTGCAATGCAGCCAGATGGAGAAAGAGGAGGAGAAGCTGCAAGGGGAGGCAGAAGAGAAATGGTGTCTGCAATAAGACAGTACAGCCTAACCTCCTGCTCAGCAGGTGCCTGGCCCCCCTATTGATCTGATGGGTTATGGGCCCAGTACAGGAGGGCTGGCTGTACTGCCTTATCAGCGGCCCTGATAATGCCCATCACTGCAGATAATTTGGCAGTAGGCTGCAGAAACATGTATGCCAATTTGTTTTTTTCTGCCTGTTCCCTTATCTATGCTTCCATTGCTCTCCTCCTCACCTGGGCACACTGTCCTCTTCCTGTCCACACCGCCTCTCCTCCCTGCACACAGTGCTTCTCCTCCCTGTACATGCTGCTACCCTCCAGCCCCCCCCCCCCTTGCATACACACTGTCACCCTTCCTGTACACAGTGCCCCCCTTTCCCCCATTTATTCAACTGTCCATCCAGAGCCTTTGGTTTATAGATCAGATACATCCTAAATATAGAACCATTTATCCAACTGTCCATCCAGAGCCTCTGGTTTATAGACCAGATACATCCTAAATATAGAGCCATTTATGCAACTGTCCATCCAGAGCCTCTGGTTTATAGACCGGATACATCCTAAATATAGAACCATTTATCCAACTCTCCATCCAGAGCCTCTGGTTTATAGATCAGATACATCCTAAATATAGAACCATTTATCCAACTGTCCATCCAGAGCCTCTGGTTTATAGACCCGACACATCCTAAATATAGAACCATTTATCCAACTGTCCATCCAGAGCCTCTGGTTTATAGATCAGATACATCCTAAATATAGAACCTTTTATCCAACTGTCCATCCAGAGCCTCTGGTTTATAGAGCCGACACATCCTAAATATAGAACCTGTAGTGCACCCACCTGTCTCCCTCCTGTATTTAACTCGGCTCCTGGCAGGGGGAGACAGGCACACCGCACCACAAGCCTGTACCCTCCTGTGTAGAGAGGTTGAGCGGTGTTATTTTTGGGTCTGGTCTGCAGCCAGAGTCAAAGTCCTCCTGAGAATGATTCTCACATCTACCATGTGTAGATGCAAGTCCTTGACTTTCCCAGTAATGTAAATGTCCACACCAGATGAAACTTCAACAGTATTTATTCTCACTTTGCAATAAACAGTCTCTTTAGATAGGAAAGGGTTGGAGCAAAGGAAACAGGACAGCCCAAGGTGTGGAGGAGGTCCAGGCACAAACGTAGCTCAAACTCTTCACTGCTCAGATTCTCAAACAGTTTTAGGCGCACAGTTTTTGCCACAGACCGTGAAGTTGGTCTCTGCCACAGACCTGGTGAGTAAGGCCCCTGCCACAGACCTGGTGAGTAAGGCCCCTGCCACAGACCTGGTGAGTAAGGCCCCAGCCACTGACCTGGTGGAATAAGGCCCCTGCCACTGACCTTGTGGAATAATGCCCCTGCCACGGACCTGATGAATAAGGCCCCTGCCACTGACCTGGTGGAATAAGGCCCCTGCCACTGACCTGGTGGAATAAGGCCCCTGCCACGGACCTGATGAATAAGGCCCCTGCCACGGACCTGATGAACTTGAACTCCCTTCCTAGAACATGGCCGCTATCAAGGAGATGTCCCCCCAGAGAGTCAACAGACCCTTCCTTCACCGTGACTTCCGCATCGGTCCTTCGGAATGATCCTCCCTTCTCTTAGGGTGTGGGTCCCCTCGCAAGGCGGCACCCTGGACTCCTCAATCCCTAGCGGACCCCAGCCGAAGGCGCTGGGCCCCGAGCCATCGCTGCAGCTCCCGGGTCTCCATACCCAGGCGGACAGGAATGGTGAGGTAGTACCTCACCCCAGGCTAAAGGTGCCTGAGGTGGAACCGGAACACAGTCTCCGGGCCGAGGGCACCCGGAGATGAGCCACACGCACTCCCAGGCTGAAGGTGCCTGGGGGTGGACCCCGATCAGAAGATGTCTGCCCCTTTTATATCCTCTCCCGGCATGCACAGCAGGTTCCCCGCACCACTGTACAGCTGCCAAGAGGGGTCACAAAAGGCACAGCACTGCATTGGTAGTTCAACCCCGGCCCAATATGGCAGTGCCACCCATAGGCCCTAGGGAACTTCACACCAATTCTATCCCCTGAGGACAAAAATGGTCCATAACTCCTAACAATTTAAGGTATCTGAGCCTGGTTACCACTCAGACACTTCCCCTAAATTGAACACCCCGC
The DNA here is from genome assembly GCA_029206835.1 of Rana muscosa. NCBI lineage: Eukaryota > Metazoa > Chordata > Amphibia > Anura > Ranidae > Rana > Rana muscosa. The sequence continues at coordinate 430,975,315 of CM055123.1, read as the reverse complement.
TACAGAACCATTTATCCAACTGTCCATCCAGAGCCTCTGGTTTATAGACCAGATACATCCTAAATATAGAACCATTTATCCAACTGTCCATCCAGAGCCTCTGGTTTATAGACCGGATACATCCTAAATATAGAACCATTTATCCAACTGTCCATCCAGAGCCTCTGGTTTATAGACCGGATACATCCTAAATATAGAGCCATTTATAACTGTCCAACAGACACAAAATAAATATAGAGATGGAGATCTTTTCCTATTATATTTAGTGGAACAAGGAGACAGGAAGAGTGTGATTGTACAGACACAGGAAGTGATACCACAGCTGGAGAGGAAGTGATGTCAGGTGCAGACAGGAAGTGATATACAGACAGGAAGTGATGTACCTAAATAACAGGAAGTGATGTTGGGGGTCTAATAAAGGAAGTCCTGGGTGAGAGGTGAGTTGTGAGGAAGGAAAGAGAAGACGTTGTTGGAATTGGCAGCAGAAGAAGTAATCACATTATAATTCATTTAGAAGGACACAAGGATCTCTACAAGGACGTCATGATGGAGAATCAGCCGCCCCTCACATCACCGGGTAAGAGGAGACTTTATTGTAAAGGAGAGAGCAGTACGGAGGGTCCACCTAGATCCCCCATCATCTGATAAACACATAGAAACAATGTATTCAGTCAGTGTGTGTGTTTCCTACAGATGGATCCAGTAATGGGAACCCACCAGAGAGATGTCCCCGTCCTCTGTATTCCCGGGATTCTACACTGGAAGATCACACCATCCCCCACCATCATCAGGTAGGTGGGACTGAGCAACTAGAACTCAAATAGAAATCTACACCTTGAGATAACATTCCTCTGTGTCATCTCTTGTTTTGTTTTTACAAATCCATTTTTATCATATTTGGGGTTTAGGGTGAAGAACTGAAAGACATCAAAGTTGAGGTTAAAGTAGAAAAAGAAGAGAAGTCCGGGGATCCGCAGTCTATGGTAGAGGGTGATCCTCTGTATTCCCGGGATTCCACACAGGAAGATCACACCATCCCTCACCATCATCAGGTAGGTGGGACTGAGCAATTACAACATAAAAGTAATCTAAACTATGAGATGATATTTTTCTATGTAATCTCTTGCGTTGTTTTATATATATATATATATATATATATTATCATCTTTGGGGTTTAGGGTGAGAGATTTCCCCCTCCTCTGTGTTCCTGGGATTCCATACAGGAGGATCACACCATCCCTTACCATCATCAGGTAGGTAGGACTGGACCTGTAGAACTAAATATGTATTCTAAGCTATGAGAAGACATTTCTATGTAGTCTCTTGTTTTAATGCATACTTCTACATCTTTAGTTTCTAGATCCTTTGACTACCCTATATTTTTATTGTACTTTTTTTTTCCTTTTTAATCTATGTAGCGGCCTCTCCCCTTCTCATACTCTGCTTGTCTTTCTTCGTCTAGGGGTCTCAGTGCTGGGGGGAGGGATGAGGTACACCACGGCCCATGTCCTCCATAGCTAAGAGGTGAAGGCCAAAAGATTGGGCCTTGTGTAGGTGTCCTAGAGTCAAGTCCTGTACTTCGTCCCTGACTCCTTTGCTCCTAGTGACCAGAGTTCCACACAGTGAATAGGTCCAACTCCGTTTTATTCTTCTTGCCAAACAATAAACAGTTTCTTCTACTGAGTAGTAATGGGGAATAGATCGAGGCACAATCTTTTCCCTTCTCCTGCTAACCACTGTGATATCACCAGTGGCGGGTAGTCACTGCCACTGACTATATTGAGTAGAATGTGAATTACCTTCGCTAGCACGGCCCCTGTCAGGGGAAGGAGATCCGTCCAAGGGAGAACCTGGAGGCCTCTCTGTCACCAGCGATGCTGCGCCGGACTATCCAGAGAAGTTCCGCACACCAGTCCTCACGAACACAGACACGGGCACCCAAGGAGTTAGGGCCCCCTCGGATTCCTCCACCCTTGCGGAACTCAGGTACTGAGCCCCAGGCATCCGCCATAGTACCTCACCCCAGGCTAAAGGTGCCTGGGATGGACTCCATCTCCGCTCCGGCCAGGCCAAGGGCACCTAGGCCTGAAACACTGGAACGCCAGCACCCAAGCTGAAGGTGCCTGGGTGCGGCCGAGTCCTCCGACTCCCACTCCGGACTCTGAATTCTGAACCCCAAGGTAAGGGCGTCCGCCCCCTTTATCCCCTCTCCCTTTGCGCCACAGCGGGTTCCCCGCCCCGCTGTACCAGCTCCAGGGGAGGACAAAAAGGTACAGTCTTGCGGTGTGAGTTCAGCTCCGGCCCAGGGCAACAGTGCCACCTGTGGACCGCAAGGAACCTCACACCACCAGAGTCCTCCAAGAACCAGAAAAGGGTCTCGGATCCCCTAGCAATTGGTGCATCTGGGTTACACTACCACCCAGATGCCCCCCTTAAATTCAAACACCCGCTACATCTATATATGTTAGTTTTTTCTGTGGCTGTTAAGTCCAGTCACATGTCATTGTGGGTCCTCTTTCTTCTGGTGTTCTTCCAATGGGGGGTGCATACTGAATGACATTGTGCTGTTCTTTGGTCCTGTTAATCAAGGCTGATGTGATGATGTCCCACTAGGAGACGGATCCCGGGCTTCCTAGGCTCACAGGAAATGGGCAGTAGACCTGATTTGTCTTCGCTTCAGTTTAGTAACACCTGCCAGTCTTGTCCCTCCCCCCAGCCTGTGACTGGAGAGTGAAAGGAGAAGCAGCAAACTGATGAGCTCTTCATTCCGTCACGTTGCTCTCTCCTGCTATCAGCATGTCTCTTGTTAGAACTGCAGCACATTTAACTGATTAGCTCATTGTTCTGCTTCTCCCACTTCCAGTCTAAGCACTTATGTACGGATACTGCAAGACCCTGATAACAAGTCACATTCAGATACTTGCACTGCATACATTACCCACTTAAGCTTCATAAACGATTTTACCCCATCATAACCGGGGCATTTTCTGCTATTCGGCAATGTGATATTTTTAACTGGTAATTGTGAGGTCATGCAGCACTGTACCCAAATTACATTTATATATTTTTTTTCACACAAATAGAGCTTTCTTTTGGTGGTATTTGAAAAAAGACAGACAATTTTGAAAAAAAAAAACAATGTTGTTTTACTTTCTGCTATAAAAAATATCCAATAAAAAAAAAACTAATCAAATTTCATCATAAATTTAGGCCACAATGTATTCTTCTACATGTCTTTTGGTAACAAAAATCCCAATAAATGTATGTTACTTGGTTTGCGTGAACGTTATAGCATCTCCAAACTATGGGATTTTTACTGGAATTTTTTTTATGCTACTATTGGCAGTGATCAGCAACTTATAATGGGACTGTGATAGTGCAGCAGACAATCTGACACTAACTGACGCTAGGGGGAAGACTAACTGCCACTTACTTCACCAGTGAAACTAATATAGTGATCAGTGCTAAAAATATGCACTGTCACTGTACTAATGAGACTGGTTGGGAAGGGGTTAAACATCTAGGGTAATCAAAGGGTTAAGTGTATGCCTAACTATGTGTAATGTTATCACTAAGCATAATGTCGGTTTTAACAGGGAAAAAAAAAACAAACAACGTATCGTCGCTTAGAGAGGAGAGCGCTGTGTTGTTTACCTACACAGGGCTCTCCTCCTGTTATTCGCTTAGCCGATCAGTGGGTGGCGGCCATAAATCATTGGCTGGGACCCACTGATCGGCTTGTGCTGCAGAGAATTGCAGCACAGCCTGGGCGGCAGGCGCGTGCATGCACGCCCCCTACCCTGAAGGGTCGGATCATGTAGATGTACGTGATCTGGCGCAGGGGGGGTGCTCTGCCTCAGTATATCTGTGTTAGGCAGTCCCTGTGTGGTTAATTAAAAAAAAAAAACTTTAATGATGTAATAGGGAATGCAGAGATGCTGTTATTTGTTTCTTTTATTTTAGTTGACTTTAATAGATGTTTTTTCTATTATTTTGGGGTTTAGGGTGAAGAACAGATTAATATAAAAGCTGATGTTAAAGAGGAAGAAGTGGAGACGGATGTGGGGGGTGATCAGCCATCCACGGAGGAGGTTGGGATGATAATGAAAATTGAACACGAAGAAACGTCTCTACTTATCAACACAAGTAAGTATAGGCACTATGGAGGAAACAGGTCACAATCTAATTATACTTCTGAGTATAAGGATTGTAGTTTAAGGAAAAATGTTAGCTAATTAATGGTGGTGATCAGTGATGAAGGTTTTGTAGGTAGGGATGCCTTGGCACTAGGTGAACACTACTGAGTAGAAGGATTGTAGTAAGGGAAAATGATAGAGAATTATTAGATCTTCACGTTATCCCGTAGGCAGGCGCTAAAAGCTTAAATTAGTTGAGTAACCGTTACCGTAACCATAATCGTGTTACTCTGGAAGACAAGGTGCTTTACGGTGTTAGCTAATTAATGGTGGTGACCAGTGGTGAAGGTTTTGTAGGTAGGGGTGCCTTGGCACTAGGTGAACACTACTGAGTATAAGGCTTGTAGTAAGGAAACATGTTAGATAATTATTAGATCTTCACATCATCATGTTGGCAGGTGCTAAAAGGTTAAATTAGTTAAGAGTAACCGTTATCGTAACCATAACCATGTTACTCTGGAAGAGAAGGTGCTTTACGGTGTATTGGGGAGACAAGATGTACAATTCAGTTAACTTTTGATATCAAGATGGCGGGAGCAACCAGTAAGGGAATGGTGGTGGTTGGTAAAGGAGGTTCTGTAGGTAGGGGTAGCATAGTATATGGTGATTTATACCAAGTGGCTAAGCTCAATATTCCCACCTCATGTTACTTCACCTGGGCCCACACCAGAAGGATCACATCTTATCACCTGCCAGTGACACCTGTCCCGACACTGACTACAGAGACATTTTAAAGGGAATAACACTGAGCCCTGATTGTCCTCCACCAGCTTTTCAGAACACCGTGCTCTGTACACTTCATCCTGTCAAACCCGAAGGCAAAGAGGGCAACCACCGCACGCACTTCGCGAGGCCTCGCACAATGTCATTACAGGTACTTTTCCTAGGAGGGTTCTGATCTACAGTGGGCCCTAACTTAGGGACCTAATCACTCGGTAGTGAAGAAATGTTATCAGCACACCAAGGATTCCTCGAAAGGGCCCAAAGCTTTATTTTTATGGTCACATAATAAACTTACAAAGACGTTTCTGAGTCACGCAGGGCCCCTCTGTCAGGCAATTGACCATCAGGCAAGTGAAGTCACTTGCCTGACTAAGGGGCCCTGCTTGGCTCCGAAACATTGTTCTATGTTTATCATGTGACCACAAAAATAAAGCTTTGGACCCTTTCAAGGAATCCTTGGTGTGCTGATGACATTTCCTCACTACTGAGTGGTTGTGTCCCTAAGTTAGGCCCCACTGTAGAGCCGAACCCTCCTAGGCAAAGTACCTGGAATAACCTATGCGAGGCCTCACAAAATAAGTGCGGTGGTTCCCCTCTTTGCCTTCGGGTTGAATATGGTGAAGTGTACAGTGCACAGTGTTGTGAAGAGCTGGTGGAGGACAATCAATGCACAGTGCTATTCCCCTCAAAATGTCTCTGTAGTTCATGCCGGGACATGTGTCACTGGCATGTGATAAGATGTGATCTCTTCAAAAAAGAGGAGCGGGGCTAAGGCCTCGTACACACGACCGTTTTTCTCGTCCAAAACAGTCAAGAAAAGTGCCGCGAGAGTTTTTTTGTCTAGAAAAACGTTCGTGTGTATGGTTTTATGACGAGAAAATTGCCGAGAATCTCGACGAGAAAATAGAGAACCTGCTCTCTATTTTCTCGTCAGGATTCCAGATTTCCTCGTCGTGTTTCTCGTCGGCCTGTTTTGTGACGAGAAAATGGTTCGTGTGTATGCTTTTACGACTCTTCCAAAAGCGCGCATGCTCACAAGCAACTATGAGACGGGAGCGCATCTTCTGTTAAAACAAGCCTTCGTAATGGAGAGAGCATATTCGTCACGCTCAAAAATATTTCATCGTTTAAATGTTCTGCATTGAAATCTTCGTTAGAATGTTACATTAATCAAAACGAGTGACCTTCTTTTGCTGCTGATATTCACACAGAGTTATGCCTTATTTTTAACCTTTTTCATGCTGCTCTTTATAAGATTTATGTGTATTATATCGTGCAAGTTTTTAGGAATAATTTAAATGGTTAGATTTTTCAAAATGATGTTAATTATAATTTCACAATGTTTTGATAGTGATCTCCCATTTAATTTTGGAATCTATATTAGTTAAATTTCCCACCATGTTTTTGTGCTAATCAGATTTAGTTATTCTTTTGGGGGGGTGATATCTGTCCCTTTTATTGTCAGTCAAATGTATCTGCTTACTCCAAAGCTTGATTTTGTTTATTTAAAAATACACATAGTCAAGTATGAACTTAAACAAAAATCACATTTATTCATGTTTATAAATTAAATAAAGAGAAGGCAGCGCTGGAGAAGCTGCTGCCATTTGTGCATCCCAGGGACCCCAGAGCACACAGCATCCCTGTGTGGACACTAAAATTGGGAGCTTGAGAAGGCCAACATTTCTGAACACAATCTGATGCTGGCCTCCCAGAGGTCAGGAACAGCAGCAGGTGATATATATGTCCAAAGTGTGTGGTACTACAACAGGCTGCCTTCTGTCCGACCACAATGAAGCAAGGCCATCACTTCCTCTTCTTCCTGGCAACCTTCCCTGCAGCCTTTCCTGAAGCCTTCCCTGCAGCCTTCCTTCTTCGTTTGGCTGGAGGCTGGCCCACTGGAGGGGTACTCCTGTCAGGAGGAGGAGGTGGAGGTGTAGCAGAAGGGGGTGGGGCAGAAGAAGAAGGTGGAGGTGTAGCAGAAGGGGGTGGGGCAGAAGAAGAAGGTGGAGGTGTAGCAGAAGGGGGTGGGGCAGAAGGTGGAGGTGTAGCAGAAGGGGGTGGGGCAGAAGGTGGAGGTGTAGCAGAAGGGGGTGGGGCAGAAGGTGGAGGTGTAGCAGAAGGGGGTGGGGCAGAAGAAGAAGGTGGAGGTGTAGCAGAAGGGGGTGGGGCAGAAGAAGAAGGTGGAGGTGGAGGTTGAGGTTGGGTCAGTTGGGCCACCTCACATATGGCGGTATTGGGTGTAATTTTCTCCATCACCCCCTTGTTGAGCAAGGTGATGAGCAGGGGCTTGCATAGGAGGCGTTGCTCCATGCTCATCCCCTTGAACTTAGCCTCCACTAGGCCGGCAATGGCCTCTTCAGGGGATGTGGGCTCCTTGAGGGTGGCATGGGCCTCTTTAATAAGGGCCATTGCTGCCTCACTGGTGGTCCTGTCCCTCCTGCCTCTTTTGTGAAGCCGGATGGGAGGCACCTGGGATCTGGTGCTTCTCCTTTGCCCTCCCACCTCCTGTCTGCCACTGGGCCCTGCCAGCTCCTGGCTGCCACTGGGCCCTGCCACCTCCTGGCTGCCACTGGGCCCTTCCTCCTCCTGCCTGACAGTTTCAAGACCCTCCTCCTGGCTGATTTCATCCTGTGTATGAAAAAGGAACATAGTTTAATATGTTGGTTTAATCTTTGCATCAAACTTTGTAATCCTGATTGAAGCAATTAGAATGTAAATGCATAAATCCTTGCTTTAAATTTACCACTACATCAGATTGACTATTTAGCACCCAATTAAGTGCAGAATAATGTCTACAGATCTTGATTTCACTTGTGGAATCCAAAATAATGTATGTTTCTCATCCTGACATATTTGTCAAACATTAATTTTATCCCAATACATTTTCAGTTAATACTATACCTGGCTCCAGATGGCCAAATCAGGATCATCCAGGATGGCTGCCTCCTCTTGCTCCAGAGAAGGCTCAGGTTGGCTGCAGGGAAGTCTGGGGGGAAGAGTGGAGAGTGATGGCCTTGTGTCAATGTGGTCATCCAGGAAGGACATCCTGTTGTAGTACCACAAAATCGGGACATAAACATCATCTGCTGCTGCTCCTGACCTCTGAGAAGCCAGCACCTTAGAGCGTTCAGTCCTGTAGGTACCTCTCAAGCTCCCAATTTTAGTGTCCACTTGTTTTGCTGTGGCTGTGGGCACCTTGGTATGCACAAATGGGAGCAGCTTCTCCAGCGCTGCTTTTCTCACCCCTTTTTTTTTTTTTTTTTTTTTTTTTAATGGATGGGGTTTTTCGTCTCCCACAGAGCCGGCAGCTCCCTTACCCGGTCAATAAATTCCGCCAGGAACTGTTTGTCGCTAATAAAGACATTTATATTGTATCTGCAAGTTAAATAAATTATATTTAACTAATGTGAGGCAAACAGTCTAACCTCCTTAACATCCTAGTCACCATATATATCCTCCAACAATCTCAAGACAGTATAGGCCAACAATTTTTACAAGTCACAAAATCACATACCTTCGTTCGCACGTCCGTCACTTGAACTCCTCTCTCCGCACACCGAACGTACTATAGTCACATGTGTGTTTGCTATATACACACCACGCATGCGTCAAAATTCGAACACGTCGCTCCGCACACGTCGCCCGCCCATGACGTTCTAACTAACATCTTTTCCCCGCCCCTTCTCTTTCGGCGCGCAGACAGATATGGCGGAGTTACAGCAGGTGTCTGATAATTCCGCAACTAGCGAGGAGACAAGCCCGGAGACCGAGGACACGTCACGATCAAGGAGGAGATTCAAGGCATCGAATATGTCTTTGGCGGAGATGGTGGACATCTTGCTCAAGACTGATTATGATGCCAAGCATGGGCCGTATAGCAAACCAAATAGAAGGAAGGCCAAAATCCTCACTAAAGTTGTGAAGAGTCTGAGGGCGAAGTTCGGGGTGAAACGCTCAAATGAGCAGCTCAGAAAGAGGTGGTCAGACCTCAAACTGAGGGAGCCAGACCAGTTGAGGAGCATAAAGAGGATGCTCGCTAAAAGTAAGTAAAATGTAGACTTTTCTGCTATTAATCTTTTTATAAACTGACATGGTTTTTTTTTTTTTTCTCATATTGGACTCCCTTCCAAAATGTAATATTTTGAACTTGGTTGGGCACAGTAATCGTTGGTTACGTTACCGACACTTCGTTCGGCCACTATCCGCGGTTTTGGCTTATTTTAGAGCCACAAAAGTAATTAGACATCTGCCATTTTTGATCAAATATTGTTGATAATTTTTTAGTCTAGATGATGTGTTTGTAAAGAGAATGAAATGCAAACTTTTATCAGTGTAAAGGAGAGGACACTCAGCAGCTGCTTCCACATCTGTACTTTGGAACACTATAGTGTGGGCCACCAGACCCGCCTTTTTTGGGTGTCCCACACAGGTGCATCAGAGAATTTTTGTGGTGCCCCCATGTCAAAAAAATGACATCCAAATGTGAATACTAAACATATTTGGGGTCATAAATAATGCATTCTTCTTTAAATTCCGCACAAACACACACTTGTACCCCACTTCCAAGCAATTTAGCCTGTTTTTATTTTAACAATGAGATTTACAGTGTGATAAATAGACCTTTGGTTTTATTCTCATAGGTGAGAGAAGACTGGGAGGAGGGCACTCCAGGGAGCACATGCACCCCACAACTTCCAAGCAACCCCAAACTCCCAAAGACCCACAACCGAAAGATGTGCAGGAAGGAGAGGTGGATGACGTTGTGGATCTGGTCACCACAACAGGTCAGTATCTGTCACCACAGCTTCAGGTAAGAGAGGTAGGCCTGCAGAGTTATAATACATTTTTTTTTTTTGGTTTTTAGGGGATGTAAATGTTGTGAAGGATAGTACATGGTTCTCTGCTGACAGTGCCCTCCGCCTCATCCAGCAAGTGATGGAATGTAGCACGGAACTGGACCTAATTAAACAAAGAATCCATGTGATGGAACAAACATTTAAAGACATTCTCGATGTTTTGGGGAGAATTCAATAAGCCATCCAAACACATTTGTTTTTACATGTTTGTTTTTGTAATTTTTTTAATTTTTTTGACTATCAAACCAGCCAAAAATTGAATATGCACACAGTGTGTCAACATGTGCTATCTGCCATCAGGGGATATCCATGTATGTCTTTTGTGGGTGCAACCCCTTCCTCGTATCAAAAGTCGGTGAACTGAGGAAGGGGATGCACCCCCAAAACACGTCCATTGATCACCCCTGATGGCAGATAGCACATGTTGACAATAGGGATCAGGATTGTAAACTTCCTAGATGAAAAAAAAAAAAAATGTGTGCATATTCAATTTTTGGCTGGCCAAGGGGTGGCAGGACCCCATATTAGGACGGGCACATAGAGACATAGTTTGTGTAAGTGAATGTCTCCGATTGCTCAGAGGTATCCAATGTTGTAATTTTTGAAATGCAACTGTTATTTTTGTATTTTCATAAGCAAAAAATTGCCGGGTTGGGGCCAGGCCAACCCAAAAGTAAAAAAAAAAAAAAAAAAAAAAATGAAGAGAATGTGCACAGAGTAAAATATTTAACCACAAACAACGTGTAGCTTCTTTTTATAATACCCTCTAAGCTTATTTGGTTCTTTTGTAAGGTTACATAGTGAAATGGTTGTTATTTACTAAAGTAAAATACACTTGCCACTACAAATGCACAAAGACAAACTAGGAGACAGGAAAGAACAAATAATTAAAGGTTTAAACAAGCTTTTTATTGGGATACTTAGACATAGGCTGGCATAGGAATTGCCCCCCCCCCCCCCTACCCGTGAAATACTCCATGTATTTGTCCCGAACCTCACGGGCATTTTGGGGGGGCAAGCCAAGACGGGCAGATTCCAGGCCCGGAAGGGGATTTGCAGGGGAAAGTCCAGCCTCTGGCAAAACTGAGGCCATATATGAATTAGATTTGCGGCAAAGAAAATTGTGTAGCACACAGCAGCATAACACTACATAGTTTATTTTGTAGTCCGCCAAGTGGATGGAAGTCATAAAAAGGCGGAACCGGCTGGCCATTATGCCGAAGGCATTTTCAACGACTCTTCGGCCCCTGGCCAGCCGGTAATTGAACACCCTCTTCTCTGGGGTCAGGGTCCTCTGTGGAAATGGCCTCATAAGATGCCGTCCGAGTCCGAAGGCTTCATCAGCCAAAAAAACAAAGGGGAGTCCTTCAATATTCCCTGCATCCGGTGGCAATGCAAGGTCGTCACTCTGGAGACGGAGGGCAAACTCCGTCTGGATGAAGGATCCCCCATCGGACATCCGGCCATTCTTCCCTACATCAACATAGAGGAATTCATACCGTGCTGACACCACTGCCATCAGCACAATGCTATGAAACCCCTTGTAGTTGTAGTAGTAGGACCCAGAACGGGGTGGCGGCACGATGCGGACGTGCTTCCCGTCTATGGCACCACCGCAGTTGGGGAAGTCCCACCGCGTGGCAAACTCCGATGCCACAGTCTGCCATTCCTGTGGCGTGGAAGGAAGCTGTGGAGTGAAACAAGATGAAATAATATTAGAAAAACAAAGTCATACATTACAAGGAAATTCTATCCCAAAAAATTAGAGGCCAACATCAATCAAATTATACGTTTATTAAGGTGTTTAAAAAAAGTATAATGGAAGGCTCATTTATCATATTCATCACCCCCTCTGATGGGCCATTACTAAATTATTTTGGGGGGGGGGGGGAGATGTGTTTGGCCACAGGATAGCATTGCAGTGGTGGTGCGTCCAGAGTGGGCGCTGGAGCACTGCCCCCTCTCTCCTGTGCCCATCACTCAGAACAATACATAGGTTCATGCGTTGCATGAACCTATGTATTGTCTATGCCGCACACTATTCAGGTGGATGGCCTCTTGTAAAGCGACCGACATATGAATCATTGCGGCATTTAGGGGGTTAAAATTGCATAGCAGAAACAGGTAGTAAAATAGTCTTGCAAATTACAACCTGAGGGATGTAATTGGCTTCCTAAAAGAAAAATCGGGGACGCAGGGGGGGGGGGGGGGCATTCCTTGGGTAAACACTGACAGGCTGCTCTGCCAATCATGTTCACCAAGTCTGTTTAATGGTAACATGATTGGCTGATGCAACATGAAGGGAAGGAGAAGACATCAAGGACAGAAGAAGGATGGCGCTGACCACAAGAAGGTAAGTGCAGGGCTGGGGGTAAACTGGCTGCATTAGAGGGGACTAAATGGCTGCATTTGAGGGAACAAAATGGCTGCATTGGAGGGGACAACTGGGGGCGTTTAATAGGCACCAGAGCAAAAAAGGAGGAAGTTTATTTCCTAAATTGGGGTTTGAACCCCCAAACATTTGGAGCAACAGGCGCCCCTGCTGGAAAAGTTAGTGAAGGGAAATATTTATGGAGGAGAAAAAAGGGGCAATCTAAAGCTTCCAACATGCATGGGGACAAAGGGGACATTCTCAGCATATTACAATCATGGTAATTAGGGAAGGATGAAAGAAATACAATACATTAGCATACATGTAATACATAAAATGTGATGTTAAGGGAGAAAACTTACCCTAATATAGTCCTCCTGCAGGACTTGGATGATGGCAGAACAGGTGTCTGGGATTATGAGGCCCAGAGCCTGGGGGGAGATGCCTGTGGTGAACTTCTAGTCCTGAAGACTTCTCCCTGTCGCCAGGTAACGCAACGTGTCGATGAGCCTCTGCTCAGCACTGATGGCTTCCCGCATAACGGTGTCCTTCCTGGTAATATAGGGGGACACCAAAGCCAACAGTTCCTGAAAAACGGCGTCAGACATCCGCAGAAAATTCCTGTAGTCCTCAGGATTATTCTCGACGATCTCCCGCAGCAGAGGCATGTGGCAGAATTGGTCCCGCTGGAGCAACCAATTCTTGGTCCATGAACTCCTCCTCACACCATTCATGGACTGGTCTTGGTCCAAAACAAGCAGACCAACACCAAGCGCACGCACAGCACGAACTCGACGACGAGAACGTCCAGGCGACATGGCTAGGAAACGGTCGTCTAATCAGAACGTACAGAACAGAACGCACTTTAGAACAGCAAGGCCTATGAATAACGAACAAAAAATCAGAAACGAACGGGCAAGAACGCACTGTAAAACAGATACGACCTGCCTAGATGCCCTGAAAGTCAAGATACGAACCCACAAGCACAAACTGAACGGCAGAAAACGATCTGAAAAGTACGAAGACTGAAAAGCGCGAATCGTCTCTTCCCAAACTTTTACTTCACACGCGGTAACACGAGATCAGCAAAAGCAGCCCAAGGGGTGGCGCCAAGAAAAAAGATCTTCCCCTTTACGTGCTGGACGTGAGCGCGGAGAACAACGAGGAAATTGGGAAATGACAGTGTGTACGCATAGAAAGCTTGACGAGAAAATCGACAAGCTTAACAAGAATCTCGTCGAAAAAAACGACGTGTTTTTTACGACGAGAAACTCGGTCGTGTGTACGAGGGCTCACACTACAGGGAAGGGCACATCTGTGTCTTCAGTAGCTCCTGAGGAGCCTAGTCGAAACCCTAGTGGTGTATCCCCTGAAAGACCAGAGACTTCCAGGCAATCTGAGCCGCTGCGCCTGTCTGGTATTGTGCCCACTGTCATGGCTGCTGGTTCAGCCTTCATCACCAGAGATGATCTGTCCTCGGCTCTAGACGGGTTAGAGGACAGGATTGCTGGCATGATTGCCTCCATCTCGTAGGGTGGCAAGAAGCGTGACAGATCCCCCTCCCCTGATCCTCCTAACTTGTACAGGAAGGGGTTGATGATGGGGGGAAAAGCTAAATGCCAAGTATTCTGTGGAGGGCCTGGCAGAAGAGTCTACTTCTGAGCAATCTGGGCCAGAAGATGTCCAGTTGGTATCGGCCTCTCAGACGCAGAGGCTTTTGATCCAGACCCTTACCGAGATAGTTCGTTCTGCCTTTAAGTTACCCCCCGCAGAGGTTTCTGAGCCCCCCCTGGTCCTCTTTGGGGTCCTTGGGGCCTCCTCAGGCCGCACAGGCTTTCCACTTGCACCCACTGTCTGATCAGGCGGTGTATGCTGAGTGGGAACATCCTGACAGGATTTTTGTTCCGCCTAAGAGGTTTTCCCTTTTATATCCCATGGAGGAAAAGTTTGTTAAGAAATGGAGCATGCCAGCCATAGCTGCAGCAGCTGGGGTTTACTACTGAGTGCGGATCAGCAGAGCTGGGGGTTACTACTGAGTGGGTGATAAGCAGATCTGTGGGATACTACTGAGCCTGGGATCAGAGGAGCTGGGAGTTATTACTTAACAGAGGTTCAGCAAAGCAGGGGGGTTTCTACTCAGCTGGGGATCTGCAGAGCTGGGAGTTACTACTGAGTAGGGGATCAGCAGAGCTGGGGGTTAGTACTGAACCAGGGATCAGAAGAGCTGGGGGTTACTACTGAGTGTGGGATAAGCACGGCTGGGGTTAGTACTGAGCAGGGGAGCTGCTGAACCAACGCGCAAACCAAAAATAAGCAGTCGGCCGAGGATTAGCAAAGATGGGGGTTAGTACTGAGCGGGGGAACGAGGGTACTAATAATCTGGGATCCTCTGAGTGGGGGTTCTTCTGGGCCCCTTTAAAACAAATAGATTATCAACACACACAAAGGGCATTTGCCAAGCTTCGTTAACGTAAGAAATCAGAACCCATCACCAACGTGACTTTCATTACTGACATTTTTATAAAAGGCGTTCATACCGGAGTCCATATATGATCTGCAAACTCTTCATCATATAAAATCCAGCCAATCCGATGTAGTAACAATCCACTAACGCGTTTTGGATAATGAAGCCTCAGTCATAAGTATTTCTTATTCTAGAATTAGCAGATCATATATGGACTCGGTGTGAAGACTTTTCTGATTGATTTTGGAGGGAGAACAGGAGCCCAGCTGTGAGATCGGCATTTCCACTTATTCCACCGACGGGGGGGAGGAGCTAAAACTCCAGTTATTTGTCATCTACTGAGATTTTTTTTCCTTCTTTCCAACAGATGGATGTGATGTCAGGAATTCCTCGGAGAGACATCTTCTATTATCTGCTGATTGTAAGTCAGAAGATAATGTCATCACACAGGATCCTCCAGGAGGAAATCCAAATCCACAAAATCTACATCACAGACCTTCCTGTCCGGAGACATCAATGGATCCCTCTGATCAGGGGGAATCTTCTCATCAATCACATCCTATGATTGTAAATATCCATGTAAGATCTCACACTGCAGATAGATCACCAGATCCTTCTAATCCCGAGGAATCTTCCTCACCCCATGAAGGAGATCACCAAGGTCACCATCTATTCCCATGTTCAGAGTGCGGGAAATCTTACGCTAAGAAATCAGCCCTTGTTAAACATCTTAGAATTCACACAGGGTTACGTCCTTATTCATGTTTAGAGTGCGGGAAATCTTTCAATAGGAAAGGAAAACTTATTCAGCACCAGAGAGTTCACACGGGGGAGCGTCCTTTCCCTTGTTCAGAGTGTGGGAAATTTTTCAGTCAAAAAGCAACCCTTGTTAAACATCTTAGAATTCACACAGGCGAGCGTCCTCATTCATGTTCAGAGTGCGGGAAATCATTCACTAACAAAGCAGACCTTGTTAAACATCTTAGAATTCACACAGGCGAGCGTCCTTATTCATGTTCAGAGTGCGGGAAATCTTTCAGTCGTAAAGGACCTCTTGTTAGTCATCAAAGAATTCACACAGGTGAGCGTCCTTATTCATGTTCAGAGTGCGGGAAATCTTTCAGTCATAAAAGACCTTTTGTTAGTCATAAAAAAATTCACACAGGTGAGCGTCCTTATTCATGTTCAGAGTGCGGGAAATCTTTCAGTCATAAAAGACCTTTTGTTAGTCATAAAAAAATTCACACAGGTGAGCGTCCTTATTCATGTTCAGAGTGCGGGAAATCTTTCGCTAACAAAGGAAACCTTGTTCAACATCTTAGAATTCACACAGGTGAGCGTCCTTATTCATGCTCACAGTGCGGAAAATCTTTCACTAAAAAAGGAAACCTTGTTCAACATCAGAGAATTCACACAGGCGAACATACTTATTCATGTTCAGGGTGCGGGAAATCATTCACTAACAAAGCAGTCCTTGTTAAACATCTTAGAAGTCATACAGATGAGCGTCCTTATTCATGTTCAGAGTGCGGAAAATCTTTCACTCTAAAAGGAACTCTTGTTCAACATCTTAGAATTCACACAGGTGAGCGTCCTTATTCATGCTCACAGTGCGGAAAATCTTTCACTAAAAAAGGAAACCTTGTTCAACATCAGAGAATTCACACAGGCGAACATCCTTATTCATGTTCAGAGTGCGGGAAATCATTCACTCATAAAGGAGCCCTTGTTAAACATCTTAGAAGTCATACAGATGAGCGTCCTTATTCATGTTCTGAGTGCGGGAAATCTTTCTCTGATAAAGGACCTCTTGTTAAACATCTTAGAATTCATACTGGTGAGCGTCCTTATTCATGTTCTGAGTGCGGGAAATCTTTCTCTGAAAAAGGACCTCTTGTTAGTCATCGAAGAATTCACACAGGTGAGCGTCCTTATTCATGTTCAGAGTGCGGGAAATCTTTCACCCATAAAGTAGCCCTTGTTACACATCAGAGAATTCACACAGGTGAGCGTCCATAAACATGCTCAGAGTGCGGGAAATCTTTCACTAGGAAAGGAAACCTTTTACGACACCAGAGAATTGATATGAGTGATCTTCCTTATTGATGTTGTAGATCAGGGATCTCCAGACTTCGGCCCTCCAGCTGTTGCAGAACTACACGTCCCATGAGGCATTGTAATACTCTGACATTCACAGACATGACTAGGCATGGTGGGAATTGTAGTTCCTGAACATCTGGAGGGTCATAGTATGAAGAGCTCTGTTGTAGACGAGTCAGCCTGGTGCAGGGTTAGGGGCGGGTTAATAGTAGAGGGCGGGGACTTGTTTATTAAGCAGCTGGTCAGAGAGGCTGGTGGATGTCTCTTCAATATTGAGTTGGCCCACACTTTGCAGCTATAACAGCTTCAACTCTTCTGGGAAGGCCGTCCACAAGGTTTAGGAGGGTGTCTATGGGAATGTTTGACCATTCTTCCAGAAGTGCATTTGTGAGGTCAGGCACTGATGTTGGATGAGAAGGCCTGGCTCACAATCTCCACTCTAATTTATTCCAAAGGTGTTCTATCGGGTTGAGGTCAGGACTCTGTACAGGCCAGTCAAGTTCCTCCACCCCAAACTCCCTCATCCATGTCTTTATGGACCTTGCTTTGTGCACTGGTGGGCAGTCATGTTGGAACAGGAAGGGGCCATCTCCAAACTGTTCCCACAACGTTGGGATCATGAAATTGTCCGAAATGTCTTGGTATGCTGATGCCTTATAAGTTTCCTTCACTGGACCTAAGGGGCCAAGCCCAACCCCTGAAAAACAACCAAATACCATAATCCCCCCTCCACCAAATGATTTGGATCAATGCACAAAGCAAGGTCCATAAAGACATGGATGAGCAAGTTTGGGGTGGAGGAACTTTACTGGTAGTGACAGGTACACTTTATAGAGCAGGGGTCTCAAACTGGCGGCCCTCCAGCTGTTGTGAAACTACAAGTCCCATCATGCCTCTACCTGTGGGAGTCATGCTTGTAACTGTCAGCCTTGCAATGCCTCATGGGACTTGTAGTTTTACAACAGCTGGAGGGCTGCCAGTTTGAGACCCCTGTTATAGAGGGATCGGGGGGCCTAAAAGACCCCAAATTCCTCCTTTGCAATTAAAAGTATTCAGATCGCCAAAATCTGCATTTCTAAATACTGTCTTTTTTTTATCTGGCTTCGTTCTGGTCTCAGCCTAGCCAGCGGACATGCCGGATGGTGGTTCGGGTCTCCCGGTGGAACGGGAGGCCCGGGAAAAATGGCAAAAGGTGTTGGGAGGAGGGGGGGGGGGATGTCCCTTCCCACTGCCTGGGATAACAGCCGAGCGGCTGCCGAGCCGGATCGGCCTTTGTTACCTGATAGCCAACCACCCGCTCCAAAAAATGGTACCGGGTGCAGCTGCAGGCTATACCCCGATACCTCCACTTCCTCCTACCGACGTACAGCTACAGCGGTTTGTGGGAAGTGGTTAAAACAACACAAGGAACTCTTCTCATCAGTACAACATAGTCTTTTTTAAATAACGTTCAGCGTCCCAGCCACAGCATATGCAATATTGCAAAGTCCCAGTTACAGGTCAGCTCACCCAGCAGGTTCAAGTCAGAGTAAGGGCTTATGCACACTGCAGCTCAAAGCAGCGGCTCCTACAGGCTTTTGAGCTCCTCATTTGTTCTGCCTAGAAACTCTCCTCCATGTTGGCCAATGTGTCCATGCACACTATGGCTTTTTCAGGCTCCTACAGACAGAAAAACCCCCCCACCAAACTCGCATTTTTGAGAGGAGCTCGTGCCCCAAAGAGCTCAAAAACAGTAGTTCCAGCTTTTTGTTTTATTTACACAGTGGTTAAGAAAATCCCATCTATTGATAGGAAACCCTGTGCAGTACAGGAAGTTCCTGGTGGCCCTGCCTTCTGTTGTTCATCAGACTGCATGTGCTCTTGAGAGCTGGTCTGGCTGCAGTGTATTGCTTCCCTTTTTTGCTTTTGGAAAACGGCTAAGGTAGGGTGACCAGACATCCCCGGTTTCTGAGGACAGTCCCCGGATGGAGGACACTGACCCCGGACCAAGTCTGTCCCTGGTTTTGTCCCCAGATTGGATTTGAACAGGGGCTGGGGCAATTTCAAAGACAGTCAGTGCAGAATAAAAAAAAAAAATCTGAATTCCATTCCACTATCTGAGCCCCTTTCTGATGATCATGTGTTGGTCAGAGAGGAGGGAATATTTCTTCAGTTTTTGGTGCATGCCCATCCAGCTCTGCTCCCATGTTCTTCTGCCTTGGCTCAGGTCCCAGCCAGCCGCCTGTCTGCTTATCTCCTTGCCTTCCCTGGCAGAGTGATCTTCCTCCGCTCCCCACCCAGAAGTAGCCGGGGCCAGGAGAGTAAGACTTTACAGGCTGTGAGGCGGGCGGCAGCGGCGACGGGCAGAGAGTCGCTGATTTCCGCTATTACTAGAAAAAAAAATATGTCCCCGGATTTCATTTTAAACATCTGGTCACCTTAGGCTAAGGACGTTGGCCAAACTCAGCTAATCGCTGCCATGCAGGAATATCCACAGCTGTGGGACCCTGGGCATGTCCACACGCTAGCTGCTAGAACCCCTGTGTCCCCAGGTGATTTGTCCAGTGTTTTCCAGTGCCTCTCAGTACTGTCTCCATGACTTCTAGTGTCCATCCAGCCTCTATTCAGCTCCTCTGTGTCCAATGTCATCAGTCATTCCAGCCTGAAACCCCAAGCCTGCTCCTGCGATTGTCATGTTCCCCAGTCTGTATCCTTCTCCAGTGACCCTGTGCACTCCTACCAGCATCCATTCTTCCTTCATCACCGTCTCTTCCTCTGCACTTCAGTCAGTTATCTGCTTCTCTGCACCAATGTGTTTCCCTGTGAGTTCCAGCCAGCCTCCCATTACCAACGCCTGTCAACATTTTCTCATGGACCATCAATGCTCGGCGACCGCTGTTATAGAGTAACAGGTAGACGTATACTGCCCAACCCCCATCTACTTTTGTTGGTTATGATGCTGGGATCCATCAAAGTAGATTATTTTCTGAGGTTGGCCAGGGCTGTCATCCCTTGACATTGGAAGTCTCCTGGGATCCCATCCATTTTGGAATGGATAGGGTAGCTTAGATACTATCATGGATTTGAAATCTCTACTAGCAGTTGATCATGATAGACTGGATAATTATACTAGTGCACGGGCCACTTGGAGTGTTTTCTGTAATTCACAATTGTGTCAGGTTACTATATGTAAAAGTATAAAGTACCGGGGTTGGACAAAATGATGGAAACACCAGGCAAAATAATGAAATTCTTACCTAATATGGTGTTGGACCGCCATAGGCATCAAAGACGGCCTGAATTCTCCTGAGAATTGCCAAATATAAGCCTTGGATGGTGGATAATAGAATCTGATAGCACTCTTCCTGCAAAACCCGTCCCAGTTCCTGCAGAGATGCCGGAGGAGGATAACGAGCCCGAACCTTGTTCTCCAAAAATACCTTTTTGTGATATTTTTTCTGGTTTATATTTATATATACTATTGTTCTATATTTGTAGTTGTTACTATATATTGAAGACCTAATACTGTAGTATTGAAAGATTTAGATAGGTTTTATTATAATTTTTTGGGGAAAAACAAATAAAATTAGATTGAAACAAAAATGGGAACTTACAGTATTTTATCCAGAAAATAGAGTAACTAAACCAGAATGATTTACAGTGATGTGTAATGTGTAAGTTTACCATGAAGGGGCATGAAGGATATTAATTAAATGAGTGCGGTGTATTTTGCTAACGGTTTTAGAACATTGTTAAAAATTTATATATTTGTGAATCAATTTCATTTGTTTTTATTTTTATTTTTTTATTTTGCCATAATTAAAAAGAGGGATGAGCCGAATGTACCTGGGTTTTTATTCAGCGCAGGCTCAACAAATTCTAATGAAGGTTGAAACCTGAATCTGAACCTTATGCCGCGTACACACGATCGAGATTCCGACAGGAAAAACGAGGGAACGGCTTGGTTTCCTACACACGGCCGTTTTTCCCGACATTTTTTTTTCTTGTTCGAGAAAAACGACCGTGTGTGGGCTTAGGGGACACATGTTTCATCGAACATTATAATCTTCATGGACATCATATTGTGTCATCAAATAAATTACATATGTAATAATTTACGTTCCTTTCTTCATTGGCTCACATGTAGCAGCGGCAACCCAATATGGTTGGTTTCCAGTCATAAAAAAAATCTTTATTAGGTTGTTTTTTTCAAAGACAAGACATTTTTGCTGTAGTAGTTGTACACCATAAGTGAGCGCTGGAAGTAGCAGGAAAAATATGGCTACTACATACTTTAAAATACAAATCAGCCACCTGTGCATTAGGAGTTCTGCCTGACAATCCTTGCTCTATTCCCTAATGAAAAAAATTCAAGGATGGAAACCTCAGCAAGCAGGTGAAAACCCTTCGATTTACACCAAAAGTTATAGCTTTTCTAAGTTTGAAGTAGATGGCTCTTGTTGCCTACTTTGAGCTGCTCTGAGGTAATTCCCGGCAGTGGCATCCATGGGCCGGTGATGTACCTTGTACCCTTTAAATCAAGAGTTTTCCTCTGCTCCAGGCTCACAAGAACACAAGTTCTGTCATGGAGATCCTGCCAGAAGCAGGCGTCCCGGTCTTCCTAATTCTCGGTTGCGCATGCTCCGCCCTGCAGGTGGCGCCAGAGGGGCTATTTTAACCTGTCAATCGCAGACAGTCCCTGCTGTCTGCTCTACAGCGTTGAGTACCTGAAAACCTGATCTGAAGACTTACCTGTGTTTGACCCGGCCTGCCTGTGACTTCTCCAGTTTTCTGCCTGCATCCGACCCCTGGCTTGTTGTGACCTCTCCTCTGTCTGATCCCTCTGTACCTTGCTGCCAGCCAGCTAACCGACCCGGCTTGTCTGACCAATCTCACTGTTCCTAGTTCCGGTCCAGTCTGCTAAGCTGATCCAGTTTGCTGAGTTCCTGTGTTCCTGGTTCCGGTCCAGTCTGCTAAGCTGATCCAGTTTGCTGAGTTCCTGTGTTCCTGGTTCCCGTCCAGTCTGCTAAGCTGATCCAGTTTGCTGAGTTCCTGTGTTCCTGGTTCCGGTCCAGTCTGCTAAGCTGATCCAGTTTGCTGTGTTCCTGGTTCCGGTCCAGTCTGCTGAACGATTCCAGTTTGCTGAGTGTTCCTGATTCCAGTTCTACCTGCTGTGTTCCAGTGTGCCTACCAAGTCTGCATAACTACCTTCACCTTGGTTGATCCTGCCAGGCACTCGTACCCCTCCTACCTCCGCGCCTGCTGTTACCTTACCAGGGGCCGCTGGTGGGAGCCGTAAGGGAGGCCTTCCCCTGCAAGTCCGGGCTCATCACCGCTAGGTACGTGACAAGTTCAGTCCCATGAACCCCTAAAGAGGATATCCCTTCGAAAAAAGTCTGATGGAGGTGCATGCGTGGAGTCTAGCAGTGCAGTAATGCAGAGTTAGAGCTCCACACCGTTCGGGAGGAGAGCCAATATTTCCACATAACCCGCAAGTATTTGGACATACCCACGGGGTTAAGCTAGTACCCGGGACTATTCTGGTCAATTTGTGGGGGAAACTATGGCTTTGGGAGGCGGCCGTGCGAAGTTAAAGAATCCCCTCATGAAGGGGAAAACTGCAGCTAAAATGGCAGCTCCCCCCTCTTCATACACAGCCTCTATGCCCTCTCACAGACAAAGCCTGACACAACCTGACTCCCCAGCTGATTCTGACAGTGAACTATTTACCTCACAAGACCGCATACAGATTTCTCATGTAACTCCAGCTGTATTAAAGCAATTTGAACACATGTTGAACAAAGCCTTAAAACAAACATCAGATCAAATTACAGCTAATCTCACCAGAGAAATAAGAGAACTTGGTAAGCGCACAGCAACACTAGAACGTAAAGTAGATGATTTGGAAAACATCTCTCTTGAACACTCTATGGAAATAGAGAACCTCAAAGAGGAAAACTTATTGCTTCAAACCAAACTTGAAGACCATGAGAATAGGGCCAGAAGGTCTAACCTACGTATCAAGGGAATTCCTGAAACTATCACTGACCTACAATCCACCATAACTGCTTTGTTCCAGGAATTGCAACCAGCCATTCCTACTGAGAGGTTAGAATTTGACAGGATCCACCGAGCCCTGGCTTCAAAAAAGCCTGATGGCCCCCCCACGCGATATAATAGTGAAATTACATTTTTATCGCACAAAGGAACAGCTCCTAGCGTCTGCCGGGGACAAAAAGCAGCTGAAAATCCATGGCAATGACTTTCAATTATTTGCTGACTTGTCCCAGATAACGATTGCAAAAAGGCGTGCAATGAAGCCCCTTCTCCTGGAATTACAGCGCCACAACATCATCTATCAGTGGGGGTTCCCATTTTCCCTACACTTTGCCTACAAAGGGAAGAAATACACCTGTAGATCCTTTGGTGAACTTCAGCAAACCCTCTTAGACCTGAATCTCATGGAACCAGTCCCACGAAATACCCCAACCCCCAGGAGATCAACATCTCTTTCATCCGCAGGAAACCCTTCCCATCCCAACCTGAAAAATTGTACCCATCCAACTCACAAGAGAGGTCGCTACACATCACCTCCTCAGGAACGGAATGATTCTATGGACTGAAGGATGCTCCTATAACTGTGAAATTGATTCTTTTTTCACCCTTTCTAGTCTTTCTAAAGAATCTCACCTTATCCCTTTTTAGTTCTCCAATTCAAGACGCTACATCCTGTTTCCATTTTTGTCCTCCAGATTTGCATGCTTAACCTTTACTTTCAATTTTCTCTGTTTCAGTTGACTCACCAAGACTGCATTTACAAATTATAATCATAGTTTTAAGTTATTTGCTTAACCCATTGCATGCAGTGTTTTTTTATTATTATTTATTTTTTATATGTATGTGTATGTATATGTATATATATATATATATATATATATATATGTGTGTGTGTGTGTGTGTTTGTGTGTATGTATGTATATGTGTATGTATGTATATGTGTATGTATGTATGTATATGTATATATATATATATGTATATATATATATATATATTTTTTTATATCCTGGATAATTTTTGTCCCAAGTAATGGACATAACTGTAAGGTCTTTTGGCATTCATAAGAAGTATTATGACCAAAGGTCCCATTCGTTTTAATTTTTATGACTTTGCTGACCGCTAGCCTATCATTAGGAAGTTTTAAGGTAGTTTTGGCACTGTAATTTTAGGAATTCCTCACTCTACCTTTCCTGGTAGATCCTTCTGTTATACCCTTATTGTTAACTGATCCAGTTTTCACCCCCCAAATCCCTTAATCACTCCCTTACTTCCATACCAGGAAACCCTGGGGTAGTCAGATGCCATTCTCTTATTTCCCATTTCCCCTGTTGCCCCCTTTTTAACTAATTATAGTTAACTTTAATAGTTTTCATTATAAGTCGTGTGGTTTACAGTTAGGTACATTAATAAGAAGCTTTCATTAGAAGGCTCTCCTCCCACGAACGGGAGATCCGTGCGCCCAATTTTGCCTCCCTCATTCAGCCACATAATATGTGGAAGTCTGACGGAAGCACCCTTTCCCCTGAGTGTGATTTTTGTCCCCACTCACGGGATATGTTTGAATGTGTTTTTCTGTTGAATTTCTTATTATTTTCTCTAACCATTTCTGTTTTTTATTTATTTTCCTCACTTCAGTACTCACCTCTATTCCTTTTCTCTCCTCTTCCTTCAAGTCCACCTGGATTGTATCAACTGACTTGAGCAGCCCGATTATAGTACTCATCTTCAATCCTCCTTTTCTCCCCCTCTTCGAGTTCACTTGGATGGCATCAAATGACCTGAATAACCTGGTAACGGGTAAGTCCCCTTTGTCCATCCGACTGCCATGGCACCATTAAACATTCTGTCCCTGAATGTTCAGGGACTAAACATCCCCCAGAAACGAACCAAGGCATTCCGTATATTTCATGCCAAAAAGGCTCACATAGTTTGCTTACAAGAAACCCACTTTACGAATACCTCCACACCAAAATTTATTTCCAGTTTCTATCCGCAAACATATACGGCCTCGGCTGCCTCCAAGCAATGGGGTACTCTCATAGCCTTTCATCGCTCTACCCCATTTACACTTCAATCTCAAATAAAAGATCCTGAAGGACGTTATCTAATTCTTACGGGCCACATTGTTGACCAGGCAATAACAGTAGTTTCCTACTATGCACCAAATAAACAACCTAATCCATTTATGTCACATTTACTACAAGTTGTGAATGATCATAAGATAGGAACAGTTATGCTGTGTGGTGACTCTAACCAGGTCCTCCTCCCATTTCTGGATAAATCCCCATACACACCATCCCAAATTACATCTAAAAAATCTTTTTCACAAATTCTATCCAAATATAACTTGGTGGATTCATGGAGAGAAGTTAATCCAACTAAACGGAAATATACCTACTACTCCCACCCACATAAAACATTTTCAAGGATTGACCACATATTCCTGACCATAGGTATGCTCCCTGAAATCATAGCAGCAGATATAGTCCCTATCCCATGGTCCGACCATAATGCAGTACTTACTTCCATTAAATCAACATTACCCAAAGGAAACGACCCTACTTGGAATCTCCCAGATATCCTACTCAAACACCCATCTCATCGCCAAACCATTGAACAAGCCATTAAAGAATATATAACCCTCAATTCTAGCCCAGAAATTAGCACACTAACTCTTTGGGAAGCCCATAAACCAGTTATACGTAACACAATTCAGAAACAATCAGCCATATTTAAACGCGAACGGAAGACACTGGCTCGTAAACTGGAAAGGGAATTTAATACAGCCTTTATAGCCCATCAAGACAATCCATCAACATTAACAAAATCCCGATTAGACAAGACTCGAGTTGCATACGATCTATTTCTTACTGAAGCAGTGGAAAATCCTATAAACGTTCAAGACACAACTATTTTATGAAAGCCAATAAATCGGGTACCTACCTTGCACGTACACTCAATTCTCTGAACAAACCCTTCAAACCAATTTGCCTAAAACTGGCAAAAGATGTCTACACTTGCAATCCCAACAAAATAGTTCAGAAATTTCATTCACATCTGACCTCATTATATACTTCATCTAATAACTTCAACCCGGAAACAGCAGATGCATTTTTCTCTGATATAAATCTACCAGAACTTTCCCTTGACCAAAATAAGTTATTGGAAGATAATATTACATCTAATGATGTCGTTGAAGCCATCAAAGATCTTAAAATTAATAAGAGGCCAGGCCCAGATGGCTACTCAACCTTATATTACAGAACCTATGCAGACATACTATCACCAATCTTAGCGAAAGCTTTCAATGTATTATTAGAAGGGAAATCTTTTAGACAAGAAACTTTAACCGCCATTATTTGCATGATTCCTAAACCTCTTACTGATGATACCTTATGTACAAATTTTCACCCTATTTCCCTTCTGATCTTAGACATTAAACTTCTAGCCAAAATATTAGCCAAAAGACTAAATAGCATAATAGGTAAGCTTATCCACAAGGATCAAGTAGGATTCATGCAAAAGCGCCAGGCGAGTGACAATGTCCGCCGGGCTGTATTGCTAGCTCACATAGCTAAAAACCGTCATATACCCTCCTGTTTTCTATCCCTTGATATAAAAAAAGCTTTCGACTCCATATCGTGGCCTTACCTCCACTACACATTGCAAAGATGGGGCTTTGGCCCTCACTTCCTAACATGGATCACAGTGCTTTACAACAGACCAATCGCATATATTAAATATGCAGGATACAAATCTAATTCATTTAATATAGAAAGAGGAACACGCCAGGGCTGCCCACTTTCCCCCCTTCTATTCGCCCTCCTAATAGAACCCCTAGCCCAAAGAATCCGCACAGACCCAACAATTACGGGCATAGAAACTGCTGGATACCATCATAAATGATGTCTATTTGCGGATGACATACTCCTATTTCTATCATCCCCACAAGTTTCTGGTCCCAACCTACTGCTCATTTTAGACAAATTTGCAATGATTTCGGGGCCTAAAATAAATCTCAAAAAATCCAAAGCCTTAGATATATCCCTCTCCAAAGTGGAATCCGACTCGGCCAAAAATACACTTCCTTTCATATGGACTGAGAGGTCAATCCCCTATTTAGGGATTCACCTGACAGCCTCATATTCAGATCTTTTTACAGCAAACTATCCCCCACTCCTCAAACAAATAACAACACTTTTACAACAATGGTCACATCTCCCAATTTCATGGATAGGTAAAATGAATGCAATCAAAATGACAATCCTTCCAAAACTACTGTACTTATTTAGTCTTACCGATCCCTATCCCGCCTTATTATCTTAGAATTCTCCAAAGATGAACATCAACATTTGTCTGGGGCGCCAAAAAACCCTGTGTATCGCTTCATACACTACACTTACCAAAACTCAAAGGAGGCTTTGGGTTTCTGAACTTCGCTAACTATTATAGAGCCGCACACATTGCTAGCCTCACTAAATATCATGCTACATATGAAATACCCCTATGGGTAATGATAGAAGCGGCAAAATGTGACCCTCTTTCTATTTCCAATCTATTATGGCTCCTACCTAAGGAACGGAAAACCCTACATAACCCCATTACTAAATACTTTTTATCTATATGGGACAAACTTAGAGTTAAACATCAGTTACAATCTTCTCACAATCCTCTCTTGTCATTCCTGAAAAACCCTGCTTTCTACCCAGCATGGGTCTCTCCTAAATCATTTAAGGTCTGGAATTCATTAAATATTACTCGGCTTAGTAACTTAACTTCTCCTTCATCCTTCCATACATTTCCTATACTCTGTGACACCTACAACCTACCGAACTCTGAACTTTTCAGATACCTCCAAATTAAAAACTTTTACACACCTTTGCTAAATACAGATGTCTCCTTAACCCAACTTACGATTTTTGAATCTACATGCATGAAAGATCCTCACTTAAGAGGCATTATATCTTCTATATACTCCCACATTTCCACTTATCCCGGTTTAGATAAACCACCTTATGCACGTAAATGGGAGGAGGACCTGAAGAGAACATTCGATATGAATGATTGGTCCAAAATATGGTCTGTAACAAAATCTTCTTCACCAAATATCCTGGCGGTTGAAACCAATTACAAAGTTTTGTCTCGTTGGTACCTCGTTCCCTCCAGATTGGCCAAATTCACACCAAACCAAACAGGTCTATGCTTTCGGGGTTTCCCAGATCCGGGCACCCACTTACACATTTGGTGGTCCTGCCTGTTGGTGCAATTATTTTGGGAACGGATATTTGAAACTGCTTCCAAGATATTTGGTTTCACTGTGCACCCAGACCCAGCCACAGCCTTGCTCAATCTAAAACCTGATCTCATTACACATAAACAATTCAAACTCCTCATTCAATTTCTTACAGCAGCAAAGCAAACAATAGCAAAGGCATGGAGGACCCCTAAATTGGAGATATCCGAGACCATAAATAGAGTAAATGACTTTATGTCTCACACCAAAATGTTAGCTATAGAAAGAAATCAAATTCCAATCTTTGAAAAGATCTGGGATCCTTGGATTAAATTTCACCTACCTTCTATTAGTGACAACTCGATTCTCATGCCATGGTAGCCGGAGGACTCAATCGGTTAAACTAACTACTAAACCAAATTTCTGAAGCTTGGGAGCTACCCTGCTCAATATAGTGAACACTGTGTTTTACTTAAACCCTCAAGCCGCGGACCGATTCATTCATGCCATTCAGGTGGACTCCTACACTCCCCCCCCCCCCCCTCTGGTTTCCTACTATTCTATCCCATCTATTTTATTTTATATTATCTATCTAATTTTATTTTACCCTATTTTATTTTGATATCTTTACTTCTTTTTCTCTTTTCTTTTCTCTATTATTCTTACTTCATAACGCACCTTATTGAAGCTACAACAAAGTATTACTCTACATTACTTTTTTCGAAGATACAGATCAATTTATAATTAATATGTTAAATATTTCTTTCAACTACAGTCTTGAATATATTAGTACAAGGATTTATTTACTTTCTATCTCATTTAAGTCCTTATAATTTTCATTAGGATATATTCTGTAGACCCTATTATTTGTTATTTTTCTATATTTGTAATAATTGGACAAATATCAACAACATGTATTACATATGATCTGTATGTGACTAATATATATGTCCAATAAAATACTTTGACAAGGAAAAAAGTCTGATGGACTTTTTTCATCTAAAAAAACGATCGTGTGTGGGCCCCATCGGAATTTTTTCCATTGGTGTAAAAAAATAGAACATGTTTTACATTTTTCAGATGGAAAAAAAACGATAGGAAATTCCGATCTTCTGTGTGGAACTCCATCGGAGAAAAATTCACGCATGCTCAGACTAAATTACAAGACGGGAGCGCTCGTTCTGATAAAACTAGCGTTCGTAATGGAGATAGCACATTCATCATGCTGTAACGGACTGAAAAGCACGGAAACTGAAAAGCGCGAATCGGCTAACACCAAACTTTTACTAACACACGGTAACACAAAATCAGCAAAAGCAGCCCAAAGGGTAGCGCCATTGGATTTGAACTTCCCCTTTATAGTGCCGTCGTACGTGTTGTATGTCACAGCGTTTTGGACGGTCGGAATTTTGTCTGATGGTGTGTAGGCAAGACTGATGAAAGTCAGCTTCATTTGAATTCCGATGGAAAATTCCATCGGATTTTATTCCATCGGAAATCCGATCGTGTGTACAGGGCATTAGAGTGTTTCATTTTCTAAGGCAAAAAATAAACTGTAAAATTTTTGCAGACTTTGCTTACGCCCTGAGTCTCAGTGATGTAAAAGATATATATGCTAAATTTCAAGAAGATTGGATAATATTTAGAGGTTGCACACTTTGATCTGTTTGGTAAAAGTAGGTAAAAAATACGCTTTTCAATGTTAATTACTTTTATTGGGAAAACTAGAAATCACAAACTTAAAATACTATTAAAACTATACACTAAGATTAATAGGTAATATGATAGGCAAAACATGTGTTATATTAACCACTTCCCGCCCAGTCAATAGCAAATTGACGTAAAAAGTGTAGGAATACTGCGCTGTCTGTAAAAACTGAATGTGATAACTCAATATCTGTGCTGCAACTAAAAAATGTGAGACACACACAAATAACAATATTATAAGGAACTAAAGCTGCGCAACTACGTAAAAATTGTGAATAAAAATAACCAAAAATTATTTAGTGTGAAATCACAATGTGATATCACCTTAAAGGTGACGTGACTGAACAATGTAACATGTAAATTAAACAATGAATGATATACTTTGAGCCTCTGGGTAATAAATGATTTTACACTCTATTCCTTGGTATTAACACAAGAGAATTCAATAGCAGTTCATAAATGGCATAAAGTCCCCAGAAAAAAGAATAAAGTGAAAAAGGGTTCAATCTCTTCAAAATTGAATTTGTGACTTCAAAACTGAAACACCATGGAAGAAGTGCTGATACGACAGAAAGGAATCCACCACCTTATCTTTCTCAGGCTGCTTACCAGAAATCCTGATCCCTGAGAGAGATCAGTCTGAGTAGATGGCTATTATCCCCGCCAGGGTCTCTAATTGGCTCTCTCTGTACTTATATTCCTCTAGGCTTCAGTCTGTAGTCCCCAGATATCTCCACGAATCACATTTAGGGTGAAAAAGAAAGGCCCATAGCGTAATCCAATATTATAAAATGTTTATTAAAATAAAAAGATGCACTTACAGCATGTTGAATAAAAAACAGCAGTGGTTGTGTATAAGGCCGGCCGGCTCTCACTACCCGTTGCTTCCTGGATTCGTATTGTGGTGACGTCAGCACGCCGCTCCTCCCTACGTCGTTTCGACAAACCTGTCGTCATCCAGGGGCACTTTGATCTGTTTTGTAAAAGTAGGCAAAAAATACGCTTTTCAATGTTAATTACTTTTATTGGGAAAACTAGAAATCACAAACTTAAAATACTATTAAAACTATACACTAAGATTAATAGGTAATATGATAGGCAAAACATGTGTTATATTAACCACTTCACGCCCAGTCAATAGCAAATTGACGTCCGGGAAGTGGTTGAATTATCCACACTGGACGTCTATTGACGTCCTGCAGGATAATGCCTTGCGCGCGCCCGCGGGGGCGCACAGCGCGGTGATCGGGGACGGCGTGTGTCCCTCGGACACAGCGCTTCCCCGATCACGGTAAACAGCCAATTTCATTGGCTGTTTACCATGTGATCGGCTGTGTCAAAGTCACAGCCGATCACGTCACAACAGACTCGGCGGCGCGCTCCCTGCGCGCCGCCAGAGGCTTGCAGAGCGGGGATCGGGGAAGGCGAGTGTCCCTTGGACACAGCGCGTCCCCGATCAGGGTAAACAGCCAATGATTTGGCTGTTTACCACGTGACCGGCTGTGTCCAATCACAGCCGGTCACACATCGTAAATCTATCATTCAAAGAAGGTTTGGTTCCGAACTCCCTCAAGCAAGGTATAATCAAACCCCTCCTAAAGAAACCCAATCTTGACCCTAAGGACCCAAATTACCGCAGACCGGTAACAAGCCTCAACACCATTTCCAAGATCATGGAGAAAGCGGTAGTACAACAGCTACAAGGCCATTTGGACACTTACAAACTCTTGGATCCACTACAATCAGGCTTCCGCCCAGGCCATGGCACAGAAACGGTACTTCTCAAAATATGGGATGACGTCCTCGAAGCCGCAGATGACGGAGAATCATGTCTCCTGGTGCTGCTGGACCTCAGTGCAGCATTCGACACAGTAGACCACAAAACTCTACTCATTCGTCTTAAAGAAGTAGCAGGAGTCGCAGACCCTGACCTTCCTTGGTTCGCTTCCTTTCTTGAGAATCGTTCTCAGACAGTGAAATTAGGTGCCTTCACCTCTGAAACTCGCGCAATTTCTTGCGGAGTCCCTCAAGGATCACCACTGTCACCCCTTCTCTTTAACATCTACCTCCGCCCACTCCTAAAAATCATTAGCAAACAGGACTTATGCTACCACTCATACGCGGACGACACCCAACTCTACTTTCGTATCACTGGAAAAAAAGACCAATATCACGGATTGGAAAATTGCCTCACATTGATCGATGATTGGATGACTAAGAGTTCACTTAAACTCAACGGATCCAAAACAGAACTGCTTCTCCTCCACGCTAACCGAAAGACAAAAACTAAAACCTCTTGGACACCACCCACCATTCTCGGACAGACCATCACCCCGAGCACCAAAGTCAAAAGTCTCGGAGTCATCTTTGACTCGGAGATGTCGATGGACGCTCAAATAGGATCAGTAATCAGCGGATCTCATTATCTCCTCCGCCTGCTGCGTAGACTCATTCCCTTCATCCCAGAAGAGGACACAGCAGTAGTAGTTGGATCAATTATCAACTCCCAACTCGACTACGCAAACTCCCTCTACCTCGGACTACCCAAATACCAAATGTCACGCCTACAAGTCGTCCAGAACACGGCAGCCAGACTGATAACAGGAAAAAAAAAACTGGGAATCCATCACCCCTGCACTGAGGACCCTTCATTGGTTAGCCGTAAAGGATCGGGTCACATTCAAGACCCTCTGCCTCACCCACAAGTGCACACAAGGAATCGCTCCGCAATATTTATGCGAGAAGATAAAGCATTACACCCCCAAACGCATTCTCCGATCAACAAACCAAAACCTCCTTCACATCCCCAAATTTCGCTACAAATCAAAGGGAGAACGAAGATTTGCAGTCCAAGGACCACGGCTATGGAACGCGCTACCCACGGATATCCGTATGGAAGAAAACCATCGGGCCTTTAGGAAAAAACTTAAGACCCACCTCTTCTGATGGATCATGAAGCTACGGGATGCTAAGCGCCTTGAGGCGATTTAGTTCGCATTTGTTAGCGCTATACAAGTTTTTTCACTCACTCACTCACTCACTCAAATGTAAACAAACCGCAGGAGTTACTACCTGATCCCTGCTCTCTCCTCACACACCGATCTGTGAGAAGAGAGCAGAGATCAGTAAGTGAGATCAGTGTAGTTTGTCTACATCAGTTTACTGTGCACAACACGCCCCCCCCCCATAAAGAGGACCTGTCACACAGCCCAGCACATCAATCAGCCCAGCCAATCAGCTTATCTGTCAATCAATCAGCCCATCTGTCAATCAATCAGCCCATCTGTCAATCAATCAGCCCACCTGTCAATCAATCAGCCCATCTGTCAATCAATCAATCAGCCCATCTGTCAATCAATCAATCAGCCCATCTGTCAATCATCTGTCACAGGCCCACCTCCATCGGTACCGCCATTGGTACCGCCACACAGGCTACCAGTACCGCCATCGGTACCACTACCTGTACCGCCACCAGTACCGCCACTAGTACCGCCATCAGGCCCAGCATCTATACTGCCACACAGGCCCGCTACCAGTATCACCACTAGTGCCGCCATCGGTACCACCACCAGTACCACCACCCGTACCACCGTCGGTAGTGCCACCACCACCTGTACCACCACCTGTACCGCCATCGGTACCATCACCACCCGTACCACTATCGGTACCACCACCACCTGTACCGCCACCGGTAACACAACCACCCGTACCGCCACCTGTACCGCCATCGGTACCGCCACCACCACCACCCGTACCGCCATCGGTACCACCACCACATGTACCGCCATTGGTACCACCACCACCCGTACCGCCATCGCTACCACCACCACCCGTACCGCCATCTGTACCGCCATCGGTACCGCCACCACCACCACCCGTACCGCCATCGGTACCACCACCACCTGTACCGCCATTGGTACCACCACCCATACCGCCATTGGTACCACTACCACCCATACCGCCATCGCTACCACCACTACCACCCATACCGCCACCTGTACCGCCATCGGTACCGCCACCACCACCACCCGTACCACCATCGGTACCACCTGTACCGCCATTGGTACCACCACCACCCATACCGCCATCGGTACCACCACACAGGCCCACCACTAATACCTCCATCGGTACTACCACACAGGCCGCCACCACTACCACCAGCAGTACCATTACACAATCCCACCAATAAGCACTGCCATAATGTCCCAAAGGGTTTACACACCTGAGGAGGCATATGCCATTCTTGCCATGTCGGATGATGAGAGCAGCGGGGAGCTCCCATTATCCGATTCTGGTTCGGAATACGAGCCAGTGGAGGATAGTGGCTCAGAGTCCGAGTCCCCGGAGGAAACCGTCCCTCCCAAAAGAATGCGATCAGCACCAAGATCAGCACCAAGATCAGCACCAAGATCAGGAGAACTGCCCACCACCAGCAGCGCCATACCCCAGGAAGAGGAGCCCAGTACAAGTAATGGAAATGCACGCCCAACCCGAAGAATCCAGCCCCAGTCCTACCTTCCCGATGCCCTGGCAAACCCCTTATGGTTGCCTGCCAACTCAGGATCCGCTATCATCCCCCCTTTCACCGCACAGCCAGGTGTGCAGCCCGACACTACACATTTTTCTAAATTTGATTATTTTTGTTTATTTTTCCCACAAGATTTGCTGCAGAATATAGTGGATCAAACGAATCTGTATGCATCCCAATTTATTGCTGCTAACCCCGATTCTTCCTACGCCCGCATGTTCCAGTGGCGGTGTCTAACATTGGACGAATTTAAATTGTTTTTGGGCCTTATGTTCAATATGGGGCTTACAAAAAAGAACGAAGTCCATTCATATTGGTCCAAACGCCCCATCCAACATATGCCCATATATTCCGCTGTCATGTCCAGGAAAAGATACGACATGATTATGCGCTTTCTCCACTTCAATGACAATTCACAGTGCCCTCCCCGAGATCATCCCAACTACGACAAATTGTACAAGATACGCCCCCTAATCAATGCCTTTTCCCAGCGATTTGAAGAAGTTTTCATCCCAGACCAAAAAATTTGAGTGGACGAGTCCCTCGTACATTTCACCGGCCGACTGCAGTTCAAGCAGTACATACCAAGCAAGAGAGCCAGGTATGGGTTAAAATTAAATAAATTATGTGATCGAGCCACTGGATACGTCTTCAAATTCAGGATCTACAAAGGCAAAGACTCCCAGCTCCAGCCCCGTGATTGACCCACATATATTGGAACCAGTGGGAAAATTGTCTGGGAGTTGGCATACCCCCTGTTTGGAAAAGGTTACAATTTATATGTTGACAATTACTATACCAGCCTGCCCCTTTTTTGCCACCTTTACAGTAAGCAAACCCCGGCCTGCGGTACCTTAAAAAAAAAACCGGAAGGGATTCCCACAAAATTTATTGACCAAATAATTGCGACCTGGAGAATCGGCATTCATGAGGAACGAGGAGGTGTTGGCCATGAAGTGGAGGGACAAGAAAGATGTCCACATCCTCTCTACGATCCACAATGACACCGTGGTGGAGATCCCAAGAAGACGCGGCCCCATTGTAAAGCCCGAATGTGTCCACGACTACAATTTGTACATGGGGGGGGGGGTGGATTTAAACGACCAGATGCTACAGCCCTACTTATCAACAATAAAGTCCCGTTATTGGCACAAAAAAGTTGCGTTTCACCTGTTTCACATGGCCCTTTTTAATTCGTTTGTCTGCTACCAAAAAGCAACTCAAAATCACCAACTCCACTACCTCCAATATATCGAAGATATCATCGATGCCCTCATTTACCAACAAGATCCCGCCCCAGGAAGCATTCGCTCTGATAGTGTGAGTTGGCTTCACGAGCAACACTATCCCTTTAGCATCCCCCCCCCCACAGAATCTGGAAGAAGACGCCAAAAGAAATGCCGTGTATGCAGCAGAGGAGGAGTAAGAAGAGACACCAACTATTATTGTCCCGATTGTCCCTCCCAACCTGGCCTGTGCATCGGAAATTTCTTCAAAAATTATCATACATCCATTAGTTCCCCTTATTATTAACAGACTGCCATTTCCCCATTTGCCTGCTACCATGTTACTAACTACCTTCCATGTTAATTAACTGACCCTGGCCTGTTTACCGACGATGTCTTTGCTTGCCGATTTAAACCACGTTTCTGACCTCCACGTGCACCAACCTCAGCCTGTTTACCGACGATGCCTCTGCCTGCCGATTTAAACCACGTTTCTGACTTCCACGTGTACCGACCTTGGCCTGTTAATCGACCATGTTTTTGCCTGCCACTTGGACTGATCTTTTGGCCATCTACTTTTAGTACACAGGGGTCTCACATATGTGAGGGGCTTCAGAATAGCGTTCTGAGTAGAGAAAACCAGTTTTTCGTTTTCTGTGCTCCAAGAACAGGGTCTGGTTGCCCGGAGGCTTCAAAGCGATTTGGGTGGGAGAAGCCTCTACCCCTGTCCCCCTGGCCCTAAGCTTGATGGTCCTTCCTGCTGCCTGGACCAATACTTTGGCTGTGCTGACCATATTACTGCCTGTAATGACCCATAACATTATGGACCATGTTTCTTCCTGCTGCTTGGACCAATACTTTGGCTGTGTTGACCATATATCTGCCTGCTGCCTCTACTGACTTTGGACAGCATTTCTGCTGGGACACCTCTGCCTGCTACCTGGACCTGTGCTTTGGCTGTGCTCTGGCTGTGCTGACAGTATCTCTGCCTGTGCGAACTATGGACAGTATTCCTGCCTGCTGCCTGGATGATTGCTTTTGCTGTCGCTGACCTCATCCCTGCCTGCTGCCTAGACCGATGCTCTCCTCTGTAGAACGCCTGAAAGTGCTACTTCAATGTTGGGCCTCTGTATATGGCCAGGCTGTGTAAAAGTCTCACACATGTGGTATCGCTATACTCAGGAGGAGTAGCAGAATGTATTTTGGGGTGTAGTTGCAATTATGCATATGCTGTGTGAGAGAAAAAAAACTGTTAATATGACCAGTTTGTGTAAAAAAAAAAAAAAACAAAATTTTCCCAAGAATTGTAGGAAAAAAATACAACTTCAAAAAACTCACCATGCCTCTTAGTAAATACCTTGAACTGTCTACTTTCCAAAAAGGGGTCATTTGGGGGTATTTGTACTTTCCTGGCTTGTTAGTGTCTCAAGAAATGAGATATGCCTTCAGTACATCAGGCGTGATCAGATGTGATACATTTTCAGTGATTGCCACCATAGTTTGTAGACTCTATAACTTTCACAAAGACCAAATAATATACACTAATTTGGGTTATTTTTACCAAAGATATGTAGCAGTATACATTTTGGCACACATTTATGAAGAAAAATTACTTATTTGCAAAATTTTACAATAGAAACAAAAAAAAAGTGTGTTTTTTTTTTTTAAAATCGCTGTTTTTTTGCTTATATCGAAAAAAATAAAAAACCCAGTGGCAATTAAATACCACCAAAAGAAAGCTTTATTTGTGAGAAGAAAATGATAAAAATTTTGTTTGGATACAGTGTAGCATGACTGAGTAATTGTCATTCAAAGTGTGAGAGTACTGAAAGCTGAAAATTGGTCTGGGCGGGAAGGTGCATAAGTGCATGGTATTGAAGTGGTTAATCAACTTTAAACAATGCAATCCTTTGTTTTGTTCGCTTGGTGACGACTTTTCTGTGATGCTCGACTACCCTCAACAAGAATTGTTTTTGTTGTTCATGCCTGACCGATTCGTTATACTTTTTTATCAGAGCAATTCCTCTTTCTGCTGTATCATTGACAACCTTAAGAACGTTCACATGGCTTCTTAGAGAATCACTGCAGTTACGCAGTATTCTATCACGTCGTGGATCCCAAACAATTCAAAGAACGTATTTGTTTTATTAGTAATGAAATGGCTCAGGTCTTTTCCTTCAAAAACCATGTTTTTACCCTCTAATCGTTTCACTTCCTTTTTCTTTGCAGGTTTTGTTTATAAATTTTTAGTCATATTTTCCTTAACAGCCTGAGTAATACGTTCATCCAAAAAAGCCAATCCTACGTTTGTTTCTGACAGATACCAAAGGTGTCTCATAGCAACTGTGAGAGCACATTTTTTGACGTCTGCATCTGGGTAAGTGCTCAGAAGCTGTAGCATATCCAAATCATTCTTTGGAGCCCATCGACTTACAATTGCCTCATGCCAAAAGCGAACATATATGAGGCTGACAAAATCTGCAACCCCTTTTCATTCCTTCCAATTGTCGTTGAGGAATATTCAACTGTTTAGTGAAGAGGACAATTTTAAGTGCATATATTGCCATTGCTATCCACTTTGCTTGATGCAGTGCCCCTGGGATCCTGAAACTGAAGTAGTTTTTAGACCAATCTCCTAGGTACAAGAGTGAGAGTTGTAATAACTTTTTGTAGTCTTCGATTTTCTTTGTCATTTTACTTCTATTGATGGCCCGAGCTCGGCAAACGGTAGCTGGAGATATGGAAATTTTTGAAACATCGTGGCCAAGGCTGTTTGCAGTTGCTATAAATTAAGTACTTGCTTGTCGAATAGATGGCTGTTCTCCATCCCAAGTAGATGTAAGTGTCTGATCAAGAGGTTTTAATCTAGGACTTGAATGTAATTTTTTCCTTGCTGGAGGCGAAAACTCAGCCTCTTCGTCGCTAGGTGCTTGTGATGATGGAGATGAGTCTTCCAGTATAACTGTCTTATTGATTTCAGTGATAGCTTTGTAATGTTTATTCTTATATGAATCTTTTTTTCTTCTTTTGTACACTTAGATCAATGTTAGAAATTTCTTTAGTTTGTGATAAAAGTGATCAACGTGTGCAACCCCTAAATATTATCCAATTTTCTTGAAATTTGGCATATATATCTTTTACATCACTGAGACTCGGGGCGTAAGCAAAGTCATATGAAAAACACATCTTTGGAAAAATGAAACACCCTAATATCCCTGCACAGCAGCAGGGATTTTCTTCCCCGTGGATCTGGTATTGTTACCCGTAGACCTCTTGTCCTTCAGCTGGTCAATTGCACTACAGTGAGCTATCTGGAGAGTCAGGGTTGGTGAACTCTTTTGTGCCACTACGAGATCTCTTAGTCCCTCCCAGTCCATTGTTGGAGATGCAGGAGTTGATATAATCTAAAGGCTGGTTTTACATTGATGGTTGGTGAGTGCGCATTCTACACACATGGTTGGTGAAGCACTATAAGAAGGAGTTGATTTATAGCGCACCAATACTTTCATCACGGTCATTAGATTTCTTTTGAATGACTCTTTGATATGATTTGATGGACTTTGGTTTATTTCATTCTTTTTTTAATTCACTAGAGAGCACATGTTAGCGCCTTACTTTTGACCATTTTACAAGGATGGAAACCTCATCAATCGGGCAAAAACCCTTAGATGTACACCAAGAGTTGTAGCATTTCCAAGTTTGAAGTAGTTGGCTCTTGTCACCTTCTTTCTGCTATTCAGCAAAGTAGAAATCAGTTTATTAGATAATCCCTTTTTTCCCTCAGGAGTTCTTCCTTTTTTACAAAGTTGCTTTTTCTATGAGAGAACAAGTAGATTGCAGTAAAAATAAGAAAGTGTTTTCTAGTTTTTCCAAGAATGAGTCAAGTCAACACAACACATAGTGCAGGCTACAGCACGTGTTGACTACCTGCCTCACCAATGTTGTGTCTCTCCCTCACTTTCCTCCTTTTCAATATCTGCCACCCAAGTTCAGTAGCAGACCTCATCATAATGCCCAGGGCTGCTTTTAGAAATCACAGGGCCCCAAACAGCCTACCTGACAGGGCTCCCCTCCTCAGACTGGAAGTGACTGGGGACATAAGTCCCTTTCTCTGTAGCCTTAGCTGCACAGATGAAGGAATAAGAAGTGCTCCAAGGCTTCCTGCTCATTCCCAAACTGAAGCATAGTAAGCACAGTTTACTATGCTTCAGCAATGAATGGCCAGAGGAGTGATTGATACTGATCGCTTACTGTTTCCATTCAGGAATGAAAGGGGCCAGTAAATTACATATTTACCAGCCCCTTCTACCGCTCTCCATCCCACAGCAGCTGCAGGCTGGAGAGGAGGGAATCCGGCGCTACTGTGGGGGAAAGGGACACACAGTGGTGACCCGGACGGCAGATGGAAGGGGCATATGTGCTAGCAGGGCTGCTGATAGAAATCGGGGGGCCCCGTACAGACTACCTGACATGGCACCCCCAAGAAAATATTAAAGCTATATTTCACTAAAAATACAATAGAAAAATTAGCAGACATAAATACAACATACCTCACAGAATTCCAGCTAAATCTAAAAGAAAAAACTGAGTTCATAAATAAAAATGATGAGATGAAAAAAATCTACAGGCTGGGCTCCGGGATCAGAGAGACAGAGGGAGAGAAACAAAGTTACAGAGATAAACTCAGGAGCAGAGCTAACATTAGAGCCAGCACACAGGGAGGGGGATTAGTGAGGGATGACTGTCTCTTTCTCAACAGATAAAAGCTGGCAGCAGGGAGAGGGGGAGAGGCCAGCTTTCATCTGCTGGAGGAAAAGTTCTACAATTGTTGTCCATCACTAATCCCCCTCCCTGTGTGGGCCCCCCACAAGAGGATCGGTGGTCCCCCCTCTATCAGTGGTCCTGTGTGCTAGAACCAATAACCCCTGCAATGCAGCCAGATGGAGAAAGAGGAGGAGAAGCTGCAAGGGGAGGCAGAAGAGAATTGGTGTCTGCAATAAGACAGTACAGCCTAACCTTCTGCTCAGCAGGTGCCTGGCCCCCCTATTGATCTGATGGGTTATGGGCCCAGTACATGAGGGCTGGCTGTACTGCCTTATCAGCGGCCCTGATAATGCCCATCACTGCAGACAATTTGGCAGTAGGCTGCAGAAACATGTATGCCAATTGTTTTTTTCTGCCTGTTGTCACCCTTATCTATGCTTCCATTGCTCTCCTCCTCACCTGGGCACACTGTCCTCTTCCTGTCCACACCGCCTCTCCTCCCTGCACACAGTGCTTCTCCTCCCTGTACATGCTGCCACCCTGGAGTCCCCCCCCCCTGCATACACACTGTCACCCTTCCTGTACACAGTGCCCCACTTTCCCCCTGCACAAACTTCACCACTCCCTGTACACCCCCCCTACACGCATCACCCTGGTACAGTTTTCTAGAGCCGATGGTCAGCTTTCTTATGATAACAACCAATGTGGCTAAAAGCCACTCGGGTGTTATTGCAAGCAGTGGGAGGGGACGTCCCCCCTCCTGCCACGGCTTGCCCGGGCTCTCCCATCCCTCCGGGAGGCCCGAGCGACCAACCCTTCACATCTGCCGGACGAAACTGGAATCGGCTTTGATCGGATCTTGGATCTAGTAACCCAGAAGCGATGTCATGAAATCTCTTTCGGTTTACAGGAGACTTAAAGGCGCCAAATTTTAAAAATACGACAGTATTCAAAGCTACCAAACTTGGCGTTTTGAATGCTTTTAAGTGCAAAGGAGGGATTTGGGGTCCTATAAATCCCCAGATCCCTCCATAAAGAGGACCTGTCACTGCCTATTACTGTCACAAGTAAATATTTACATTCCTTGTGACAACAATAAAAGTGATCAGAAAAAAGAATGTAAAATAATAATAAATAAAAATAAAAGCGCCCCATCCCTCGTTGCTCGTGCGCAGAAGCGAGCGCATACGTAAGTCGCACCCGCAAATGTAAACAGTGTTTAAACCACACATGTGAGGTATTGCCACGACTGTTAGCGCGAGAGCAATAACTCTAGCACTAGCCCTTCTCTGTAACTCTAAACATGTAAACTGTAGAAATTTTTAATCGCCTATGGAGATTTTAAAGTATTATAGTTTGTCGCCATTCCACGAGTGTGTGCAATTCTAAAGCATGACATGTTGGGTATCTATTTACTCGGCATAGCATCATCTTTCACAGAAAAAAATTGGGCTAACTTTACTGTTTTTTTTTTAATTCATGAAAGTGTATTTCTTTCAAAAAAAATGCATTTGAAACACTGCTGCACAAAAACAGTGTGACATAAGATATCTTTGGAAAAAAATATATAATGTTTAGGGTTTCTAAGTAATTTTCTAGCACAAAATACTTATTTTAAACATAAGCAACAAATGTCAGAAAAAGGCTTAGGCATGAACGTGGTAAAAAACCTAAATATCCTAAATATAGAGCCATTTATCCAACTGTCCATCCAGAGCCTTTGGTTTATAGATCAGACACATCCTAAATATAGAACCATTTATCCAACTGTCCATCCAGAGCCTTTGGTTTATAGATCAGATACATCCTAAATATAGAACCATTTATCCAACTGTCCATCCAGAGCCTCTGGTTTATAGACCAGATACATCCTAAATATAGAGCCATTTATCCACCTGTCCATCCAGAGCCTCTGGTTTATAGACCCGGCACATCCTAAATATAGAACCATTTATCCAACTGTCCATCCAGAGCCTCTGATTTATAGATCAAATACATCCTAAATATAGAACCATTTATCCAACTGTCCATCCAGAGCCTCTAGTTTATAGAGCCGACACATCCTAAATATAGAACCTGTAGCGCACCCACCTATCCCCCTCCTGCATTT
This sequence comes from Rana muscosa, assembly GCA_029206835.1. Classification (NCBI taxonomy): domain Eukaryota; kingdom Metazoa; phylum Chordata; class Amphibia; order Anura; family Ranidae; genus Rana; species Rana muscosa. Next base: position 430,932,998 of record CM055123.1, on the reverse strand, counting down.
TACTTGGCTCCTCGCAGGGGGAGACAGGCACACCGCACCACAAGCCTGTACCCTCCGGTGTAGAGAGGTTGAGCGGTGTTATTTCTGGGTCTGGTCTTCAGCCAGAGTCAAAGTCCTCCTGAGAATGATTCTCACCTCTACCATGTGTAGATGCAAGTCCTTGACTTCCCCAGTAATGTAAATGTCCACACCAGATGAAACTCCAACTCAGTATTTATTCTCACTTTGCAATAAACCGTCTCTTTAGATAGGAAAGGGTTGGAGCAAAGGAAACAGGACAGCCCAAGGTGTGGAGGAGGTCCAGGCACAAACGTAGCTCAAACTCTTCACTGCTCAGATTCTCAAACAGTTTTAGGCGCACAGTCTCTGCCACAGACCGTGAAGTTGGTCTCTGCCACAGACCTGGTGAATAAGGCCCCTGCCACTGACCTGGTGGAATAAGGCCCCTTCCACTGACCTGGTGGAATAAGGCCCCTGCCATGGACCTGATGAATAAGGCCCCTGCCACGGACCTGATGAACATGAACTCCCTTCCTAGAACATGGCCGCTATCAAGGAGAAGATGTCCCCCCAACAGTCAACAGACCCTTCCTTCACCGTGACTTCCGCATCGGTCCTTCAGAATGATCCTCCCTTCTCTTAGGGTGTGGGTCCCCTTGCAAGGTGGCACCCTGTACTCCTCAATCCCTAGCGGACCCCAGCCAAAGGCGCTGGGCCCGAGCCGTCGCTGCAGCTCCCGGGTCTCCATACCCAGGCGGACAGGAACGGTGAGGTAGTACCTCACCCCAGGCTAAAGATGACTGAGGTGGAACCGGAACACAGCCTTCGGGCCGAGGGCACCCGGAGATGAGCCACACACACTCCCAGGCTGAAGGTGCCTGGGGGTGGACCCCGATCAGAAGATGTCTGCCCCTTTTATATCCTCCCCCGCCATGCACAGCAGGTTCCCCGCCCCACTGTACAGCTGCCGAGAGGGGACACAAAAGGCACAGCACTGCATTGGTAGTTCAACCCCGGCCCAATATGGCAGTGCCACCAATAGGCCACAGGGAACTTCACACCAATTCTATCCCCTGAGGACAAAAATGGTCCATAACTCCTATCAATTTAAGGTGTCTGAGCCTGGTTACCACTCAGACACTTCCCCTAAATTGAACACCCCGCTACAGAACCATTTATCCAACTGTCCATCCAGAGCCTCTGGTTTATAGACCAGATACATCCTAAATATAGAGTCATTTATCCAACTGTCCATCCAGAGCCTCTGGTTTATAGACCGGATACACCCTAAATATAGAGCCATTTATCCAACTGTCCATCCAGAGCCTCTGGTTTATAGACCGGATACATCCTAAATATAGAGCCATTTATAACTGTCCATCCAGAGCCTCTGGTTTATAGACCAGATACACCCTAAATATAGAGCCATTTATCCAACTGTCCATCCAGAGCCTCTGGTTTATAGACCGGATACACCCTAAATATAGAGCCATTTATAACTGTCCATCTGGAGTTGCTGGATTGTAGAACAGACACATAATAAATATAGAGATGGAGATCTTTTCCTATTATATTTAGTGGAACACGGAGACAGGAAGAGTGTGATTGTACAGACACAGGAAGTGATACCACAGCTGGAGAGGAAGTGATGTCAGGTGCAGACAGGAAGTGATGTTGGGGGTCTAATAAAGGAAGTCCTGGGTGAGAGGTGAGTTGTGAGGAAGGAAAGAGAAGACGTTGTTGGAATTGGCAGCAGAAGAAGTAATCACATTATAATTTATTTAGAAGGACACAAGGATCTCTACAAGGACGTCATGATGGAGAATCAGCCGCCCCTCACATCACCGGGTAAGAGGAGACTTCATGATAAAGGAGAGAGCAGTACGGAGGCTCCACCTAGATCCCCCATCATCTGATAAACACATAGAAACAATGTATTCAGTCAGTGTGTGTGTTTCCTACAGATGGATCCAGTAATGGGAACCCACCAGAGAGATGTCCCCGTCCTCTGTATTCCCGGGATTCCACACAGGAAGATCCCACCATCTCTCACCATCATCAGGTAGGTGGGACTGAGCAATTAGAACTCAAATAGAAATCTACACCTTGAGATAACATTCCTCTGTGTCATCTCTTGTTTTGTTTTTACAAATCCATTTTATCATATTTGGGGTTTAGGGTGAAGAACTGAAAGACATCAAAGTTGATGTTAAAGTAGAAAAAGAAGAGAAGTCTGGGGATCCGCAGTCTATGGAGGAGGGTGATCTTCTGTATTCCTGGGATTCCAAACAGGAAGGTCACACCATCCCTCACCATCATCAGGTAGGTGGGACTGAGCAATTACAACATAAATGTATTCTAAGCTATGAGATGATATTTTTCTATGTAATCTCTTGCGTTGTTTTATATATATATATATATATTATCATCTTTTGGGTTTAGGGTGAGAGATTTCCCCCTCCTCTGTGTTCCTGGGATTCTATACAGGAGGATCACACCATCCCTCACCATCATCAGGTAGGTAGGGCTGGATCTGTAGAACTAAATATATATTCTAAGCTATGAGAAGACATTTCTATGTAGTCTCTTGTTTTATTGCATACTTCTACATCTTTAGTTTCTAGATCCTTTGAGCACCCTACATTTTTATTGTATTTTTTTTTCCTTTTTAATCTATATATGTTTGTTTTTTCTGTGGCTGTTAAGTCCAGTCACATGCCATTGTGGGTCCTCTTTCTTCTGGTGTTCTTCCAATGGGGGGTGCATACTGAATGACATTGTGCTGCTCTTTGGTCCTGTTAATCAAGGCTGATGTGATGATGTCCCACTAGGGGACGGATCCCGGGCTTCCTAGGCTCACAGGAAATGGGCAGTAGACCTGATTTGTCTTTGCTTCAGTTTTTAGTAACACCTGCCAGTCTTGTCCCTCCCCCCAGCCTGTGACTGGAGAGTGAAAGGAGAAGCAGCAAACTGATGAGCTCTTCATTCCGTCACGTTGCTCTCTCCTGCTATCAGCATGTCTCTTGTTAGAACTGCAGCACATTTAACTGATTAGCTCATTGTTCTGCTTCTCCCACTTCCAGTCTAAGCACTTATGTACAGAAACTGCAGGACCCTGATAACAAGTCACATTCAGATACTTGCACTGCATACATTACCCACTTAAGCTTCATAAACAATTTTACCCCCTCATAACCGGGGCATTTTCTGCTATTCGGCAATGTGATATTTTAACTGGTAATTGTGAGGTCATGCAGCACTGTACCCAAATTACATTTATATAATTTTTTTCACACAAATAGAGCTTTCTTTTGGTGGTATTTGAAAAAAGACAGACAATTTTGAAAAAAAAAACAATATTGTTTTACTTTCTGCTATAAAAAATATCCATAAAAAAAAAAAAACGAATCAAATTTCATCATAAATTTAGGCCACAATGTATTCTTCTACATGTCTTTTGGTAACAAAAATCCCAATAAATGTATGTTGATTGGTTTGCATGAACGTTATAGCATCTCCAAACTATGGGATTTTTACTGGATTTTTTTTTTATGCTACTATTGGCAGTGATCAGCAACTTATAATGGGACTGTGATAGTGCAGCAGACAATCTGACACTAACTGACGCTGGGGGGAAGACTAACTGCCGCTTACTTCAACAGTGAAACTAATACAGTGATCAGTGCTAAAAATATGCACTGTCACTGTACTAATGAGACTGGTTGGGAAGGGGTTACACATCTAAGGCAATCAAAGGGTTAAATGTATGCCTAACGGAGATACAGGTAACCTCCAGCTGTGCTGCCCCAGGCGCCAGGTCGCTAATTCTAGTCGCATTTGCAACCTGGCGCCCGGGGATTGTCGAGCCCTGATCTAGGGTAATCAAAGGGTTAAATGTATGCCTAACTATGTGTAATGTTATCACTAAGCATAATGTTGGTTTTAACAGGGGAAAGAAAAAAAAACAATGTATCGTCGCTTAGAGAGGAGAGCGCTGTGTTGTTTACCTACACAGGGCTCTCCTCCTGTTATTTGCTTAGCCGATCAGTGGGTGGCGGCCATAAATCATTGGCTGGGACCCACTGATCGGCTTGTGCTGCAGAGAATTGCAGCACAGCCTGGGCGGCAGGCGCGTGCATGTGCGCCCCCTACCCTGAAGGGTCGGATCATGTAGATGTATGTAATCTGGCGCAGGGGGGGAGCTCTGCCTCAGTATATCTGTGGTAGGCAGTCCCGGAGTGGTTAATTAAAAAAAAAAAAATCTTTAATGATGTAATAGGGAATGCAGAGATGCTGTTATTTGTTTCTTTTATTTTAGTTGACTTTAATGTTTTTTTTCTATTATTTTGGGGTTTAGGATGAAGAACAGATTAATATAAAAGCTGAGGTTAAAGAGGAAGAAGTGGAGACGGATGTGGGGGGTGATCAGCCGTCCACGGAGGAGGTTGGGATGATAATGAAAATTGAACACGAAAAAACGTCTCTACTTATCAACACAAGTAAGTATAGGCACTATGGAGGAAACGGGTCTCAATCTAATTATACTTCTGAGTATAAGGATTGTAGTTTAAGGAAAAATGTTAGCTAATTAATGGTGGTGATCAGTGATGAAGGTTTTGTAGGTAGGGATGCCTTGGCACTAGGTGAACACTACTGAGTAGAAGGATTGTGGTAGGGAAAAATGTTAGATAATTATTAGATCTTCACATCATCATGTTGGCAGGTGCTAAAAGGTTAAATTGGTTAAGAGTAACCGTTATCGTAAGCATAACCGTGTTACTCTGGAAGAGAAGGTGCTTTACGGTGTATTGGGGAGACAAGATGTACAATTCAGTTAACTTTTGATATCAAGATGGGGGAAGCAACCAGTAAGGGAATGGTGGTGGTTGGTAAAGGAGGTTCTGTAGGTAGGGGTAGCTTAGTATATGGTGATTTATACCAAGTGGCTAAGCGCAATATTCCCACCTCATGTTACTTCACCTGGGCCCACACCAGAAGGATCACATCTTATCACCTGCCAGTGACACCTGTCCCGGCACTGACTACAGAGACATTTTAAAGGGAATAACACTGAGCCCTGATTGTCCTCCACCAGCTTTTCATAACACCGTGCTCTGTACACTTCACCCTGTCAAACCCGAAGGCAAAGAGGGCAACCACCGCACGCACTTCGCGAGGCCTCGCACACTGTCATTACAGGTACTTTTCCTAGGAGGGTTCTGATCTACAGTGGGCCCTAACTTAGGGACCTAATCACTCGGTAGTGAAGAAATGTTATCAGCACACCAAGGATTCCTCGAAAGGGCCCAAAGCTTTATTTTTATGGTCACATAATAAACTTACAAAGACGTTTCTGAGCCACGCAGGGCCCCTCTGTCAGGCAATTGACCATCAGGCAAGTGAAGTCACTTGCCTGACTAAGGGGCCCTGCTTGGCTCCGAAACATTGTTCTATGTTTATCATGTGACCACAAAAATAAAGCTTTGGTCCCTTACAAGGAATCCTTGGTGTGCTGATGACATTTCCTCACTACTGAGTGGTTGTGTCCCTAAGTTAGGCCCCACTGTAGAGCCGAACCCTCCTAGGCAAAGTACCTGGAATAACCTATGCGAGGCCTCACAAAATAAGTGCGGTGGTTCCCCTTTTTGCCTTCGGGTTGAATATGGTGAAGTGTACAGTGCACAGTGTTGTGAAGAGCTGGTGGAGGACAATCAATGCACAGTGCTATTCCCCTCAAAATGTCTCTGTAGTTTGTGCCGGGACATGTGTCACTGGCATGTGATAAGATGCGATCTCTTCAAAAAAGAGGAGCGCGGCTAACACTACAGGGAAGGGCACATCTGTGTCTTCAGTAGCTCCTGAGGAGCCTAGTCGAAACCCTAGTGGTGTATCCCCTGAAAGACCAGAGACTTCCAGGCAATCTGAGCCACTGCGCCTGTCTGGTACTGTGCCCACTGTCATGGCTGCTGGTTCAGCCTTCATCACCAGAGATGACCTGTCCTCGGCTCTAGACGGGTTAGAGGACAGGATTGCTGGCATGATTGCCTCCGTCTCGTAGGGTGGCAAGAAGCGTGACAGATCCCCTTCCCCTGATCCTCCTAACTTGTACAGGAAGGGGTTGATGATGGGGGGGAAAGCTAAATGCCAAGTATTCTGTGGAGGGCCTGGCAGAAGAGTCTACTTCTGAGCAATCTGGGCCAGAAGATGTCCAGTTGGTATTGGCCTCTCAGATGCAGAGGCTTTTGATCCAGACTCTTACCGAGATAGTTCGTTCTGCCTTTAAGTTACCCCCCGCAGTGGTTTCTAAACGCGCCCCTGGTCCTCTTTGGGGTCCTTGGGGCCTCCTCAGGCCGCACAGGCTTTCCACTTGCACCCACTGTCTGAACAGGCGGTGTATGCTGAGTGGGAACATCCTGACAGGATTTTTGTTCTGCCTAAGAGGTTTTCCCTTTTATATCCCATGGAGGAAAGGTTTGTTAAGAAATGGAGCATGCCAGCCATAGCTGCAGCAGCTGGGGTTTACTACTGAGTGCGGATCAGCAGAGCTGGGGGTTACTACTGAGTGGGTGATAAGCAGATCTGTGGGATACTACTGAGCCTGGGATCAGAGGAGCTGGGAGTTATTACTTAACAGAGGTTCAGCAAAGCAGGGGGGTTTCTACTCAGCTGGGGATCTGCAGAGCTGGGAGTTACTACTGAGTAGGGGATCAGCAGAGCTGGGGGTTACTACTGAACCAGGGATCGGAAGAGCTGGGGGTTACTACTGAACCAGGGATCAGAAGAGCTGGGGGTTACTACTGAGTGTGGGATAAGCACGGCTGGGGTTAGTACTGAGCAGGGGAGCTGCTGAACCAACGCGCAAACCAAAAATAAGCAGTCGTCAGAGGATTAGCAAAGATGGGGGTTAGTACTGAGCGGGGGAACGAGGGTGCTAATAATCTGGGATCCTCTGAGTGGGGGTTCTTCTGGGCCCCTTTAAAACAAATAGAATATCAACACACACACAAAGGGCATTTGCCAAGCTTCATTAAAACGTCAAAAATCAGAACCCATCACCAACGTGACTTTCATTACTGACATTTTTATAAAGGCGTTCATACCGGAGTCCATATATGATCTGCAAACTCTTCATCATATAAAATCCAGCCAATCCGATGTAGTAACAATCCACTAACGCGTTTTGGATAATGAAGCCTCAGTCATAAGTATTTCTTATTCTAGAATTAGCAGATCATATATGGACTCGGTGTGAAGACTTTTCTGATTGATTTTGGAGGGAGAACAGGAGCCCAGCTGTGAGATCGGCATTTCCACTTATTCCACCGACGGGGGGGAGGAGCTAAAACTCCAGTTATTTGTCATCTACTGAGATTTTTTATCTTTTTTTTCCTTCTTTCCAACAGATGGATGTGATGTCAGGAATTCCTCGGAGAGACATCTTCTATTATCTGCTGATTGTAAGTCAGAAGATAATGTCATCACACAGGATCCTCCAGGAGGAAATCCAAATCCACAAAATCTACATCACAGACCTTCCTGTCCGGAGACATCAATGGATCCCTCTGATCAGGGGGAATCTTCTCACCAATCACATCCTATGATTGTAAATATCCATGTAAGATCTCCCACTGCAGATAGATCACCAGATCCTTCTAATCCCGAGGAATCTTCCTCACCCCATGAAGGAGATCACCGAGGTGACCATCTATTCCCATGTTCAGAGTGCGGGAGATCTTTCACTCAGAAGGGAAAACTTGCTGAACACCAGAGAATTCACACGGGTGAGCGTCCTTATTCATGTTCAGAGTGCGGGAAATCTTTCACTCAGAAAGGTTCACTTGTTTTACACCAGAAAATTCACACGGGTGAGCGTCCTTATTCATGTTCAGAGTGCGGGAAATCCTTCCCTCGGAAAGGAAAACTTATTCGGCACCAGAGCGTTCACACGGGTGAGCGTCTTTTCCCTTGTTCAGAGTGTGGGAAATCTTTCACTCATAAAGGAGTCCTGGTTAAACATCTTAGTATTCACAGAGGTGAGCGTCCTTATTCATGTTCAGAGTGCGGGAAATCTTTCAATCAGAAAATAACTTTTGTTAAACATCAGAGAATTCACACAGGTGAGCGTCCTTATTCATGTTCAGAGTGCGGGAAATCTTTCAGTCGTAAAGGACCTCTTGTTAGTCATCAAAGAATTCACACAGGTGAGCGTCCTTATTCATGTTCAGAGTGCGGGAAATCTTTCAGTCATAAAGGACCTCTTGTTAGTCATCTAAGAATTCACACAGGTGAGCGTCCTTATTCATGTTCAGAGTGCGGGAAATCTTTCACTAACAAAGGAGTCCTTGTTAAACATCTTAGAATTCACACAGGTGAGCGTCCTTATTCATGTTCAGAGTGCGGAAAATCTTTCAATCATAAAGGAAACTTTGTTCAACATCAGAGAATTCACACAGGCGAGTATCCTTATTCATGTTCAGAGTGCGGGAAATCTTTCAATCATAAAGGACCTCTTGTTAAACATCAAAGAATTCACACAAATGAGCGTCCTTATTCATGTTCAGAGTGCGGGAAATCTTTCTCTAGGAAAGGATTCCTTGTTCGACATCTTAGAATTCACACAGGTGAGCGTCCTTATTCATGTTCAGAGTGCGGAAAATCTTTCACTCAAAAAGAAACTCTTGTTCAACATCAAAGAATTCACACAGGTGAGCGTCCCTATTCATGTTCAGAGTGCGGGAAATCATTCACTAACAAAGCAGACCTTGTTAAACATCTTAGAATTCACACAGGTGAGCGTCCTTATTCATGTTCAGAGTGCGGGAAAGCTTTCTCTGAAAAAGGACCTCTTGTTAAACATCTTAGGATTCATACAGGTGAGCGTACATAATCATGTTCAGTGTAGGAAATCTTTGATTAGAAAAAATAATCTTGTTGAACATCAGAGAATTCACACTGGTGAGCATCTATAATCAATGTTTAGAGTGCGGAAAATCTTTCACTAGGAAAGGAAACCTTTTACAACACCAGAGAATTGATATGAGTGAGCTTCCTTATTGATGTTGTAGATCAGGGATCTCCAGACTTCGGCCCTCCAGCTGTGTTTCCCTGTGAGTCCCAGCCAGCCTCCCATTACCAACACCTGTCAGCATTTTCTTGTGGACCATCAATGGTTGGCGGCCGCTGTTCTAGAGTAAGAGCCGGTTCACACCAGGGCGACTCGGTCGCCTGACAAGTCGCGTCCAATGCTATTCAATGGAACCGTTCTAAGTAAGAGCGACTCAGGTCGCTCCGACTTAGAAAAAGGTTCCTGTACTACTTTTGGGGGCGACCCCAGGCGACCTGCATTGACATCTATACAGAAGTCTTCTGCAAATCGCCTCGGCGGGCGTCTCAAGTCGTCTTGAGATCGCGCCGCCGAGGTCGCCCCCAGGAGTTGTGTCGCGCCGCCCTGGTCTGAACCGGCTCTTACAGGTAGACGTATGCTGCCCAACCCCCAACTACTTTTGTCGTTTATGATGCTGGGATCCATCAAAGTAGATCATTTTCTGAGGTTGGCCGGGGCTGTCATTCCTTGACATTGGAAGTCTCCTGGGATCCCATCCATTTTGGAATGGATAGGGTAGCTTAGATACTATCATGGATTTGAAATCTCTACTAGCAGTTGATCATGATAGACTGGATAATTATACTAGTACACGGGCCACTTGGAGTGTTTTCTGTAATTCACAATTGTGTCAGGTTACTATATGTAAAAGTATAAAGTACCGGGGTTGGACAAAATGATGGAAACACCAGGCAAAAGAATGAAATTCTTACCTAATATGGTGTTGGACCGCCATAGGCATCAAAGACGGCCTGAATTCTCCTGAGAATTGCCAAATATAAGCCTTGGATGGTGGATAATAGAATCTGATAGCACTCTTCCTGCAAAACCCGTCCCAGTTCCTGCAGAGATGCCGGAGGAGGATAACGAGCCAAAACCTTGTTCTCCAAAAATACCTCTGTGATATTTTTTCTGGTTTATATTTATATATACTATTGTTCTATATTTGTAGTTGTTACTATATATTGAAGACCTAATACTGTAGTATTGAAAGATTTAGATATGTTTTATTATAACTTTGTTTGGAAAAATAAATAAAATCAGATTGAAACAAAAATGGGAACTTACAGAATATTATCCACAAAATAGAGTAACTAGACCAGAATGATTTATAGTGATGTCTAATGTGTAAGTTTACTATGAAGGGGCATGAAGGATATTAATTAAATGAGTGCGGTGTATTTTGCTAACGGTTTTAGAACATTCTTAAAAATTCATATATTTGTGCATCAATTTCACTTTGTTTTTCATTTTTTTTATTTTGCCATAATTAAAAAGAGGGATAAGCCGAATGTACCTGGGTTTTTATTCAGCGCAGGTTTAACAAATTCTAATGAAGGTTGAAACCTGAATCTGAACCTTAGAGATCAGCAATGGACATTATCTGGGCTAATAGGCAACGGATTTTCAAACACAGGGAGGTGGACAATGGCCTGAGGGGGATATGTATCAATGCTAAAAAAAAAAAAAAAAAAAAAATTCTGCAGGAAGAAGGTCTTTTTGGGCAGCCTAAAGTTCGATTTAAAAAAAAAACAAAAGTCATTCAACATGCATGCTTAGGGGACACATGTTTCATAGAACATTACAATCTTCAGGGACATCATATTGTGTCATCAAATAAATTACATATGTAATAATTTACGTTCCTTTCTTCATTGGCTCACATGCAGCAGCGGCAACCCAATATGGTTGGTTTCCAGTCATAAAAAAAATCTTTATTAGGTTGTTTTTTTCAAAGACAAGACATTTTTGCTGTAGTAGTTGTACACACCATAAGTGAGCGCTGGAAGTAGCAGGAAAAATATGGCTACTACATACTTTAAAATACAAATCAGCCACCTGTGCATTAGGGGTTCTGCCTGACAATCCTTTCTCTATTCCCTAATGAAAAAAAATCAAGGATGGAAACCTCAGCAAGCAGGCGAAAACCCTTTGATTTACACCAAAAGTTATAGCTTTTCTAAGTTTGAAGTAGATGGCTCTTGTTGCCTACTTTGAGCTGCTCTGAGGTAATTCCCGGCAGTGGCGTCCATGGGCTGGTGATGTACCTTGTACCCTTTAAATCAAGAGGCTTCCTCTGCTCCAGGCTCACAAGAACACAAGTTCAGTCCCATGAACCCCTAAAGAGGATATCCCTTAGAAAAAAGTCTGATGGACTTTTTTCATCGGAAAAAACTATCGTGTGTGGGCCCCATCTGACTTTTTTCCATCGGTGTAAAAAAATAGAACATGTTTTAAATTTTTCCAATGGAAAAGAAAACGATAGGAAATTCTGATCGTCTGTGTGGAACTCTGAGAAAAATCCATGCATGCTCAGACTAAATTACAAGACGGGAGTGCTCGTTCTGGTAAAACTAGCATTTGTTATGCCCCGTACACACGATCGTTTTTAATGTCATTTTTTAAACCAACGTTTTTCTCCTCGTTTTTTTTCATGTTTCCTCTCAAGCCTGCCTTGCGTACACACCATCATTTAAAAAAACGATCAAGCAAAGCGCAGTGACGTTCAACACGTACGACGCACTATAAAGGGGAAGTTCCGTTCGAATGACGCCACCCTTTGGGACGCTTTTGCTAATTCTGTGTTTCCGCGTGTTAGTAAAAGTTTGGTGAGAGACGATTCGCGCTTTTCAGTCTTCGTACTTTGAAGATCGTTTTCGGGAGTTCAGTTTGCGCCTGTGGGTTCGTATCTGTTTAGCACTGCTTGTAGTCAGTTCGTATCTGTTTATCCAGTGCGGCCTGCTCTGCACGTTCGTGTTTTTCAGCTTGTTCTTCATAGGCCTTGCTGTTCTTCCGTGCGTTCTTCTAGTTCGTTCTGTTCAGCCGACCGTTATCTAGCCATGTTGCGGCTACGTACTCGTCGTAGAGTTCGTGCTGTAGTTGGTGCAGGGGTTCATGCTGTATCCCGACTCCATGCCATGAGCAGGGTCAGGAGGAGTTCATGGACCAAGAATTGGTTGCTCCAGCGGCACCAATTCTGTCACATGCCTTTGTTGCGGGAGATCAGGGAGAATAATCCTGATGATTTCAGGAATTTCCTCAGGATGTCTGACCCCGTATTTCAGCAGCTGTTGGCTTTGGTGTCCCCCTATATTACCAGGCAGGACACCGTTATGCGGGAAGCCATCAGTGCTGAGCAGAGGCTCATCGCCACGTTGCGATACCTGGCTACTGGGAGAAGCCTGCAGGACCTTAAGTTCTCCACAGGCATATCCCCCTAGGCTCTGGGGATCATTATACCAGAGACTTGTTCTGCCATCCTTCAAGTTTTGCAGGAGGACTATATTAAGGTAAGTGTTCTTCTTCAAAAATTCACATTGTATGGTTTTTATTTTTGGAAATTTTTAATTTGCTTTATTTGCAGTCCCTAATTCACATGATTCTTAGCTGCAGGGAATGTCCCCTTTCTCCCCATGTTTTATTATTTTAAGTTTGGGGTTTGAGGATTACCTGTAAATTTGGCTTACCTAACCTCTCCAGCATGCTATCCTGGGGCCATACCTACCTTGCCTAGTCATTTCCATGTTTTTTATTATATGTTCCATTGTAGTGCTTTACCCAAAACGCACGCTAAATTTGGCCTAGGAATGTTTCATTTTTATTAACTTCAATACAGAGTGCTACAGCCTTCATGTGTGATATTCCCAACTCATCTTCAACCCCCCCCCCCCCCCCCATAATGTTTTTTTTTTATTTTTATTTTCTAGCTTCCAAATTTTAATGTATTGAACAGTTTCTACCAATGTTGGCCATGAATGTGTGTATGAAATCAGCTTTCAATGTTTCTGGCTCCAAGTATTAATTTGTTATTTCTTTAATTCCACAGTTCCCTTCTTCGCCACATGAATGGCAGAACGTGGCTTCCGAGTTTGCCCAGCGATGGAACTTTCCGAACTGTGGAGGAGCCATCGACGGCAAACATGTTCGGGTCGTCCCACCACCCCATTCGGGATCCTTTTATTATAATTATAAGGGGTTCCACAGCGTCGTGATGATGGCAGTGGTGTCGGCCACCTACGAGTTCCTCTATGTGGACGTTGGCAAGAATGGCAGGATGTCTGATGGAGGAGTTTTTGCTCAGACGGAGTTTGGAGAACAGCTCCTTTTGGATCTGCTGGCCTTGCCACCAGCGGAGCAGAATGTGGAGGGACTACCTTTTGTGTTTGTGGCGGATGAGGCGTTTGGCCTGGGACCCCATTTGATGAGGCCATTCCCGCAACGCACCCTCACCCCTGAGAGGAGGGTTTTCAATTATCGGCTGGCCAGAGCCAGAAGGGTGGTGGAAAATGCGTTTGGGATCATGGCCAGCCGATTTCGCCTCTTCCTTACCTCCATCCACCTTGCCCCATACAAATGGAACCATGTGGTTATGACGTGCTGTGTGCTGCATAATTTCCTAAGGGTGCATTCAACGAGTTATATATCTTTGAGTGGGCCTGAGGCCTCTTTAATCAATGCAGAAACTTTGGTGGCCCTGGAACCTGGCCGTCCTGGCTTGGCCCCCCCAACCGGACGTGAGGTCCGTAACCAATATGTGGACTATTTTATGGGTAGGGGAGCCATTGAAATGCCAGACAATCTATAATAATTTTAGACCAAAAAAATAAAACTTTTAAAAAAAGTAAAGATTGGTTTGTCATTTTTATTGTATAATGTTTGATGTTTCTGGTAGGTTTACCTAGTGCACTTGTTTTGCCATGTGGATTAAAAAATCTTTTAATTAGCCTTCATTGTGGGGGCGTGGCCTGACGCAGCATGTGAGCAGACGTTCCTCTCTGCAGCTCCAAGATCCCTCTGCACAATCCTTCGCAATCCTGCTAACCTGCCAAACCAATCGGCCCAAAACTTTCTCCAGACACCCAAGAGGGACCCTGCTACTCATCCACGGAAGAATTTTGGTGGATGGGAGGAAGAAAAGGGAGAAAACAGCCCCCGGTCAGGATGAATATTACCACTCGGTCCTCCCAAGATGGCCGCCGCTCCACCATGCTACATGTGCCTCTCTCATCTACACCGGAACTCTTCGGTGACGATCTGGACCCCTCACTACCACCATCCCCTGGGGCTTCAGCCCCTTCAATACCCCTGGCCCACCCCGCTCCGAGTGATGACGGTCTCGAGGAGGGGCCGGAACCGGAGCCCACCTTGCTGGATGTTCTCAAAATCCTGAAGGTAAATCATTCTGATATTATGGGGAAGGTGGAGGAACTAAAGCTGGACATTACTATAATGCGCCAGGACATGCATAAGGTCAGGGACCGGGTCGCTGAGACAGAACGCCGCATTAGTGACCTGGAAGACACTGTAGGCCCGGCCCTGCCTGTGCTGAAAACCCATGGCAACAGAATTCAATCGTTGGCAGATAAGATCGATGATTTGGAAAATCGTTTACGTAGGAATAACCTGCGCCTGGTGGGCCTCCCAGAACGGGTCGAGGGTGCAGACCCGGTATCCTTCCTTGAATGCTGGTTTACCCAGGAATTTGGCAAAGACTGCCTGTCCCCATGTTTTGTGATCGAACGGGCCCACAGGGTCCCTGGGAGACCGCTCCCTGCTGGAAACCCCCCTCGCACCATGGTTATCCGTCTCCTAAATTATAGGGACAGGGACGCTATCCTGAGGGCTGCCCGCATAAAGGGAAGCCTGAAAATCAACAACGCATCGGTCTCCCTCTACCCAGATTACTCCCCAGCAGTTCGTGCTGCGAGAGCCAAGTATCAACATGTTAAACAGAAGTTGAGAGAACAGACCATACAATACTCCATGCAATTTCCCGCGACGCTGAGAGTCGTCCACCAGGACCAAGTGCACTTTTTTCAGAACCCTGCTACTGCGCTTTCCTGGTATGAATCCCTGTCCAAACCCGGCCGCGCATCTGACCGACCACCTGCAACCTGATCGGGGTATCCCCCCCGCACAGGCTACAAAGCCACTTCATTTTCTTTTTCTCGCCCCAATCGGGGGCTCTTTGTGCCTATGGCAGGTACCTTATTCTACAGCTCGACAAGAGGCTATGGATCTTTAAGGGGAAGATTGGGATGCTGCAGTTGTTTTCCTTTTTCTTTCCCCTTTGGTTTTCTTTTTTTTTTTTTCTTTTTTTGTTCTCTGATCATTGACTGATCGAAATAGTTTGCTGACTTGCCCGTATTGGCCATGTTCCTAGTGTCTACTAGCAGTTTTGGGACAAAGCCGGCCCCTTGTTCTTGGGGTACGGCAGGGGTAGTAACGAAATCAATGTGGATTTCAACTGGTAATGTATGTGTAATGGTTTGTGTGTTTGCATGGATGGTGGTTGTGTGGATGTGTTCATGGGTACTCCTTTTCTCCTGCTCCCCCCCAGTGTTGGATTGCAGCCGCGCCGGTGACAAGTGTCTGATTTGTATTACCATATATGGGCCCCTTTTTAACCCCCCGCCATGTCTATAATCACATGCATCTCCTGGAATGTCCGGGGGTTAAATTCTAAATTTAAAAGAGCATCCTTATTTGAATTTCTCAAGCCACATAGGCCACAGATACTATGCCTACAGGAGACACATCTCCTAGGCTCCAAAATACTTGCTTTGAAAAAACACTGGGTGTCACAGGGGTATCATTCCACGTACTCAAATTATGCTAGGGGAGTCTCTGTCCTCATAAGGAAGGGACTCCCTTTCTCCTGTGACCAGGTAGTTATTGACCCAATGGGTCGGTACGTTTTTTTACTGTGTAAAATCCACGCCACCCCATTGCTCTTGGTGGTGGTGTATGCCCCCCCCCCTGTCACGGCTGCAATCTTCAATGACTTAAGTTTACAGTTTTCTAAATTGCTGGGTCTGCCTACCCTTGTGCTGGGGGATTTCAATTCTGTCCTGGACCCAG
This sequence comes from Rana muscosa, assembly GCA_029206835.1. NCBI lineage: Eukaryota > Metazoa > Chordata > Amphibia > Anura > Ranidae > Rana > Rana muscosa. The sequence continues at coordinate 430,917,034 of CM055123.1, read as the reverse complement.
GTCTGGACAGGTTGAGGCCCCTCCAATATGAATCCAAGCTATTTAGCCACTGGTGTGCCTCCTTTGGTTACGTCGACCTTTGGCGGCGTGGCCATCCACTGATAAAAGAATACTCCTGTCAATCCAGAACATATGGTACTCTTTCCAGGCTGGATTATGCCCTGGGAACCTCTGATATGGTCCCTTATGTTAAGTCGGTCGCATACATCTCGCAGACAATCTCAGACCATTCGGCCCTTAAGATAGAGTTGGTGATGGGTCACCGACCCTCTTTTCGGCAGTGGAGGCTCAGCCCTTGCTGGATCTCCACCCCCGAAATACAGGACCCGGTGGGACAGGACATGTCCCACTTTTGGGCGGATAATGAAGGATCTGCCTCCCCTGGCCCCACATGGGACGCCTTTAAGGCGACTGTGCGGGGTTCATACATCTCTAACACTACCAGACATAAAAAAAACCTCCAGGCCACTCTTTTAGCCCTAGAGTCCTCCTTGGAGATTGCGAGGACCCAGTATTCTGCGTCCCCCACCCCGGACTCCCACGGGGTCCTGGTGGGGGCGCATAGGGCCCTGGACCTCCACAGGGTGGATGTAACGCAGAAACAACAGAGATATCTGACGGCCAGGCTGCTTGAACACAGTGGGAAAAATGGCAAGATGTTGGCATATCTCTCCCGCATGGACTGTGTTGATAGGACTATTCCGCAAATCCAGGTGCCGGATGGCTCCATCGCTTCAGACCCTAGGACCATTAATCTAACTTTTAAATCCTTCTATGAGGACCTATATTCGTCCCAGCCCTCTCCACCTGAATGGGAAACTATGGGTTTCTTCGAGTCTCTCCGGTTCCCTGTACTGGAGGACTCACACAGATCCATCTTAAATGAACCTTTGACGGTAGAAGAAATTACCACTGCCATATACTCACTCCCCCCGAACAAAACTCCTGGATTGGACGGTTTGCCCGCTGAATGGTACAAACACTATGCTGGGGACTTGGCACAGAGGTTGCACTCTCAGTTTGGGCAGGCAATGGAGGAGGGCGTTCTCCCCTCCTCCATGTGTGAGGCCCTGATTGTGGTGATCCCCAAGCCTGATAAAGATCCAACGCTATGTGGCTCATACCGTCCAATCTCCTTACTCAATAGCGATGTTAAGATACTGGCCAAGGTACTGGCAGTGAGACTACAAAAGATTATCCTACACCTTATCCATAGGGACCAAACTGGATTCATGCCTGGAAAGAGTACATATGACAACATTAGACGATTGTTCATACATATCCATAGAGCTGACACTGAGCATAAAAGTGGCCTGGTGTTGTCCCTGGATGTGATGAAGGCCTTTGATACTGTGAAATGGACCTTTTTGTGGGAAGTCATGCACCGAATGGGTTTTAGTCACCAATTTATAAAATGGGTTCGCCTGCTATATATCAATCCCAGGGCAAGAATATGTACTAACAAGGATGTATCGGATGTCTTTTCTTTACACAGGGGAACACGGCAGGGCTGCCCGCTCTCGCCACTCCTGTTCGCACTTGCCATAGAGCCTTTGGCTCTGGCGGTGCGACAGACGGCGTCGGTGGGCGGCATATGTTATGGTAATCTTACAGAGAAGATCTCATTATATGCTGATGACGCATTAATATACCTTGATGGCACAGAACAGTCCTTTAAATCTTTAATGGAAGTGGTGGAGGAGTTCGGGAGGGTCTCGGGACTAAAGGTGGGCTGGGACAAGTCTGTTGCTTTTCCCATAGGCCCCAAACAGGATTATACTTACTTATCTCACTCTAACCTGTCAGTCAGATCCACATTTAAATATTTGGGCATTCACATTAATGCAGACCTGGCCCTCTTTGAATCTCTTAACATTGCCCCAGTTGTTACACACATGGAGACCAGGTTGCAAACTTGGGCCTCATTACCTTTGAATTTGATAGGGCGGGTGAACATATTTAAAATGATATACCTACCTAAATTTTTATATGCCTTTAGGGCATCCCCTATTTTTCTCTACAAAAAGCTCTTCAAAAGAATAGACTCGTTATTATCCTCCTTCCTATGGCAGGGGACCAATCCCAGAATAGCGAAGGCTTCCCTCCAGGCCTCTAAGGGTGATGGGGGACTGGCCTGCCCCAACTTGCGACACTATTTTATAGCAGCACAATTAACCTATGTCTATGAATGGTTCCAGGGGGCCTCCGCATCCTGCTCTACCTATCTACTGCAGGCACTTGCTGGCCTAGAGACCCCATTGGTAGATATTATGCATAGATCTTTACCAAAACGATGCTCCCGCGGCTCCCCGATAGAAGTGAGTTGGTTGGCCTGGCATGAAGGGAATAAGACGATTTCAGAATTGGGGGGGGGGGTCTCACCGAAAACCCCCCTATGGCATAACCCCAATCTTCTGGAGCTCATGGGTCACCCCGATGCATTGTGGTGGACACGGCTGGGCATTACCCACGCTGCCCACATTTTTCTCAATGGTGAATTTATCTCTTTTGAAGTCCTAAAAGCTACAAGTGGATTATCAAATAAATTCTATTTTAAATATCTTCTCATACGACACGCTGTCCGTGCGCAGTTTCATGGCCTGACTCTTGAGCTCGCTGAATCCCCGCTTGAGGCATTGATGTCGTGTTCTGGCATTACGAAATTAGCCACGACCATTTACTCCCGACTGCAGACGGGTGGGAGTTCTCCCTTCCGTGCTGCACAGCGGAAGTGGATGGTCGACATCCCTGGGCTTTCAGAGGAGGGGTGGGAGGAGGCCTCTGGGACCTGTTTCTTGGATATTGTTGGGTCTAACGACCAATATATACAGTTCAAATTTATTCATCAACTGCATTACACGCCGGCCCGTCTGGCTCGCATGGGTTATGTTTCAGGGGCCCTCTGCCCTAGATGTAAGTGCACCAATGCTGGTTATGTACACATGTTTTGGTCCTGCCCGGCCCTCTTGGGGTTCTGGGTGGACCTATTCTCTTTTTTTGAAAACAATCTATGCCTAGTGACCCCCCACACTGTTGAAGTGGGGCTCCTGGGCATCCTTAATGACCACATACCCAGAACCCACGAACGGACCCTAGTCCGCTTGATACTCTTTTATGCCAGAAAACTGATATTACTACAATGGAAGTGTGAATCTGCTCCCAACATCCAACTGCTGTACCGCATGATAAACAAAGTCGTACCAACCTTTAAACTAATCTATAAAGGAAGGGCCTGTATACAGAAATTCTACAAGATCTGGCAACCTTGGCTGGATATAGACAGCTCCTTTTGGAAGGATACCCCTCTGTCTCAGCAGTAGTGGGCCCTGATTCAGCCCCTCCTGTTTGATGGGGGGGGGGGGAGAACTACCTCCTATCCTAAATAAAGAAGCTGGGGACATGAAACATATCCCACATAAATGTGGGGGGGGGAGTAGGAGGAGTGCCCCCACCCAGCTGTAGTTTCGGCTGGGGAAATGGGTGGAAGTGCTGGGTGAATGGGTATGAGTGTTGTGTGAGTGAATGCAAGCACTTAAGTATTACTGAATAAGGATAACCGAATGAGTCCTGTGAAAATCACAGTTAAATACTCTCGATACACCTTTGGTATTAGGGTTTTGTGTTTCTTTTTTTTTTTTTTTCTTCTCCTCCGTTGAGGAACTGGGACACCTATGTGGCCATGTGGCCACAAGCTGTAGGCCTTATTAGGCTTGAATGTTATTTCGAGACTATATTGTTTATGCTCCCGCTTCACGGTGTAATACTGGTATATTGCTACTGAATACAAGAAAATAATGTGTAAGCGTGTATGTTGATATGCTCTGTAATTTTTCTCTGTTCAATGGAAAAATCAATAAACATAAATTAAAAAAAAAAAAAATTAGCCTTCATTGTCAGTGTAAACACCAAACATTGATTAGTTCACTCAGCACCACATTTACATAATGAAGCCACAATGATTTGTTATGTAAAAATACCTTTATTTTTTTTGTTTGGGTGGGCAACTTCCTTAGAAATGTGGATGTTCCCTTAATTTCAGGTGTATTAAAACGTATGACCAGCCATGCATAAACAAACTATATTTCTCAAAATTTTGAAAAAGCTAAACATGTGCTAGTCATTAAAGGGTAAAATAACCAAAAAAAATAGAAATCTCTGCAAGTAAAACGTTATTTGGTGTAAAAACATTAGACACGCCCAAGCACAGCCATGATATTTTGGAGCCTTTCCTCCACCCGCTTTGTATTTGCCCTGATCTCTAGCAAATCTCCCTTAATTTTTTCGAGGTCACGACAGCAGACCATCAGGTATTGGATCAGGATCTGGGCACTGTGATGTGTCAACTTATTGGGGTCTTCGGCCAGAACTGCACCTAAATGTAAAAAGAAATATGTAGGATAGAATATGTAGGCCTACATCTATTTAACATGCATGTGTCTGGTTTCACTCTGACCTGTGGTGGTGCCACTTTCCACTTCCACAACATCACATTCCTCTCCATCCTTGGGTTCTCTGGGTATTGTCGTAGGTATTGCAATTCTCGTCTCATCTGAGGTAGCTTTTCGAATCCCTAGGGAGATTGAAATAAAAGGAATAGTTTCATTAGTAGCGACTCAATTTTGCTAAAATAAGAAACATGAAAAAAAACTTGGTAATCATTCTTTTGAAGCATGCTCCATTTTAATTTTTACCCCCTGTGCCAACCGGGACAAATGATTGGATACATAGGCCAAAACAGAGCATATACATTTTGTAAACAAATTTGAAACATTGTAACACCCCAAAGTATCTACACTGGATCACCTGTGTGTGACTCCCTCAAGCTTTTTGGCTTTAGGCCCACACTTGTACTACTGCGTTCAGATGTTTCATCAGCTGCTGAGCATTCACTCCCTTTAACATTACCATGCATATCGTTTTTTCAAATGAACAAATGTCCTTTGGATTAGCACACCAAAAATAAGTGTGGCCCAAATGTACTCCCCCAAATAAACCAAAAAACATGGGTGTTCACACTGGATGATCCTAAAACATCGTTTGAGGAACTGTACGGAGAAAGAGGTTTAATACGTCCGTTTACTATGCGGACGAACCTAAAAGATGGTATCTTTCAGTGTACTATATGAAAGTTAAAAATACACGACAGAATACAAGAAAATAAGATGTACCATGGAAACTATAAAAAAACAACTTACTTTTTAATATAACTTTCTTGATTCTTTTATATTGGTCGGCCTCCCGCAACTTCAGATCTGACCATCGTTTTCTGAGCTGTTCCTTCGTTCTGCACACCCCGAATTTTTGGTGGAGACTTTTGACCACTTTGCCCATAATTCTGGACTTGACCAGATTAGGCCTTTTATACGGACCATGCTTGGCATCATAATCCTCCTCCTTTAAAATGGCGACCATCTCCACCATTTCCTCGAATGACATGTTGGATGCCTTATATCTCCTGGGTCTTGATTTGGGCTCCTCTGTAATTTCATCCTCTGTAGAGGTAATCTCAGCCACCTGTGTCTCTGCCATGTTTTGTTCAGCACTACGAGCGAGAAGGGGCGGGGAAAGTACAATATCGAACGTCAGGGGCGGGGAAAGCGTGCAAAGTTTCACGCATGCGCTGTGTATATAAAGGGAAGATCCATGTCTGGGAAATACGTTCATTTTTCGGGAGAGAGAGTTAGCAACGAACGTCGTGACCAAGGTACCTAACAATTTTACTTTTTGAGGTTCATCAGACGAGGAGATTTGTGTGCTCAAAATATGTAGACAATGCACAGTTGAGGAATGTTGCCTGAAATATATATATTTTTTGGTTTCTCGCTTTTACAGATATCATGAATACTTTTAAAAACCCAGACTTCATGGGGGAGTTCATCGACAAATGGCAAGAGCTCCCTATATTATGGCAAACAAAAAGTGGCGGTAATAAAAATAAAGACGCCAGGAAAGCAGCACTGGAGAGCCTGCTTGCATTTGTGCAAACAAAGATACCCACAACAACTCTCCAAGATGTCAAAAACAAAATTGCGACCATCAGAGGGACATACAGGACCCAGAGGACTATGGTCCTGAGGTCCCAGAGGTCAGGTGCACCAGCAGATAAGGTTTATAAACCCAGTCTGTGGTACTACAGTAAGCTTGCTTTTCTGGATGACCAGCTGGAAGTGCGGGAATCTCTCTCCACCCTTCCCCCCAGAGGTCAATCCAGCCTTCCTTGTACCCAACCCTCCAGCCAGTCCTCCAGCCTTCCTGTCAACCCTGCTCTGGCTTCCTCTGAGGATCAAGATCAGGGCCTTGAGGAGGCAGATTTGGAGATATGGAGCCAGGTAAAGTTTTGCTATCTATATTTCTATCGTACAAAATTGTAGATATTAAATAGATGTTAGTATTGTTAAAGGTATGTACACTTCTACCAATAAAGTTTGTGAAGAGCAAGATACAGTAGTGGCCTAATTTTATGTGCCCAAGACAACAAAACCAGGATGCGTAATCAATGAAAATGACATAACTTTTGGCATTGATTTCAACAATGTCTAGAGGTGAACAATGTCTGTGAATGATGATGTGGCAAAATAAATAATGTCCCTTTCTTTTTTTACAGCCAGAGCAGAGCCAGGAAGAGGGTGATGTTGGGGATCAGGAGGAGGCAGGGCCCAGTGGCACCCAGGAGGAGGCAGGGCCCAGTGGCACCCAGGAGGAGGCTGGGCCCAGTGGCACCCAGGAGGAGGCTGGGCCCAGCACAAGAGCCCAGATGCCTCCCCTGGTAGTTAAACCACGAGGGCCAAGGAGAGGTAGGCAGGTGGAGGAGGAAACCAGGGCCTTCCTCAGAGAGGCATCAGCGGCCCTCAGAGAGGCACCCTCTGTTGATGAGGGATTTGCCGCAGTCCTCGCCCACAAACTAGGGCAAATGGAGTTGCAGCAAAAAAATTTCAGTGAGACCCTGCTATTGAAAGTCATCAATAAGGGCGTGCTGGGTGAACTCACTAGGTACACGGACATAACGGAGGTTGTCCCTACTCCTCCACCTCCTCCTCCTCCTCCTACTACTCCTCCTGCCACAACCTCTCCTCCTGATCCCCAGCCTCCAAGAAAGAAACCAACCAAGGCTGCAGAGAAGGCTGGAGAGAAGGCTACACGGAAGAGGAGAAAATAATGCCTGCTGTAGTACCACAGACTGGGGACATATAGGACTTATCTGCTGTGGCTCCTGACCTCTGGGAGCTCAAGACAAGATTGGGCTCATTTTTTTGGGGGATCTAATCTCTATTTTGGTTTGGACATCTTGTATGGTTGTTGTGGGGTGAAAGGGATGCACAAATGCAAGCAGGCGCTCCAGTGCTGCCTTCCACTTTAATTTGTTAATGTTCTGAAATAAAAAAAAATAGAGTGCCCTTTAAATACTTGACTATGTGATTTGTATTTCAAAAGAGAGCTTGCTAGGAAGCAGGCAGGGACATCTCAAATTATATTATTGTTATTATCAGGGGACACAAACCTCCCTGAGGCCAAATGAGACACATTTGGAAGGTTGTTGTGGTAACTTTACACAAGAATAATTTAAGCCAAATTCCTAAAAAAAAGGCCAAAAAAAAATACCAAAAAAATATAAAAATTAAAGAAAAAAGGAGAATTACATTATTTTATTATTATTAGTATTATTTAGGAGGGAGGTGTGGCTTATAAAAAATATTTTATAATCATTAGAGCAATTTGGAATTACTTTAGAAACAAGTTTGGCATAACTCTCAATGTCATTATCAAAAGAGGGTCATTTTAAAGCATTATCAAAAGAAGAACGGAATGCGCAGCATTAAAACGATGCTATTAATTCCACCGTGACGAATGTGCCATCTCCATTTCCAACATTAGCTTTACCAAAACGAGCGCTCCCGTCTCATAGTTGCTTCGGAGCATGCGCGTTTTTTTTCACGTCGTGAAAGCATACACACTATCGTTTTTCACGTCGTTAAAAAAAACGACATGAAAAACAACGTGAAAAAAGAGAGCATGTCCGGAATTTTTAATGCCCGTTTTTCACGTCGTTAAAAATGCTCTGGAGCCTACACACGATCATTTTTAATGGCCATTTTTTAAAATGGCATTTTTAACGGCATGAAAAACGATCGTGTGTACGGGGCATAATGGAGATAGCACATTCGTCATGCTGTAATGGACTGAAAAGCACGGAGACTGAAAAGCGCGAATCGGCTAACACCAAACTTTTACTAACACGCAGTAACACGAAATCAGCAAAAGCAGCCCAAAGGGTGGCGCCATTGGATTTGAAATTCCCATTTATAGTGCCGTCGTACGTGTTGTACGTCACGGTGTTTTGGACGGTCGGAATTTTGTCTGATGGTGTGTAGGCAAAACTGATGAAAGTCAGCTTCATCGGAATTGCGACGGAAAATTCCATCGGATTTTAGCCCATCGGAATTCTGATCGTGTGTACAGGGCATTAGGGTGTTTCATTTTCTAATAGCAAAAAATAAACTGTAACATTTTTGCAGACTTTGCTTACGCCCCGAGTCTCAGTGATGTAAAAATAGGATTTTTATAACAGCTTACCTGTAAAATCCTTTTCTTGGAGTACATCACGGGACACAGAGCGACATAGTCATTACTAATGGGTTATATAGATACCGTCAGGTGCTGGCACTGGCAACTTCCAAAACCGGAAGTACCCTCCCCTATATAAGCCCCTCCCATCCGGGAGCACCTCAGTTTTGTAGCAAAGCAATAAGTGTCCCCAAAGAGGGGCGGGAGCTCTGTGTCCCGTGATGTACTCCAAGAAAAGGATTTTACAGGTAAGCTGTTATAAAAATCCTATTTTCTTTCTCGTACATCACGGGACACAGAGCGACATAGTCATTACTAATGGGATGTCCTAAAGCAATGCCAAATGAGGGGGGGGATACACCATATATAAGCTGAGCGCTATCAGACATGAGGATCTTTTGCGGCCTGCAACACACTGCGCCCAAAGGCGACATCCTCCTGACTTCTAACGTCCACCTGGTAGAACCTAGTAAACGTGTGAACTGAAGACCATGTTGCGGCCTTACAGATTTGAGCCAGGGAGGCCTGGTGATGCACTGCCCATGAAGTTCCAACTGCTCTCGTGGAGTGCGCCCTAACTTTGAACGGAGGCGGTCTACTTCTCAAGCTATAGGCTTGTATTATGACCTGTCGAATCCACTTGGCTAAAGTAGATTTTGACGCTGCCTGACCCTTTCTGGGGCCTTCCGGCAGAATAAACAAAGTATCCGTTCTGCGAATCTGAGCAGTGGCTTTTAGATAAGCTTTAACTGCTCTTACTACATCCAAAGAATGCAATAACTTTTCCTCTACCGAAGTAGGTTTGGGGAAAAAAGAAGGAAGAACCACATCTTGGTTCAAATGAAACCTCGATACCACCTTAGGAAGAAAGGCTGGATGAGGACGTAACACTACTCTGTCCTTATGGATAACCAGATATGGCTCCTTACAGGACATAGCTGCTAATTCCGATACTCTTTTAGCCGAACAAATGGCTACTAGAAAAATCTATTTCCTGGTGAGAAGCACCAAGGAAATATGCTGTAATGGTTCAAATGGCTGTTTCTGTAGAACCGACAGAACCAAGTTTAGATCCCATGGACATATGGGAATATTAACCGGAGGACTAATACGCATCACTCCTTGTATAAAGGCTTTGACTAGTGAATGCGAAGCCAAGGGCCTTTGAAAAAATATTGACAAGGCCGAAATCTGACCCTTGATAGTACTCAAGGCAAGCTTCCTATCTACAGCCCACTGTAGGAAGTCCAGAATCCTACCTATTACGTACTTATGTGGATGCCATTTCTTGGCCTCACACCACGCGATGTACGCCTTCCAGATTCTATAGTAGATCTGCCTGGATACCGGCTTCCTGGCATTGATCATGGTAGATACCACAGCATTAGAGAGCCCTCTCTTTTTTAGAATGTGGGCTTCAATAGCCAGGCCGTCAAACCTAGGGCTGGTAAGGAAGGGTGGTATATCGGTCCTTGCGAAAGCAGGTCCGGACGACGTGGGAGAGTCCAAGGACTCCCCACTGAAATTTTACAATCTCCGCGTACCACGCTCTTCGGGGCCACGCTGGAGCCACCGGAATCACTGGTTTCTTTTCTACCCTGATTCAGCGGAGTAATCGAGGTAACCATTGTGGCGGTGTGAATGCATATATCAGCTTGAACTGATCCCAAGGGAACACTAGGGCATCCGAGCCGCAAGCTAGGGGATCCCTTGTCCGAGAGACAAACCTGTCCCCCTTTGCGTTGAATCTGGATGCTAGAAGATCTACATCCGATGTTCCCCACCGCTGACATATTGTCCAGAAAACCTCGGGGTGAAGGGACCCTTCCTCTGGGCCTAATTGCTGGCGACTTAGAAAGTCCGCCTTCCAATTCTCCACTCCTGGAATGAATACCGCAGATATGGCTGGGACATATTTTTCTGCCCATTTCAGGATGTAATTTACTTCCCTCTGGGCTGCACGACTCCTGGTGCCCCCCTGATGATTGATATATGCCACTGCTGTGGCATTGTCTGATTGAATTCTGACAGGGGACCCTTGGAGTTTGGATGTCCATGCTACTAGGGCATACCGGGCTGCTCGTATCTCTAAGAGATTGATGGGCAGGGCCTTTTCTGCATCCGACCATCTGCCCTGGAGAGACTATTGCTCCAGTACTGCTCCCCAGCCTATAAGGCTGGCATCTGTAGTGACCACCTTCCAAGAAATCGGACTGAAGGATTTCCTTTTTTCCAGATTCTGGGGAACCAACCACCAACGGAGGCTCTTGCGAACGGAAGGGGACAAGGACATTGTAAGTCTAGGGCCTGAACTTTTTTGTTCCAGGCTGACAGTATGGCCCCTTGCAAATTCCTTGAATGGAATTGACCGTAGGGTACTGCTTCGAATGATGCCACCATTTTTCCCAGCAGCCTCATATACAGGCGTATGGACGGCTGTCTTTTTTGTACCCACTAAGTGGATCAAATCTTTCAAAGACAACACCTTTCCTCGAGGCAAGAATATTTTTCTCTGGCCTGAATCCAACCCTAGCCCCAAGTATTCCAGACTTTTGACTGGTTTTTAGGGCTGACTTGTCTCGGTTGATAATCCAACCGTGAGATTCCAGATACTTGATTGTCTTGTGAACGACCACGTCTAGTTTTTTCACTGAGTGGTCTATCAGCAACAAGTCATCCAGATATGCCATTATCATTACACCTTGTGTTCTTAGATTGGCCAATAAAGGGCCAGAATTTTTGTAAACACTCGTGGGGCTGTGGCCAAACCGAAGGGTAAGGCTCTGAACTGAAAATGGCGCCCTTCTACTGCAAAGCGTAGAAATTTTTGGTGGACTGGAAAGATGGGAATGTGCAAATAAGCATCTTTGATGTCGATCGCGGCTAACCAATCCTCCCCTTGTAGGGCAGTGGCCACCGATCGGATCGACTCCATCGGAAAGTCCTGATATACAGGAATTTGTATAGCCCTTTTAGAATTAATATGGGCCTCCCTTCCGCGTTTGCTTCGGGACTATAAAGAGGTTTGAGTAAAACCCGAACCCTCATTCTTCCAGGGGAACCTCCATAATTACTCCTTGGAGCAATAGTTGTTCTAGTGCCAACAGGAGGGACTCTCTCTTCCGGGGATCCCTTGGCACGTTTGACCTTAAAAATGGGAAGGAGGAGAGTCTTTTAACTCCAAACTGTATCCCAAACCTACTGCGGAGAGCACCTATCTGTCTTGATCGTGTCCCGCCAGGTCTCTTGCGAACAACTGGAGTCCTCCCCCCACCCGACTGAGTGGGGGCTTCAATGAATTTAACTTTGGGGGAGGTTTTGTACCTCCCCTGACCCAGGGTTTCTCATTACCCTGCTACTGTCCCTGTTTTTTACCCCCGGGATTTGACCGAGGAGGCCGTCGGAACTGTTACACAGCCGATGCCCCAGGGACTGGAGAAGCAGGCCTCTTAAAGAGGGACCTCTAACTCTGTTTTTAACCGGCAAGAGCGTATTTTTACCGCTGGAAATTTTCTGGATATATTTGTCCAGGTTTTCCCTGAATAAGCGTTCACCATGAAATGGGACGCTAACCAGCCATTCTTTACAGGGAGCTTCAGCAGACCAGTTTTTGAGCCATAGGAGCCTACGCATATGTACTATAGACAGCGTAAGGCGGGAGGCCTGATGGACTGAATCCTTTATGGCGTCAACCGCAAAGCCTAAGGCTCTAGGTAGATCAGCTAGGGCAAAGCCTGCTGATCTGTCAAGTCCCTCAAGACCTGTTTCAACTGATCCTTCACTGCTTAGCAGACCCCAATAGCTGCTACTGCTGGTTGTATCACCAAGCAGATTTTCATAAGGACTCCAATCTTTTATCTATTGGGTTCTTGAACATTTGGACATTATCCACTGGACATGTCAGTGATTTATACATACAAGAGATGGCTGCGTCCACTGTAGGGACCTTCCATTTTTTTTTTTTTTTGATGAACTTATCCTCCATGGGATAGACCACCGGAAATCTCTTGGGGGAATAAATATTTTCTCAGGACGTTCCCAATCCTGGTAAATGAGCCCTTTCAGTAAAGGGTGAAGTGGAAAAGAACAAACAGTCTGGGGGCTTCTAGCGACCCCAACGAGGATACAGTAGTGGTTGATGGTTCCGCAAGGTGCATTTTTAAATGCTGATCGGACCATGTTAGTCAGAGACTGAACCCATAATCTTTCAGCCTGAGATGCTGAGAAAAGGTTCCCCCACTGTTGATTCCTCTATAACAGAATCAACCTCATCCTGATCCCCTTCAGGCAGGTCGATCCCTGTATGGGACTGTTGCTCTGCTAACAGGCACTCTGAAGGAGGAGACGGAGATCGGGCGTGCTTTCCCTGACAGAGAGGCAGCGATAAATGTTGACAATCTCTCTCTAATCCTCCCAGAGCTGAGGAAAAAACCTCCTCTGTTACATACACAGGAGCAGGTGAACTGAGGACAGCCACAGTACCAAGTACCCCTGCGGGGTCTCTACGGTCACTTACCTCTGAACTTCAGGGGAGACTGGTGCAGCAGAAGTATGCCCAAGATCCTCCGAGCCCGATGAGACCCCCTTCGCTTCCTGGAAGATTCAGTTCCGGAGCTTCTGGACGGCATATTCCTAAGCCTAAAGCTGAGGTATTCCAGCCGTAATACACCACTTTTACTGAGAATAGTCTAGCACAATTGCTGCTATATCACAGTTGGTGTCTACTAATGTGCCTTTCTAGGGGATGCCTGTATCAACCGCTTGCTGTATGCCCTTTTTTTAAATGTTGCCAGCTCTGTCTCTGTACTTCATAGCCAGCTCACCACCCAAAACTGTGGTTTTTACATGCTGGGACGCCCGCACATGCGCAGAAGCGCTGTGGCGCACACAGAGCGTCATCCCCCAGGCTCCGCCCCCTTTCCTGGCTCACCTCTATATATAGGCCACGTGCGCCTTCGGCGCTAATTTTGAAAAATGGAGACTAGGGACAAGAGCCAGGGCCCCTCTTTGCCGCAGGCCGGGGGATGGACGAGCATTGCAACATGGCAGAGGAAGCAGTTTCCCATAAGAGAACTCACCATCTGCCTGGACTTGCTCTGCTGAGAAGAAACTAGTCCACATGACAAGAAACATTCCACAGCGGCCTCTAGTGGACAAACACAGGTACCGCAGTCTAATATCTTAAATATATATAAAAAAAATTTTTTTTTTTTTTTTTTTTCTTGACCACCATTAAAAATTATTACATTTTTTTAGTAGTTACAGGCATGCACAGAATTTTGCGGGAATACCATTAGGTAACAGACAGAAAGACAAATTAGGCTTGGGGGTCCCCCAATAGAACCAAGTTCCTGGGGGCCCCCACTTACCTGTTCCCCGCCGCAGGACTTTGTTTGGTCCACAAAAGCCCAAACTTCACCTATCACGGCAGGCATTGTAATCAAACCTTCAGGGACCGGGTTCCCAAGGATTCCACTCCCCTGGACCTGTATAGCACCCTGCACAGAAAACATCTTGGTCGTGGGTATGACCAGAGCTCTGGATCCCAGGGTCCAGCTCTCCTAAGAGAAGCATTACAGGCAAAACCTTGCTCTTCTCTGCAAGGCCCGGGTACCGACCGTTTAGCTATGAAGCTTTTTTGGTCGGATCCGGAATAGCTTACTGAGGCCCAAAAGAACCTGTACGCAAGCTCAGTGAAAAACACATGTTTCTTCTTGGCCAACACCTTAGACACTGGCAAAAAAACTGAGGTGCTCCCGGATGGGAGGGGCTTATATAGGGGAGGGTACTTCCGGTTTTGGAAGTTGCCAGTGCCAGCACCTGACGGTATCTATATAACCCATTAGTAATGACTATGTCGCTCTGTGTCCCGTGATGTACGAGAAAGAAAGATATATATGCTAAATTTCAAGAAGATTGGATAATATTTAGAGGTTGCACACATTGATCTGTTTTGTAAAAGTAGGCAAAAAATACGCTTTTCAATGTTAATTACTTTTTTTGGGAAAACTAGAAATCACAAACTTAAAATACTATTAAAACTATACACTAAGATTAATAGGTAATATGATAGGAAAAACATGTGTTATATTAATCAACTTTAAACGATGCAATCCTTTGTTTTGTTTGCTTGGTGACGACTTTTCTGTGATGCTCGACTACCCTCAACAAGAATTGTTTTTGTTGTTCATCCCTGACCGATTCGTTATACTTTTTTATCAGAGAAATTCCTCTTTCTGTGGTATCATTGACAACCTTAAGAGTGTTCACATGGCTTCTTAGAGAATCACTGCAGTATTCTGTCACGTCGTGGATCCCAAACAATTCAAAGAACGTCTTTATTTTATTAGTAACGAAATGGCTCAGGTCTTTTCCTTCAAAAACCATGTTTTTACCCTCTAATCGTTTCACTTCCTTTTTTCTTTGCAGGTTTGGTTTCTAAATTTTTAGTCATATTTTCCATAACAGCCTGAGTAATACGTTCGTCCAAAAAAGCCAATCCTACAAAGGTGTCTCTTAGCAACTGTGAGAACACATTTTTTGACGTCTGCATCTGGGTAAGTGCTCAGAAGCTGTAGCATATCCAAATCATTTTTTGGAGCCCATCGACTTACAATTGCCTCATGCCAAAAGCGAACATATATGAGGCTGACAAAATTTGCAACCCGTTTCATTCCTTCCAATTGTCGTTGAGGAATATTCAACTTTTAGTGAAGAGGACAATTTTAAGTGCATATATTGCCTTTGCTATCCACCTTGCTTGATGCAGTGCTCCTGGGATCCTGAAACTGAAGTAGTTTTTAGACCAACCTCCTAGGTACAGGAGTGAGAGTTGTAATAACTCTTTGTAGTCTTCGATTTTCTTTGCCATTTTACTTCTATTGATGGCCCGAGCTCGGTAAACGGTAGCTGGAGATATGGAAGTTTTTGAAACATTGTGGCCAAGGCTGTTTGCAGTTGCTATAAATGAAGTACTTGCTTGTCGAATAGATGGCTGTTCTCGATCCCAAGTAGATGTAAGTGTCTGATCAAGAGGTTTTAATCTAGGACTTGAACGTAATTTTTTTCTTGCTGGAGGCGAAAACTCAGCCTCTTCGTCGCTAGGTGCTTGTGATGATGGAGATGAGTCTTATAAGTATAACTGTCTTATTGATTTCAGTGATAGCTTTGTTATGTTTATTCTTATATGAATCTTTTTTTTTCTTCTTTTGTACACTTAGTTCAATGTTAGAAATTTCACTAGTTTGTGATAAAAGTGATCGATGTGTGCAACCCCTAAATATTATCCAATCTTCTTGAAATTTGGCATATATATCTTTTACATCACTGAGACTCATGGCGTAAGCAAAGTCATATGAAAATCACATCTTTGAAAAAATGAAACACCCTAATATCCCTGCACAGCAGCAGGGATTTTCTTCCCCGTGGATCTGGTATTGTTACCCGTAGACCTCTTGTCCTTCAGCTGGTCAATTGCACTACAGTGAGCTATCTGGAGAGTCAGGGTTGGTGAACTCTTTTGTGCCACTACGAGATCTCTTAGTCCCTCCCAGTCCATTGTTGGAGATGCAGGAGTTGATATAATCTAAAGACTGGTTTTACATGGATGGTTGGTGAGTGCGCATTCTACACACATGGTTGGTTGAGCACTATAAGAAGGAGTTGAATTATAGCGCACCAATACTTTCATCACGGTCATTAGATTTATTTTGAATGACTCTTTGATATGATTTGATGGACTTTGGTTTATTTCATTCTTTTTTTAATTTACTAGTGAGCACATGTTAGCGCCTTACTTTTGACCATTTTACAAGGATGGAAACCTCATCAATCGGGTAAAAACCCTTAGATGTACACCAAGAGTTGTAGCATTTCCAAGTTTGAAGCAGATGGCTCTTGTCACCTCCTTTCTGCTATTCAGCAAAGTAGAAATCAGTTTATTAGATAATCCCTTTTTTCCTCAGGAGTTCTTCCTTTTTAGCAAAGTTGCTTTTTCTATCAGAGAACAATGGGATTGCAGTAAAAATAAGAAAGTGTTTTCTATTTTTTCCAAGAAAAAGTCAAGTCAACACATTTGCACCATAGTGCAGTCTACAGCACATGGTGACTACCTGCCTCACCAATGTTGTGTCTCTCCCTCACTTTCCTCCTTTGTTTGTCGTACATCACGGGACACAGAGCGGCATAGTAATTACTATGTGGATTATAGAGATTACCTTCAGGTGATGGACACTGGCACACCCAAGACAGGAAGTCCCCTCCCCTATATAACCCCTCCCATACCGGGAGTACCTCAGTTTTTTTGCCAGTGTCTAAGGTGTTGGTCACGGTTAAACATGTATTCATCTGGGCTTGTGTATAGGTTCATTTGGGCCTAAGCAAGTTATTCCGGATCCGTCCAAAGTGCTTCATAGCCAAACGGTCGGTACCCGGGCCTCGGCAAAGAAGAATGAGGTTTTGCCTGTAATGCCTCTCTTAGAAGGGCTGGACCCTGGGATCCAGTACTCTGGTCATACCCAAAACCAAGATGTTTTCTGGCAGGGTGCTATACAGGTCCAGGGGAGTGGTGATCCTTGGGACCCCGGTCCCTGAAGGTCTGCTGACATTGCCCGCCGTGAGGGGTGAAGTTTGGGCTTCTGTGCCACACAGAGTCCTGCGGCGTGGATAAGGTAAGTGGAGATCCCTGTGGGACTTGGTTCTGCGGGGACCTTCGGTCCTAATGTGTTTTTCTGCCTGTTACCTAATGGTTATTCCCGCTGGTCTATATTTGCCTAATTACTAATCCTGAAATTTGTTTTCACATAGGATTCAAGACATCAGTGCTGTACCTGTTTTAGCCAGTAGAGGCCGCTGTAGGATGTCTTTGGGCTGTTCCTGCAGTGTAAAGTCCAGGCAGATAAGAGCTCTCACTAGAAAGAAGCTTTATATATTTTCTGTCATACTCACCATGACTTGCACTCTCTGTATAATCCAGCTCCTGGCTCCCTGTTGCTAACTTCCATGTGCAGCGCCGATGGCGCATACGTGCACGTGCGTGCGCTCGCACACACTTAATATATAAGAAGTGGGCCGGAAGGGGGCGGGGCTTGGAGGATGACGCTCCGTGCTTGCCGGCGCGCATCTGCGCATGCGCGGGCGTCCTGGCCAGTTTTAAAAACACAGTATTGTGTACAGCTGGCTGTGGAGTGGACAGAGCAAGATTTTTTGGTGGTAACTTACAAAGGCTTACAGCAGGTGGTGATACAGGCATCCCCTAGAAGGACACATTAGTAGGCACCAACTGTGTTATGTAGCAGCAAATGTGTTAGACTACAATCAGTAAGTGGTGTATTTGGCTATAAAAAACTTCAGCTTTGGGCTTAGGAATAATGCCATCTAAAGGCTCTGGGACAAAAAGTCTTAGGAAGCAAAAAGGGTCTCCATCGGGCTCTGAGGACCTGGGGCATGCTCCTGCTGCACCAGCCTCCCCTGAAAAATCAGAGGTTAGTACCAGTAAGGAGCCCTCTGGAGTGCTAGGTGCTGCGGCTGCCCTCAGTCCACCTGCTCCTGTGTATGTAACAGAGGAGGCTTTTGCCTCAGCTCTGGGAGGATTGGAGCAAAGATTGGCGGCTTTAATCACTTCTCTGCCAGAGAGAAAACGCGCCAGGTCTCCGTCTCCTCCATCGGGATACCTATTTGCAGAGCAACAGTCCCATGAAGGGATTGACTTGCCTGAGGGGGATCAGGCTGAGGATGACTCTGCCTCCGAAGAGTCGACAGTGGAGGAACCATTCTCAGCATCACAAGCTGAGAGATTATTGGTCCAGTCCTTAACGGACATGGTTCGATCGGCCTTTAAATTGCCTCTTTCTGAACTATCGGCTACTTCTGTCTCCTCGCTGGGGTCTTTAAAAGCTCCACAGGCTAATTGTTCTTTTCCAGTCCATCCATTACTGGAAGGACTTATCTATCAGGATTGGGAACATCCTGATAAGCTATTTGCTACTCCTAAAAGGTTCTCAGTAATTTATCCTATGGAGGAGAAGTTTAC
Source organism: Rana muscosa (assembly GCA_029206835.1). Taxonomy (NCBI): domain Eukaryota; kingdom Metazoa; phylum Chordata; class Amphibia; order Anura; family Ranidae; genus Rana; species Rana muscosa. The sequence goes on along the minus strand of CM055123.1, from coordinate 430,898,442 downwards.
CCGAAAGTGGAGTTTGCCCACAGTTGATGCGGCCATCTCCTGTGTGAACAAATCATTGACATGTCCAGTGGATAATGTTCAAATGTTCAAAGATCCAATAGATAAGAAGTTGGAATCCTTACTAAAGTCTGCTTTTTCTACTGCTGGGGCTTTAACACAGCCAGCGGTGGCAGCTATTGGTGTTTGCCAAGCTGTAAAGGATCAGTTGAAGCTGGTCTTAAGGGATCTTCCAGATCAGCAGGCTCATGATTTGGCTGATTTGCCTAGAGCATTATGCTTTGCAGTTGACGCCATCAAGGATTCGATCCATCAGGCCTCCCGCCTTACGCTATCGCTGGTTCACATGCAAAGGCTTCTTTGGCTCAAGAACTGGTCAGCTGAGACTCCCTGTAAAAAGCTTCTAGCTAGTTTCCCATTCCATGGCGAGCGCCTTTTTGGCGAAGATCTGGATAAATATATTCACAAGATTTCCAGCGGTAAAAGTACCCTTCTGCCGGTCAAGAAGAGGTTTAGAGGTCCCTCCTTTAAAAGGCCTACATCTCCAGTCCCTGGGGTATCTGCCTCTAAGCAGTTCCGATGGCCTCCCCGATCAAATCCCAGGGGTAAAACTCAGGGACAGGCACAGGGAAATAAAAAAAACCTGGAACCGTAGAGGTACAAAACCGGCCCCCAAATCAATCCTATGAAGGGCTGCCCCCACTCAAGCGGGTGGGGGGAAGACTTCAGTTGTTCACAGAGACTTGGAGAAGGACGATCAGAGACAGATGGGTGCTCTCCACAGTAACTCTGGGATACAAATTGGAGTTAAAGGAGTTTCCTCCTCCCCACTTTATGTGGTCAAACGTGTCAAAAGACCCGTTGAAAAGAGGTGCTCCCCTTTTGGCGTTAGACCAACTGCTGCTCCAAGGAGTGATTGTGGAAGTTCCCGTGAACGAACGAGGTTTGGGATTTTACTCAAAACTATTCACAGTGTCGAAGCCAAACGGGGACGTAAGACCCATATTGGACCTCAAAGGTTTAAACAGATTCCTGAATATCCGATCTTTTCGGATGGAATCAATACGGTCACTAGCCACTACCCTGCAAGGAGGAGAATGGTTAGCTTCCATAGACATCAAAGATGCCTATCTGCACGTTCCCATTTTTCCGAGTCATCAAAGATTTCAGTAGAAGGGCACCATTTTCAATTTGTGGCATTACCTTTCGGTCTAGCCACGGCCCCACTGGTGTTCACAAAAGTTCTGGCCCCTCTGTTGGCCGATCTAAGAACCCAAGGGGTGTCGATTATGGCATACCTAGACGACCTATTATTGATAGATCACTCAGCTGCCAAGCTAAGGTTAGTGATCCAGGACACGATCAGGTATCTAGAGTCTCACGGTTGGATCATCAATGTGAACAAGTCAGCCTTACATCCAGTAAGAAGTCTGGAATACTTGGGGCTACGTATAGACTCAGACCAGAAGAAAATCTTCTTGCCCAAAGGAAAGATGTCCTCCTTAAGGGACTTAATCCACCTGGTTTGTACAAAAAGACAGCCGTCCATACGCCTGTGCATGTGGCTGCTGGGGAAGATGGTAGCTTCGTTCGAAGCTGTACCATATGCCCAGTTCCACTCAAGGAAATTGCAAAAGGCCATATTTTCAGCATGGAACAAGAAGGTCCAGGCCCTGGACCTTCCGATGCCCCTCACTCCTTCAGTTCGGAAAAGTCTCTGTTGGTGGTTGGTTCCCCAAAATCTGCAAAAAGGGAAATCCTTCAGTCCGATTTCCTGGAAGGTAGTCACTACAGACGCCAGTCTTGTAGACTGGGGGGCAGTGCTGGGGCAATGGTCTCTTCAAGGAAGATGGTCAGATGCAGAGAAATCCCTAGCCATCAACCTTTTGGAAATTCGGGCGGCTCGGTATGCCCTAAAAACATGGACATCCAAACTTCAGGGGTCCCCTGTCAGGATCCAATCGGACAATGCCACAATAGTGGCATACGTCAATCACCAGGGGGGCACCAGGAGTTGTGCAGCCCAGAAAGAGGTGAATCACATCATAAAATGGGCGGAAAAGAATGTTCCATGCATATCCGCTGTATACATTCCAGGAGTGGAAAATTGGAAAGCGGACTTCTTGAGTCGCCAACAATTATCCCCAGGGGAATGGTCCCTTCATCCCGACATTTTTCGAGCTATATGTCAACGGTGGGGAACACCGGACATAGATCTGCTAGCGTCCAGATTCAACACAAAGCTGGACAGATTTGTGTCTCAGACAAGGGACCCCCTCGCTTACAGCTCGGATGCCCTAGTGTGCCCTTGGAAGCAGTTCAAACTGTTATACGCATTCCTGCCGCTACAATTGTTACCTCGACTCCTCCGCAGGATCAGGTTGGAAAAGAAACCAGTAATACTGGTGGCTCCAGCGTGGCCCCAAAGATCCTGTTACGCGGAGATTGTAAAGTTGTTGGTGGGAGATCCTTGGACCCTTCCACGGCGCCCCGGACCTGCTTTCGCAGGGACCAATATACCACCCTTCCTTACTAACTCTGGGTTTGACGGCCTGGCTATTGAATCCCACATTCTAAAGAAGAGAGGTCTCTCTAACTCTGTGGTGTCTACTATGATCAATGCCAGGAAGCCGGTATCCAGGTATATTTACTACAGAGTTTGGAAGACCTACGTTGCTTGGTGTGAGGCCAAAAAATGGCATCCACGTAGGTACATTATAGGCAGAGTTCTGGACTTCCTGCAGTGGGCTGTAGACAGGAGATTAGCCTTAAGTACAATTAAGGGTCAGGTTTCAGCCTTGTCGATACTCTTTCAAAGGCCCCTGGCTTCCCATTCTCTTGTTAAATCTTTTTTGCAAGGGGTGACTCACATTAATCCACCGGTTAAAGCTCCCATATGTCCTTGGTACCTAAACTTGGTACTTTCAGTTCTTCAGAAACAACCATTTGAACCCCTACGGCACATTCCCTTGGTACTCCTCATGCGAAAATTGATTTTTTTGGTAGCCATATCCTCGGCTAGAAGAGTGTCGGAATTAGCCGCCATGTCCTGTAGGGAGCCATACCTGGTTGTCCACAAGGATAAAATAGTTCTACATCTACATCCAACCTTTCTTCCCAAGGTGGTAACAAGGTTTCACTTAAACCAAGATGTGGTTCTTCCGTCCTTTTTTTCCTAAGCCTACCTCGGTAGCGGAAAAGTTATTACATTCCTTAGATGTAGTAAGGGCAGTTAAGGCCTATCTGCGAGCCACTGCTCAGATTCGGAAGATGGATGCTTTGTTTATTCTGCCGGAAGGCCCCAGAAAGGGTCAGGCAGCTTCAAAATCCACTTTGGCTAAATGGATTCGACAGGTCATTGTTCAGGCCTATGGCTTGAAAAGAAGATTGCCTCCGTTCAAAGTTAGGGCACACTCTACGAGAGCGGTTGGTACTTCATGGGCAGTGCATCACCAGGCCTCCATGGCTCAGATCTGTAAGGCCGCAACTTGGTCTTCAGTACACACATTCACTAGGTTTTACCAGATGGATGTAAGAAGTCAGGAGGATGTCGCGTTTGGGCGCAGGGTGCTGCAGGCTGCAATTGATCCTCTTGTCTGATGGTGCCCAGTTTATGGTGTCTCCCTCCCCTCATTTGGGCATTGCTTTGGGACTTCCCACATAGTAATTACTATGCCGCTCTGTGTCCCGTGATGTACGAGAAAGAAAATAGGATTTTTATAACAGCTTACCTGTAAAATCCTTTTCTTGGAGTACATCACGGGACACAGAGCTCCCACCACTCTTTTGGGGACACTTATTGCTTTGCTACAAAACTGAGGTACTCCCGGTATGGGAGGGGCTTATATAGGGGAGGGGACTTCCTGTCTTGGGTGTGCCAGTGTCCATCACCTGAAGGTAATCTCTATAACCCACAGAGTAATTACTATGCCGCTCTGTGTCCCGTGATGTACTCCAAGAAAAGGATTTTACAGGTAAGCTGTTATAAAAATCCTATTTTTCAATATCTGGCACCCAAGTTCAGTAGCAGACCTCATCATAATGCCCAGGGCTGCTTTTAGAAAACGGGGCCCCAAACAGCCTACCTGACAGGGCTCTCTTCCTCAGGCTGGAAGTGACTGGGGACATAAGTCCCTTTCGCTGTAGCCTCAGCTGCACAGATGAAGGAATAAGAAGTGCTCCAAGGCTTCCTGCTCATTCCCAAATCAAAGCATAGTAAGCACAGTTTACTATGCTTCAGCGATGAATGGCCACAGGAGGGATTGATACTGATCACTTACTGTGTCCATTCAGGAATGAAAGGGGCCAGTAAATTACATATTTACCAGCCCCTTCTACCGCTCTCCATCCCGCAGCAGCTGCAGGCTGGAGAGGAGGGAATCCGGCACTACTGTGGGGGAAAGGGACACACAGGGGTGACCCGGACGGCAGATGGAAGGGGCATATGTGCTAGCAGGGCTGCTGATAGAAATCGGGGGGGGGCCCGTACAGACTACCTGACATGGCACCCCCAAGAAAATATTAAAGCTATATTTCACTAAAAATACAATAGAAAAATTAGCAGACATAAATACAACATATCTCACAGAATTCCAGCTTAAATCTAAAAGATAAAACTGAGTTTATAAATAAAAATGATGAGATGAAAAAAATCTACGGGCTGGGCTTACAGAGATAACAAACTCAGGAGCAGAGCTAACATTAGAGCCAGCACACAGGGAGGGGGATTAGTGAGGGATGACTGTCTCGTTGTTAACAGATAAAAGCTGGCAGCAGGGAGAGGGGGAGAGGCCAGCTTTCATCTGCTGGAGGAAAAGTTCTACAATTGTTGTCCATCACTAACCCCCCATCCTGTGTTGGCCCCCCTCTATCAGTGGTCCTGTGTGATAGAACCAATAACCCCTGCAATGCAGCCAGATGGAGAAAGAGGAGGAGAAGCTGCAAGGGGAGGCAGAAGAGAATTGGTGTCTGCAATAAGACAGTACAGCCTAACCTTCTGCTCAGCAGGCGCCTGGCCCCCCTATTGATCTGATGGGTTATGGGCCCAGTACAGGAGGGCTGGCTGTACTACCTGTGACAGCAGGAAGGTAAAGTCACCTGGTTGCATCCAGGGGGGTAGATATATTTCGCCCAGATTCAGGCTTTACGCCGACTTATACAACTAGGTGGAGAGTTGTATAAGGCTAGTGGGCTCATGGATGACTCATACCTCTAGGGAGAGTGTGGGGCGTCGTGCAGACAGAGATGAGGAGACCAGCTGAACCTTGTCAGCTCATTTAGGCCTCTATAAGAACTCCCAGCTTCATTAGATGTTAGCTCATGCCTGGAACCAGACCTGTGTGGACTGTCTAGGGAGAGTGAACCCCTGTGCGGTGAGACAAGCCTGTGTGGCTATTTGTTTGGACTTTTACTAAACCAGGGACTTAGGGACTAGGACAGCACTAGGCTGATCCCAGTTGTTAGTTAGGAAACCTGTATGTTTAGTCAGAGGTCAACTTGACCAGGATTTATTTTGGTTATGTTTCTTTTGCTTTGCTGTGTTTTGTCACTGTAAATAGAAAATAAACCGCACCTTTTTTGATTTTGAAAACCACAACCTCCGTTTGCTGGGCCTGTTTTGTGTGGGGAGCCCATCCCGGGGGTCACACACACCCGCTGCCGAGCTAACCCCCTCACAGTTGGTGGAGAACCAGTGGCAGTTTTTTTTAAGCCAGCATGGAGGAGATACTGAAACAGCTGGCTCTAGCAAATGCCAATCAACAGCAGACAAATGCAGGTTTGCAAAGGAGCCTTGCAGCCCAGCAGCAGACAAACGCAACTTTGCAACAGAGTCTGGAGGCTCAGCAACGAGCCCAGCAGCAATCTGAGGCCCGCTTCATAGACCTGTTGCAGAAGCAAGAGCAGAGACTACAACAACAGATGGAAGCAGTAATGCAGCAACGTCCGCAGACCAGTGAGGAAAGCCGTCCCACTAATACCGCGTCCTTTGGGGTGAGTCGTTTATTGACAAAAATGACTGGAGAGGATGATCCAGAGGTATTTTTGACCACATTTGAAAGGACCGCTGAAAGAGAAAAGTGGCCTGAGGAGCAGTGGGCTGGACTGGTGGCTCCTCTGTTAACTGGTGAATCGCAGAAAGCTTACTATGACCTAGAGCCTAACCAAGCAAAAGACTATGTGATGCTAAAAGCTGAAATATTGGCAAGGCTGGGTGTCACCCAGGCTGTCCGGGCTCAGCGTGTGCATAACTGGACTTTCCAGCTTGGAAAACCCCCCAGGTCTCAAATGTATGATCTCATTCACCTGAGCAGAAAGTGGCTACAGCCAGAGACTTTGTCCGCACCAAAGATTGTGGAACGTGTTGTAATGGATCGGTTTTTGAGAGCTCTTCCTACTGCCATCCAAAAGTGGGTAAGCCATGGAGACCCAGAGACGGCCGATGGTCTTGTGGATCGTGTGGAGAAATACTTGGCTACAGAGAACCTGACGGCCTCTTCCAGAGACACTCGGACTTTCCACCCTAAGACCAGACCATCCCCAGGGGCGGATAAGAGGATTCCAAGGGGTGAGGGTGGAGAGAGTGAGAGGGTGGGAGCTCTACCCCAAGTTTGGCGAGAACAGCCTGGGAAATCAGCGGCTCAAGAGGCGGCAAGAAGGATCGTTTGCTACCGCTGCCGGCAAGCGGGACATATTGCAGCCAATTGCCCGGTTGTGGAGGAACCCATGCAGTGTGACTTTCTGACGGGCAGACGTCAGTCGCTGTGTGCGACAGTCGCATGCACTGCCATTCGAGGAACTGAGAAACATTTATGCAAAATGTGTGTTAATGGTAGAAATGTTGTGGTATTGCTGGATTCAGGTAGCCTTGTGACCCTGATAAAGGCTGAGTTAGTTAAAACAGAGGTCTCTGGGAATAGCAAGGTAGCTGTTATTTGTGTGCATGGGGACACCCGAGAGTATCCAGTGACTACAGTGTGTTTCGAGACCCCCAAAGGTACCCTCTCTCATCCAGTGGGCTTAGTATCTCAGTTACCGCATGACGCCATTGTGGGAAGGGATTTTCCGAAGTTCTGGGAACTGTGGGATGATCCTGAGCCCCTCACTGGTGCCCCTATGTACCAGGAATGTGATAGCCAGAACTCCCCTGAGAGTGGTGAGGACTCTCCGGAATTTCCCTTATCAGTATTGGCAGGGGAGACTCAAGAAACTGGAGAGGAGCCCACCTCCTCAGACGAAAACCTACCGTCTGTGGAGTTTTCTGATCTTGAGGTTCACAGGGAAAACTTTGCCACAGAACAGTTGAAAGACCCCGCCCTAATAAAGGCACGGGAAAACGTAGTGAAAATAGATGGTGAGTTAGTGAACCCAGATAATACCTGCACTTACCCATACTTCAGCGTAGAGAAGGACCTACTGTATCGGGTGGCAAAAAGGGCAGAAGAAACCGTTGAGCAGCTTGTGGTGCCCAAACCTTACAGGAAGTTGGTGTTGGAGTTGGCCCATGGGCACATTCTTGGAGGTCATCTGGGGACAGAGAAAACCCGAGAGAGGGTATTACAGAGATTCTATTGGCCGGGGGTGATGAAGGACGTAGAAAATTATTGTTCCTCCTGCCCTGTGTGTCAGAGGTTGGCCCCGATGCCACATTTCCGTAGCCCGCTGGTCCCTCTACCCATCATTGAGGTCCCGTTTGAGAGGATCGCCATGGATTTGGTAGGTCCTATAATCAAGTCCGCTAGGGGGCACCAGTACATATTAGTTATAATGGACTATGCCACCCGTTATCCAGAAGCGATCCCTCTCCGAAATACCTCGGCCAAAACCATAGCCAAAGAGCTATCTCTTGTTTTTAGCCGGGTGGGTATTTGTAAAGAACTGCTTACGGACCAAGGTACACCCTTTATGTCCCGGGTTATGAAAGAGCTGTGTAAATTGTTCAAAGTGACGCAATTGCGTACGTCTGTGTATCACCCCCAAACCGATGGGCTGGTTGAAAGATTCAACAAAACCCTAAAACAAATGTTGAAGAAAGTGGTGGATAGAGATGGAAAGGATTGGGACTGTTTACTTCCTTATTTGATGTTTGCTATTAGGGAGGTGCCCCAATCCTCTACGGGATTCTCCCCCTTTGAGTTACTGTATGGGAGACACCCAAGAGGGCTGTTGGATATTGCCAAGGAAACTTGGGAAAGTGAGAGTTCTCCCCACAGGAGTGTGATTGAGCATGTCGCCCTGATGCAAGATCGAATTGCACAGGTAATGCCCATCGTGAAGGAACATTTGGCCCAAGCGCAGTTGGCACAGCAGAGAGTGTACAACCGTGGAGCCAAGACCCGTACCTTTTCCCCGGGGGATAGGATATTGGTACTTGTCCCTACGGTTGAAAGTAAATTCCTTGCCAAATGGCAAGGCCCCTACGAGATAATGGAAAAAGTGAGCGAAGTGAATTACAAGGTCAGACAACCAGGAAGGCGAAAGCCCGAACAGATCTATCACGTTAATCTGTTGAAAGCCTGGAGGGATAGAGAGTCCCTAGTCGCAGACACTTGGTCACCAGCTCAAACTGGTTGCGTGATTCCTGAGGTTGGAATAGCAGCCCCCTTGTCACAACCCCAACAACAGGAGGTTAAGGAGTTTGTGCTTCGCAACAAGGAGGTATTCTCTGAGCTGCCGGGACAAACATCTGGGGTAGAGCATGACATCATTACCCCGCCCGGTGAAAGGGTGAAGTTAAAACCCTATCGGATCCCAGAGGCTCGACGGGAGGCAATACGGGAGGAAGTACAGAAAATGCTGAACTTAGGGGTGATAGAGGAGTCCCAAAGTGATTGGTCTAGTCCCATCGTGTTGGTGCCTAAACCGGATGGGAGCTGGCGATTTTGTAACGATTTTCGTCAGTTGAACAAAGTTACAAAATTTGACACCTACCCCATGCCACGTATAGATGAGTTGATCGACCGGCTGGGAACAGCCCGATACATGACGACTCTTGACCTCACAAAAGGGTATTGGCAAATCCCCCTGGCCAAGTCGGCCAAAGAGAAAACCGCATTTGTAACCCCAGACGGGGCGTTCCAATATAAAAGAATGCCGTTCGGGTTACAGAATGCGCCGGCCACATTCCAGCGGAAAATGGACCAGATGCTGAGGCCCCATCGGAAGTATGCTGCGGCTTACCTGGATGACGTAATTGTCCATAGCACAGATTGGGCCTCACATCTGCCAAAAGTGCAAGCAGTCCTGGACTCTGTTCGGGAAGCGGGGTTTACGGCTAACCCCAAGAAGTGTACCATTGGGCAGGAGGAGGCCAAATATCTTGGGTACACCATTGGGAGGGGAGTAATAAAACCCCATCTCAACAAAGTCGAGGCCATCCAGAGTTGGCCACGTCCCAACAGCAAGAAGCAGGTACGAGCCTTTCTGGGAATCGCTGGGTATTATCGGCGATTCATTCCCCACTTTGCTTCTAAGGCTGTGCCCCTAACCAACCTGACGAAGGGGAAAGGGTCGGTCATGATTAAATGGACCCCCGAGGCTGAGGCAGCATTCCAATTCTTGAAACAAGCCTTATGTAGCCAGCCAGTGTTGTACTCACCCGACTTCTCTAAAGACTTTGTCGTACAAAGTGATGCGTCAGATGTGGGGTTAGGAGCAGTATTGTCCCAGGTCTGGAACGGGGAAGAGCACCCAGTCATTTACCTCAGCAGGAAGTTGAAGTCCCATGAGGTAAATTACGCCACCGTTGAAAAGGAGTGTTTAGCGGTGAAGTGGGCTCTAGATTCCCTTCGGTACTACCTGCTAGGTAGGCACTTTGACATGGTTACGGATCACGCTCCGTTAAAGTGGATGGCTCAAAACAAGGAAACAAATAGAAGAGTGAATAGGTGGTTCCTGGCCCTCCAGGAATTCAACTTCACAGTAAAGCATCGCCCTGGCGTTCAAATGGGGAATGTGGATGCTTTGTCTCGAGTACATGAATGCCTGATTGCTGGTGTTCCAACCCCGAGGTTAAAACAAGAGGGGGGGGTATGTGACAGCAGGAAGGTAAAGTCACCTGGTTGCATCCAGGGGGGTAGATATATTTCGCCCAGATTCAGGCTTTACGCCGACTTATACAACTAGGTGGAGAGTTGTATAAGGCTAGTGGGCTCATGGATGACTCATACCTCTAGGGAGAGTGTGGGGCGTCGTGCAGACAGAGATGAGGAGACCAGCTGAACCTTGTCAGCTCATTTAGGCCTCTATAAGAACTCCCAGCTTCATTAGATGTTAGCTCATGCCTGGAACCAGACCTGTGTGGACTGTCTAGGGAGAGTGAACCCCTGTGCGGTGAGGCAAAGCCTGTGTGGCTATTTGTTTGGACTTTTACTAAACCAGGGACTTAGGGACTAGGACAGCACTAGGCTGATCCCAGTTGTTAGTTAGGAAACCTGTATGTTTAGTCAGAGGTCAACTTGACCAGGATTTATTTTGGTTATGTTTCTTTTGCTTTGCTGTGTTTTGTCACTGTAAATAGAAAATAAACCGCACCTTTTTTGATTTTGAAAACCACAACCTCCGTTTGCTGGGCCTGTTTTGTGTGGGGAGCCCATCCCGGGGGTCACACACACCCGCTGCCGAGCTAACCCCCTCACATACCTTATCAGCGGCACTGATAATGCCCATCACTGCAGACAATTTGGCAGTAGGCTGCAGAAACATGTATGCCAATTGTTTTTTTTCTGCCTGTTGTCACCCTTATCTATGCTTCCATTGCTCTCCTCCTCACCTGGGCACACTGTCCTCTTCCTGTCCACATCGCCTCTCCTCCCTGCACACAGTGCTTCTCCTCCCTGTACATGCTGCCACCCTCGAGTCCCCCCCCCTGCATACACACTGTCACCCTTCCTGTACACAGTGCCCCCCTTTCCCCTGCACAAACTTCACCACTCCCTATACACCCCCCCACACGCACCACCCCGGTACAGTTTTCTAGAGTCGATGGTCAACTTTCTTATGATAACAACCAATGCGGCTAAAAGCCACTCGGGTGTTATCACAAGCAGTGGGAAGGGACGTTCCCCCCTCCTGCCACCTTCCACGGCTTGCCCGGGCTCTCCCGTCCCTCCGGGAGTCCCGAGCGACCAACCCTTCACATCTGCCGGACGAAACTGGAATCGGCTTTGATCGGATCTTGGATCTAGTAACCCAGAAGCGATGTCATGAAATCTCTTTCAGTTTACAGAAGACTTAAAGGCGCCGAATTCTAAAAAATGACAGTATTCAAAGCTACCAAACTTGGCGTTTTGAATGCTTTTAAGTGCAAAGGAGGGATTTGGGGTCCTATAAATCCCCAGATCCCTCCATAAAGAGGACCTGTCACTGCCTATTACTGTCACAAGAGAATGTTTACATTCCTTGTGACAACAATAAAAGTGATCAGAGAATAAAATTAAGGGGACAGTGTAAAATTAAAAAAATAATAAAAATAAATAAAAATGAAAGCGCCCCATCCCTCCATGCTCGTAAGTCGCACCCGCAAATGTAAACAGTGTTTAAACCACACATGTGAGGTATTGCCACGACTGTTAGCGTGAGAGCAACAATTATAGCACTAGACCTTCTCTGTAACTCTAAACATGTAACCTGTAGAAATTTTTAATCGCCTATGGAGATTTTAATGTATCGTAGTTTGTCGCCATTCCACGAGTGTGTGCAATTCTAAAGCATGACATGTTGGGTATCTATTTACTCGGCATAACATCATCTTTCACATCATATAGAGATAAAATGGGCTAATGAAAGTGTATTTCTTCCAAAAAAATGCATTTAAAACACTGCTGCGCAAAAACAGTGTGACATAAGATATCTTTGGAAAAAAATATGTAGCGGTCTCACCCGCTCTCTCCCTTCTTCTTCTTGGCTGGTTTACTCGTCTAGGGGGACCAGGGAGAGGGGTGAGGTGCTGCCATCAGCTCGCCCCTCTTATATGTGTAGAGGTTTGAGCTAAGATCTTTACCTTCGGGTCTGTGTCCCTGTCCAGAGATTCCACTTTAAATATGAGCGGTAGCTATGCTAGGAGGGAGGTCCTGCTCCGTTGGAGGAGACCGGAGCTCCCTACTAAATCATCTTGGCTTGAGGCTATTGCTAGGGTACTCCCTCTCTACAGGTTAACCTATGAGAGTAGGAACTGTCCTGCCAAATTTGGAAAGGTCTGGTCGGGCTGGGCCGATACGTCTGGTTGAGACTCCCTCCCACCCAGGGGCGGACCCCTCTGTTCGCCTGGAGGGGGCTGCCTGGCCTCCCCCCCCTGCTCCCCTCCCTATTTTTATCCTTCCCCCCTCCCCCCAGGGGCCCGGCGCCCCCCCTCCCCTTCCACCGCCCACTATCCACTGGATCTCCCTTGGTTCTTCCCTATGCTTTGGTTGGGGGGGGGGGATGATCACTAGTATGAAGGCTCACTGATGTTCTCCCTTGCTTGAATGTCTTCTCTCACTGGTTTTGCTCTCATGAGTTCTGTACCCCCTCGTTGTTGTTTCTATGTGCCATGCTGCCTGCTGAGGTGAATCGGTGTTAAAATGCAAATGTTACCCTTACTGTACTGTCATTGCGGTGTATGTGTGTCTGTCTTTAAAAAATAAAAAAAACGTTTTCTGTTAAAAAAAAAATATGAGCGGTAGATAGGTGAACGTAGAACACTTTGCTCCCAGAAAAGTAAGCCCACACCAGGTGACAGTACAACATCTATATTTATTTCCGCAGAGATAGATATGCCTCTTTGCAAGCAGACAGGTTGATACAAACACAACTTGGTGGGGAGAGGGTTCAGGCACAATCCTTTCGGATCAGAGAAGCTGTTAGGAGTTCACAACAACTTTTGGCGCACGGTCGCTGCCACCGACCGTGAGGTTGGTCCCTGCCACAGACCGGGGGAACGATGAGGTCTCTGCCACAGACCTTAGAATAGGCCTCTGCCACCGACCTGATGTAGCTGGGTCTCTGCAAAGACCATAGAACATGAACTACCTTATAATGGTGACCCCTGTTAGGGAGATGATCCATCCCGGACGGTCCCCAGAGGCCTGCACTGTCACCAGCCAATGCTGCGCTGGATTTTCAGGTCAGGTCACCTCCCTGGTTCTCCTCGCCCAAGACTCGGGTCCCCTCACTCGGTGGGCCCCTAGGTATCTTCTCCCATGCGGGACCCAGTCGAAGGTACTGGGCCCCAGGCCTTGGCTAGTACCTCACCCCAGGCTCAAGGTGCCTGGGATGGAACTCGAAATCCCTCGCACCCAGGCCGAGGGCACCTGGGTGTGGAGGAACAGAACAGCAGCCCCCAGGCTGAAGGTGCCTGGGGCTCGGACCTCATGTGCAAGATGTCCGCCCTTTATACCCTCTCCCAGCAGGCACAGCGGGTTCCCCGCCCTGCCGTACTACTGCTGCAAGAGGACACAAAGGGCACGGCCCTACAATGATGGTTCAACCCCAGCCTAAGGCGACAGCGCCACCCAGGGGCCGCAGGGAACTGAACACCATTATATCCTTCACGAATCAAGTTGCCGATAGATTCCTAACAATTAGTGTATCTGGGCCATGCTACCACCCAGATACTCCCCCTAAATGTTAACCCCCGCTACAAATATATAATGTTTGGGGTTTCTAAGTAATTTTCTAGCACAAAATACTTATTTTAACTTGTAAGCAACAAATGTCAGAAAAAGGCTTAGGCATGAACGTGGTAAAAGACCTGAAAACTCTAAATATAGAACCATTTATCCAGCTGTTCATCCAGAGCCTCTGGTTTATAGACCCGACACATCCTAAATATAGAACCATTTATCCAACTGTCCATCCAGAGCCTCTGGTTTATAGACCGGATACATCCTAAATATAGAGCCATTTATCCAACTGTCCATCCAGAGCCTCTGGTTTATAGACCAGATACATCCTAAATATAGAGCCTTTTATCTAACTGTCCATCCAGAGCCTCTGGTTTATAGACCAGATACATCCTAAATATAGATCTATTTATCCAACTGTCCATCCAGAGCCTCTGGTTTATAGACCGGATACATCCTAAATATTGAGCCTTTTATCTAACTGTCCATCTGGAGTTGCTGGATTGTAGAACAGACACATAATAAATATAGAGATGGAGATCTTTTCCTATTATATTTAGTGGAACACGGAGACAGGAAGTGTGTGATTGTACAGACACAGGAAGTGATACCACAGCTGATGTCAGGTGCAGACAGGAAGTAACAGAAAGACAGGAAGTGATGTAGAGGTCTAATAAAGGAAGTCCTGGGTGAGAGGTGAGTTGTGAGGAAGGAAAGAGAAGACGTTGTTGGAATTGGCAGCAGAAGAAGTAATCACATTATAATTCATTTAGAAGGACACGAGGATCTCTACAAGGACGTCATGATGGAGAATCAGCCGCCCCTCACATCACCGGGTAAGAGGAGACTTTATTGTAAAGGAGAGAGCAGTACGGAGGGTCCACCTAGATCCCCCATCATCTGATAAACACATAGAAACAATGTATTCAGTCAGTGTGTGTGTTTCCTACAGATGGATCCAGTAATGGGAACCCACCAGAGAGATGTCCCCGTCCTCTGTATTCCCGGGATTCCACACTGGAAGATCACACCATCCCCCACCATCATCAGGTAGGTGGGACTGAGCAATTAGAACTCAAATAGAAATCTACACCTTGAGATAACATTCCTCTGTGTCATCTCTTGTTTTGTTTTTACAAATCCATTTTATCATATTTGGGGTTTAGGGTGAAGAACTGAAAGACATCAAAGTTGAGGTTAAAGTAGAAAAAGAAGAGAAGTCCGGGGATCCGCAGTCTATGGTAGAGGGTGATCCTCTGTATTCCCGGGATTCCACACAGGAAGATCACACCATCCCTCACCATCATCAGGTAGATGGGACTGAGCAATTACAACATAAAAGTAGTCTAAGCTACGAGATGATATTTTTCTATGTAATCTCTTGCATCGTTTTATATATATTTTTTTTATATCATCTTTTGGGTTTAGGGTGAGAGATTTCCCCCTCCTCTGTGTTCCTGGGATTCTATACAGGAGGATCACACCATCCCTCACCATCATCAGGTAGGTAGGACTGGACCTGTAGAACTAAATATATATTCTAAGCTATGAGAAGACATTTCTATGTAGTCTCTTGTTTTAATGCATACTTCTACATCTTTAGTTTCTAGATCCTTTGAGCACCCTACATTTTTATTGTATTTTTTTTTTTTTTAATCTATATATGTTCGTTTTTCTGTAGCTGTTAAGTCCAGTCACATGCCATTGTGGGTCCTCTTTCTTCTGGTGTTCTTCCAATGGAGGGTGCATACTGAATGACATTGTGCTGTTCTTTGGTCCTGTAAGTCCAGGCTGATGTGATGATGTCCCACTAGGGGACGGGTCCCGGGCTTCCTAGGCTCACAGGAAATGGGCAGTAGACCTGATTTGTCTCTGCTTCAGGTTCGTAACACCTGCCAGTCTTGTCCCTCCCCCCAGCCTGTGACTGGAGAGTGAAAGGAGAAGCAACAAACTGATGAGCTCATCATTCCGTCACGTTGCTCTCTCCTGCTATCAGCATGTCTCTTGTTAGAAATGCAGCACATTTAACTGATTAGCTCATTGTTCTGCTTCTCCCACTTCCAGTCTAAGCACTTATGTAAGTGTAGCGACCTCACCCCATCTCCTATGTCTAGGGGTATGTCACACGACAGAGTGAGATGTGCTACGGCCCATGTCCTCCCCATAGCTGTGGGTGAGGTGAAGGCCAGAATCAGTATTTTCCTCGGGCCAGTGTGCATTAGTTATGGATTCAGTCCTGCTGTGCTGTCACCTCCCTTCGCTCCCATTAACCAGAGTCCCACACACCGATCACAGTCCAACTCGTGTTTTATTGCAAGATCCACAATAAACAGCGCTTCAGAAGCCAACTGGTTGAAACTTTACAACAGCCTGATACGGTGGGATGAGCAGGTCGAGGCACTATCCTGATTGTAACTCTAAACCACTGTGATTTCACCAGCGGTTATCATGCCTTGATTCGAACAGAACTTAGAACTTGTGAGTCTCTACCAGAAACTCAAGAGAACGTATTTAGGAGTACCTTCGCTGCGTTGTGGCCCCTATCAGGGGAAAATGTCCCTCCAAGGGAGTTACCGGAGGCCCATCCGTCACCGGGTTGATGCTGCTCCGGACGGGTGACCTCCCCGGCCTCCTCACCTCAGATATGGGCCCCGTCCACCTCAGGGACCCTCAGATCACTTCACCCTTGCGGGACCCAGTCGAAGTCACTGGGCCCCAGGCCTACGATTTAGTACCTCACCCCAGGCTGAAGGTGCCTGGGATGGACTCCAACTCCATTCCGGTCAGGCCTAGGGCACCTGGGCCGGAACTCCGAACCGCCCGCACCCAGGCCTAAGGTGCCTGGGCGCGCGAAGAGAAGATCCCGAAGACCTCGTGGTTAGGGCGTCTCCCCCTTTTATCTCCTCCCATCGACACCACGGCAGGTTCCCCACCCTTGCCGTACCATCTCCGGAAAGGGACAAATAGGGTAGCACTGTGGTGGTGATTCTACCTTGAGCCTGCGGGTACCCCGCCACCCACCGGCCAAGGAGAATAATACACCACCCAGTCCTCCACGAATACAATTGGTCCAATTCTCATAATTTACACACTTGGGTGTATCC